>CM074722.1:232290344-233027844 GCA_037306005.1 Rhinophrynus dorsalis | reverse complement strand
CGCAGTTTAGCAGCATATTCTGTGTACTCTGCACAGTTGCAGAATAGGAAGAAATACTGTTAAGTCTTCAAACTAAAATATCAAAGTCACATATTCCAGTCAGTGTGCTTCGCCGCAGTTTAGCAGCATATTCTGTGTACTGTGCACAGTTGCAGAATAGGAAGAAATACTGTTAAGTCTTCAAACTAAAATATCAAAGTCACATATTCCATTCAGTGTGCTTCGCCGCAGTTTAGCAGCATATTCTGTGTACCGTGCACAGTTGCAGAATAGGAAGAAATACTGTTAAGTCTTCAAACTAAAATATCAAAGTCACATATTCCATTCAGTGTGCGTCACCGCAGTTTAGCAGCACATTCTGTGTACTCTGCACAGTTGCAGAATAGGAAGAAATACTGTTAAGTCTTCAAACTAAAATATCAAAGTCACATATTCCATTCAGTGTGCTTCGCCGCAGTTTAGCAGCATATTCTGTGTACTCTGCACAGTTGCAGAATAGGAAGAAATACTGTAAAGTCTTCAAACTAAAATATCAAAGTCACATATTCCATTCAGTGTGCTTCGCCGCAGTTTAGCAGCATATTCTGTGTACTCTGCACAGTTGCAGAATAGGAAGAAATACTGTTAAGTCTTCAAACTAAAATATCAAAGTCACATATTCCATTCAGTGTTCGTCACCGCAGTTTAGCAGCACATTCTGTGTACTCTGCACAGTTGCAGAATAGGAAGAAATACTGTTAAGTCTTCAAACTAAAATATCAAAGTCACATATTCCATTCAGTGTGCGTCACCGCAGTTTAGCAGCACATTCTGTGTACTCTGCACAGTTGCAGAATAGGAAGAAATACTGTTAAGTCTTTAAACTAAAATATCAAAGTCACATATTCCATTCAGTGTGCTTCGCCGCAGTTTAGCAGCATATTCTGTGTACTGTGCACAGTTGCAGAATAGGAAGAAATACTGTTAAGTCTTCAAACTAAAATATCAAAGTCACATATTCCATTCAGTGTGCTTCGCCGCAGTTTAGCAGCATATTCTGTGTACTGTGCACAGTTGCAGAATAGGAAGAAATACTGTTAAGTCTTCAAACTAAAATATCAAAGTCACATATTCCATTCAGTGTGCGTCACCGCAGTTTAGCAGCACATTCTGTGTACTCTGCACAGTTGCAGAATAGGAAGAAATACTGTTAAGTCTTCAAACTAAAATATCAAAGTCACATATTCCATTCAGTGTGCTTCGCCGCAGTTTAGCAGCATATTCTGTGTACTGTGCACAGTTGCAGAATAGGAAGAAATACTGTTAAGTCTTCAAACTAAAATATCAAAGTCACATATTCCATTCAGTGTGCTTCGCCGCAGTTTAGCAGCATATTCTGTGTACTGTGCACAGTTGCAGAATAGGAAGAAATACTGTTAAGTCTTCAAACTAAAATATCAAAGTCACATATTCCATTCAGTGTGCGTCACCGCAGTTTAGCAGCATATTCTGTGTACCGTGCACAGTTGCAGAATAGGAAGAAATACTGTTAAGTCTTCAAACTAAAATATCAAAGTCACATATTCCATTCAGTGTGCGTCACCGCAGTTTAGCAGCATATTCTGTGTACTGTGCACAGTTGCAGAATAGGAAGAAATACTGTTAAGTCTTCAAACTAAAATATCAAAGTCACATATTCCATTCAGTGTGCTTCGCCGCAGTTTAGCAGCATATTCTGTGTACTGTGCACAGTTGCAGAATAGGAAGAAATACTGTTAAGTCTTCAAACTAAAATATCAAAGTCACATATTCCATTCAGTGTGCTTCGCCGCAGTTTAGCAGCACATTCTGTGTACTGTGCACAGTTGCAGAATAGGAAGAAATACTGTTAAGTCTTCAAACTAAAATATCAAAGTCACATATTCCATTCAGTGTGCGTCACCGCAGTTTAGCAGCACATTCTGTGTACTCTGCACAGTTGCAGAATAGGAAGAAATACTGTTAAGTCTTCAAACTAAAATATCAAAGTCACATATTCCATTCAGTGTGCTTCGCCGCAGTTTAGCAGCATATTCTGTGTACTGTGCACAGTTGCAGAATAGGAAGAAATACTGTTAAGTCTTCAAACTAAAATATCAAAGTCACATATTCCATTCAGTGTGCTTCGCCGCAGTTTAGCAGCACATTCTGTGTACTCTGCACAGTTGCAGAATAGGAAGAAATACTGTTAAGTCTTCAAACTAAAGTATCAAAGTCACATATTCCATTCAGTGTGCATCACCGCAGTTTAGCAGCACATTCTGTGTACTCTGCACAGTTGCAGAATAGGAAGAAATACTGTTAAGTCTTCAAACTAAAATATCAAAGTCACATATTCCATTCAGTGTGCTTCGCCGCAGTTTAGCAGCACATTCTGTGTACTGTGCACAGTTGCAGAATAGGAAGAAATACTGTTAAGTCTTCAAACTAAAATATCAAAGTCACATATTCCATTCAGTGTGCTTCGCCGCAGTTTAGCAGCATATTCTGTGTACTGTGCACAGTTGCAGAATAGGAAGAAATACTGTTAAGTCTTCAAACTAAAATATCAAAGTCACATATTCCATTCAGTGTGCTTCGCCGCAGTTTAGCAGCATATTCTGTGTACTGTGCACAGTTGCAGAATAGGAAGAAATACTGTTAAGTCTTCAAACTAAAATATCAAAGTCACATATTCCATTCAGTGTGCGTCACCGCAGTTTAGCAGCACATTCTGTGTACTCTGCACAGTTGCAGAATAGGAAGAAATACTGTTAAGTCTTCAAACTAAAATATCAAAGTCACATATTCCATTCAGTGTGCTTCGCCGCAGTTTAGCAGCACATTCTGTGTACTGTGCACAGTTGCAGAATAGGAAGAAATACTGTTAAGTCTTCAAACTAAAATATCAAAGTCACATATTCCATTCAGTGTGCTTCGCCGCAGTTTAGCAGCATATTCTGTGTACTCTGCACAGTTGCAGAATAGGAATAAATACTGTTAAGTCTTCAAACTAAAATATCAAAGTCACATATTCCATTCAGTGTGCTTCGCCGCAGTTTAGCAGCACATTCTGTGTACTGTGCACAGTTGCAGAATAGGAATAAATACTGTTAAGTCTTCAAACTAAAATATCAAAGTCACATATTCCATTCAGTGTGCTTCGCCGCAGTTTAGCAGCATATTCTGTGTACTCTGCACAGTTGCAGAATAGGAATAAATACTGTTAAGTCTTCAAACTAAAATATCAAAGTCACATATTCCATTCAGTGTGCGTCACCGCAGTTTAGCAGCACATTCTGTGTACTCTGCACAGTTGCAGAATAGGAAGAAATACTGTTAAGTCTTCAAACTAAAATATCAAAGTCACATATTCCATTCAGTGTGCTTCGCCGCAGTTTAGCAGCATATTCTGTGTACTGTGCACAGTTGCAGAATAGGAAGAAATACTGTTAAGTCTTCAAACTAAAATATCAAAGTCACATATTCCATTCAGTGTGCTTCGCCGCAGTTTAGCAGCATATTCTGTGTACTGTGCACAGTTGCAGAATAGGAAGAAATACTGTTAAGTCTTCAAACTAAAATATCAAAGTCACATATTCCATTCAGTGTGCGTCACCGCAGTTTAGCAGCATATTCTGTGTACCGTGCACAGTTGCAGAATAGGAAGAAATACTGTTAAGTCTTCAAACTAAAATATCAAAGTCACATATTCCATTCACTGTGCTTCACCGCAGTTTAGCAGCATATTCTGTGTACTGTGCACAGTTGCAGAATAGGAAGAAATACTGTTAAGTCTTCAAACTAAAATATCAAATCACATATTCCATTCAGTGTGCTTCGCCGCAGTTTAGCAGCATATTCTGTGTACTGTGCACAGTTGCAGAATAGGAAGAAATACTGTTAAGTCTTCAAACTAAAATATCAAAGTCACATATTCCATTCAGTGTGCTTCGCCGCAGTTTAGCAGCACATTCTGTGTACTGTGCACAGTTGCAGAATAGGAAGAAATACTGTTAAGTCTTCAAACTAAAATATCAAAGTCACATATTCCATTCAGTGTGCGTCACCGCAGTTTAGCAGCACATTCTGTGTACTCTGCACAGTTGCAGAATAGGAAGAAATACTGTTAAGTCTTCAAACTAAAATATCAAAGTCACATATTCCATTCAGTGTGCTTCGCCGCAGTTTAGCAGCATATTCTGTGTACTGTGCACAGTTGCAGAATAGGAAGAAATACTGTTAAGTCTTCAAACTAAAATATCAAAGTCACATATTCCATTCAGTGTGCTTCGCCGCAGTTTAGCAGCATATTCTGTGTACTCTGCACAGTTGCAGAATAGGAAGAAATACTGTTAAGTCTTCAAACTAAAGTATCAAAGTCACATATTCCATTCAGTGTGCGTCACCGCAGTTTAGCAGCACATTCTGTGTACTCTGCACAGTTGCAGAATAGGAAGAAATACTGTTAAGTCTTCAAACTAAAATATCAAAGTCACATATTCCATTCAGTGTGCATCACCGCAGTTTAGCAGCACATTCTGTGTACTCTGCACAGTTGCAGAATAGGAAGAAATACTGTTAAGTCTTCAAACTAAAATATCAAAGTCACATATTCCATTCAGTGTGCTTCGCCGCAGTTTAGCAGCATATTCTGTGTACTGTGCACAGTTGCAGAATAGGAAGAAATACTGTTAAGTCTTCAAACTAAAATATCAAAGTCACATATTCCATTCAGTGTGCTTCGCCGCAGTTTAGCAGCATATTCTGTGTACTGTGCACAGTTGCAGAATAGGAAGAAATACTGTTAAGTCTTCAAACTAAAATATCAAAGTCACATATTCCATTCAGTGTGCGTCACCGCAGTTTAGCAGCACATTCTGTGTACTCTGCACAGTTGAAGAATAGGAAGAAATACTGTTAAGTCTTCAAACTAAAATATCAAAGTCACATATTCCATTCAGTGTGCTTCGCCGCAGTTTAGCAGCACATTCTGTGTACTGTGCACAGTTGCAGAATAGGAAGAAATACTGTTAAGTCTTCAAACTAAAATATCAAAGTCACATATTCCATTCAGTGTGCTTCGCCGCAGTTTAGCAGCATATTCTGTGTACTCTGCACAGTTGCAGAATAGGAATAAATACTGTTAAGTCTTCAAACTAAAATATCAAAGTCACATATTCCATTCAGTGTGCTTCGCCGCAGTTTAGCAGCACATTCTGTGTACTCTGCACAGTTGCAGAATAGGAAGAAATACTGTTAAGTCTTCAAACTAAAATATCAAAGTCACATATTCCATTCAGTGTGCTTCGCCGCAGTTTAGCAGCATATTCTGTGTACTGTGCACAGTTGCAGAATAGGAAGAAATACTGTTAAGTCTTCAAACTAAAATATCAAAGTCACATATTCCATTCAGTGTGCTTCGCCGCAGTTTAGCAGCATATTCTGTGTACTGTGCACAGTTGCAGAATAGGAAGAAATACTGTTAAGTCTTCAAACTAAAATATCAAAGTCACATATTCCATTCAGTGTGCGTCACCGCAGTTTAGCAGCACATTCTGTGTACTCTGCACAGTTGAAGAATAGGAAGAAATACTGTTAAGTCTTCAAACTAAAATATCAAAGTCACATATTCCATTCAGTGTGCTTCGCCGCAGTTTAGCAGCACATTCTGTGTACTGTGCACAGTTGCAGAATAGGAAGAAATACTGTTAAGTCTTCAAACTAAAATATCAAAGTCACATATTCCATTCAGTGTGCTTCGCCGCAGTTTAGCAGCATATTCTGTGTACTCTGCACAGTTGCAGAATAGGAATAAATACTGTTAAGTCTTCAAACTAAAATATCAAAGTCACATATTCCATTCAGTGTGCTTCGCCGCAGTTTAGCAGCACATTCTGTGTACTGTGCACAGTTGCAGAATAGGAAGAAATACTGTTAAGTCTTCAAACTAAAATATCAAAGTCACATATTCCATTCAGTGTGCGTCACCGCAGTTTAGCAGCACATTCTGTGTACTCTGCACAGTTGCAGAATAGGAAGAAATACTGTTAAGTCTTCAAACTAAAATATCAAAGTCACATATTCCATTCAGTGTGCGTCACCGCAGTTTAGCAGCACATTCTGTGTACTCTGCACAGTTGCAGAATAGGAAGAAATACTGTTAAGTCTTCAAACTAAAATATCAAAGTCACATATTCCATTCAGTGTGCTTCGCCGTGGTTTAGCAACATATTCTGTGTACTGTGCACAGTTGCAGAATAGGAAGAAATACTGTTAAGTCTTCAAACTAAAATATCAAAGTCACATATTCCATTCAGTGTGCGTCACCGCAGTTTAGCAGCACATTCTGTGTACTCTGCACAGTTGCAGAATAGGAAGAAATACTGTTAAGTCTTCAAACTAAAATATCAAAGTCACATATTCCATTCAGTGTGCTTCGCCGCAGTTTAGCAGCATATTCTGTGTACTGTGCACAGTTGCAGAATAGGAAGAAATACTGTTAAGTCTTCAAACTAAAATATCAAAGTCACATATTCCATTCAGTGTGCTTCGCCGCAGTTTAGCAGCATATTCTGTGTACTCTGCACAGTTGCAGAATAGGAAGAAATACTGTTAAGTCTTCAAACTAAAGTATCAAAGTCACATATTCCATTCAGTGTGCGTCACCGCAGTTTAGCAGCACATTCTGTGTACTCTGCACAGTTGCAGAATAGGAAGAAATACTGTTAAGTCTTCAAACTAAAATATCAAAGTCACATATTCCATTCAGTGTGCATCACCGCAGTTTAGCAGCACATTCTGTGTACTCTGCACAGTTGCAGAATAGGAAGAAATACTGTTAAGTCTTCAAACTAAAATATCAAAGTCACATATTCCATTCAGTGTGCTTCGCCGCAGTTTAGCAGCATATTCTGTGTACTGTGCACAGTTGCAGAATAGGAAGAAATACTGTTAAGTCTTCAAACTAAAATATCAAAGTCACATATTCCATTCAGTGTGCTTCGCCGCAGTTTAGCAGCATATTCTGTGTACTGTGCACAGTTGCAGAATAGGAAGAAATACTGTTAAGTCTTCAAACTAAAATATCAAAGTCACATATTCCATTCAGTGTGCGTCACCGCAGTTTAGCAGCACATTCTGTGTACTCTGCACAGTTGAAGAATAGGAAGAAATACTGTTAAGTCTTCAAACTAAAATATCAAAGTCACATATTCCATTCAGTGTGCTTCGCCGCAGTTTAGCAGCACATTCTGTGTACTGTGCACAGTTGCAGAATAGGAAGAAATACTGTTAAGTCTTCAAACTAAAATATCAAAGTCACATATTCCATTCAGTGTGCTTCGCCGCAGTTTAGCAGCATATTCTGTGTACTCTGCACAGTTGCAGAATAGGAATAAATACTGTTAAGTCTTCAAACTAAAATATCAAAGTCACATATTCCATTCAGTGTGCTTCGCCGCAGTTTAGCAGCACATTCTGTGTACTGTGCACAGTTGCAGAATAGGAAGAAATACTGTTAAGTCTTCAAACTAAAATATCAAAGTCACATATTCCATTCAGTGTGCTTCGCCGCAGTTTAGCAGCATATTCTGTGTACTCTGCACAGTTGCAGAATAGGAATAAATACTGTTAAGTCTTCAAACTAAAATATCAAAGTCACATATTCCATTCAGTGTGCTTCGCCGCAGTTTAGCAGCATATTCTGTGTACTGTGCACAGTTGCAGAATAGGAAGAAATACTGTTAAGTCTTCAAACTAAAATATCAAAGTCACATATTCCATTCAGTGTGCGTCACCGCAGTTTAGCAGCACATTCTGTGTACTCTGCACAGTTGCAGAATAGGAAGAAATACTGTTAAGTCTTCAAACTAAAATATCAAAGTCACATATTCCATTCAGTGTGCGTCACCGCAGTTTAGCAGCACATTCTGTGTACTCTGCACAGTTGCAGAATAGGAAGAAATACTGTTAAGTCTTCAAACTAAAATATCAAAGTCACATATTCCATTCAGTGTGCTTCGCCGCAGTTTAGCAACATATTCTGTGTACTGTGCACAGTTGCAGAATAGGAAGAAATACTGTTAAGTCTTCAAACTAAAATATCAAAGTCACATATTCCATTCAGTGTGCGTCACCGCAGTTTAGCAGCACATTCTGTGTACTCTGCACAGTTGCGGATTTGCAGCACATATTCCGTGTAATATGAAGAAGGCGGGTAAAAAGGGACGGGGAAGTGGACGTGATCCTGATAGTTCAGGGCGCGGGTCAGGACGCGGAGAAACTGTGCCTGGTGCCAGAGCACAAGAAAGAAAGACATCCACCATACCTAGCTTCATGTCTCATTTTACAGGGCGTCGCAGGACATCACTCTCGAGGTCCGACCACTGCGAACAGGTGGTCGGTTGGATGTCAGCTGATACTGCTTCCAGTCGGTTAAGCACCACCCTGTCTTCCACCAAGTCCACTCTCAGTAGCCAAGAGTCTGGTCAACATAATCCTCACTCTGATCATCCTTCCTCCCACCATAGACGGTCTGGTCAAAGAAGTGATCCCACACTGGGATATAGTGAGGAGCTCGTCTCATCACCAATCCTTCATTTGACCCTCTCTCCAAGCACGCTTGCAGAGGAACATGACATCTTATGCCCTGATTCACAACCTCTAGAGGGTACCCAATCACAAGAAGATGACAGATGTGAACGGCATTTAAGGTCAAAGGAAGTAGTGGATGATGATGATGATGAGACACAGTTGCCATTAAATCAACCACTATTACTGTCTCAAGACCTTGTTGAGGAGGATGATATACAGTTGTCAATGACTGAGTATGTGGTGGGATCAAGACATGAGGAGGATGATCAGAGTGAGGAAGTGGAGGAGGACTTGGTGGACGATGAGGTGACTGACCCCACCTGGGAAGGTGTAGAGCCGAGCGATGACAGCAGTCCTGAGGGTGAGCCATCTGCAGCACCGCAACAGGCTGGAAGAGGCAGTGGTGTGGCTACAGAAAGAAGGCGGACCGCACCAAACCGGCCTGCAAATGTTCCACGGAGCAGCCCCTTGCGTAAATCTACCTTGCCAAGGGGTAGATGTTCCGCGGTATGGCGTTTTTTTTAGGAAAGTGCGGACGACAAAAGAATTGTAGTTTGCAACCTGTGCCACACCAGAATGAGCCGAGGCATGAACACTAGAAACCTCACCACCACCAGCATGATCCGACACATGGCATCCAAGCACCGTAATAAGTGGGAGGAACGCCTGGATCGCCCATCTGTGTCTGCAGGCCACACCACTGCCTCCTCTTCCCCTGTTTTCGGTGCCGGCCAATCGCCTGTCGAAGGCGCAGGCCCGCATACCTCCCGCCCTGCACCTGTACCATCTGAAGCACCATCAGCGACCACATCCACTTCCCTGTCCCAGCGCAGCGTCCAAATGTCGTTACCCCAGGCATTTGAGCGCAAGCGAAAATACCCAGCCACCCACCCACAGGCCATAGCACTAACCTCACACCTTTCCAAATTACTGGCCATCGAAATGCTGCCATTTAGGCTTGTGGAGACTGAGTCCTTCCGCAGCCTGATGGCAGCAGCTGTCCCTCGGTACGCGGTCCCCAGCCGCCACTACTTTTCCCGGTGTGCCATCCCCGCATTACACCACCATGTGTCCCGTAACATCACCCGTGCCCTGACCAACGCAGTTACTGGGAAGGTCCACTTAACGACTGACACATGGACAAGTGCTTGTGGCCAGGGACGCTACATTTCCCTGACGGCACACTGGGTAAATGTCGTGGAGGCTGGGAGCGACTCGGACCCTGGGATGGCACGGGTGCTACCCACGCCGAGGATTGCGGGCCCTACCTCCATCAGGGTTTCCGCCAGCACCTACGTTATTGGCTCCTCCTCCTCCGTTTCCACCTCCGAATTCTCTGCACGCAGCGCCACTCCCCCATCAGCCGGTAGCTGGAAGCAGTGTAGCACTGCAGTGGGGAAGCGTCAACAGGCCGTGCTGAAGCTGATCTGCCTTGGGGACAAACAGCACACGGCCTCAGAGCTGTTGCAGGGGATTAGTCACCAGACCGAGCAGTGGCTCTCGCCACTCAACCTGCAACCAGGCATGGTTGTGTGTGATAATGGGCGTAACTTGGTGGCGGCTTTGGAGCTCGGCAAGCTCACACACGTACCATGCCTAGCGCATGTATTTAATTTAGTGGTTCAGCGATTTCTAAAAACCTACCCCAATGTGCATGATCTCTTGACCAAGGTGCGCCGCGTGTGTGCACATTTCCGTAAGTCATCTACAGCTTCAGCCGGCCTGTTGAAGCTGCAGCAGCGCTTACAATTGCCAGCTCACCGGCTGCTGTGTGACGTGAGCACGCGCTGGAACTCCACCTTCCACATGTTGGCCCGGCTTTGTGAGCAGCAGAGGGCAGTAGTGGAGTACCAGCTGTTACACGGTCGTCGCCTCTCCGTTCAACTTCCTGTAATCAGAAGTGAGGAGTGGGAATGGATGTCAGACCTCTGTGAGGTTTTACGCAATTTTGAGGAATCGACACAGATGGTGAGCGGCGATAACGCTATTATCAGTGTAACCATCCCACTTCTGTGTCTACTGAAACGCTCGCTGCTCACAATTAAAACCGACGCTTTGCATGTGGAAGAGGTGGAAATGGGGGAGGAAGAGCTTACACAAGGTGATAGCCAGAGCACCCTCACTTCGTCTTCTCAGCGACAATTGGAGGAGGCGGAGGAGGAGGAGGAGGAGGAGGAAGACACGGTTGCCTCCGCTACAGAGGGTAGCAATGGAACTTTAGTTCCATCTCTTCAGTGTGGGTGGGCAGAAGAGGAGGAAGAGGATGAGGAGATTGAGAGTCATCCTCCTGGTGAGGACAGCGAAATCTTGGTTGACTGTTGGTACTCTGGCACACATGGCTGACTTTATGTTAGGCTGCCTTTCCCGTGACCCACGCGTTATACGCATTTTAGACAACACGGATTACTGGGTGTTCACCCTTCTGGACCCCCGCTACAAAGAGAATTTCTCATCTCTCATTCCTCCGGTGGAGAGGACAAGCAAAATGGTGCAATACCAGAAGGTTCTTGTTGAAAAATTGCTCCAAAATTTTCCGTCTGACAACGCTGGTGGCAGAGTACGTGCTACCTTGGCCAACAGAGAAGGGGAGAAAAGGGGAGCACACAGCAGTTCCGAGAAAGGCAGGGCAACACTCTCCAAGGCGTGGGACACCTTCATGACACCCCGCCAGCACCCTCACCCTGATGCGCAGCCTAGTGTCACAAGGAGGGAAAAGTTTTGGAAGATGGTGAAGGAGTACGTAGCAGACCGTGTCAGCGTCCTCAATGATCCCTCTGTGCCTTACAACTACTGGGTGTCCAAGCTGGACACGTGGTATGAACTGGCACTCTACGCCTTGGAGGTGCTGGCCTGCCCTGCCGCCAGCGTTCTGTCTGAGCGGGTATTTAGTGCTGCTGGTGGCATCATAACAGATAAGCGTATCCGCCTTTCCACCGACAATGCTGATAGGTTGACACTTATAAAAATGAACAAGGCCTGGATTTCCCCTGACTTCTCCACTCCACTGGAGGAAAGCCCTGGGGGAACATAAACTCACTTTATATATGTTATTTACAATGATGGGAATACTCTGTATTCCCATTCACCCCTTCCACCCAAAAAACGGGTATATGGTTGACTCTTAATCTTCTCATCCTCCTCCTCCTCTTCCATATGCCCTGTGATATAATTTTTATATAGGGCCAGCTCACCAGCGAGCCCTGTGATATAATTTTTATATAGGGCCAGCTCACCAGCGGGCGCTGTTTGACAATTTTTGTATAGGTCAGCTCACCAGCGGGCCTTCTCATATAATGTTTTATTGGGTCAGCTCTCTAGCGGGCCCTCTCATATAATGTTTTATAGCATCAGCTCACTAGCGGGCCTTCGCATATAATGTTTAGGATGGTCAGCTCCGCAGCAGACCCTCACCCATAATGTTTTAGATGGTCGGCTCAGCGCACGTTTCCCTCTTAATCATGGCCCCAGTTCAGAAAAATCGAGGAAATTTTTGGGAGAATTTGCCTCTGCGCACGTTTCCCTCTTAATCATGGCCTCAGTTCAGAAAAATCAAGGAAATTTTTGGGAGAATTTGCCTCTGCGCACGTTTCCCTCTTAATCATGGCCTCAGTTCAGAAAAATCGAGGAAATTTTTGGGAGAATTTGCAGATGATATACAAGTAAATATACAGCAAATACTGTTTGGTAACAATTTTTCGCCTAAAGTCGTTTTTATTTTCCTTTTTGTGTGTTTTACGGTCAGTCTGTAAAAATGGCGTACTACGGGCGAAAGATCGTTCCCAGCAGCGATGTTGGAGTCCAAGATGCATCCAGACATCCTCCCTATGCTGTCCCTGAACCATTTCTGTGGTGTTTCCATCCTTTTCTGCCCTTTTCCTATGGACCAGGCACCCTCCCCTCATCAGAGCAGGGGGTGCCTGGTGTAATGCTCGAGTCCTCCCATTGACTTCAATGGGGCTCGGGTGCTCGGCCGAGCACTCGAGCCTCCGGGGGTACTCGGTCAGAGCACCCGAACACCCGAGCATTGGGGTGCTCGCTCATCACTAATAAGAAGAACACTGAAGAATACTACGAGTCACATTCTAGTGTTGATGATGGCATAATGGAAGAAGGTGTAGCAGCTGAACCAACTGCTGCATCTAAAAGTGAGACAAACAAGCACCAAGACACCTGTCCTGAAAGTAGTAGCAAACTTTGTGAAAGTAGAAGTAAAACGACATAGTCTGACACTTCTAAAAGCTTAAGGAATATAAGGGTAGTAGGCAAGAAGTGGTGGGAGATGCTGAGGATGACCTAATGATGATTGATGATGATGATGATGATGCAAATCTAGAATATATTCCTCCACCATCCTCCTCTTTTTCGGATACAAATGAATTGTAAAATGAGAGATATGATGACATGGCCAGAAAGCTGGCAGAAAGTCAAAGGCTCAGTCTTCCACCATTGAAAAGGGACACTGTGCCTTTCTATAAACAGTTTGAGAAAGTCATTGGAAACTCTGACTCTGGACATGCAAAGAAGGCAAAAATTAAAAAGTCATCCTGTCAGTCATCATCAACATCATTGCCTATACCAAGCCCAAGTCCCACTCAGCCACATACACTTGTGTTGTGTATCCAGCGGCAACAACAACAGCAACACAGGTTTTTATCATCCACAACCTTAGCTATGATGAGTGCCTCTGCTGCTGCTGCTGGAAGTACCACATGTTTGACACCTAGAAGTAGTAGTAGCAGTAGAATTGCATCAGCATCTATCCCGAGTAGTAGCAGCAGCCCCTCAGGAACCCCTCAGTCCATGAAGTCCACAGTATGGAGATACTTCACTAAAGGATCCAAAAGTTATGACAGAGAAACCAGGCCAAATGTATTAACAGCAGCACAGATTTGGAGGAGGGATGTGAAGAAGGGTTGCTACCATTTACCACACTTTGAACCACTGCTATGACCAATACATAATATGTGTCAGTAATCTGAGAAGAAGCATAGCTTACATTTGACACAAAACTGCTGTGGAATCTATATATATATGTATATACATATATGCATCAATCACACCACTCCAGTCCCTGACCACCACTACCATACACATATGTCACATTGTAGGTTTTTTTTTCCAAAAACGTTTTTATTGAGAGGACAGTAATAATTATCACTTGACATCATCATGAATATGTGCCAGTGTCACTTAAGTAAGAAGTTAGTGTTGTGGGCAAAAGACAAATGCACTTTGCATGCTAACAAATGTTTGCAAGGTATATGTTGTTGTAGGACTCACAATTTTGACTTTCAGCTACTTATTTTTCCACTAAAGCTCTCAGAAGTAATGTTGTGCTGGGAAATGTTGCACTATAACAGGCGAAACTGTGTAGGAATAGGCAAAACATTTCTTGGAATTGGCGAAAAGGAGGAAAATTTAGCATTGGAGAAAAAAGTGAAAAATCGTCTATTTTTCATGAAAGTCATGTGGGAAATTTTTCTCACTTTTTGCCCACCACTACTGTGAACCCACACTTACTGAGTACTTGGGAAGGAGTATATACATGTGGAATGGGACAGCTGCCAAAATGTTGGCAGTTGACATGCTGCCTTATTCTTTTGCAGAAGAAATTATGTCATGTGTTACACCCTGCTGACATATCCCAAGTCACAGTTATTTTTCAAGGATGGCTGTGCAAGAGTTGTACAAGCATGTGTTAATGTGATGAGCAAAAGGCTGGAAACCTCATAAGGAAAGAAAATATAACTGATAGCAGCTACGTAGACAAGTGGGCAGGGTAACGACTAAACTATTCTCACTGCTTACTGTTTCCCTTTCACCAGTGCAATAGATTGCAGCATCAGATTACAGCCAATAATTTTATCTCTGGGTCTAGCAGTATTATTAAAGGACAGTAGCAGGGTAGCCCACACCCTCTAAATGCCACTTTGTGTATGCTGAGTTTTGAGAGATAATCCCACAAAGCCATCAATATGTTAAATACATTAGAGCAAGTGATAGAGTCATGGCGTGTACCCCGCTCTTTGAAAGGAGCCTTTGTGTCTGCTGATGATGGCTCCATTAGTGATGTGGTGCATGTACCCTTCTTTTCCGATGTCTGAAATTGAGCTGAGACTAGACTCCTCACTCAGAGATGCTAAATACCACCAACAAAATCTCTGCCCATTTTAGTCACTCCTACAGTTCTCATAATGTATTATATTCCACATAAGAGAATAACAACCTGCCCCATCCCTAGTTGAAAATGGATCTCTCAACCAGGTGGAATTCCATTTTGTACGTGGTAGAGCATTTGTATGAGCAAAATAAGACCAATAGCAAGTATACAATGCAAAACTGGAAGGCTTGGAGGAGGTGTCTTTGTCACCTAGACACTGACAACTAATGCGTGAAATGTGTGAACTGCTGAAACCTTTCAAGGAAGCCACTTTGCTGGTTAGTCATGTAGGGGCAGGAATTATCATGATTCCCCCACTGATATATTTACCGTAGAAAAAACTGATGAGTTTGGCTGAGGAATGTTACAATGACAACTAGGGATTGGCGAAAACGTTTGCCTCAAACCAAAATTGGGGAAAATGGTACTTTTTGCTTGGTAAAAAATGTTCCACGAAAAGTACAATTTTCCAGTTTTATTTTTTTTGCATTGAAATCAATGGTAAGAAAATTTTTCTCTACTTTTCTACAGGCATATAAAAGGGTGTCAGACTCTCACAGCATGCCATTCTGTGTTTGTGAGAGGAGAAAGACACATGTTTTTCAGCTAGAGAAGAAGGGCAAATAAAGGGGAAGTTTACTTTAGTGAGAGTTTAGGTAGGACATTTGTTCTCTGTATTAGGGGAGTCAGGGGCACTCTGTGAGAGAAGAAGAGAGGAAGGAGGCTAGCCCCACATACCCCAACATTTGGTGTGACTGACTGGCAAGACACAAGCATCTGGAGTCCAAACTGATTGCTGATTTTGCTTTGTCTCTGTGTTGGGAAAGTCTCGGGGGGGGCTGAATTTGCTAAGATATGGTGGACAACTTAAAAAAAAATATATATATATAATTAAAAAATGTAATTAATTCATAAATGATTAAACAAATACATTAATATATTAGGTGACAACTGACTGGGAGCCTGATGTGAGCTCTGTGACTGAGGCAGACTTGGTAGCAGAAAACACTGAGAATCTTGTTGAGGGCTAAGACATCACACTTCATCAGTTGTGTACTGTAGAGTATAAAAAAACACACAGTAGTTGAATAATGTACAGCAAATGCACAAGGGGGAGGGGGAAAGGTGGAGCAGTGCAGGGACGTGGGAGTAAAGTGGTAGTTCAAAAACTGACTGCAGACATGATTGCTCCAGCGTGTGCAATCAATGATGATGATTCCTCAAGGTCGCACCAATCACACTACAACAGTCCATCACCACCAATTCCATACATATCTGCCACAATGTAGTTTGTACTTTATTTTTTTATAATTTGATATCATCATGAATATGTGCCAGTGTCACTTAAGCAGGAATTTAGTGTTGTGGGCAAAGAACAAATGCACTTTGCATGCTAACAATTTTTTTTTAATGAAAAGTCTGATGTGCTGCTTGTTTTTCTCACAATCATATATTTGTTTGTGAATCAGGAAGGATCTTAATGAGGATGTGCTTTCCCTCTACTCACATGCTTTTCATTTTTACACAAACAACAGATAACAACATGTTTAACTTTTTGGATCGCAAGTGAAATATATCCATAGATTAAATTTCATAGACTAATGGTTTCTTTAGAAAGTACTATTACAAGTTCTAGATACTGCAATAGTAATAGCACTAGCAATAGGTGTCAATGACACTGCACTTCAAACAGCAGCATGTGAAATGTTTTGCCCAGACCTACTACACAACTGTCCTTGCACAGTTATTACATGTATTTAAAAAATAATAATAATAGTTAAAACAATGCTATATTTCTTTAAGGTTGTGAATCAAAGCAAATGAGATTTTAAAATAATGTAATTACAGTATCTCTTTCAGCATTCATTTGTAATGTGTAATTATTGCATGTCCTTTGCATAATAACAAACTGTACAAGAAAATGAGAACCCAGTCTAGGTAATCTGTATGGATTGCTTAACTTATACTTTGTTAGGGACATGTGCTTGATATTTAGATGTATATGTGATATAGCAATGTATACATTTCAATTCCAGGAATCTGTGCAAAATGAAGTAATGTGTTCTTAAGCTTGAAAACTATATTAATATCCAGATCTTTATATTTTCCTCTTGCCAAACTCATTGTTATTTCAACTATTTGCTTTGGATCATAAAGATCATAACTTCTATTACTTTGCCAAGATTTAAATACATTTTAGATTAAGCATTTTACAAAACAGTTATTGCAGTTTTATTAATACTTTAATCCACTGTCAATAATATTCTATTGTTTCAAGATTGCGTAGCAAATAAAAAGACTGATTGAATATAACAAGTGTAGAATACTCAAAAGGCCTTAGTCATCAAGAGGTGCAGTTCTGGGAAAAAATAACAGCAACCTTTGTTGGGAAATGAACAAGTCCATTGATTTAACCCCCTTAAGGACTGTCTGTGCACGAACACGGCGGTCACTTAAGGACCACGGAGCATATATATATATATATATATATATATATATATATATATATATATATATAGAGAGAGAGAGAGAGAGAGAGAGAGAGAGAGAGAGTGGAGATTGTAGCCGTATTAGTCCAGTGATGCAGATAAAATTCTGTTAGTCCAATAAAAAAGTTATTACAAGATACTTATTTTGTTTGTTATTTTACATATATATATATAAATATATTTTTTTTTTACTCTTTATTGATAATTCTTGAAGCATTACAGAGATGAAAAGAAACAGTAACATCAAAGAGAATGATAACGTACATAATTAGAAGCATATAAAGCCATACATCAAGTGAGAATAATACTCAAGTAAGGAGGAGCCAGATAGGGGAAAAACAAAATGGGTTGTAAAAACAGAGCATGATCTGACTGTTAATAATCACACATACATATTGAGCAGTAACATCAGGAATATAGTGTCATTCCTCCTGACAGTACAACAGGATTATTAAAGCCTCTAAATAGAAAGAAGTTGAAACGGTAGAGACAGGAGGAGAAGGGAGATAAAGGGAAGCAGGAATGAAAGAGAAAGAGGAAAGAGAAAGAGAGAAGAGACGGGATTGAGAAAGGAATCCCATGATGGGAAGGAAGGGAGGGGAGAGGGAAGGGAACTTAGGCTGAAGTCTAGGAGTCACAGCTGTCGGACCTGCCGGGTCTTACTATGTCAGTCTTGAGAGAGTGCCATCTGGACAGCAGGGGGTCTAACATAGACATATCCTTGTGATTATATCTCAGTGCCATACGGATAAATAGGATCTGTTCATCAACCTTGTCACACCAAGTTGTGATACTAGGTGAAGAGGAGGTTTTCCACAACAATGGTATAAGAGATTTAGCAGCATTTAACATAGAGAACAAAAACAGTATTTTGACAGAATCTACGGAGGGGAGGTTCCTGAACAAAAGGATCTGCCAAGGGTCTCGTGTGAGTGATATATGCAGCGTATTTTCTATGTAGGTAAGACAAGTGGACCAGAAGGGTGATAATACAGGGCAATCCCACCAGATGTGGGAGAAAGAACCAACACCAGTCTTGCACCGCCAACATGATTGGGGAATTCGTTTGTCAAATGAATGTAGCCGAGCAGGTATATAGTACCAATGGAAAAGAAGCTTACAATTCATCTCGACATATCTTTTAGAGATGGAGGAGGCGTGGGTGTTTTTCCAAATGCTCGACTACACTAGAAGACCATCACAAAATAGAAATGTGTATGTATATATATATATATATATATATATATATATATATATATATATATATAAAGAGAGAGAGAGAGAGAGAGCGAGAGAGAGAGAGAAAGCACTCACAGTCGTAGATGAAGCACAGGTGGTTGCCAGAGGGGTATACAACACGTTGTAAAGCAATGCATTGTGAATCCCTCTCACTTTTAAAGGGTTAAATCAACATTTTAGCTAGCATTTTTGAAATTTATCAAGATCTTGATAAAAGCCACCAGTGCTGGCTGAAATGTTGATTTAATAAACTATCTGTTCCTCATCTACAAAGGAACCCGTGAGTGCTTTCTACTTATTCAGACTGTATGCTTTACCCATGATTTTGGTGTGTGCCTGGATCACTATATTTACTAATGGTGAGTGCATCCCACTACTATTTTATATATACACACATAAGAGATGGAAGCACTCACTCCTATTGATACTAAATCAAATCAATATTTGTGCGACCACCTTTTGCCTTCAAGCAGCATCAATTCTTATAGGTACACTTCTTACACAGTTTAAGTAACTCAGCAGGTAGGTTGTTCTTCTTTACACATACTTTGACTGTATGTTTGGGGTCGTTATCATGCTGCAGAATAAATTTGGGGCAAATTAGATGCCTCCCTGATGGTACTGCATGAAGTATCTTCCTGTACTTATCAGCATTGAGTATACCATTCATTTTCCATTAATTCTGACCAAACCCCCAACTCCATTTGCACAAATGCAGCCCCAAACTTGCAAGGAACCTCCACTATGCATCACTGTTGCCTGCAGACACTCACTCTTGTACCTCTCTCCAACCCTTCAGCGAACAAACTGCCTTCTGCTACAGCCAAATATTTCAGATTTTGATCATTTGGTCACACCAAATATTGATTTGATTTACATTTTTCTTCTGTTCGCTCACTATGCATTTTGTTAATTGCTAAAAATAAACTATTAATGTCTATTTTTGAAATATATCAGAATATCAGAAGGCACAGGAATGATGGGAGGTGTAGCTTGGCAGCAGCTAGAGGGACTCAGGTTGCCTGCCGCTGCTGTGTCCTCAAGTCCCATGGAAGCCTAACTGAACAGCTTTCTCCCATGATAGCCATAGACTCAGACATAATAATCCTTGCTCCAGTCTTGTTCTATGGTATCAATAGAACCACACATACTGGCCCCACCAGCCTTGTCCCACAGTAGCCATAAATCCACACACACATTAACTCCTCTCCCAGCCTTATCCCAAATTAGCCATAGAATCACAAAACCTGAGCCTTCACTTTTATCCGCACTGACACCAACTACCCAGCATTGTTGCATGGAAGCCACAGAACCACAAACACACTACTTACTTCCAGCCAAGTCCCACAGCACCAGTATCCATAGAAACCACAACTCAACCTCTAGCCATGTCCTGCTGCACTGGTATAGCAAGAATATACTGATGCTAACCTCTCATAGAAATTGGCATTATTCCCATGAGAGGTTTCTCTAGGTTAACAAAACAGAATATATTTAGAGGGTTTCTGTGGATGGGAATTTTCACAGAAAAAAATTATGGTTTTCCAAAAAAATTAATGCAGGAAAAATGTTTACTTTTTGCCCATCCCTACTTATAAGTAACATAATTGTTTATTTTCATTTGCTCTGAGAATGATCACATTTTCTGTTTTACATGTGTTGATTAACTAATTCTCAGGTAGAAAGTTTAATCTAAAGGATAAAAATGATTGAAATCTATTAATACCAGCAAAAACAACAGCGTAAAATCATGTTTCTGTGTTCTTCAATAAATTAGCATTTTCTGAAATGTTAATAGCTGTAACTCATTAAATGCAAACCAAAACATGACAAAAAATGTAAGACCAAAGCAAAACCATAGGCTGGAGAGTGGATGGAAACACGGCTATGAAGAAGATACTAATGACCGTGTAGCCCATGCACTGCCCAGTATTGGTAGATGAAGGATCAGAGAATAACAGAGAGTGTAACTATGTGAGTTTAAGCCTGATAAAATACTGAATGAAGGAAGCCAAATGCCAAATGACATCAGGTGTGAGAGGTGCGGTAGACACACGAAGAAAGCATACAAAGCTGCCCCGTGAAAAGACCCGGGCGGTCTGGATAACATCATCTGGGAGGTGTTCATTTGGCATATGTAAGGTATGAGGTGTTTGGATACTTGCCATAACAGTTTCGGAGAGTTGGGTTACTACTCACACACACACCGATTCTAAGATCTAAGGTGTAACTTGTTCTGCCATAAAGAAGTGAGCTCCTTTATAGAACTGTAGTCACTGTTTACCTTACACTGATCTGGATCCAAGCTTTTGCTAGAGTAAACTGTCAGTCTCTGTTAACCTTACATTGATCTGGGTTAAAGCTTTTGTTTGACTTTTTAATGGACTACTACATGGCTGGATTATATTATTGCATTTGACTTTTAACTTTGTTTGAGATTAAGGTCTCATTCATTTTTAGTTTCTATGGATGATCGTTCTGTTTTTTAGTATTTTATAATTTGGTATAGGATACACATTGTGATGATTTATTACAGGACAAGATATTTATTGTTTTCCAGTAAGTATTCAGGTCAGACTTTAGTGTGGGCTCTATTGTAGGCTAAGTAGTACTTTTATTGCCACATTGGCCTTCAATTATATCCTGGGTCTGATGAGGGTTGGCCACATGGGGTCCTTGTGCTCAGGTGGGGCTGACATCCATCGCAAGTTCTGTTTGTTTATTTTGAAACTGTTGTGATATATAGTGGAGCCAGAGTGTGGTGTCTATTTGGCTTAAATGGTTTTCCCAGAGTCTAGACAGGCGGTGGTCCAATATGTTACTGGTGGCTGATCTACACACCAGATTGGGTTGGTAAGTGAATTGGGCATAGTGTTTCTTGAGACTGACCTGTCATTCTGGGGACATGTTTTTTTCCATTCTTGACAGGATGCTCTGTCTCTAACAATCTATAGAACTAATATTATATTGTATATTTCATAAATGTTGTTCTAAATTAGAAGTAGATACTTTATTGAGTTCATACATGCTGTTCTGAATTGGAGGTAGACACTAAATAACTCTAGCAGTTTTTTGAAACAATCATTGTATTTTATCTTTTGAAACAAAATAAATGTTATATTATACATTGAATTGTTATATCCTCTTTTCATATAGGAAGCTATAGCTCTGTTAGTCTATTCATCAATGATAACCCTCTTAAACCATTCATTTAAGTTAGCTATGATTGTAAAAATGCTGTCTAAAACATGTATATGTTTAATTGGGCACTAAGACAAAAAACAACGGTCACTGCCGAACAAGTAAATCCAGAATATTTCACATGGAAAAGAATCAATGTCTGCAGCTCATGAACATTAAAAAATAAAACTTAGCTTTCATTAAAGCTGGGAGCACTGATATGTACCGGTTGACTGAAATAAAGCCATAGGTCTCATGAAAAAAATCCTGAACTGCCAGCTTGACTCACACAGTGATGCAAATCTTCCCACTGGTGAAGATCAGTTGTCTAATGAGGCCAGGGTGGGATAGGCCACATCCCTGGAACTTCTTTTCTAGCCAGGACTGAACCAAAATTCTTCAGTAGTTTTCATTAGTATATTTTTAGCAAATTAAAAAAACTAACCTCACTTAGCCTATATTTAAGAGCCTCTGCTTCTTCCCTGCTGTGATCAACTAATAAGTAGAATTGGAGTGCATGAATGTATCACTTATATGTAATGCATTTTGGTTCTTGCATTCCATTTTGCCCTTTGTGTGTAACATTTCAATTCACTCTTGGTTTGTATATTAGGCAAAGTATGTTACAAGATATTGCTTGCCTCTCACTTTAAAAAGTCTATGTGCATTGGCAGCACTAAGGAATTTAAGTTGCAATCAACTTTTTTTCCCCTGTAGTGTGGGAGGTGTAATGGGTGAGTAATCCTTCCATCAATAATTTCAGTCTGTACAGTATTGAACTGGTCTTTCGGGACCTAGTTGGTTCCATTGTTTTCTTACTTTCTTCTTTATTTCTCTTTATTATTGTTATTGACTAACATTTGAAACCTGCAATACGCAAACATTCATCTCATTCACCTAATTTTTTTATCCATATGAAATTTAGCTTGGGGGTTGGTTACCATGGGGGAACAGGGGAATACAGATTTGGAACCCTTCCTCGCAGTGCATGTAGAGATCAGCTACACCTCAATGACAAGGCCCAATAAGGCCTGAACATAGGTTTGGGGTTGGCTGTTTCTCTTGTTCAGAGAGGAATTGACTGGCATGTTGCAGCTAGACTATCACTCTGACAGGATTAGTATAATGTGTTTTAGGATATTTCTTTCTGTATAAGGCACTAGTGAGCGAAAAGAGTTTGCACCCTGTGTAGGACACCGTTCCTATAGAGTCTGCTAAATTCTATGGCAGGCTGGCTTCTAGTTGAGCATCTCTGACTAGTACTTTTGCAAGTAGTTAAAAGCTCCATTTAAATCCATGTGAATTTGGGAATTTTTTATTTCTCCCTTATAGTGCAGATGATCTGTGCCAGAATATGAAAAAACAGATATTGGAGCAACTATTCATTTGAGCAAGTTATATAATCTATGACATATGTAAAAATACAAAGATCGGAACAAGAGGAAGACAATGGATATAAATCAAAAGCATTAACCAGAGTTTTCAATGATAACTTTAAACCTTTAAAAACAAGAGGGGTGTTCAATTCATTGTGTTGCAATGTGTTTCACCCCCTTCCCATTTAGGGTTTAAAAATCTAGTATTAAAAGCGAGGTAAAGCCTATTTAAAAATGCATCTCAGTTATACTCTGAAACCAAAATAAATTCTGCAAGCCAACAAAACATTAATTTGCCTGCACAGTTTATTTAAAATCAGAACGTGTGTAAATGGAGTAAGCTATAATTTTTGTGAAATGCTGGACCTCTTGACCTTAAGCCACACCTACTGTGCAGAATAACCAGTCTGTGATAAAATTCCAGCTGTTGACAACTTCATACATGAGCGTTTATTTGTGCAGTAGATATTTTCTTCAATGATTTGCAGCTCAGTCTTTTCTATTTCCTGTCTGACTTTGTACACATAAAAAATGGCTATGTGCATAGTTACCTAATTTATTGGCAGGTGAGTGATAGCAAATTAGTCTTTTCCATGACACTTATCTCACTAGAAAAAAATTTTAAATGCTGCAATTGTTTAATGTAGAAGTAAATATAAGTCAGTCTGTGATGTTTTCTGGTGTTAACTCCCCTTTAAATATAAAGATTCAAAATGTATCTCCTCTCTGCAAGTATTGTAAATTGTAACATATATACTATACACAATGTAAATATTGGCTGTAGAATAGTCCAATGTAGATCTTGATGCCTGATGAAGATGGTGTCCTCCACTATGCTGCACGCTATCTTGTGATGTGATGTTTGATAACTGACACATTTTTATCTTGTTACAAAATTAGTCCTACATACATAAAAGCTAAGTTGGGACACAAAATTACATGGGGAGATTCCATGAACTGATGACTTTGTTACATATCTCAGTGGCCGAGTTAGAAAAAAGGGAATAAGGAGCTCCTTCAGATAGCTGGGGCCATGGTCATATAGATATTTTATTATTAGCAAACTAAGCTTAAATTGTGCAGTGTTTCACCTTGAGCCAGTATAAATCATGGAAGACAAGGATTATGTGACAGGAATATGGATGGTTTGTTAATATACTTTCTAGCAGGATACTGCATCAGTCGTCTATGTACCTTTTTATTTGGAATTATTACATAAAATCAATTGCAGTAATCCAGTCTTGAGGACACAAAGGCATGAAATACTGCGAGGAGATCTTCAAGTGCTTTATTTAAGCTATGTTCTGCAGATGGAAGACAAAGGATTTGATCATGTCTGATACTTGATATTTGAGTGTCAGGCCACAATCTAAAACAGCCCCAAGATTTAGCACTCATTCTGATTTTAATAAATATGATTCCCCAAGGCAACTGTCTGAAGTTTATGAGCTATTGTCTAGTAATCTAATGAAAGCTAATTCTGGATCCCTTGTACCTGAGGCAAAGGCCAGGTAGCTCTGTGTGTCTTCTGCATAGGAATGATCATTCAGGTTGTGTTTTCTGATGATGTTACCCAGAGGTAACATGTACTCTGCAAACAGCACTTTTGATAAAATCGAACATTGTGGCACTGCACATAGCAGAGTCAAGGGTCTAAAGGAACATATAACTCAAGAAACTCTAAGTAACTTGTCAGAGAGAAAATATTTAAACTGTGGATCATTCCACCAAGTCCACAGTAGTTCTACAGTTGTTATTTTAAACTATCATGGTACACAGTATCAGGTGCTACAGGGAGATCAAGGAGTTTTATAATGGAACAATGACCTCTGCCTTTTGCCACTAGAATATTTAGCACAACAACCAGGGCTGTTTCTATGTTGGACTTTTTCATGAAACCAGAATGTAATGGATCATACATTTCATGTGTTGACAAGTGGGTTTCCAGTTGCCTTGCTACTATTTTCTCAATTGCCTTTCCTAGGAAGGGAAGGTTTGAGATAGGTTTGCATTTTGCCATGCAGTCTGGATCTAATGATGGCTTTCTCAAAACTGGTCAGACAGTTGCTTATTTCAGCGCTTTTAGAAAAATGCCTGGGAGGAGGTGACTGTTTTTGCAAGATCTGGCCCAATTATGTCATCATGCTCCCTCAGAAGACTAGAGAGAAAGGCCAATCCAAAGAGTTCCATTACAACAGTTCAGAGCCTGGAAGACAGGAGGACAGTATATGCCAGAAGGATGAATGTCCAACACCATTTGGGCCAGGGTCAGACCAGAATGAATCTAGCATTCAAGGTGTTAAAGGGCAGTACTTGACATTTCAGTTGGTTTTGTGGACCAGTGCATTAAGGCTATTTAAAGAAGTAGTAATGCATAAGATAATGTCTTATTAATCTCTTATTTCACATTTAAGAGTGTGACTATTGCCATTCATACTCTTTAAAATGCATTTTCACTTTATTAAAGATTTATTCTCCTTTCTCCCCTTTCCCTGAAATCATTTATTTCCTAAGAGAAGCAGCCTACATAGTCAGCAGCCTAATTTCTATGGAAATCCTACTTGGAAATTGAGGCTTGCATTCCCTGTTTAAGACTTATTTATCAGGATCCTGAGCAGTTAGAACAACACAATTTGTGTTCAAGATCCTGTGAAATGACCAACAGACAGGGAATTTCAAACTTGCATTGTTGAGTATGGTACTACCCTACCTACCTACCTTGGCCAATTAGAGTTTGCATCAGAGAAAGGAGAAGGAGGTAGAAAGAATAAAAAAATCAAAAGGGCTGGGTTTTGATGAATGTGACTGACAGCAATCACACTCTTAACAATGATACAACAGATTTATATGAGGTTATTATTAAACATCACTATTTCTTTAATGCATATCCTGCAAGATAAAGGCATTTCAAAAATATTTTTTCATTTTGTTCAAGTCTGACAAATAGTAATATAGTGAAAAATATAATGTCAGGGCTCGAATGTTTTAAAATCACCTTGTCCGATACCTCTCTGTATACCCAGTTTCAGCTCCACATGGATACAAAACAAGATTTATGCAAGTTATACTAATTATTGCTTGTGTTATCCTTAGGCTATTCAAACTTAAAGCCATGCAATATCCTGTGACATCATGTGCCTTAGTAATGACCTACAGTGCAAGTTCAAATACTGAGCACCAATGGTAGAATGAAATCCAAGATCCATAATGCATTGCATCTAGATGACAGCTTCACACACTCTGCTTCTGCTCTTCTTTGATCACAGCAGGGAAGCAGACAGAGGTTTTTATGCTCAAAAAGCTTGTATGCTTAGAAAAACTAATTGAGGGTAGCTTGGTAATTTGCCAGTACACTGAACCAGAGAAGTGCCTTGACTGCTCTCTGGTGTCCACTGTTCCACAACTGCTGATAAATAATATTATGTATTCTATATAAGAAAGTATACACTAAAGAGAACATACACTCTTGTTCAGAGTTACTAAAGCATGTTTCTCAAGTTCCCCTAAGTGTGCAGGTTTTCCTGCCTGAGCTCAGGTGTATAATTAGTAGATCATTCCTTCTGATTAATTCACCAGTGTGCTTTAGGGAAATCCCCAAAACTTGCCTTGTTAGAGGTGCTTGGGAACAGCAGTAGAACATTTTTGCTCTAGTGTAGGCCCCAGAGTGCTGTGGAAATTATAGTCCTTGAGTAGAAAATGAGCTTTACTGGCAGATTCATACATTCCCCCTCAATGTGTTGGAGATGCTGCCAGCTTTCCAAGGGTAACTATATTCTTAACCCTTTGAGTGCAAGAGGGGTATGCAACCCATTGTTATGTGGTATGTGGTCTCTCAGGCAGAGAAAGTACTCCTTTTCCTGTGTTATTCAACAGAGATGATTTTACAGTTTGGAAAGGAATTAGACAGTTTAGAGGTTAGGCTTCATATCATAATGTAGGAATTAGTGGTCTTTCACTAGAGAAGATTAACCCTTTGAGTGCCAGAGAGGTATCCAGTGCATTTCATTACAATGAATTGCATAGCTCTCTAGTACTCAAAGGGTTAATATCACTTAGGGTCTTCTTTTCAGAAGAAAATGAATAATCCTGGAGCAAACCAGTTTCACCAAAGCATCAAATTAAAATCCCCAGTGATTCAAATGGGGCTTCACTGTGTGTTGCATACCTCTCTTGCACTCAAGGGGTTAAAAGGTCCATTGATATCCTCAAGAGAAAGCCAGCAGGACATGCCCGAAGGATATCCCAACTAACAAACATTACGCAGTCAGTTGCTCAATCACCTACAGTCCCCCCAGTGCTAAGGGTGCAATACAGTTAACCCTTTCAGTGCCAGTGAGGTGTCCAACACACTTTTAAGCAATGTGTTGAACATCTGTCTGGCATTCAAAGTGCAAAACAAAATGTGTTAAAATCTAGGCTTTTGGCAGTTAATGCTAAATACCACTGATTTAGTGCAACACCCCTTTTCTAGTCACAGTCTTAGCAGCAGCAGCTATGTGATCCATACAAATTCTACATGTTTGTTTATGCAAAAGTAACTTTGTGCAAAATAATGTTGACCCTTTGAGCACAGGGTTAAAACAAAATGAGCTATGCATAATACAGGGGAATGTGGGATTTTATGAACACATTTTGGCAGTCTATATGATGGTACAGACATAAAGGGTAGAGATATCAACACAAATAAAGAAATCTGGTTTATTTTTCCTCTCAGTTCTGCCTATGAGACTTGCTGGCGAAAGTTTTTACATCTGGCACAAATTTCTGAGGAGGGAAATTGAAACCACCTGAGAATGGGTTGAATTTTTAGGGCAAAAGAACACAAAGCATTTGAAGTAAGCAGCTTTAAATATAGGGAAAGGCTGATATGTGGGGCAGGGAACCATGTCATAGGTTCCAGTAAATTAATGTGGTTTCCTCCTCTTGTACTTATCTTTTTCTAATCCTCTCAATTATAACATAAAGGATAAGCCCAATGCAGGAAACATGAATGAACAGTATAAGATGAGATGGGTTGGGAGGGATTTCACTGCTGACATCACAAAAGTATGATAGAGAAAGGATTCCCCCGATCCCTTAACAATACACGAAGTTTGCTTAACCTTTGTATTATGCAAATATATATATCAAAGAGGACAAAAGTAAAAACAAAAATCTGTTTTAAGTTTTTCCTTTAAAATGCTATTGTACGTTTATCACATTGTTGCCTGGGATGTATTATCTACAGAAAATGGTACTTTAAAACATGCAACTGATGCAGGCATTCCTACTTAAGAAGTCATACCACATGAAATAAAAACATAGAATATCAACTGATCATGGATCCTAATATGCATTTTGTAGTCATTTAGCTATATTGAACAGTCATGGGGCTAAATCTGGGTAAAGATGAGCAAACTGCTTTGGCAAGTTCACTTTTTAGACATATTTTATAAAACCTAAAACAAGTTCCCAAAACCAAAATCTTGTAATGCATTTATTGGTTATCCTGTTCACTCTATTAAGCCTCAGTGAGTAGGATGAGTGTGTGAAGGACTCTTCTCAGTGCACAGGTGAGTGTATTAAGCAGAGATTTTTAAGCTGTGGTTCTCCAGCTGTTGTTGGAATACAATTCTCATAATGTTAATCACTTGTAGCCCAACTGCTATAGACCCATATGTTGCTCATCCCTATTCCACACAGAATTGTTATCACTTATCTAATTGATCTGCACACATCGTGTGTGGCCAGAGTTCCCTTACATCTTCTTCCATGGGAGGGAGAGAATATAAAGACGGGGGGGGGCATCAGTAGGAAATGTGGAGAAAGATCCTTACACAGATGCCCACACTCACATATCACAGTAGATGAGGAGAGCTATAATGGTAAGTTGAAGGGTTGGGACAAGAATGAGAGGAAAGGTGCCAGAGGAGTAGATTTATGAGGATAAGAGATATTTGTTGCTGGAAGTGCTGAAGAATGAGACGGGGGAAATGAAGCTGGATAAGGAAACTATACACCAAGACAAAAGATAAGAAGCAAGGGAGACACATTTCATGGATGTAAGATAATAATGAAAGACAATTTTGTGTGTGTGTTGAATGCCTGATATCTTCTGATTATCTCAAATCTTGAGTAATACTATTGAAGTTGCAAGCCCCCATGATTATGATTGGGGCATCATGTACATTTTTTAGTGCGTTCGCATTGCTAATTTTGGAACATCTCCTAGGGAACAACTCATGGCTTGGGTACAATGTAGGTTTTATTTTGGTTCATCGTGTTTTGCTTTTGGAAGGTTTGCAAGGCGAGGGCCTCAAGCAGATATCTGGGGTGAGGTGTCAAAATTCATATACTATGAACAAAAAAAACATAATAAAGTAGCCAATAACAATGTATCTCTCACTGATGTATCTCTCTCACAGATTAACTGTTGAATGAATAGTAATAGAACAGTGACTAGATTCAGAGATAATTGGTTTTGCTGACAATGTTGGTGTTTCATTGATAAAATATGCATAAACATGATCTACTATGTTTGTACACCAGCATACATAGTCTTAAATGGACAATAAAAGGACTCTAGAGACAGAAGCATGACTCCACCACCAGAATGTATATATGGCCAGAACTACATAAGCTACACCATACCATATCTACTGCATGCAGGGTTGTAACTGATGGTTTACTCCAACATTGGGTGGTTCTGGTTTTCTGTCAATTCTGAAAAATATATTTGAATGTTACTTTTGTTTTTATATACATGACTATTATTTGTTGTGTAGCTCTGCAGATGTGTTCCTTTGTCTCTGACACACATCACTGTTAATTCACATTCTATAAAACCTTTTTGCATATTGGCCCTTCCTGGTTAGTGCTTAGTATCTGAGACTGTCAACCATTTTTTCCCCATAGCATAAAGATAAAACAGGGGGCACCTCTTAGTTAAGAAAGTTCCAATAAAATAATCATAAACCAAGAAAAAAAGCAGATGGATACTGACAATCAAACTATTCTGTAACTTTTAACTGCTGTCCAGGATCCTTGACTCACTGCATTCCCATAGAAGACCATGGTCATCTTTAAAGAAGCCCTAAACCCGTATTTGTTACAAGGTCAGTTAGCAATTGTAAAGCAAATGATAGAAGCAACTAGTTAATAAACTATGGTGGGTTTTCATGCTGCAGAGTACGATAAGCATGTAAGTACACTTCAGTAGTCAAGAACACTAAGGAATTTGTTTATTTTATGACCAAAGAAAATTATCATATTGAGGAAGCAGTTTAGAGTACTTTTAGTAATACAATACTTATTGTCCTTGAATACACGTAGCCCTGCTCACTGTAAAGAATTCCATTTAATATCTGTAAATTCCTGTATTAAATAAACAACTGATCCACATGCAATTCAATGGAAGTTGCATATCAGATCAAAATGGCTTAGCTCAGAAAAAGTGAAGTTAAGGAAGGCTACATCTGTTCATGTTCAAAACAATCTAATGGTTGAAAACAATGTCACCTCAAACGGGTGCATCAGGACATTAAATATATATAAAAAGGTTTTCCAAGCATGCACTATCCATAATTATACAAAAACAATAATTGTACTTAATAAGCATTTATGTTATTCCCAGAAATTGGGAGTCAGAGTAATTTTTTTGTGTGAGGTTGGATTGTGGTATCTAGCTTTTTATTGATATTTATTACATATACAGGATTCAGGATTACTTTTGTTATATGTCTTTATGATATATGTGTACTTAGAGTGATTGATTCCTGTTGTTTAGCATATACTCTGTTCAGTTTTTTCTATTGGTGATGGTGAGTGGTTTAAAACATGGATTTGGCTACGAGGCTCATGTTCTAATTTATTTATATTATTACCAGAATTAAAAGAAACTCTAGAGCCGACACTGGCAAAATACAGCTGTCAGGCTTTTTTTTCTGGCCCTTGGGCCTGGATGGCTCTACACACAGCAGAGCTGCTATACTGAGATAATATCACGTCTGTTTTTGTTCTGAAGGTACAATATATGAACTGATATATTCTCTCTCTCAGCTGTTAATGAACGACAGCACCTCAAACAAGGGGTTTACTAATGTGTATTTTTTAACAGAGATGTGGCCCTTGCTCCAAAATAATTGCCAAATAATAATAATAATAATAATTGACAAAATAATTGCCCACTCCTGAGTTAAATCTTATTCATAACCCATGTGAGTATTTCAGTACCCCAGGAGTTAAAATTAAACAGTATATTAAAGACAAACGGTCACCTTTCTAAATTCTCACCTGAATGGGAGCATCCAGCTTGACATGAGTTAACCCTTTGAGCACCAGAGGAATGTGCAATACATTGATTTGCAATTCGTTGAACACATCTCTGGCATTCAACGGGTTAAATGATTATTCCTCCTCATTAATTTATTCTACCTTGTTTTGTGACAGCCTTAGAAGTAGAGTGTTGAGAGAGAGGAGAAAGGTAATTTCAGAACAAGTAAGTAAATAATTATAGGATGTCAGAGTCACAGCGCTCAGCACTGCTGAGGTTAAGCAGTCTCTAAGTACTCAACCAAAAATCTCTAAAACACTTTTAAAAAAAGTATTATTATTATTTTTATATTTACAATCACATTAAAGGGATAGTAATACTTCATTTTATCTTTATTTTATTTTGTAGGCATTAAAAGAACATGAACGATATAAGTCTTATCTCTCAAACCTTTATGGTTTAAATGATATTCACAAGCAAAGTTTTCCCCTCCCGCCCCTTTTACCTAGTGTAAGCCATCTGTTCTCAGATGTGGAATGCAGTCCATAGACCAGACAGATAACAGGAGGGGACAATCTTTTTTCTGTGAGAACAATGAAAGCCCTGCCCCCCTTGACAAGTTTTTCAGGTTTTTCCCTTATCTTAATTGAATATTGTTCCTCTCTGCAATCTACCTGGGCACCTCCCTTCTGCTCTGGCTGAGCAGTGTTACATCAGTAAAAGGGGCGGGAGGGGGACACTTTGTCATTGAATTACTCTTGAACTACAACTCTGACAGAATTGAAATAACACTCTCCAAGGTCCAAATAATATGATGATTAATTAGAGCTGCTTTTATGATGAATCATTACTATCCCTTTAACAACATTGTAAACATAAAGATTTGAGAACCCTGCTTGCTATGGAAAGTGAGAGATTAATATAAAATGTTTAAATACTTGGAGTTGTTTAGTGGTCCAGGCATATTTTGTGGCACAATAGCGAAAGGAAAGTGACTAGTGTTATGTTGGCATCATGGAGGAATTCTGAGGAGCAAGAGTGTAAATGTGTGATTGACTTGCAACAGTGGCAAGTAAAATGGTTTGCCCTAGTAATGTAAGAGTGCAATGATGAGGTTCAGCCACAAATCAGTATTGAGTGAGAGTGGGAATCTGAGTTAATGTTACAGATAAAGGAAGCATAGCTGTGGAGAAGATTTTGACTGAGGGTGATGTTTTTTTTATCAGATAGGGTTCCCTAAAGAGGTGGGTTTTGAGAGACTATCTAAAACTCTGGTGGCTAGAGAGGGAGAATAAAAGAGTTCCATACGGTGGGAGCAGTTTTGCAGATAAGAATGACAGGTAGTATTTAAAGAGAATACGCAGCATAGGTCACATACAGAAGAGAGGGAATTGAATGGGGATGAATGTTGAGAAAAGGAGAAATATAGAGATGGGTAGTGTTGTTTATTGCTTTGCAGGTTAGAACCAGGATTTTAAATTAGATTCTAGATAGAAAAGGCAGCTAGTGCAGGGATAGACAGAGGGGAGTTGTGTTAGTAAAGAGATGAGTGAAGAAGATTAACCTTGTGCATTCAATACAAATAGGAGAAGGGACAGCCAGGAAGAAAGAAGGCCAGTTAGGAGAGGGTTGCAATAACTGAAATGGGAGATGATGGGGATCATTAACAGGATTTTAGTTGTATCTTGTTTGAGAAAGAGACAGATGTATGAGATGTTTCTGAATTAAAGGCAGCATGATTGGCAAGGATTTGAAAGGACAGGGTCAAAAATTACTCAAGGCAGTGAGTTTGGGGAGGGAGTTTAAACAGAAGTCAATCAAAGTGATGACACCTTCAGGAAGTTCTGTTTTAGATATACTGTGTTTAGATAATAGGAGGACATCCAGGTAGAGAAAACTCTACCAACACTTCATGCTTGTTGGCGGTCAACTAAGGGTTTTGATGGCAGGATGTGTCAGTGTTGGCCACACATGTATTGTTTGCCAGTAGCCCATGGGGTCATCGTTCTGCCTAAAACATAGCTGCTGATCATCATTCCTTGTTACATTTTGATCATGCTTTAGCAGAAATTGAGAAAGTTTATGTTTAAAGCAGGTTCATCAAAGTAGCAAGAATGTATTCCTCATTTCTTTTAAAGGGATAGTAATACTTCAAAATTACTATCCCTTATATTGAAGCCCTTTAAAAACTTGTTATGAAGAAACGATCCTTCACTAAAATGGTCTACGTGTGCTTGGTAACCAAGCACATGTAAAAGACCGTTTTAGTGAAGAATCTTGTCTTATATAACGAGATCTCTGCTCTGCTGAAGAGCCTCCGCCGGTCCCGGGACCGGATTTCCCTGCTGCAGCAAGAACGATGATGTCAGGGGAGAGGCAGGGGAGAGCGAAGTTTAAAAGCAGCTATCTCGCAAACCATAAAGAGATGCTGCAGATGGCATTTGATTCAGTTTTTAAACGGCTTCAATATAAGGGATAGAAATTTTGAAGTATTACTATCCCTTTAAAGTACACTATGCAAGGATCTTACTCAGAGAATGCTAACATGTCCTTCACTAGTGGGTGCATTTCTGGTGCATGGAGTGTGTGGTTTCAACTGGAAGGTCAGGTTTGGCAGGTGGTGAATTGCTTTGCTATTTTGTTGTGGTGCATTACCAGGATGTGGGAAGAATGTGTCAAAAGCAGTGTGGTAACTAGAAGAATGGCAGCATTGGCAGTTTTGGCATTTTTGTTTAATTTATGGAGTGAAAGGATATAAAAAACTGATCCACCTAGGGCTCAGCAGGATTTTAGTTTCAATGGTCTCACATTTAGCCAATTACATTTGGATTGCTAATAAAAGACTTGTTACAGCAACTTAATGGTTTATGTTATTCTAACATTGGCAGAATATTGATTTTTATTTAGCATTCTATGGGGTGATGCCCACTGGAGAGTTAGTAAGCAATAACAGGGTATGCATGGAATGAATCATGACAGAAGATATATGAATTTTGGGGGGAGAGTGTATTTCTAGCCTGAAGGTCAAAGGCGATAGATCAGAGAATGTTTTAACAGTTTCATTGTTTTCTGTTCCTAATTGTGACTTGTCCTGTAAAATGTTATGTTGGGTTTTGGAATATTAGGTGAAATTGTAAAGGTTCCTTTTTGCTGCATAATGATGGTGCATGCCTGTCACATTTCTGACTTCAGTTCATTTCTGTTTTCAAAGGCTTTGGGCCTGGATACAAGTCATTATGGTCCTATTATTTTAGAATCAGACCCACTATATACTGTAGGTGGTCTAGTAGTGGTTTCATACTGAGATTATATGTAAGATCAATGGATAGCACTCAGAGCATTTTAGAACCTATGTGAAACCTAGTAGAGATAAGATAGGATCATAGTTTGGTGACAATGAGGGTGGTGAGGCTGTTTTGATTATTGATTGCATTTTGTTTTGTTTTATTTTAAAGTGTTTGTGTATAGGTGACCCAATGTGTGCCTCATTCTTATATCTATTGGGCAGGCAGGAGATCAGCAGTTCATTGTGGGGGCAGACAGGAGATAGAACTGAAATGGTTAGGATACTAAGGTTTGTTATAAGAACAGACTGTTACTAGAATAGGTAAGGCAGGCCAGGCTGATTGGCCTCCTGATATTTTGTTTATCAATGTGGTTGGAAGTGATCTGGGTGTTATAATTGTAAATTACAGATAAAAGACAAAAAAAAAGGATTGGGAGAGATTTGAATAGTTGTTTTCACTCAGGCATCATTTACTTAGGTCTTTAATTATTCCTTGGCAATTTTATAAGTATGCAGTTTCACAGTCAACAATTGATAGATCCAAATCAAAGTGCTTATGATAGAGTCACATTTTGACCAGAATCATGGGGTGCTGGCTATAAGGCACTTGAATTTGGAAAGGCAACATTGGGGGAGATTCACTAAGCGGTGATAAAGAGGTGATAAAATGGAGATGACTTCTCCATTTTATCACTTCTCTAGTTCCTATGTTATTCTATGGAGCCTATTCACTTAGGGGTAGATTTAAAGGTCCGAGTTAAGGAAGCCGCTAAGTAAAAAAAGCACATCAGCCGCAAATAACACATGATTTATGGCGGATTTAAAAGTAAATGTACAAGAATAGCTAACAAGCGTAAGCACAACAAAAACACGTAACACAAAAACCTTAGTCGCACCTGTTTTCGTATCACTGTGCGTCCCAAACACCCGTTAAAACACAAATTAAGTAAAAATGTAACATTACAGCTGGCGTTGTCTAGCAACCCTGATAGATGCACAAACAAAATTCAAACCTACAGCTAGTCCCAAGGCCCCAAATTAGCAAAAATGTTCAAATACAACTATATTTATACCCCAAAATAACGGTCACACCCAGTCTGTGTTTCGAGTTTTAGCGAGCTAGGTCACAGGACCCAGGAGTGGAGACTAGTGATCAAGAGAGGGAGAGAGGCACATACACTTGAGGTAGAAGGAGTTTTTGGAGTTTGGAGAGAGGTGCACTTAACTATACCTATATTACACTTTTGCACATATTACATACACCCATACAAACATTAACACATACACATACATAGTCTTTTTTTAATAACACCTAACATATTTTTTAAACTTTATTTTCTCAGTGTGAATCTGTGAGTGACAGAGTGTGACAGAGAGTAAGTGGGATCGAGTGTGTCTGTGAGGGCCTGTGCGAGTGCCTGGGTGTGAGTGGGTGAGTGATGACTAGGAGAGGAGGACAGGAGAGAGGGATGGGGAGAGTAGTGGAGGAGGAAGAAGGAGAGCAGGACATCTGTCACGGTTTATTACGACTCTCAGACGTAACGTTAGGTAAAAACACAACTTTATTGAAAAGTTAAAGATAATCCCATAGGATTTCATACGCGTACATACAATACATAGGATGGCAAGTAGATATAGCAATATAGAATCAGGCTCTACCGGCCCTGCCAATATACCGGGCAAGGCAGCCTGGGCAAGCAATAGAAAGGTGGCTCTACCGGCCCTGCCAATATACCGGGCAAGGCAGCCTGGGCAAGCAATAGAAAGGTGGCTCTACCGGCCCTGCCAATATACCGGGCAAGGCAGCCAAACAACAGTCAGGAGTATACAGGCTCTACCGGCCCTGCCAATATACCGGGCAAGGCAGCCTGAAGGAACACTGAGAGGGTAGGCTCTACCGGCCCTGCCAATACCGGGTAAGGCAACCTTAACATGGAATGATGGAAGGTTTTTCCGGCCTTACCATATACTGGGCAGGGCAGCCAAAGGAGGTGGTGTCAACCGGAGTGGCCATAATACTGTCAGATGATAATGACAGTCTAAGATGTAAAGTAATACTATGCAGCCCAAATATACTAGTTAGTTATGTACCCCAATACCTGGGTATAGATGGAGTAATAGCTGTCTAGGACTGGACAGCACACTGAGTACCAACAGTATAACTGAGTAGTAAGCCAAGAGGCCCAGGAGTGAACCAGCACCCGCGCGCTGGGAACCAACAGACTTGTATAATATAGCTGCAAGGCTTGAGAGCGAATCAGTGTCCGCACGCTGGGAGTCAACAGATCTCAATGTGTAATGCTGTGAGGCAATGGAGCGAACCAGAGCCCACGCGCTGGAAACCAACAGACTTGTATAATATGGCCGCAAAGCTTGAGAGCGAACCAGCGTCCGCACGCTGGGAGCCAACAGATCTCAATGTGTAATGCTGTGAGGCAAAGGAGCGAACCAGCGCCCGTGAGCTGGGAACCAACAGACTTGTATAATATAGCCACAAGGCTTGAGAGCGAACCAGCGTCCGCACGCTGGGAGCCAACAGAGGTCAATGTGTAATGCCGTGAGGCAATAGAGCAAACCAGCGCCCGCGCGCTGGGAACCAACAGACTTGTAGAATATAGCCGCAAGGCTTGAGAGCGAACCAGCGTCTGCACGCTGGGAGCCAACAGATCTCAATGTGTAATGCTGTGATGCAAAGGAGCGAACTAGCGCCAGCGCGCTGGGAACCAACAGACTTGTATAATATAGCCGCAAGGCTTGAGAGCGAACCAGCGTCCGCACGCTGGGAGCCAACAGAGGTCAATGTGTAATGCCGTGAGGCAATGGAGTGAACCAGTGCCCGCACGCTGGGAACCAACAGACTGGTATTTCTCCAAGCGACCGAGGAACAATGTCGCCACCACTACAGGAACCAGGCTCAGGAAATGACAGGAACCAGCAAGGATGTCCAACTGGATCAGGAACGATAACGGAGACCGGCAGCAGGAGACAGCAACTACAGGAGACTCAACCGGAACAGGTACTGGAACCAACACAGCAGACAGCAAACTCTGGAACAGCACGAACTCAGGAACACAGGAACTCAGGAACTCAGCAGAGAGGCCAATGAAGCTTCTGTAGCATGGTGGTAATGAAAGAGTCAGAGACACCACGAAAGGGCAACCAAAGGGTGCCCAAGCTTACTTTAAATAGGCAATATGAGGCGGGCTAAAGGCAAGCAGTCAATGGGAGCCCCCTATAGGTGATGGACACAGTAATGCAGCAATCACAGGCACCGTGATAACATCCCAGTTGAGAGCAGGGGTGGGAGATGGAGATCCTCAGTGCGGAGGGGGACACGGACAAGAGCAGGCACACAAAGGAGAGGGTCAGCTATGTCAATGGGACGAGGGGTAACTGTCTAGGAGCACCCTACACAGTCAGGGGCAGAGCAGGCAGGACAGTCTGGTTCAGACTCCTCGCAGGCCAGAGCTGAGGGGGACAGGATCAGGGATCCCAGATCTACAGAGGAGGAGAACACAGCTCTCATGGAGGCTATGCTGGTGAGAGAGAGCGTCCTCCACCTGAGTGAAAAGGTCCCTGGCCTGTCAGCGAGGAGGAAGGAAGCCTGGAACCATATTTGTAGCCGAGTGAATGCTTTGTCCAATTGCAGAAGGGACGTAGACTCAAAAAAGAAGAGGTGGGGTGACTGAAAGAGGGTGGTCAAGAACAAGTTGTCTGAAATTGCCATGCACGCCCAAGGCACCGGAGGTGGCCCACCTGTCCAAATCACCTTCAGCGGATGGGAGGAGATGGTGCAGTAGAGCATGTCCATCACACTCATAGAGGGGGTCCCTGGAGGATCAGACACTGGGGAAGAGAGGAGCCTCCACACTACCAGTAAGTGCAGCATCACATAACCACATACACCACATCAACCCACACAACCATCACACACAAACACAGTCACATCCCAACATATGCCCATCATTCATCCACACAACTGCACCAACACAGACCCCTAAGGGTTAAAACAGGACGCAAGACAAGGACAATGTCAAGGTTCAACAAGGCCCAAACCTATCCAACTCCCTGGTTAATCCTCATGTTGCTGTGCTGATCACACACAATCCACAAAACCATGCTCATGAAAGTGTTGTATGTTAAACATCAGAACTGTTCCTACACAATGTCACCCATGTACCCACAGGGGAACCAGCACATAACCCCTTGAGTGCTAGAGGGATTATCAATGCATCGATCAACAATGCTTTGGCAACCCCTCCCGTACTCAAAGGTTTAACCAGACAACAAACACAGGTCTATAGGCTAACGATTACATGCTAGACAGGGGACATTCACTAAGCGGTGAAAAAAAGATGATAGAGAAAAATTAACCCTTACATACCCTCACTTTGCCAATCCCAGTGTTAATGTATGGAGAATATTCAATAACATGAATCAAGCTGCAAAGGTCCCATTGTATAGACTCCATAGAAAACATTGCAAATGGGGAAATTAGATCAGCATCATGTTCAGTTCACCAGGTCCACTTCACCACTTACTGAATCACAAAAAGAATGGAGCAGGTCACAAATCACAGTGCCAATGAGAATAACTGGCTGTATGTGCAACACACAGGCCTGAAACAATTCCACAGAATTAAAGGGGGAAAAGTAGGACTTGGTGTTGTGTATGCAATCATTTATCCTAACTTGAAATTACATATCTCACATTTGATTCACACACGGATCCTCAGGAGTGCTGATGCCATGGATGGATGGTACACCAGCCACTATTTGCAGGATACACATGTGAACCAAATAGGAACCATTGTAGTTTGGTCAATAACAGGCCATGAATTATGGATATCTATGATTGAGTATGGCTGCCTTACTCAGAAGGATGGATCGGCTCATCCAGAAAATAGAAAACAAGCCTCAGTCAAAGATATCTTTCAATACTGGCTTGATTGTTGCCCTTCAGGATTCAACTTAAACAGACCTCATGGACAGGATCCTGTCAAGTACATCAATCTCTGATTGCCAGGGTGGTATCCCATGCATCACAATGCAATGCATAGGATACCATCATGACAACCAGAGTGACATGTAAAATAATACAAAATCTTGCATTATACGAGATAAACTGATAACATAGGGATGAATACCACTTGAATCACACTGCAGATCTGTTCCAAAAAGATATGTACACAAAGAAAATGGTCAGATATGTATGTAGATAGGTACCTTTCACATGGGTACAAATATGTCCCAACCAGATGTGAACCCAGAGATCAGTTCAGTACGTGTGATTGTCTTACTGGCCATATATGTGCACCTATCACAAACTAACTCTTACTGATATCATCAAAATACACATCCCACCTTACTTAGATGGGATATACAAGGTATGTTGTTAGTTATGATATCAATAAAAGTTAGTTTGTGATGGGTGTAGCCAGTAAGGCAATCAAACATACTAATCTCTGAGTTCATATCTAGGAATTATATATTTGTACCCATATGAAAGGTTCATATCCACATGCATATCAGACCATGTTACTTCCTGTGTCCCTTTAACTGGATAGCAATGGTTAATTTCACCTTGATGTCATATTGTAGGCATTGATATAAGATGTGGTTCGATGTTAATCCTATCCCTCCAGCCCTCATGGTTAGACAGATATTGCTCTATGTGACAGATGGAGATTTCAGTCATTTGACCACACGGACGCTCTTCAGCAGAGCCAAAATTGCCCTACTTAGAGATCGATACTTCATTGGAATGGTCTACAAAGTGTGCATGGTTTGCAAGCACACTCTGTGGACCATTCCAAAGAAGTATTAATCTCGAAATGTGGCAAATTTGGCTCTGCTGAATAGCCTCCGTGTGGTCAAATGACTGAAATCTCCAACTGTCACACAGAGCAATATCTGTCTTACCATGAGGGTAGGAGAGATAGGACTAACATTGAACAAGATCTATTTTCACAATGCCTACAATATGACATCAAGATAAAATTAACCATTGCTATCCTGTTAAAGGTATAGTCATCCCTAAAATGTGAAAAGACAAATATATGTTGTAGGATTCATCCCCCGAGTAAAACAATGGTATTCCCACTGCTGAAAGGTGTTACATTCAAAAGGTATCACAGCTCAAACTTGGATAAGTCAGGGGCAATATCACAGTGGCCTGAAATTGTACAGTGGCGCTGTTACTACACTATTATATGGACAGCTCTGGTCCCAAGACCAGAAATCTACATGGGATGGTGTTGCAACAGCCCCACTGTGATATTGTGCCTCAAAATGAAACCTTTACCTGTAATAACTTAAGTATAAAACACCTTTCAGCAGTGGGAGTTCCCTTGTTTATTCAACCACCTCCACCAGCTACTACCCTCCAGCAGCAGCAGTACCACCTCCACCACCAGGGAGGCAATGGCTGCTCAGGAATGTGGCCACCACACAATATGGGCCATATTCCACACAGATGGACCTACCCTCCAGGATGGCTCCCCAGCATGGCCCAAAGTATGGTCCCAGGTGGGGTCCAAGCACTTACCAGTGGCCAAGGTATGACCCTTGGCCACTGGACTACCAACATCTGGGTCTGATTGGGGACCCCCCCCTCTACCCAGGGATGACTTCACACCACCACTTCCACCTGCACAGACATCAGTGGGCAGCTCGGAGTCACTTGATGTGGTGGGCATATGCCCATCATCTGCACCAGCCACTCCAAGCTGTAACAGCAGCAGCCACAGCACACTCAGCAGCAGCAGAGGACACAGCACACACAGCAGCTGGGGACACAGCAGCTGAGGACACAGCAGCTCAGGATACAGCAGCTCAGGACACAGCAGCTCAGGACACAGCAGCTCAGGATACAACAGCTGAGGACACAGCAGCACCAGGGTCACCGGGCACTGCACGCCCTACGGGTATGGAGGCGAGTATATGGCCCTACAAAGGAGACTACTCCAGTCAAGCCATAGCACTGATGAGAATATCACCAGGAGCCGGAGGGAATCCCGGAGGAACACTAACAGAATAGAGGCAAGGATCCATGCCCTGGTGTCAGAGATCTCAAGAATCAACACTCAACTCCATCAGCTCCACATGGGGGTGATGGACATGTTTGCACAGGTGCTAGTAGAGTTGAGAGAGCAGAACCGCAGGGAGAACCTACGGTTAAAGAGGGAGAACCTGCGTTCCACAGAGGGGTCCACTGCACCCAGCACTCCCTCCAATGTGACCCCTGAAGCCACACCTAGGGGTCAAAGGATGACAAGGTGATCATCCAGGGCATCCACCTCTGGCACCCAGTCTGAGGCCCCCTCCCCCCCAAAGAAAATAAATAAAATGCAAACTTGTTATCTTCCTCCTGAATAAAGGAACATTGTGCTTTTGAATCCTGTCTGATCTGCTTTGTATTTAGTTGTAGTTTGGGTAGCAGAGTTGTCTCCAATGCATTGCCAAACAATGCAGTGAACACAACTTCTGCCTAGGTAAAATGTTTGTGGGATGTTACAACATGGGTTCACACACACACCATTGTCCAAATTCAACTGGCAATCCATCCCTGGAGCCATATAACACAACCGTTATATGGCGATGTTGTGGGTTGAATTTGAACAACAAAACATACCCCTTAGCACAACAACTGGTGCATGCCGCCTCCACCTCCACAACATCTCTAGAATCCGACCCTTTCTCACAGAAGACACTACCAAAATTCTAATCCAAACACTCATCATGTCCCGTCATGACTACTGTAACTCTTTACTAATTGGCCTGCCTCTCACCCGACTAACCCCACTACAGTCCATAATGAACTCTGCTGCAAGACTAATCTACCTCACTCATCGCTTCTCTAACACCACACCCCTCTGTCAGTCCCTACACTGGCTCCCATTAGCATACAGAGTAAAATTCAAAACTCTGGTGCTAACTTATAGAGCCCTCACTAACACTGCACCCCCCTATATTTCATCTCTCATTTCCAAATATACTCCCGCCCGCCATCTTCGCTCTGCACATGACCTTCTGCTCTCCACAGCTCTTATCACATCCTCCCACTCCCGCCTACAGGACTTCTCCCGTGTTGCACCTGAGCTGTGGAATTCCTTGCCCCGCCCCATCAGACTCTCCCCCAGCCTTCAAATCTTCAGACGCTCCCTGAAAACTCACCTCTTCAGGGAGGCCTATCAACTGCCTCCATAAACATCATCACCAAGATTCACCCCTTGCATGGACTACTGCACTCTACGGCACTTCTCACACCCACCCACTGACTGGCAGTTCATGTGGCAGGAGGCACTTAAACGCAATAGCACCTACTCCTTCTGTATCAAACCTACCTTCCTCTAGACTGTAAGCTCTCACAAGCAGGGCCCTCTGATCCTCCTGTTCTCTACATCTGATTGTACTATTTAATACCTCTGTATGTCTATTCCCAATTGTACAGCTCTGCGGAATTAGTTGGCGCTATATAAATAAAGAATAATAATAATAATCAATTATTTTATTTAAGGGGATAACCAAACAGCTATTTGACTAGCAAGCAGGACAGATGGAAAATGCAGCCAAATAGTCTTTGATTCAAACTATTATTGTGAAACTGACTTACTGAGGAACCCAATGTTCATCATAGGATTTCAATGTGTAGCACACACATTGATACCCTGGGGTGAGCATTGGGTTTTCCAGTAAGTTGAGTTGTTGTTTTACTAAGGTTGTAACACACTTCACCAGTGATAACACTTGTCCACTTTGTCTGGTTGTTTGTTGATGTAGCCCATGTACTAAGATATGTCAAACTAAAGCAATCTCAGAACATTGATTATATTGAGCAACACAGAAACAGTGGACATGAAATCACTGTGGAAGTATGTCCCCTGTATCACCTCTTTATCACTCCCAACACACATTAGTGTATCACTGCCATCATCTGTTTGCATGAATACATCACAGAGTCCACTCACTGGCAAAAAAACAGTGGACTCCTGTGATGTGGGTCATGTCTTCCCATGTATTGGGAATACTGTAGCCTTGAGTGTGGTTACGCATTGACAAATGTGTAATCCAACATTTCATCATATAGACACAGAATGAATAGTGATGGTTATTCTTTATTGTGTCTCAAAGTACATTAGAACGTACATGTGTTTTCTGGGTATATTGCCTATATGCATTAAACACTTGTATGAGAACACTAAATGTACTTTGAAACTAAATCTTACTACTTTAGTAACACTACTGTCCTGCTCATGTGTTGTCCACATGGTTTGATAACTCTGTAGATGAGCATCCTAACTGTACAGGTTAGTACACACATAAATTTGTGTTTTCTGTGTCTATATGAGAATGTTCCAGTAGAGGTTGCTGTGAACCTTAGGTCAAACATTGCATCACCAACACAATCACTTAAAACAGCAAGGGGTGAGCTTCATAGAGGTGTTGTCAATACATCAATCCAGTCACATGACAAACCTTCAGTTCAAGGATGGATCATGCTATGGATGCCTGTGGGACAAGAGGACAGGATTTGGTCAGCACCCTAGAACTGACCATCATGCAACAACTTCAACTTCATAATGCCCTCAGTCTCTTTCGTTACAGATTAGTACACAAACCATTGCTTTGTAATGTGTTGTGTACTCGTCTGTAACCCATTATGTGTTGAACTTAGGAAATGTGAAGCAGCCCAAGGGATATGTGGCCCTGACATGAATACACACATTAACAAGTATGTTCTGAGAGCTCCATGAAACTAATGTATTTGGGCTGTCACTGTGAGAGTGACAGTGGCAGCCCAATTTTATTTGTTCCATGTAACTATTAGGACATATTTGTTGATGTGTGTATTCATGTCAGGGCCACATATCACTGCACACTCCCAGGTCAGCATGGTGTCCCTGGGGATCTTATCCACATTTCATGACCCTCTGCTGCTCTTCTCAGCTCATGTTGACTCCAATGGCCCTTTAACCCCTGATGTGACAGAGTGTTATCCAATGCATTGCATTGGATAACACTCTTTTGCTACAAGGCTACCATGGTTGCTCTGGCTATAATCATAGCAAATCACGTTAGTTGCTGTCAAGTTCAAGCCCTGTGATGAACATGGGTTATGTGTTGTACCTTTTTTCTCCTGGGGGTGTGTGATATCCTTGAGGTATGTATGTCAATGTGGTGGAGGGAATGTGAAAGGGAAAATATTTTATTTCTGTAAGGTTTACATACATAATTGCCATAATCTGATATATATATATATATATATATATATATATATATATATATATATATATATATATTTTGCTCTAACAAATATAGCTTGCTAAGGGTTAATTTAGAAAATGATTTCTTTTAACACAAAATATAAAGCGGTGACATTTAAAATGCTAAAAAGAACAAGCTAGGTACTTTCCTTTATATCTGGAACAATTCTTTATATAACGTGTTATTGTACTTTTGTGGTAAGGGGCATTCTGCCAAATAATGAGCTAGATACAGGTGTAGTGTATGTTCGAAGCTTTTAACTGTTATCAAACCTAAGTGATGTCTCTCTTTTCTTATTGGTGAAATGACCGACAATGTCCATATATGTTCATGTATCCTGGGAGGGGAAATCTCTCCCCCTTATTAATATGCTTACCACCCACTAATTTTGCATTATATAAACTGGTGAATTTTACTTAATAAATCAGATAAGAGATTATAGCACAAGACTTTGTGTCTGTGTGTAGTCATTTCTTATCTCCAGGCCTGCGACTTAGAAGATCTCTGAGGAACAGTGTGATGGTCCAGGGTCCCCGGGGAATGAAAAAGCATACAGAGAAATACAGAAAATATAGACTGGTTATTTCAGAATGGAAGATGGTTTTGGAATCCCCACACACAATATGCCACGTCCATGGTATGGATGATGTTTTGGGCCAGACTGCTGCCAGTGCAGTGCTGTGTCAATGATCCTGTTGGGTGAAACAGAACATTGTGTGCGGTGTGGTTAGTGTGTTGGCACCAGTTCACAGGACTGATGGGGACTTGCATGGACTGTTTGAATGCCTGTGTTATACTCACAGGTAAAGTGTTCCATGATGAGCCTGTCTCTGATCTGCGCCCCTCTCAGGGTCTCCTCAACATGGCCGATGTCCATTGGCATTTCAGGCATGGGGGGGGGCCTGGATATCATCCATCAGCTTGGTGTCCACTGCGATGTTGTGCAGTATTGCACACGCCATTATGATGTCGCACACTTTTCCAGGTGTATACTGCAGTGCTTCCCCACGAGTGGTCCAGACATTTGAATCAGGACTTGAGGAGGTCAAAGGTCTGCTCAATGGCATTCAGAGTTCTGCCATGAACCTGGTTGTATCTTTCCTGGGCATCTGTTTGTGGATTGGCGACTGGGGTCAGTAGCCAGGATTTGCAGCCATAGCCAGCATCACCTGTGGAATGTGAGTGACATGGTGAGAGAAGGAGCACATGTTGTGTGAATGATGTTTTGTGTGGTGGACGTGGTAGCTGTCAGTCAGGAGCATGCTGAGCAGTGTTAAGTGTACACCTGATGATGTGGTGTGATTTAGTATTGTGAACTCACCCAGAAGCCATCCCCCTGTATAAGTTCCATTTTCAAAGTCTCTGTGTACTGAGGAGTTTTGGAGAATGTACGAATCATGAGAGTTGCCAGGATATTTTGCACAGACATTCATGATCCTCATGTTGCTGTCACACACCATCTACACGTTCATGGAGTGGAAGTTCTTCCTGTTGATGAATAGCTGTGCGTCACGTGCTGGGGCTTTGATATGGACATGGGTGCAATCTATAGCACCCATGACCCTGGGCATGCCTCCCCTTGCGTAAAAGCCCTGCTTGAGATGTATCCATGTTGGTGGTGGGGAAATGTATGTAGGTACTGGCTTTTGAGGGCTGGCAAGACCTAGGCCAGCACTCTGGAGAATGTGGCCTGTGACATGCCAGATGCATAACCCTCAGTGGACTGGAAAGCACCACTTGCCATGAAATGTATGGCACAAAGGAGTTTTTGCAGGCCAGATAGGGCATAGTTGTGGATGTAGATGGGATCCACCTGATCCTTGATGACCTCATACAAGGCAATGATGCTGTGTGGCCTCAACCTGTAGCTATCAATCACCTCATCATTGGTCATTCCAAAGATGTTGACCCTTGGGCGGTATACCCTGGGCCTTGGTGGTCGCCTATCCATCCTCCGCTGCTGCAGGGGTCCCTGTGGCAGCTGAGGAGCATTCTGTTGCTGTGGAGCATCCTGTTTCTGCAGCTGTGCATCTGCAGGCAGGTGCTGTCCTCCAGGTGGGGATGGGCTCCTGTGTGGCTGTTCAGCCAGAGCCTCCTCACTTGCAACCAGGGGCGGACTGACAGGACCCAGGGCCCCTGGTCCAAAAAGAGGTCTTGGCCCCCTGCAGAAGTCTCCACATTGCCCCTTCATCTCCACAATGCCCCTTCCACAATACTCCCTTCATCTCCACAATGCCCCCTTCATCTCCACAATGCCCCTTCCACAATGCCTCCATCTCCACATTGCCCCTTCATCTCCACAATGCCCCTTCCACAATGCCCTCTTCACCTCCACAATGCCCCTTCCAAAATGCCCCCATCTCCACATTGCCCCTTCATCTCCACAATGCCCCTTCCACAATGCCCCTTCATCTCCACAATGCCCCTTCCACAATGCCCCCTTTATCTCCACAATGCCCCCTTCTTCTCCACAATGCTCCCTTCATCTCCACAATGCCTCTTCCACAATGCCCCTTTCATCTCCACAATGTCCCCTTCATCTCCACAATGCCCCCTTCATCTCCACAATGACCCTTCCACAATGCCCCCTTCATCTTCACAATGCCCCTTCCACAATGCCACCTTCATCTCCACATTTCCCCTTCCACAATGCCCCCATCTCCACATTGCCCCTTCATCTCCACACTGCCCCTTCCTGCAGTCCCTGGTGGTCTAGCGGCGTGGCTTAACACTGTGCGAAGTCCCGCACACCTCTAGTAATGCAGAGGCTGGGAGATAATGTCATCTCCCAGCACTCTGTATTACTAGAACGGCGCGACGGTGGCCATAGTTGGAGATCAGCTGAGCAGCGCTACAAACAGGCCCCATAAGTGGCAGGCAGCAGTGGCATTGGTGGAAGCGGCGGCAGGCCCCCTTCGGTCACGGGCCCTCGGTCCGTGACCGAATGCCCATTTGGTCAGTCCGTCCCTGCTTGCAACAGGTAAAGGGTGCTGATTAGGTGTGCCTGGGGGTTGCTGGTGTTCCCTAGCTCTCACCCTTGTACGCCTTCTCCGCAGTCTTCTCATCAATAAGAATCCCAACATACTTATTGTTCTCTCTCTACCTCTCTCTATCTCTCTCTCTGTCTCACTCTGTCTGTCTCTATCTCTATCTCTCTCTATATATATCTCTCTCTCCCTCAGTGGAAAACAAGCCACAAGTGAGTGTGGTGAGCTGTACCTTTAAGTACCTGGTAGGGCGTTGTGTAGGTGTGTTGATGAGGTGAGTGATGACCAAAGGGAAGGTGTTTGTTGTCCAGGTAAGTGTTTGCAGATGTGTGTGTGTTTTAAAATGTGTTGTGTTGTGATTGCTGTGTCTCTGTCATTTGCAGGTGTGAAGTTGTGGGGTGCAGGTTGTGTCTGGATCGTGTGGTGATGTTGCACAGGTGAGCTTGTTTTGTATTGGCAGGCTTCCATGTTGTGTGATAACCCACATTGTTCCGTGCCATGTTGTATTGGTGTTTTTTTGGGGATCCTTGTCCCTGTGGTTTTGCTTGTTGTTGTGTGTGACAGTGATTTGTGGTGTCTGTCCATGTTTTTGTGTTATTTTGGCATTGCACGGGTTAATTTTTCCATTTACATGCTTGTGCGGTAAGCCTTTTGTCTGTTTTCCTATGTAAGGCATGTTTTGTTTTGCCCGTTAAGTGTCTAACAGCTAAGAAGAGTGGGTCTTAACTTTTGTCCATTAAGTGTATCTTTTTTTTGCCATTAACAGTACCACAAGCCTTTAAATGGCTCTGGGGACGCTTGTTCCATGTGCCTCAATGCACGTCAGTCTATCGGCCGTAAGGATTTGTGAATTGCCGTTAGCTGTTCTTAACACGGACCTTTAAATGGCTTACAAGACATTAACGTGCCCGTTAGTGTTTTTTTTTTACTAACGCCTGCCTTTAAATTTACTCCTTAGTGCATAGGCTCCATAGAATAACATAGGAACTGGAGAATTGATAAACTGGAGACACCATCTCCACTTTATCACATCTTTATCACATCTTTATCACTGCTTAGTGAATCTCCCCCATTGTCTTTTTAGGTTGAACTTAGGAGCACAAGAGGGCATGAAGCAAGCCCTAGGTATTTGGCAATATATGCATAGTTGAGGTGTTATCATTGCATAATTTGATGGGGTCTTTGGCCATTAAAATAAGTCAATCAGTCAGGTAATTAGGTTAACTATTAACAGGGGATTCAAAAGTTAGAATGAAAATTCTAAACAGTTTAAAACTTTAATATTGTAGCCCAGGGCTTCTCTAAGGACCCTGAGAAGTATAGGTGAGGATTTTTTAATGTAAAGGGGTTGGAATGGAAAGCATTCCAATTCTACTTTGGATTTTGAGTGGTTAAGTGCATGCATTAACCTGTTGAGTGCCAGAGTGGTACACACTACATTGTTTTGCAATGCTTTGTGTACCACTTTGGCACTCAAAGAGTTAAAAGGAGTTGAGGGAATAGATAGGCATCAAGGACCCCTAGATACCATAGGTTGGTTTAGACGTTCTCGTATTAGTAATGTCATTGATGCATTTTATATCTGATTAACCAACTTTTTTCTATAATTAATAATTGCTGTGGCTTCTATCATTGTTCTCATTGGAAGGGTTAATGAAGGAAATGGTAATTGACAATTCATAAGTCATGTTTACCTCTATGGACATGGCATCCAATACTAATGGATCAACAGACAATATATTCAATTAGGATTTTCTGTAGTGATAGTTTTTATTTAACTGAGAAACTATTATGTAATTGCTGCTTTGGTCAAGTTGCTTTAGTTTCATTATAAATATTTGCTATATGTACAAAGCTAACTGAATATGCAGAATACGTTTGTTAATGATTGTCGAGTCCCCTTCATTTTAATTATCTATAAAACAAACTATGCTACCATGGCACTTTGATGAAATGTGTTAATTCTTATTCCTGGATATACACAAGTAAATTATTAAAGTAATAGGCTTATGGCCATAAAGCAGCTGATTCAACTTAGTGGGGTCTTAGAGGAAAAGTATTACCTAAAAAGCCCTTCATTGTCTGTTAAAGAAAAGAAGCATCTGGAAAGGGACCACCACTGTTTTCTCCCATATCTAGGCTTGGCCAGGCCACACAGAAGAGTCCTTAAGTTGCTTTTCTTTGGTTTCATATTACTGAAACAGCAGAAAATAAACACATATAAACAATTAAACATGTGATGATCTTCATGACGAATTGCATAAGTGGTTTATAAACAGAAACAATAGAAAAATCAAAACGTTGGATGCTAGAAAGTTATCCAGTATATTATGAGCAATGCGATGAAGACCTCTCAAGCATCTAAGGGGTTAAGAATATATTGAAAGTCTGTTTTGTTCAAGGCCTTAACATTTTCATGTCAACAAAAAACACAAATATTTTAATCTATTTTTGGGCATAGGTTGTGCATTTCAATGCTGCATTGGGATTCATTGTATAAATACAATGTATTTCCTGAGGTTTCTTATAATCTTGGGGGGTAAGGTTCTAGGTTACTGACAATCTTGGGGGATAGCTTATGATAAAGATAAAGTATAATCAATCTTTGGACCCTCATGTGTTAGTGGCGGGAGGGGGGGGGATGATGGGAGTTATTGTCTCCAGTAGCTGGAGGTCTAAAGATTGACTTCCCTGGAATAGATAATAGTTTTAGCTACCAGATAAGAAATTCTTTAAATGTAGGCGTCTGCCCTAAAGGATAACATAGGTGACATAGAAGAAGGTAACGTGGAAATTATGTATTTCGATGACATAATCTTGTATGAAGTCACTGAATAAATGAATACATTAATGAAAACAAATTTACCCTCAGTTACTGATTAATTGGTAGATGACAAATGCATCAGATAACTTGTTTATGTTCATGCATTTTTAGAGATTTCTCTTGATGAATGTTGCCAAAAATATCTATTGTGGAGTATCTTATAATTCGCTAAAACGTGTGTAAAGATGCAGTCATGCTCAGTAGAGACTGCCCGTGACGAGGCTGATACAGAGCGGGATGCTCCAAAGAAGCGTCCAGGTCTGTATCAGCTGCGGTGCGGGCAGTCTGTACTGTGCATGACTGCCCCGCGACCGGCTGGCACTGGCCCTGTGGCCTGTGTAACGGGCTCTCTAACTAGTAAAAATATAATGGAGCAAGTTTATAAAGGAAAATGTGATATAATTCAAAGGAAAGCAACTGCACCATGTTGTCCCAACAAGATTTAAAAAAAACTGCAGCTGTCCCCTTTTGCAGTAAATCATCCTCCTGCAGTGTTATGCAAACATGATTGTTAATATGCAACCACTGCATACTACATATGCAGGACATTTAGAATCTTACACAATCTTCTCCAATGTTTACTGAATAGCTGACTTGTGTTTTTGAGATGAGACATAGCACACTGTGATATACAGGAACTTGGGGCATATTGTATTAGAGTCTAGCACCATTTACTCTCCATACTCAGATAAAAAGTTGCAGGGTGTGGGTGAGTTTACATTTAAAGGGACATTCCCACCAATACACACACACACTCACTTGCTCTTAGTATTAAAGCACACATTGATGCTGATAAGGTAAGAAAAGTGGTGTAACCAACTGCACCAAAAGGAAGAACTAAAAATTCCCATTGATTTTAATGGAGCTTTAACACACTGAATGCTAAAGAAGTATCCAATGCATTGCAATGCATTGTGCTTAAAGGGATAGTAATACTTCGTTTTAACTTTATTTTATTTTGTAGGCATTAAAAAAACATGAAGAATGATATAAGTCTTATCTCTCAAACCTTTATGGTTTATGAGATATTCACAAGCAAAGTTCCCCTCCCCGCCCCTTTTACCTAGTGTAAGCCATCTCTTCTCAGATGTGAGTCTGGTTGTATGACAGGACAGATAACAGAAGGGGACAATTTTCTTTGTATGAAAACAATGAAAGCCCTTCCCCCCTTGACAAGTTTTTCAGCTTTTTCCATTATCTTAATTGAAGATTGTCCCTCTCTGCAGTCTACCTGGGCATCTCCCTTCTGATCTGGCTGAACAGGGGGGGGATACTTTGTTTGTGAATATCTCTTAAACCATAAAGGTTTCAGAGATAAGACTTATATCGTTCTTCATGTTTTTTTAATGCCTACAAAATAAAATAAAGATAAAATGAAGTATTACTATCCCTTTAAGATTTAGCTCGCATTCAGGGGGTTAAATCTCCATTTAACCCTTTGAGTGCAAGAGGGGTACATAATGCATTGCAAAGCAATGCATTCCGTGTCCCTCTGGCACTCAAAGGGTTAAAACAATGAGAATTCTTGATTTTGTTTTGTATTGTACACTTGGTGCACTACTGAATTTCCCCAGTTTTACCTCTGCTTCATCCTTAACTTTATATCTGTCTAGTAAGAAGCAGAACATTTTTTATTTTTACCTCATTATTTTTTTCTAATAATATATTTCTTACCAACAGGATACTATTTAGTGTCTTACATTTTCTGTGTTAGCAGCTTCCTAGAAAGGGAAAGGAACATGTATGTTTCCACCTCCTAAATCTCTGATAAGGAACTTTGACACTCTTCTCTGACCCTCATTCACCTTTCTGTTGTTCCATGATTCATTCTAGATAGATTTGGATAGACCTGAAACTATATCCAGGCCCTCATTCACAAAATGAATTGTGAATGTTTTGCTCATCTCTGCTAATCATGTATCTGTTGTACTTGCATATCTTAGCACAGTGCAGTGCCATTGTAGTGCCACAGAATGATATAAAGCAGGACATGAATAATATGGTATTGTGACTTTGGTTTTCATTATTTTATTATTTATTATTTATTTTTTTAATTATTTTATTATTTTTTAAGCACCATAACCTTCATTACATTTGCTGTAGAAGTAAAAATAAGAGAAGTTTCACATTTTTAATACATTACTCCACTTATATGTATTTTCATCCTGTGACTAGCACCAGACTGGCATGTATTTCCATTCCCTACCTCAAGTGAAATCAGGTTTAGTAAGGTGACTCAATAGACGTGGGATATCAATATGCTATTGTAAGCCTTATTATCATGGCCAACATGAGTGAAATTGTGTGAGAAATATTAATTTAAGAGTATTAATTTGCAAGCAAAACTTAATTCCACAACTGTATTCCTAGATAAACACATTCAATATAACTTAGAGCAACATCCCCTAAATTCCATCTTAAAGAACAACTAAAAGGCAAGTTTTTCATTCTTTTCTCTTATTAACATAATAAATCTACCTCAAATTACCAGTAGAAAATATTCCTAAGATAGATACTTACTTGAAAAATCATTCTGTAGGTTGTGCTGAGTGTTGTGAAACTTGTGCATTCTGTCATCCTTTATTTATATTTTGCTTATGTTTTAACCCTTCGCAGAGAATTGGAAACATCTTTAGCATTCAAGGGGTTAAGCCCCATTTTGAAAATTTGGATTTTGAGGTCATGGTGTATTCAATAAATTGTTATATTTTTATATATTAAGAAACATAAATGTGAGATTGCAACCTGATATGTGTCACACTTCAGACATCACTGTTTTTGTCAGGGGATCAAATACACACAAATACTTGGGGAAAGGGTTGCAGAAGGGTTAACAAACTAAGATGTGTATCAGCCAAAGCAAAAGAGAAAACATCTGCTTTCTATTTGCAGAGCCCAGGAGTGTTTGGACTCTAGGATACAATTTCTACATTCCATATAAAGAGACAGGAGCACTCATAATTTATGCAACAATATACTGGCACATGAAAAATGGGTTACGTTTTTACTTAATGAGAGAAATGAGGTACAATTTCCTTCACACTGAGAAGGAAGGGACTTTAAAACAAACACAAAATGGGCACCACTTGATTCATTTATGTTTAAAAGGATATTGGCATAGGATTATATTTTGTGCCCCGTTGCAGTTGTTAAACAGTTCTTGACAAAAACAGATGCTATTCCTAATTCAACATGCATGATTTCAAAACGAATGGTTCCTGCCTTCAACTGCTCTATAAACATTGGGATTTCCATAACTTGTTTTATACATTTCAAAGAAAAAATTTACATGGATGGACACAAAATGAAATCAAATACTGCAATTCTAATGTAGTAATCCTTTGTTACAGAATGTAATACATTCTATCAATACTGGATATCTCCATGATAATGGAATGGAAAGTGAATTAACTGAACGATAACATAGTAGTTCAATTAATAATATAAGTATTGTTCAGTAAAATGCAACACAGTTTTTAATGCATTGAAAACAGACAAAATTGTAATTTCCTTGTTTGGAGAAATAATTTACTAGATTTAACAGTGCTGAGGTATTAGTCCAGTAAGAAAAATCTTTCCAGTATTGTCATCTATGGATCATAATTATTTATTGGAGAACATATTTACATTTGTGACAAAGTTCAATAAAATATTTATAAACATAAAGAACATAACAATAATTTCAGTTCATTTAGTAAGATTATTGATGCATTCAACTATATTACAGTATTACTGCTTCATGGGGCATGAGGTCAGCACATTACACCATTGCACATATATATATAGTTTTCCCTTGCACCACAGAGGATAAAAGTCTATACACCCTTGCGATCAGTTGGTGTTGCTTCATCCCCCATTTCCTCTGACCCTGAATCGGAAAAGTGGTTGTCTAAAGCACCCTTTCCTTCTCCAATGCATACGTTCAATGCATAACCCTCTTTTCTCAATAGCAAAAGAGGGAGTCAGTTGTGTTTTTAAAATGTACAAAAGAGAAACACCTCAGCTCTGGATAGCAGGATACAAACATGAGAGGATGCAAATTGTGGCTTTCTTTTTGAGGTTATGTAACACAGAAATGTGATTCAGTTCTGGTCAGCCTCACATCTCTCCATGTCGCTATAGATATTTTCATAGTTGTCTAAAATGCTATTGGCTGTCATCAAAGGATGCAAAAAATCAAACTGTCAACAAAAAAGATATCAAGGTGGTGAGGAAAAAATGCCATTTTAATGTTCTGGTTACTAAAACTGTTGCTAAAAGTCACAAGAAACAATGATAATTGTAACATTCCAAGAATACTTTTAGAAGAGAAAAGACCATTGCTATGCTCTGAACACCTGGCTTGTTTAAGAATACGTTAGACTAAGTGTTAAGATTTTGACAGTTCTGCACCACTTCCTCAATAAATACCAGAGAATGATTAATGTGTTTTTTGGCACAATAAATGCCCCAGGCTGTGCTTCTCCCTTCTCGACCGATGTTCATCCTAGGTTGGATTGGGCCTTCCAGATATTCCCTTGCATTATGGCTCAATTGTACTATCATGACTGCTCGATTGTATGAATCCTGACCCAAAAGAATGGGTTTTCTGCCTCGGATATGCTTTGACCACCCAATCCTTAATTGTATGCTCTCATCCTGGAAACTCCCCAATCAGACATTTGTATTGGCTCCCTACTTCTCCCCACATGCATCAATTTACCGTCCCTCCAAGTCTCCAGGATGAAGCTTTTACATCTTGGTACTCTTCAAACATTCGCACTTTTGATAAGCTTCTTCCAGAGATGGCCGGTTTCCTACAATGACTTGGTGCACCCGCAGGTCTGTGCTGGAGATATACTCAGGTACACCATTTTCTTCTCCTGTTAGCTGCCTCTGGCTAAGTTTTTCATGTTGACCTTTCATTTGAGAAATTGATTTCCTCTTCCCACACCCATACTCACACCCTCTCAAAGCTATACATTTACCTCTAATCTTATTCCACAGTCTCTAAGCTGTGCTATATGAGGTATTGGGACACTGAGTGTTACGGTTTTCTGACACTCAGACAAAGTTTTAAGTAAAAACACAGTTTTATTTGAAAATCAGGAATAGCGCCCCTGGGGGCCAGGTATGGTATAGACAGACTGATATATATAGCAATGATAGTACAAAAATATTGAATAGCACTGTATAACAGGATAGACAAGGGTTAAGGAATAACCCACTGATCAGTCACAATGATGGTAGGCTGACAATGCCCAGCTGAACCAATAAGTCTCTGAAAGAACACACAATCAGTAGTAGGCTTGCTCAAATCACTCTCATGTAGTTGTTACAAAGGACGCCCAAGGAGACTGCACAGAGCAACCAGAGCTGAGTATAAACTCCAGGAGGAGTGAAGGGAAGAGCCGCTAGCAGAACTGGTAAACGGAACCTGTCAAGCCCTTGTACGTACAGGAATACTGTTGTGTGCCAAAGGAGATCAGAGCCAGGCCACCCACATGGTGCCAACAGGAGTAACACTGTACCAGCCACCACGAGCCTCGCACAGGGATGCGATGAATGATACTACACACGAGCAATGACTAGCGCCCAGACACCCTTCCGGTGCCGTATCAGTACCATACAGCGAGAGCAAACGTAGGCCACAGCACCGGGAGGTGCATGCATGGTACACCACGTACCGGGACTAAACTGCTCTGCTCAAGCCACGGACAGACTAGGTACAAAGCGCAGCTCAGACTGTGTAAGCGGCTCGGATAGTATGATATAGCTTGGCAAGTGTAATAGGCTCTATAATGAAGGCAACACACACATGGTAACTGAATCGGGCAGGTACGGCCACAGAGAGGCAGCTCAGCAAGAATACAACAGCTCGGTAAATGAAGGCCACTGTGTAGCGCCAATGAGAGTGAATGAACGGAGCCCCACTACTACAGTTCAGAATGTCGCCGTTGGGCGACCTGGAAACACAGGAACTCAGGAACTGATGAGCAACCGGGAACGATGACCGGAACCAGGACCCTCTCGATCAGGAACGTCAAACAAGCCGGGTGAATCACAGAGCCAGCAAGCCAGCCACAGCCAGGTCGGTAACGGAGCAGGAAGTCAGCCACAGCCAGGTCGGTAACGGAGCAGGAACGTCAGCCACAGCCAGGTCGGTAACGGAGCAGGAACGTCAGCCAGTGCAGGATCCAATCAGAGAGCAGGAACAGAGAATAGTCAGATGAGCCGAATCGGTACACAGGAACACAGTATCTCAGCAAGAGGGCTCAACTTCAGGAACACCATGAAAGGGCACCAGATAGCTGTCATAGGTCCAGTATAAAAAGGAACATCCTGGGCGGGCCAAACAACCTGCACCAATGCACAGGTACCATCAGTGTGACTGACAGGGGATCACGGGCACCGTGATACTGAGCTAAGCATACTTTTAATCCTATATCCTGCTGGACATGGTCTGCTCCTCGAGGTACTTCATTCCATATATGGTGGTCTTGTCCATAAATCTCTCTCTATTGGTCTGACATTGCATCCACTATTTCCATTATATTTCAAGTACAGCTGTCCCCTGACCCTCTTTCCTTCCTTTTCCCCATTAACATCCCACAGACTTTTGAGTCCTCAAGCTCACGATCCTTGTTCCTTCTACTAACTAATGTGGTTAAGAGGCTCATCCCCCTTCACTGGAAGTCAACAACCCCTCCCTCTTTGGCTCAGTGGCACAATAAGGTCCAGTTTACCTGCTCACTGGAGAGTATTCATGCACTTACTGTAGGAAAGTTTGACTCCTTCACCTCATTCTGGTCGCCTTGGCTTCATTGTTGTGAGACACATTGTCTGGTGTCGGGGGTATTGCGGACAGAAAAAGTTGATAATCGCTCTGAAGCTTCTCCTTAGGACTTTTGCAATACTCTTGAGTTAAGCCTTTCCAGAAGTCTAGCGGTTTCTCGACCTCAGACGATTCCTCCCTTTCTTCCCCCTCCTCCCCCTCCCTTTTCCCCTCTTCCCCCTTTTTGCCTCCTTCTTTTTTTCCTCTCCTATCCCTTTCTCTATCTTTCATGCCTACTACCTACTTCTCCTTGTTCTTCATCTATAGAAATAGTGGAGGCTGTTGCAGCCCCTATTTGCTGATTACATAGCAAGACTATGTTGCCGAATGAAAGTCACTTCCTGCTGTTATACCTGGTTATGTATGGTATTGTACATTTACTTTCAGATGGATGCTGCCCTCAGGTACACTTTGTATTCTGTATGCGTTGCTTGTAATTCTCTATATTCCAAATAAAATTGTATTAAAAACAAAAAAAAACAAACAAAAAAAAAAAACAGTTGTGAACAGCACAGTCTTTCATGTTAGTGATATGCATGCGTTTGACAGGAAGCCTATATATTTGTTTTCTAGAAAAGTATGTGCCAAGAAAATGGATGTATAATGTACTGCTCTCTTCAAAATGTATTGCAAAATACAAACAAGCAATTTAATAATATAAAAAAAAATCATTTTAATAGAAATTCTGCCTGTAAAATTGTTGCTATTAGAGACATTTGTTTTATATAAATGCTCTCTTTCAGAGTTTTTGCCCTTTCCTATGTCACAATTTCAAAAACATAACTTCCTAGCATTATCTGTTTGTGAAGAGTAGCTACTAATCAGGGCTGAACTCCGAAATCTTGGGGCTCAATAGAAACATAAAGCCAGCCCCCCACCTTACACATCTGCACTGCAATATATAAGTATTTGTAAAGATAGAGCCAGTGGAAATACTCCAGTATGAGAAATGATATAAAACAGAGGACAGAGCGCCAGAGGTATGCTCCAGTTCTCTGCTACACTACCTACAGAATATACATAAAAAGGGGGCCAATCAGGAGATCCTCCAGAACCTCAGTGGATCAGTCTGGTTGTCTGGGGGCCCCTTTCGACACAGGTTGGGCCTCCATGTCTGTTCAAAGACAGCTGACCCCTTTGCTTGGCTGGGCCCCATACACATTTACTGCCTCTAACCCCCTGATGGCAGTCCTTCTACTTTGTATACAAAAATTGTCATTGCTACATTAGCAGCACCAATATTTACATAACAATATGTTTATACATCACCAAATACGGGGCTTATGTATAAAAGTAGAGTGAAGCAATTTTTGAGCTTTTGAACAATCAGTTGATTTAAATAGGACTTTTAACTTCTTGAATGCCAGAAATCTCCAGTGCATTGTAAACCAATATGTTAGAGACATCTTTAACATTCAGGGGGTTAAAAAGGCCTGTGAAAATCAATAAGATTTGCAAGAATGTTTATTTACCCGTATAGAACAGCTGGATCACTGCACTTTTCTTTTTTTTATAAAGCACTATGTGTTTGTTAGTAGGCTTAGATTTTTGAACACTTGTGAGTTCAAGATATCTTATATCCAAGTGGAAATGCTACTTTTGCTAGCTATGGAGACTTTGGGGTTTATGCACTAAGGAGTCATAAGAGGTGATAAAGTGAAGATAACTTATCCAGTGATATCACTTCTCCAGTTCCTAGGTTATTCTGTAGAGCCTATGCACTAAGAGCCTCTGTAAATTACTAACTGACTGACAAAATTTTTAGTAGACTGACACTCAATAGATAGACAAGTTCAAATAACAGTGACTCCTTCAACAGCTAGAAAAAGATGGGCCAGCATATTTAGTATAGTCTATCATCATCTGTACACTTGCTAAGGTAAAGAGGGGAAGAATCAGTTTTACAGAGATTGTTTTTTGTTGTTTTTTTTTTTCTAACAGTAATAGGGACAGTTAAAGAAAAAACCTTTAAAAATAAATGTTAACTGATTCATAGTTGACAGAAACAAGTCCACTACAAGCAATAAAGTTACACAGTTCTTCTGCTATATACTACCAACCGCCACTTTTGGGAAGGAGCCAAAAAACTTCACAGATATAATCCGAAAGTACACCTGTGGAATGGGAAGTTGCTAAATTGTTAGCAATTGAAATGCTACCTTATTTTTATTTTTTAGAAAACAGAGGTTTTAAAGAATTTATGTCATGTTGCATACTGCTGCAAGCAGGAGGTTAGAGTGATGGGCAAAGGCCAAGAAACCTCATATGGCAAAAATAATTCCCCATAGATGTGGACATCCAGAGTACAGGCTATCTGACTGTCACTGTTCACTGGATTTTCCTCCCTCCACTCCCTGTGTTGGGGGAGTCTAGGGGTATAAGGAGGGAGGAAAGGAGGTTTGCCCCAAAATACACCAACATTCTGTGTTACTGACTGCAAAGACACGGGCAGCTGTGGTCCAAGTTTCTTCCTGATCTGACTGTTATTATCTCTGTATTAGATATGTCTGGGGGTGTGAGAAGGGAGCAAAGGAGGTTTACCCCAAACACCCCAACATTCTTTGTGACTGATTGGAAAGACACACACAGCTGTGCTCCAAGTTCTTTCCTGATCTGGCTGTTATTATCTCTGTGCTGGGGGAGTCTGGGGGTGTGAGAAGGGAGCAAAGAAGGATTGCCAAAAATACCCCAACAGCCCTGATCCTGCTGTTATTATTTCTGTGTTAGGTGTGTCTAAGAGCATGAGAAGGGAGCAAAGGAGGTTTACCCCAAATACCCCAACACTCTTGATTGGAAAGACACAGGCAGTTGTGGTCCTAATTCTTTCCTGATCTGGCTGTTATTATCTCTATGTTAGATGTGCCTGGGGGTGTGAGAAGAGAGCAAAGGAGATTTACCCCAAATACCACAAAATTTTGTGTGACTGAGTAGAATGACACAGCCAGCTGTATTCCAATTTTCTTCCTGATCTGGCTGTTATTATCGCTATCCTGTGGAAGTCTAAGGATATGAGAAAGGAGCAAAGTAGGCTTACCCCAAATATCCCAACATTTTTGTGACTGATTGGAAAGGAAAAGGCAGCAGTGGTCCAAGTTTCTTCATGATCTGGCTGTTAATAACTCTGTGCAGGGGGAGTCTAGAGGTGTGAGAAGGGCTGAAAGGAGGTTTGCCCCAAATACCCCAACATTCTGGGTGACTGATTGCAAAGACACAGTCAGATGTGGTCCAAGCTCCTTCTGATCTGACTGTTATTATCTATGTGTTAAATGTGTCTGGGATGTGAGAAGGGAGCAAAATGGGGTTTACACTAAATACCCCAACATTCTGTGTGACTGCTTGGAAAGGCAAAGGCATCTGTGGTCCAAGTTAATTCTTAATCTGTCTGTTATTATCTCTGTGTTAGTTGTGTCTAGGGGTGTGAGAAGAGAGCAAAGGAGGTTTACCCCAAATACCCCAATATTTTGTGTGACTGAGTGGATAGACACAGACAGCTGTGGTCCAAATTCCTTCCTAATCTTACTGTTATTATCTCTGTGCTGGGTGAGTCTGGGGTGTGAGAAGGGAAAAAAGCTATTTTACCCCAAATACCCCAACATTTTGTGTGACTGATCAGAAAGACACATCCAGCTGTGTTCCAAGTGTTTTCCTGATCTGGCTGTTATTATCTCTATGCTGCGGGGGTCTGAGGGTATGAGAAGGGAGCAAAGATGGATTACCCCAAATACCCCAAAATTATGTTTACTGATTGGAAAGACTCAGGAAGCTGTGGTCCAAGATCCTTCCTGATCTAGCTGTTATTATCTATATGTTAGACCTGTCTGAGTGTGTATGAGAAGGGAACAAAGGAGGTTTATCCCAAATACCCCAACATTTTATGTGACTGATTGGAAAGACACAGGCAGCTGTGGTCCAAGTTCCTTTATGATCTGGCTGTTATTGTCTCTGTGCTGGGTGAGTCTGGGGGTGTGAGGAGGGCTCAAAGGAGGTTTACCCCAAATAGCCCCAACATTCTGCTTGACAGGTCTGTAAGACACAGGCAGCTGTGGGACAAATTCCTTTCTGATCTGGTTGTTATTATCTCTATGTTAGACGTGTCTGGGGTGTGAGATGCTGGATTCCTTCATGTATGATCTAGCAGCATTAGCAGTGGTCCCTCAGTTTCTCCTTATGCTCACTGTGCTAGCCAGTGCTAAAAACAACTTCATTTTTATTTATTTTTTCTCTCTCTCTGTCTGCTTTCATTCTTTTCCTCCTATTCTATAACATGCTGCATGGCAGAAAATTCTGGCTTTTTATTGTATGGAGGGAAATTTTGCCAGCATTCAAAACATATAATAAACACCAGCATATACTAGAAGCAAGCCACAACTTTGAATCATGCTTACCAGTATGCACCTTAGTCATGTGTGCAGTGTTCTGTTTGTTCATTGGCTGCTGTCTAGTTTAAAGGGAAAGTAATACTTAAATATTACTAATCCCTATAGCAAAGTACTACTTAAAAAAACGTATTGCACCCAGTGCAAACCTTTATGGTTTGAGAGATGAACTCTTCTAAAGTTGCCTTCTCCCTCCCCCTTCCCCGTAGTCAGCGATGTAGCTGACTGCAGGGAAGAAAGTCGTACGACTTTCAGGCAGCTCTCCAGCACAGCCGGATCGCGTTACTAAAACTTGCAAGCACACGTAGAAGACCATTTTAGTGCAAGTTTTTTTTTTTTAATTAACGCGATCGCGGCTCTGCTGCAGAGCCGCCTGATGATTTCTGACCGGATTTCCCTGAGTCAGCTAGAATGCTGACTATGGGGAAGGGGGAGGGAGAGGGCAACTTTAGAAGCGATCATCTCTCAAACCATAAAGGTTTGAGGATATTTAGGATATTTTAGGATATTTAGGATATATATTATATTTTTTCTAGTCTGGGAGACTTTTTTTGTCATATTGCCATTATTTGACACCCCCAAATGACTTATTATATAGGCAATTACTTTTGTTATTTCATGGCATCATATCCCCCTCCCCTTTTGCATGGTTTTTATGATATAATATATATGTATAATATATATGTGTTTATGTGTCGTTAACTTGTCCAAATAAAATTATATCCACTTTGTATATTAGTCTTAATAATGGCACTTCCTGCTTGGTGAAAAAATGTATTCTGCTTTTTTTCACCTAGCTTATTCCATTGAAATCAATGGAAACATTGAATTTTCACATAACACATAGCAATTGTTAGTTTATTTCCCAAAGCCATAGTATAAAAGGGCTATGAGGGTGCCTGTGTTGGTGGAGTGTGGAGAAAGAATAAGTTGAACAGGGAATGTTTTGGGGGGGTTTGTTTACTGGGAGTGGGGGGACAGTTAATAAAAAAATAAAAGCTAAATACAATAAAAAAACCTTAAGGCATGGTATAAAAGGGCTCTGAGGAGGGTGCCTGTGTTGGTGGGTGGAGTCTGGGGAAAGAATCAGTTGAACAGGGAATTTTTGGGGGTTGTTGACTGGTATATGGGGGACAGTTAATAAAAAATAAATAAATAAATAAATAAAATAAGAAACTGGTACGTAACGTGACAGAGACAAGGATCCCCTAACGTAATCTGAAACTGGTCAAATGCCCTGGTGTAAGTACGGAATTTGCAACTGCTGTTCTTGCTGCTGCTGAGTTGCTTACCTACTCTAACATGCCCATACAAGTCTGTCTAAATTAAAAACAATATCTTGAGAAAGTATTGGAAACAGTTTGGAGAGGGGCCCCTTTAAGATGAAATGAATACTAAACTCATGGGTCCCAATGTATATGCAATTAAAAACACCTAACATTAAAAAACCATTTGTATCTTGAGAAAGGAAGGAGTCTTTTGTGGAAACGCACAGTGGGACCTTTAAATATACCATGAATACTACTTTGTAGGTCCCAATATTTTAACAATTAAAAACCAAGACAAAACTGTATTATAAAGGCGTAAGAGAGAGACTTGCCTTACGAACCTCCCTGGCCTGCAGCAAGTGCATACTGGCACAAGAGGACTGCAAACCTTTCAGAACCTCTTATAATCCAGAAAATATCACCCCCACAGGCCACTAGAGGAACAACGCTAGATATTATGCATGGTGTATGCAAGAACAAATAGGCCAAAAACCAATCCTTTAAGAATCTTTAAGAAAAGTATAATGATATGTATAAAGTTAAAATAACCTAGTGGAATAGAAGTAAAACAGCTAGAATAAGCAAGAGGAGATTTTAGTTGCAGTGCTGCATCTGAGGCAGCAGCAGCAACAGCAACAACATCATCTGCTGCCACAGACAGTGAAGGCGAATGTGGAGGAACAGAGGAAGGAGGCCATTCTTCTCCACCTTCCTCCTCCCCACGGAAGTCATGGCTGTGGGATTATTTTTCTGTTGGGGCAGGCACAGTGCAATCATCAGCAACGGCACTGTGCACAATTTGTGACAAGTCAGTGAGAAGAGGAAAGGAAGGAACACACCTTGGCACAAGCACCCTGATATCACACATGAAACAGAGACACCATGACATTTACGTCAAACATGTTAAAGCCAAACACCCACCACAGAAATTAAGCAACTCTGTTGCTGTACCCCCTGACTCTCCAGAAAGGCAACAAGAGGTGAGGCAGAGATCAAAGAGGAAGAAGAATAGAGCAACCCAGGAAGAGACTGGAAGTTCCATGACTAGCTCGCCATCACCTTCTCGGGTAACTACATCTTCTGCCAATCCACCTTGTTCATCGTTACCTCCACCATTAAATGATAGCCACTATGTTGATGTTAGGATGTGGCAGTTCGTCTCTACCCATTGCACATTGTGTGGTGCACTGACCACACATGGCAGTGTGGTGAAGGATAATCACAAGCAGTGAATCAAGTGGCATCTGAGGAGATTCCATCCTGAAGAATATGCTAGGATGCTGGCAGGGAAGGTTCATTATTACTATTAAACTGTCAGCAAGTTGTCATGTGTCCTTAGCGGGATCTGGACAAGGGGTATATTGACAGCGGCAGTACTTTGTTTCGGGTGTCATGGTGTTTGGATACAGTTTTTGCCCCAGGTGTTATTTACCACACACTGTACACATTGCAGTAGCTGATGAGAGGCACAGTTCCTGCACTCAAGGGAGAAATGTATATTCTAATAACAACACACCCATGATTTTGCAGGAGGGGCAGGTGAAGAAGAATTATTGGTCAAGTTTTTCTTTTCTCCACATACATTGGGGGCTACTTATTGTGCTACTACTGCCTCAGACGCATCACTGGAGCTATTCGTGGCAAGTGGAACCTTCATTATCCATCAACCATGTTCCTGCTGTTGTTGATCCAATTCCCATTCCCATTCAGCTGCCTAATCATCCTGCTGCTTAAACAACTCAGCAGCAGCAGCAGCAGCAGCAAGAACAGCAGTTGCAAATTCTTCATCTACATCAGGTCATTTGACAGTGGGCAGTGGCCACTGGCCAACAGGATATCACCTGCTGCCACTAGGCCAGTAGGGAATTTTTTTTCTCAGGGCTTGTGCTTTAAAAAAAAAATACAAAGAAATCAACAATTTTTGGGGGGTTTTTTCTAACAAGCCTAAGTACTGCAAATAAATGTTTCCTCAGGACTTGAACCTCTAACAACAAATCTAGCAAATCATCCTCTACAAAATACTCTATCAAGTCAAGTATCAGTCCACCCCAGTGGCAGCTTATGCCAGTGGGTTCCTGTCTCTATCAATTTATATACAAATTTCTTATTTTATTGATTTATTTTTTATTAAATGCCCCCCCAATACCACTCAAGAACCCCCCCAAAACAAATTCCCTGTTCAACTGATTCATTCCCCACACTCCACCCACAAACACAGACTCCTTTTATACCATGTCTTATGGGGTTTTTTATTTCTATTTACAATTTATATATATATATTATCTGCCACCCAATCCCAGTAAACACCCCCTCCAAAAAAAACATTCTCTGTTCAACTGATTCTTTCCCCACATTCCACCAATACAGGCACCCTCATGCCCCTTTTATACTATGCATTTTGGAAAATAAAAAAATATTTGCTATGTGTAATTCAATGTTACCATTGATTTCAATGGAATGAGCTAGGCGAAAAAAAGCTGAAAATCGGCACTTTTCGTGGGAAATTATTCGCCAAGCGGAAAGTGCCATTATTGTCCTATTTCAGTTTGAGGCAAAATTTTTCACCCATCCCTAGTGGTCACCTCCTCCTCAGACTCACTGGATGTATAACATTCCTTCCAGGTCCTCGTTTTATTGTTATTAAACTTGTTCTTAGTAATAACAGTCACTATGAGCCTCTGTTGCCTCAACTTTCCTATTAATTCACAGCACAACAGCCTAGAACCTCTCTCTCTCTCTGTAGTTGTTTGTATTGTGTTTCACTTCCTGAAAAACGCTACATTTTAATAGAGAAAAGGCAAAAAAAAAGTGATTAAAGGGGCAAAAACTTTCTAGCCAGTGGAAGATAGCAAAAAATTTTTGCCAATGGGCAAAAATGACGAAGATTTTAATCACTTTATTTAAAACTGATTTTCCATAGAAAAAGCAGAAAACCACATGGTTTTCATGGATTTTTTAGTGGGAACATGATGGGACATTTCACCCACCACTAATATTGAGTGCCTCATTTATGTGCTTCTTGTGTAGATTCTATGAGGCATAGATGGGTTACAGAACATTTCCCCCCGGAAAATATATTGTGTCAGTGAAGTGGCAGAAAATTTATGGGCTTTTCTGTGGAGAGGAATTCCTGTGGAAAAAAGCAGAAAAATGTGCTTTATTCTACAAAATCTTGCAGGAACAAAAGGGGACTTTTTGCCCACTCCTAATCAATGTGATGTTAACTTTAATCTATGAAACTGAGCTACCTGAGCTATCGTTGGCTCTGTCCATGCTCATGAATTATGAACATTCTGTGAAAGGAAACAATGTCTTAATTTAACTTTTAATTTGTATAACTTGATACTTTACCTAGGAAGGTGCCTATCATACATCAGTCAGTTATATATTTTTATTTTTATATTTTATCTGGAGTGGTGATCTCTGCTGAAGTCTAGCTCTAGATCTCACATCCTCGGAACAAACATTGGGCTTCAATAGGTCTGAATCACTAGTAAGGGACAATTTGCAATATTATATAAGAAAGATTGAATATTCCTAGGTTAAAGGGATAGTAATGCTTGAGATGGAAAAATATGTACGTTGTAGGGTTTATCTCCCTGGGTAAAACATGGGTACTCCCACTGCTCACAGATACTTTATTAAAAAATTATAACAGCTCAAACTTGAATTTTTTAGATGCAATATCACAGTGGCCTGAAAATTTACAGTGGCGCTGTTGCTACATCATCCTATGGAGATTTATGGTCTATGTACCAGAGAAGTCCATAGGATGGTGTAGCAGCAGCACCATTGTAAATTTTCAGGCCACTGTGATATTGCACCTAAAAAAATTCAAGTTTGAGCTGTTAAATTTTTTTAATAAAGTATCTCTCAGCAGTGGGAGTACCCTTGTTTTACTCAGGGGGATAAACCCTACAACATACATTTTTTTACATCTTAAGTATTACTATCCCTTTAAATGTCTCCTATTAACCTAAATATCTTAGGAATATGGATGTCTATATTTGCACTGTAAATGAAAGCATAGAACCTCATAGTACCTATCTATTTGTCATATACAGTACATTTTTTTAGCCCTGACAAGAAAAATCCATGACTGCATCCAAATTTAACATGGAAAAGTAATAATTTTTCTGTACCTCATGCTAAAAAATTATCAGTTATACTAGACTTGCAGTGTTTGTATGGACTGGTAATAGATTTAAACAATTAAGACAGATTTATCATTTAGTTTAAAATGAGTAAGCATTTGAAAATCAACAGTTAATTTCCCATTGGAGCTTGTCTATGGTCCTGGAAAGTCATAATTCACAGTAATATGTTTAGATTAATTGAGAGGCCAGAATGTATATTTCTCCTAAATACATGTATTTATGATCATTTCTTCAATTAGTCTCAATTGATAGCATTGCATTATACATGTTCTTTATAATCCCAGCTGCACCAGTCACCTTACAACCTGTATTTATCAATAAAATCTTAATGTACATTTGGTACAGACATGACATGGATTTGTTTTTCTTTTTTTAACCACGTAGATTTTTTATTTAAGTTATATTTTTGTTAAATCCAAAATAGTACAACCCCTTTTGAAGCACTAATGTGGAAACTCATGAACACTTCCTCTAACAAACATATAAATTTGTGCACTTATTTCAAATTGTTCATTAGGAAAATACTTTCATAAATCATTCTTCTGATGTTATTTTTTTTCTTTTGCTTTAGTAGTTTCTTTTAATGTTTCTTTTTTGTTGGACCATTTCTGTGAACATTTAAATTGGTCTAACAAACACATTCATGAATTCATTTTTGAGTTGTGCCAGCAACATGGAAATATTAATAGATAAAAAAATTCACTTTATAACATTTGGCTGAGCCATTAAAGTAATTTATTTAATAGATTTTACTTACAAAGCACTTATTAACCTACTGGACCACAGAAAAAAGCTGGTTGTATTGCAAATTCAGTTAGGCAAAGATGACATAGCAAAATGTCAGCCAACAGCCTCTAAAGACACTTGTGAGTACGGATGGGTGAAAATTTTTGCCTCAAACCAAAATCGGCATAACATGGCACTTGGTGAATAATTTCCTGTGAAAAAGTACCATTTTTCAGTTTTTTTCGAGTAGCTTATTGCATTGAAATCACTGGGAACTCTGAATTTATACACAACACATAGCAAATGTTATTTTATTTCTCACTGGTATAGTATAAAAGGGGTCTGAGGGTATCTGTGTTGGTGGGGAGTTGGGAAAAAATCAGTTTAACAGAGAATTTTTTGGGGGAGGTTATTGACTAGGATTGGGGGGACAGTTAAAAAAAAAAATAAAATTCAAAATAAAATAAGTAACATGACAGAGACAGGGGCCGCCTGATATAAGCTGTGACTGGGGCAGACTGATACTTGAAAGGATAGAGTATTTTGTAGAGGATTATTTGCAGGATTTAGGCTTGTTTTTAGAGGCCCAAGCCCCAAGGAATATTGATTTGTAGGACTTGGAATTGTGTTAGGCCCAAGCCCCAAGGAAATATTGATTTGCAGGACTTGGAATTGTGTTAGGCCCAAGCCCTGAGGAAACATTGATTTGTAGGACTTACACTCGTTTGTCACAAGCTCTAAGGAAAAATTGATTTGTAAGACTTTTGCTTATTTGCATCGCAAGCCCTGAGGAATCACATTAGAGAAAAATGTTTTCACTTAGGCGTGTTAGTGTCACAAGCCCTGAGGAATCAAAGATCATTTTTATCAATTTGGCTTGTTAGTGCACAAGCCTTGAGGAATCATTGATTTGTAGGACTTAGGCTTGTTAGAAACAAGCCCCCAAAATTATGCTTGTCCGCGAAAAAGCAGGCAACCAAATGGTTTTTGTAGATTTTTTAACGGGAACACAACAGACCTTTCGCCCACCCATAAGTGTGAATCTGGAATGATTTTTGTATTGCATTCTGCAGTTCTACTTTTCACTGTACATGAGCTAGATGTGATATTATTTTGTGATGCCCCATCCTGTTCTAATTTGACTCTTTTCATAGAAAGCATTCACATATAAATCCGTTCTATTTTAATGATGTACAGTTTTCCTTTATAGATGAAATACAATGCCTTTATAACAAGTAGCTAAAATATACTTATAGAGGCTTTTATTTGTTCCCTAGTGCAGGTAGTTTGCAAAATAAATACTCCAGTTGCCTTTTGAAAATAGGGCCCATGGAATTAATATTTTAATTGCCATAGAAGTGTTTTACACTAGTTTGTACAATTCAATAACCAATCTGTTTATTTCCTTTTGAGTAGTTGTGACTGAAGAAATATCAACTACAGTCACAATAAAATAAGGTGTCTATGAAACATTAAAGTGTCTCAACTATTTTAGTGTCTGTGAAGGTGCTAAATTAATGGAGGCAGTTATAGTCAAGTTGATACCTTTATTGGCTAACTGCTTAGTTAGCCAATAAAGATATCAACTGGTTGCCTCCTGTATTTTTAAGGCTAACACGGTACCAACTCTGGTGCTAAATGAAAGCATTATAAAACATGGAAATATACCCAGGTCTTCATTCTAGCTGTAAAGTTCCATAATGGTCTCTTCATTGCTGGTCACATTTATATTATGGTAAATATTACACTGATAAATAAATTATAGAAGGTGAAACAAAGTAGGCATGCTTTTCAGATGTAAGTTGCATATTACTCTTTGTAATGAACACATTTGTTAACTGTTCCTTAGAATAATTAAAATTCTACAAGATATTGGTTTTTACTTCACAAATATGACAAGAAAAAAAAGCAGTCTGATGTGTAAAAATAAAAAACACAAGTTATAAACCAGTAACTATTACTTATCATTCAAGGTCATATGATAAAGTATGAACAAGTAATTGGAGGATGTTTTGTTAAAATCACTGGACAAAGTTCTCTGACATGAACAACTCATGTGAATCCCATCTTTAGGGAATACTCAATGATTTTTCTATTTTATCACTATGTTTCAGTTTTAGTTTGTAATGGGCATTTGGAAAAACAGAAGACTCCACCCCTTCACCCCACCCCTTGACCAGTATGGTGAGGATGGAGGTCACTGTGACCCAACTAGCTTTTACCACTGCCCAATATTGTTAGTCATAATTTTATAGAGGGAGCTAATATAGATTTAAATGATCAATATATTTTTATAAGAAATAAAAAAAAATGGCTTTCCTACTGAATAGGCCAATGGTACTCGCCACAGCTGGAAACTGCTTTCAAAAGTTATAACAGTTCAAAGGTAAGTAGGACGTTACTAACATATTGTATGGAAAATTACAGTCAGCGACTCAGCTCTCCCCTAGAAAGATAATAACTGTCTGAATACCAGATGGACCTTCTGGACAAATGATGGTACTGCTTGTAATGGTTTAATAAAACAAAACAAAAAAAAAGTTTCAGTTTTATTAACTGTGGTATGAGGTAACTTCCAGCAGTGGGAATTCTGTTGTTTTATTCTTCATAAGAAGCCCTATGACCTTATTTCACAAAAAGAGATTACTACTCCTTTAAATGTACTATATATGAAAATAGTACATGAAATAGATCAATCAATCAAATTTTATCATATACAAAGGTCCAGTAATTACTTTCACCATTTGACTCAATATGACATCTAAAGTGTTACTTTTTATCACGCAATTCAATTCCGGGTAAGGTATTTGATACCTCACCTGGAACTCACCCTTCTAGATGATGCCGCATAGAATATTTACTAATTTCTACTCATAGAAAATACATACATTTTTCCCATTTCTCCACTGCCAATGAATTTTGCAAGAACTTTACCATTTTTTGTCTATGTTTATGTGGCTGCAAATACAGCTGCTGACAGCTGAAAGTACACTAACCAGCTGAAAGTAAAAGTTGTGAGATGCAGTAACATTTGCCTTGAAAAAATGCTAGCAGGCATTGTCCTTTGCCCATTACACTAACCACTTGGCAAAGCCATCCTTGAAAGCAGCTTTTGATAAGCCATCAGGGGGCAACACATGACATCAATGCTTTAAAAACACTGTTTTTTACAAAAAAGGGCAGCATACCAACCTCCAACATTTTGGCAAGTTTGTCATTCCATTATTGTTGTGCAGGTTTTGACTCCTTTCTAAGAACTCAGTACTTATGGGATGGTAGAACATAGTGGGAGAACTATGTAACTTCATGATTTTTGACAATGGTGGTGGTAGCAGCAAGCATGGAGTCATAAGGCTCTGTGTATTTCATTTGTAGAACAGCAGCAGGAGTCATGGGTGTTATTTGAATTATCATCTTTGAGTCTAATTTGTTTGCAATAATCTCAGATTGTAGACAAACATTAATCAGTTGTCATGGCAGTGGTGCCAACAGTGGTAGATGGTAGCAACCCTTCAAGTCCTTCCTCCATCCTCAGTGCTGCTGTTAAAAGTACAGTTGCCGTGAGTTTACATATCATGTGTGGTTTTGTTCACTCCTGCTACTCGATACTCAGATGGTACTAGATTCTGGTTCATTTTTAGAAATGTAAGCCTCCCAATGTGGTTGCTTGATAGCATTGCTCTACGGTCATTTAAAATATAACCAGCCACACTGAAAACCCACACACACTTGCTGGTGAGCAACTAAGGGATCACATGGCAGTAGGTGTTAGTGGTGGCCACACACACTTTTTGTTTGCCAGTAGACAATGGGATCATCTTTTCTGTGTAGAAATTAGCTATCCTGCAAGAATGCAGTAACCATCTCAAATGCAGTGGGAGCACTACTAGGCATTACACGTGTTCTTGTGTATCTTTACCAATCAATACTCCCATAGAGATGTGTCGCCTTCAGCACCACAAATGATAGAATTCCACCCCTGAGACACATAAATTGCTATGTGTGATAATGATGAGTGTTCAGACATTTGTTTGGATGATCTTGTTAATGTTACTGCTGACACTAATGGTATAAACCGTTTGCACACTTCTTTTTCACTGTGCTTTCTACCAGATTTTTGGGGCTTAACTTTCTCTCTCATCATCCACTATTCAACCCTACACTCTATCTATAAGCATATATTTATATTCTTTCACAGAATCATATTCCTCAGGTAGATGCTGCTGAGCAGGCTTTGTTATATATTAAAAAATGTTATGTTTAAAGAGAAAGTCCCACAAAGCATCAAGGATATATTCTTCATTGTTTTTAATCAACACTATGAACCGATCCTACTCAAAGAATACTAACTAATATATAATTCACTTGCTGGTTCATGTTTGTGTTGTCATTATTATATGATTTATCAGCTACGCTCCTCAGTTTTTTCAGTAGTAAATATATCAATGGAAGAATCACACCACTAATTCCTTCTACTACATTCCTCAAAACGTTTCAGCAGCTCACATATGTCACATATTATTTGCCATTATCCAGGTGACAAAGATGATCCATCCAAAGTCTTCCAGTTTTGAAATGTATACTCGTTAATGGCCTCATTCTGCTCATACAAATGCTCTAGCATGTACAATGCAGAATTCCATCTGGTGAGGACCTCCGTTTTTGGCTTTTGATGGGGCAGGTTTTTACACTCTTGTATGGAATATAATGATTTGTGTGGGCTGAAGGAGCGGTTAAAATAGGCTCAGATTTTGCAGATAATATTCAGCATCTCTCTGAGGGATACAGATACTGAGAAGAATAACGTCAAAACTAAATTTAGGACCTGGGCAATATCACCTATTCTCAATGCAGCTATTATGTTGGAACTATTATCACGAGACACAAAAACAGGATTAAAAGGGTTGAGTACATGCCATTCCTCTATCACCAGCTCTAGTTTATTTAACACATCTATGGCTTTGTGAGATTGTCTCTCAAAACTCTGCAAAATGTGGTTTTCCATTTTTCCAGGGGAAAATTTTAAACATACAAAAATGCATAGATGTTCTGCCATTTCGCTAAGACCACAGAAAATCACATAAGAATGAGAGGAAACAAAGTTAAATCAAATATTAAAAAAAATAATGTGGCTACTGGTTCATAGACAGCACTATAACCACCATCAATGTTAAAAAAAAAAAAAAGGAATCTGAATGGTCCCTGAGGCTAGGGACACAGAGGAGGAGGAGGCCATCAGCAAGGTATCAGAATAAGGAGAATGGAGGGATATATTCTAGATCTACTTCATCATCATCATCATCATCATCAGTAAGTAGGTCATCCTCAGCATCGCCCACTGCTTCTTCTCCACTACTTTTATATTCCTCTAAGCTTTTATAGGTCTTTTTACTTTTTCCCTTTGAGGGATTTTGACAACATTTGCTTCTGCTTTCAGTTTTTGAGCTTGTTTGTCTCACTGCAGTTGGTTGAACTGCTACTTCTTCCACTATGCCAACAACACTAGAATGCTACTCATCATCTTCAGTATTTCATCTAGTATCAGTCTGCCTCAGTCACAGCTTATGTCAGGATCCCTGTCTCTGTCACCATCAAACATAATTGCCCCCTATCCTTATCAATGTCAGCTGCCTCTTTCCCCAGACTCCACCAACACAGACATAACAGAGAGATCAGGAAGGAACTTGGATACTCAGCCCGTGACTTCTGAACCACACAAAATTTTGCAGTACTTGGGGTAAATCTCTTTTGCTTCCTTCACACACCTCCAGATGCTCCTAACACAGAGATAACAGCCAGAAAACCTGAAAAGAAGCATTGTGCCTGTTTATAAAGTATTTGAGAACTTAATTGAGAAGTCTGACCCTGGATAAGCAAAGATACCCAAAAATACAAAGTCATCCATTCAGTCATCATCAGCATTGTCATAGCTTGCAAGTCAAAGTCACTCACAGCCACACACAAACACTACTAATGTTGAGTAACCAGCAGCAACACAGGTTATCAGCATCCACATCCTTAGCTATGATGAGTGCCTCTGCTGCTGCTGGAAGTGCAGGACCTTAGACACCTAGTAGTATTACAATTGCAGCAACATCTAGCACCAGTAGTAATAGTAGTAGTGGCAGCCCCTCAGGAACACAGGGGTCAGTGAAGCCCACAGTATGGAGATACTTTACTCATGATCCAAAAGCTAAGCGTGTTGTTATGTGTTGTCTGTGTAAAAAGCATGTGAGCAGGGGAAATCATTCAAACCAGGCTCACTCTTAGGCACCTACTCATTGAGATCCCACCTGAAGCAAAACCACAGATCTTACTGGGAGACACATTATCACCACACCAGAGGTGTCACAACTAGCAGTGGCAGAAACACTCCAAAAAGTTCCTGCGGCTCTGGGGCACATAATAGAAGTAGTGAGGTTGATGTGTCTGAAAGTGTGCCAAGAGTTTGTTTATTTGGAATAGCACCTATATCCCTGCTATAGAAGAGTATAACTCTGAGTTTGCAGTAGGAGATGGCAAGAGTCATAGACTGACCACACATGCTGCCTGCACGTCCACCACCTCCTCTAATCATGTTGTTAGAGCAATCAAATTACAAGGTTCTTCTGCCCTGTAACATCAACCCACACTCAATGAGTTCTTGGGAAGGAGTCAAAAACCTTACAAAAACAATCCCAAAGTATGCATGTGGAATATCAATGTTGCCAAGATGTTGGCAGTGGACATGCTGCAGTATTCATTTGTTGAAAACCAAAGATTTAGTGAACTGATGTGTAGCTCTCTGTCACAGTTATTTTTCCAGGACAGCTTTGCAGAATAGTACAAGCAGGTGGTCAGTTTGGTGGACAAAGGGCTGGAAATCTCATACAGCAAGAAAATCCACCTGAAAAGAGATACGTGTGCAAGTAGGCAGAATACAGACTATATGACTGTGACTACTCACTAGGGTTCCCTCCCGCCACCAGTGGGCAATACTAGTTAACAGCATCAGGTGACAGCCAGTAATCTTGCCTCTGGTTCTGATAGCTAGAGATAGATAGATAGATAGATAGATAGATAGATAGATAGATAGATAGATAGATAGATAGATAGATAGAAAGAAATTGGGCAGTGATGTAAAGCAAGTATGCTAATACAGAAAAAAATAAAACTACAAAGATGCTGCACATATATTCATCCTGGGAATCCAGAGGGAGACAACACTCATCACAACAGACACTAATTAGTTGAAGATGCTTTTTAATATTAGTAATAATAATGAATCCTCCCTGCCAAACTGTGTCCCCTCTTTTCCCCTTTTCACTAACTTGTCACATATAGTGTATAATATAGTCACTGATGACTGCACTGTGACTGTTCCCCAAGAGAAAAATATTCCCACACCCATGATTTCAGTGAGGGGACAGGTGGAGTGGATTATAGAGAAGAAGAAGGCCTCAGAATCGACAATAGAACTAGGACCAGGATTACTGGTGCTAAGTGGAACCTGTCCTAGTCCCAACTTGCTACTGGAGGAACCCAGTCCCATGGTGGCTACAGCTGTCTGTAGCACACTAGCCTTCTCATCATCCTACTGACTGCCTGGCCTTGGAAACTCAGCAGCAGGAATTACAGGAACAGTACATCCACAATGTCACTGCTGGTGGTTGTGGTGATGCCCACTTGCAGTAGTAGGACTGCTTAGGGATAGCAAGCGTGACTTAGGGTTCCCTGTTGTTACACACCATCTCCTCCACAGAATTAGAAGGCACACTGGCAACAGCAACATCAGGGGCAGGCAGCCGACCTGTGCTGCTCACATTGCAACCCAGTTCTGCCTTATTCACAGTTTTCCCCCAGATGGCAAGTGACAATGTTGAGGGACTGGTCATCATTGGGTCTGGGGAATGTGGGCACCTAAGTCCTTTTCATGCTGGTGGCGGGGACTTCTTCCTCCTCCTCCTCCTCTGTGTCACTGACTGCATCGGGGTCCTGCCAGCTCCTGTTTTTTATTACCAGTGCTCATAGTGTCAGCCAGCACTACAAGTCTGTAATACTCTTATTTTGCTGTATAAATTGTTTCCATTCACATTTTTGCCCTCTCTCTCTCCCAATTAAAAGACATAGGTGAACCATGGAGCCATTTTCGAGAAATATTTTTTGAGCTAAGTGAAATCAAGAATAATATAATGGTTTTACTATCCGTGAAACCATGTGGTTTTTGTAAAATGTCTTGTGAGAAAACCAGAACCTTTTGCCCATCCCTACATATAACAATATTATACACAAAAACTTTTTATTGTATAGATGAAAATAAGGCAACATACACGTTTTATAGGACCTTGTAAAGGAATCCAAAGATTTTGTTTCCCAAATATGGAATACTTGTTTCATCTATATAGTAATACATTTTTTTAAATAGCATTGCGATTAAGTGATTTATTATTATTATAATTATTTTAGCATCATTTTTATATAAATTTTTCTGTGTCTAACTGTAATAGTATATGTATTTGACCAGACATCCCAGGATAGCTATATTTGTGCTTGGTTGTTTTGAAGACAAATAGGGCTAATTTGTCCAGTGCCTCAGCATCTCCATGAAGAAGACACATACAGTCCTGACACATATTGAGATACAAAGTCACTTTTTTCTATAACCATAGACTTTGAGAGACAGGAAAACTTGTTTAATACCACTTCTTCAGAGACCCATTTCCACCCAGTACCAGCTAAGGCAAGGAAAAAAAAAAGAAAAAGCACAAAAAAAACACAAAAACACTAGAATTGGAACAAGTCACCTACATCCATTTTCAGTCACTGACAGCCATTGCATGCCAAGAGGCCAACACTTGTCCTTCAATATGGGTGTATTATCTTGCTTTATTCCAAGAAAGGGCACATCCATATTACCTGAATGGATTGTATAAGAGTTTATTTTTAGTGATTTTTGTTTGCTTCTGGGTTTATTATATGTCCTCATACTGATACTGTTTCCTGTCTTTTATTTACTGTTCTATTTAAGAGTGGGATGGATACTCAGTAAGACCATACACCCATAATGTTATAACTTCTCATATCCTTTTTTTTTCTTTCATTGCATCTGCTAAAAATATACTTGTATGTTATATGTTGTTAATACTGTCTATTTTCTACATTGATCTGATTATAGGCCATTATACATACCATTTTTTTCTATTTTATTGCTATCAATAGATTGTAATTTTTTTAAATCCACTAATAGTATACTTAACGTTCTTTTCTTTCTTTTTTTCACTCCCCCCCCTTTGTTCCCTTTACATCTTTTATACTGTCATGTGGAAAAACATTGAAAACTCTCCATGGGGGTGGAATTCATTCAACAAAGGTGGAAACAAGTGGGAAAATGCCACTTTTTCCTGCATGGCGGAAAGTGCCATTTGTTTTGCCTGTTTCAGCTTTGAGACAAAACATTTCACCTCATCCTTATCTACCAACAAAGCTCCTTCTCTGCACTTATACATTAGCTTTAAAATATCGAACCAACACAGGTTATGTACGTGTATGATCTTTTTAGAGCACACTGGCACAAAATCTACACCATCATTAAGACTTTAATGCAAGGAAGAGCAGAACCCTACCCTAATACCATTCACAGGAAAATAGACTCATTCTATCTATGACAAATTTCTTTTGCCTTCTTAGTATATAGTAAGATCACATACTAATAACCCACCAGTCACAGTTACCAAAATGGATAATGTATTGGAACATAAAACTATTAAGGTTTTTTTTTATACTGAATAATAAAAACAAGGGTAGCCATAGATCACTTTACACATTTCATGCTCACCACATTTAGTTATATCATAATGAATAGTATGAGGAAGATTTATAAAGTTTGCTTATCCAATACAATCAGACACTTCATAAAGGGGCTAGTTGCATATATGGCTAATTCACATTTGAAAAACACATTTATAGGTAAAGTGGATCAGTACAATGTGTGTTCTAAAGGGAGATTAAAAACTTAGTATTGAAGATTAAAAACTAAGTATTGAAGATTGATAGCATTACGATATTAGTGTAGATATGAATCAAAAGTAAGACAAACTGTATAAAAAGTATTTACCTCTAGATAATGTAGTTTACACTTAAAGCGAAACATCAACATTTTGCAAGTAACCACATTAAAATTAATTCAAACACCTTTTTTTAAAGTTGAATTCTATAGTATATTCCATCCCCCATTATGTCTTAGGTCCTTTTTTATGGACACCCAGAATGGAAGTTCTGCATGTAGTTAAGCCTGGTGTCTGTGGTTTTCAAGTGTATCACACGCTGATGTTAAACAGCTGACCCTGATGAACAGAGAAGGAGGAATTAGACTCTTTTTTGGAGTCTAACAATACGCAGGAAATGTGTAACGGAATGGTTGTCACCCAGAGAATGAAATGGGTCTGTTTTCAGTGATGTCCATTGTCTTAACATGTGTTCCCATTCTTGAAACATTAATGTCCCCTGTGGGTGCATGCATTAGAGAGTGTTGTCCAGTTACCAGCAGTAGATGGGTTGGTTAGTGGGCATGATGTACAGAGGGATGGTGCCATCCAGTCTAGCTAAACCCAGAGATTGTGTTATGAGATAGCCAGTGTTAATCAGATAGAGGGGGGGTAGGGCAAATCTGTGTGTGGAATGTGTGCATCTTCCCCCCTCACATTAGGCTAAGCAGAAAGAGACCTGATAGATGGGAACTGTGACATCACATCCTGTAGGGGGTGGGTGGAAAAAAGCCTAAGAAGAGAGAGTCAGAGACAGATAGGAGAATGTAGGAGCAGGAGAGAGCCTCTCCCCAGCATGGAGGGGGATGGCCTGGGGTCAGTCTGGAGTTGGCCTGGTCCAGGTGCTTTCTAAAGGCGTATTGGAGAAACTGGGACTGGTGAGTGCCCTCACTGGAAGAGTTAGAGTGAGCGGGCACTGTAGGGCCAGGTCGCCTTTTCAGTTGTGGGCTGTAAGTCAAGGTGGCTTCAGACACAGAGAGTACCCTGATGTTCCTACCACAAGGATCTTAGGATGCCTTCCCCAACTCCTCTGCCAGGACTAAAAGATACAAGGAACCTTCATGTAGTCCAGCCACAGATGTAGTGGGCGAGGTGCCCACACGTGCTCTAATGGGACTATGTGTATGCTAAAGCATTAAGCTAAAATGGACTGTGAGTATTATATGTAACCCTTGACAATTCTGTGCAACTAAGAAGAGAACAGCAGAAGTGTTTAGATTTTATGTTTTACCCCTGTTTGTTTGCCTGTAATTGTTGTCCTATGTTTGTGTGCCGTGATCTCTCTAATAAATGCAATTTATTATCTTTTTGTCTGGCTGGATAAATCGCTTAACCCTCGGAAACCAAATAGTAACCCCTGTACCCCCGTCACAATATGACTGAAGATAACAACTGAAAATTGTCATTAAAATAAAATATTCCCTTCTTGAAATGTATACCTCTTTTATAGTATAAACCCCATACTAATATCTAAGGAAGTAATCAGTATATTAGGGAAGTTGCTATAATCTAAACAGACCCATGACTCAGGCCTTCCTAATGCATTATTAGTGCACATTGAACTAAAATTGTAACATTACTAGTAATGATACTAGCACCACTGAAGGCCCCACACTGCCAACAAGACCTAGGCCTTTTAGCATGAGATCTGGACTTTTAAGCCTCTATTCAATTATCCCCTTCACACAGAAAAAAACAGCAGTTCAAATAGCCATCATATGAACAGCTAATGGCAGTTTTAAAAGGACAATGGACGTTGATAATTCGTCCATTGAAAACAAAGAAACAGCTCTACCCAGGAGCCATTCAATTCTGTGCCATCTGTGCCAACGCAAGATAAACTGATACATTTTCTGGATGAAGTTCTGCACCAGTTTTCCTTGGCGTACAGCAAACAACTGAGGAAAAAAACACCATCAGGCTTAAGAAGGGAGGGAACCAACAGCTCGGACAACACCCAGAATATAGTACAACCACAGCAATGGCAAAATTAATCCTTGCAAAGCCAAGCAACCACACAGAAAATTGGCATGCCCTACGAACAAGTCCATGACAACTAACAATAACCTATCAACTCCCTCAGGGACAACAGGTTAACAAAGCAACCCAACACAATCCCCCACACCATACCCTTGAACTACAGGGGTTAACTCATATCTAATTTCAAATGAATCAAAGAGATGCAAAACCATGAATAGTGCAAGATTTGTCTGAGCAGAATGCATTACTTTGCAACTATGGGCTTAATGCAAGAAACCTGTACAATTCCTATTTACAATTTACTTTAGATGGGGAAAATGATTAGCTCCAAAATGTTACTGAATTGAACAATGGCTTATGAATTAGTGAATGTGTGTGCTTTTTTTTAGCAAATGCAGTTCAAAAAAGTAGAGATTGCACCTAATTGCACCTAATTCAGCAAAAGCAATTAGCACACATTTTCATATATCTGGATAACTTTGCCATTAATTTAGGAACATGTGCTAGTCAGCTTTAATATGTTAGTATGTTTCTTGAACTAAAGCACAAGCAATTGCAAAGAGTGCATAAATTAATGGTTTAAAAAAAAAATAGCTAACGTTCCACTTTCTTGCCTTCCATGCTATGTATCAAGCTCTTTCCACTGAAACATGATGTAATTGCAATGGGTGTGTAGTGGACTTGAATTAGTGGAGGTCACAATGTGTTTATGATTTGAATTTGTAATGAAGCACAGTTTGGCAAAATTCAGCATGGTACCACATCCAGCTTTTATTTAGTGGTAACGGTGCAAAACATTCACACAAACTGAAGCAGCTAGAGAAAATGTACTGACTGATGTGGTACAACAGGTCAGACAAAAGAAAAATAAATGGAACAAAACCCAACAAATGTAAATACAAGTAGTGTTTTCTTGTTCATATGGAAAAAGGAGCAATTCTAAATTAAACCATTTGTACTACAGAAAACAAATAAAATGCATCCACACTCCAAAACTGATTTAAAATGTGTTTTTAAACCCTTGAATGCTAGAGATCTTTCTTTTGTTCATAAGGCTATTTCGGTTGATCTGTCAACCCCTTAAAGACCACTGCACCATTTTCTGAACTGAGTTCTTTTTGACACATTCTCACTGAGCATCAGTCATAATCAGTGGGGGCCCATTAACTGAACTTGAGCTCTGCAGCAACTGAGATCTTAGGCTGTGTTCAAGAGATGCAATATTATTGTCTATGACAGCAGGAGTCTACTGTCATTGTAGGAGCTGCATGATGGGAGCCAGGCTTTATGAGACAGCCTAGCTTCCCTTCCTGTTGTTAACCTATGAATGATTCCCTGTAGAAAGACCTGATATGACTTTGCCAAAATGTGGACCCTGTGTCTAGTAGATGCAAGATTTGCATTTAAAGAGAGAGATGCACGTCCTAGTACATGACGCACAAAGCCATGAAAAACCTACACACATACAGCATTTTTTGAAACCACTATACTGGATGCATGCAACAGTTAGGATAAGAATCATGAGAATGTTTTTTGCTGTCTCCATATATTTTATATATTATCTATATACAAACATATAGTATGAAATATGAAATTAGAAGTAGTTCTTATAGAGCAACTATTGCATAAAAGTAAACACTGAATGCTGCAGACTGCATTCTGTAGATACTTGAATTATCTTTTTATATATGGTACATAAATTATTATTTTCATCATCATCAATTTTAAAAGTTGCTCACTCCTAAATAGACCCTACTTCCTGGTATTACTTTTCAGCAAAATTCTTGCTTTCCAGCTTCCTGTCTCTAGATGGAGCCAAGTTTCTGGGTGTCATGCATGTATATCAGTTGGGAGGGGGGTTACACTACTTCAGATGGACTGCCCGAAAACAGAATAATTTTGTTTTTATTTGTAAGCCCTAAAAATCCGAGTCTGACCAAATGATAGAATGTTGAAAAAGAAGAGAAAAATATAGGTTTTAAGTCAAAATACTTAAGGAATTTATTGTTCATACCCCAATAAAGATATTTATTGGACAATCATAAGTCACAAATAACACAACAGTATCCTTTTAAGTCACAAAATAATTGTGGACCTTATGGGGTTAAAAAATAGACATGCTGGAATTTTCTTCAAGAATAAATAATAGTTCTCCAAAAAAGTTATATTCAAAACATCATATCATCTTTGGCAAGATCAGGGCTTCAATAAAAAAAAAACGAAAAAAAACAACAATTTTTGTGTTATCAAAATAAAATTAATCTCCCTTCTGTGTTAACCCTTTGTGTGCCAGAAGGCATCTAATTCTTCGCAAAGCAATGCATTGGGTGTCAATCTGAAGCTCAAAGGGTTAACCCTTTGAAGGCCAGAGGTGTGTTCAACTCATTGCAAAGAAATGCTTTGTGCAAAATGACAGCACTTCCCTGTTCTTGACAACATATAGAAAACTGAGTAATGGTTATATAATTAACACAATTTAATCCTATCCATTTCACTTCCATTATGTATTATTTTGCTATCTTGGGACTTCCAGCAGCTAATGAGTTAAAGAAGTTGAGGCTCTTTATTTTCCAGCTGTCTCATATAAACTATTTCAACTTGTTTTCTGTTATTTCACAAACTATCAATAGCTGAATCCAGAAGGAAAGTCACGCCAAGGCAGTGTTTGGCTTAAGGGCCTCTTCTACTTACGTTAAATATGACATTATAAACTATAACCCAATCTCTCCACTTCATAGATCATTTTGGACAAGTGTGGAATGATACAATAAAAAAAAAATCACAACTAAAGAATATCAAATAAAAGAAAAGTTTTATAATGGACGTTTTTTTCCAGTGACCACATAAAAGCATTTTATCTGCTTTTTGAAAACTTACAAGGTTTCAAAACATAAAATATGATTTAAACATATTACTGACTGCAAAGTGTAAGTCTAGGTTATTAAATAGTCCATGTATTGTTATTCTAGTAAACATATCTAAATAAATAGGCATACATTTTTACCTGTCTGTTCCTTTGCCTTCATTAGTAGTACACTTGGGAGAGCCCCGCCTCCCAAACAGGATATAAAAATACTGTAAAAAGACCTTCCACCAATCCATAACATTGAGTTTAACTCTTTGAGTACCACAGGGGTATCTAAAGCATTTTGGACCATGCATAGGGTTAAACAGTGACAAGCCTGACAAATATTGAAGATTAAACCAATAATTTTTAATATGAAACATCAATACAAAAAAAAACAGGGGAAGTCTGTGTGCTGACAATGGAGACCATGGAGGAAGCACATCTGGGAGAGGTAACAGAGCTAATCCATCGAAAGGGAACTAAGTAATGACAGCCTGAAACCTTCTCTGCCAAAAGCAACCACCCCAGTAGCTTTAAGTTGACTCTGGAAATCCTTGAGAAGGTATAGACACTCTTCCACGTAGTGGCTCTACATATCTACTCCATGGAAACCTCAGTTTAATCTGACAGTTAAGTCATTCTGGTTGAATTAGCCTTTATATTTGCTGAAGGTTGTTTCTCTTGAGAAGTACAGTCTTGTAAACGGCTGATCTTGATAACATGGCTACATTTGTATAAGTGGCATGTAAAGTTCCACCACCAGCAGTCGTAGTAGAACTAAACTTTTTAAGAAAATTGAAGATGACAAGTCACATTCTAATCTTATTGCCCACAAGCAGGCCGGGTTTAGCAGTTAAACCAATTGCTGCATCTGACAGTGAGAGAAGCACTCATCCACAAAGTAGTGGCAAATGTTCTGTAAAAGTAGTGGGGAGGAAATGACTGATGCTCATGATTACTTAATTATTGATGATGATGATGTGTCACGGCTGTTCAAGGAGGCTCAGAGTCAGTACGGTATATTAAATCAAGTTTATTGAAATTAACAACAAAGAAATAGGAAATAGGCAAGCAGAGAGTAATAATAGCAAGCCTAATACATAAATAATAGGATAGAACCTAGACCTCCCTGCTGGAGACTAGGCCGAGGCCACTGGTAGTCTCACAATACAAGGACATGTAATGAACAACACCAGAAACAGCAATCTCGATCCGACGAACAGGAAACCAGGATGCTCAGGAACAGAAGAATGGCTCCAAATCGGTGGCAGTATAAGCGGGCCTCAGGTACTCAGCTGCCAACTACTGAGAACCCTCAGGCTCTAAATGTGCAACAAGGAACCCCTCACACACACACCTGCCACCAGGTGGGAATCCCTAGGCTAGCATACAATAGAATCCAGAACCCTCAAACTGACGTTGCTGTCAGACCCGGGACCCTTAGCTTGGACACACAGTAGGTTACAGAACCCTCTGACACACTGTCAGATGCCCAGGTACATACGCTGTGGATATCTCACAAGGTAGGCAGCCATAACATAGACCAGCCAGTGTGATAGTACCACAAGTAAGTACTCAGCAATGAGTCTTACAGAGAGCGGGTTCACAGCGAAACTGGGTCATACACAGAGTGGGTTCGCAACCAAACTAGGTCTTACACAAAGCGGATTCGTACCCAGACACGGCTTATACACAGAGCGGGTTTGCGGCCAAACTGGGTCAAACACAGAGTGGGTTTGTGGCCAAACTGGGTCATACACAGAGCGGGTTGGCAGCCAAACTGGGTCATACACAGAGTGGGTTCGCAGCCAAACTTGGTCATGCATAGTGTGGGTTTGTAGCCAAATGGGGTCATACACAGAGTGGGTTCGCAGCCAAAAACGGGTCATACACAGAGTGGTTCTCTAGCCGAATAGGTATACAGCAAGAGGCAACTACCACAGTAAAACATGAACACAAGGGCAGATTGGAAATGTAGAAGCTGCCCTTTAACTCCAGAGAGCTGGAAGTAGCAAGGTGGAGCTAAGCAGTAATAGGTATAAAACTTAACATAAGCGACATAAGAGTTTAGAGCATGACACTATGCCAGTAAACCCGCAGGCAGCGGTCCAGCTCTACTACAGCCCAGCTCGTGGGCACGGTTGCCATACAGCCAGCAGTAGTTTACGGCCAAGCTTCCTGCAGAACGTCCACAATGGCCCTGAGCCATTTGCATGCAGGGTCAGGGTGCCGTATCTCCAGGAACGTCCTGCTGGTAACTAGGTACTGTGACATGATGATGATGTTGATCTAGAATATATCCCTCCATTGTTCTCCTCTTCTTCTGATACAGATAACATTTTCTGAAGAAACTAGCACTATTCCTGTTTATAAACTGCTTAAGAAATCAGTAGAAAAGTCTGATTCTGGACAAGTAAAGATGCGTACAGTTACATCATTATCATGACAATCTGCATCACCCGCATTGCCATTTTTACGTTCAACTCCCACCCAGTTACATAAGCAGCAATACAGGTCATCAACATCCACAACCCTAATTATTATGATTTTTACATAAATCTTTTGTGCTGAGCAAGCACCATTAAAAAAAACAAAAAAAAAAAACAGATATAGTGGGATCTGAATTACATATGACTTTCAATCTATCCCACAAAAAGAAAAGTATTCTGAAAATAAATTCACAGGGTTTCTCAAACAATTAAAAAAGCATTTTTATTTTGGGTAGATGCTAAAGTGCTTATTGTCAGCCAAGTGTTTCCTTCAATCCTGTCAAATCAAAACAGAGTTGGACCTTGAGCACATAGTTATATAAGAGAGAGAGAGAGATGTAGCTCAAGATAAGTATTTAAACTTGCATATTTTACATATAAATCAACTGTCAAAATAGGTAAAGTCAAAAACAAGTATATAATTGAAAACCCCATTAGGTTCCAAGGAGTAAATATGTGTAGGTATTCTTACTCCTGGAACCATTCTATTTATGTTGCAAACTTCTTATTTGTGTTGCTAAATATCAGTTAAGTAAGCCATATGGGGAAGCTGTCTATTCCCAGTTGCTTCAGACTAGGGTTAGTTTACTGTTGTATTCCTATCTGTATTTAATTTAAGCTACTGAAGTATATACTGGATTTTAAGCTTGAAGAGAACAACATTAAAGAAAAAAAAATCATATTAACGATCTGCTAATTTATAAGACACATTCCTGTTATGTCATAGTAAACATGACCTATTTTGTGCTCCATTCAACTGATTGGTTTTAAGGTAACCTGCATTCCTGAGAGTACCTTAATGAACAAAAATACTCAATTATGTTCCTCCACCAAGTGCTTAATCATCAGAAGTATTGATTTAGTTACAAAGGTGAAGGGTTAATATCATGTGATAGTCATGTACTAAAACTGCTATTCCAAAAACAATATGACCCAGAGAGTTAAGCTGATTAAAAAGATTGAATTGCTACAGTTATGAGACCCTAACAGCCTCCAGGTTAACGTTTATTTTCTAGCTCTTTATGACTTCAAATCAGGACAGTTAAGTACAGAGAGGCTGAAAGTTCAAAGAAAACCAACCATAACACATGTGCATAAGCATGTCATTAAACATTTATAGGAAAAATAAAAATAAACCATTCTATTAAACCCTTTACCTGGTGTCAGGATGGTCTAGGTAATCAAGCCATCAGTTTTCCACATGCATTCACTATAAACTCTGGATTTACTATTTGCCACAGAAGGCATATTCCTAAAAGAGCCCACAAAATTCACAACAATTTGTAGTTGACTGTAAAAATGATGGTTTAATTAAAAATATTGCAGTTCACAGAAACATGAAAGGAAAACTATTTTGTTGGTTTTAGCTTTTTCCAGTAATGGCAAGGATTGACAAACATGTCTAGGATAAAGTAAATATTACAGAGTATTTACTTTTTAAGAGTAAACTAACATTGGCAAAACAAAACCCTAGTGTTATAGATATACATAATCTCATAATACATGTATTCTGCTGTTTCAGATTCTCAGAGTAGGGAGGCAGGAATCAATCTTATAGTACTATAGGTTAGTTCACTGTTACTCTCACTGCATCTTTCTGCTTATGGGGGGTTGTCCATTTTAAATCTTGTGTTGTGTCACTGTATTATGTATAAAAGCAGGGCTGGAAGAATCAAATAATAGTCCTCCAAGATATATGAAAATAAAATGTATTTTGTCTTGTGAAGCCAGTGACTTTCTGGTGTATGAATCAGAAAGGTGGTTGGCAGTTCTGCAACAACTGTATATTTTTCTAATTTGATATTGTGTTGAACAAATTGGATAAGCAGCATCCCTTGATAATCACACTAATCAATTTTGCCCTGTTTAGAGCTGATCAAAACTGTACCCCAGTATCAGAATTTACATTTTATTTCATTAAGAAGAAAGTACTGAAAATATCTATTCTTGAGCTCCAATTACAGCTGAACTGGCTTCCTATAACCAAAGCTTAGTGTCACATACTTTTTATATAGCCATACTTTAACTCCAACAATTGCCTTGTCCCGTGTGTTTATATCGTAGACTAATGTTGTATTTGCTGGTTTACCTGTGTGTAGCCTCATATAGATTTCACATTGTGGCTAAATACACCAGTTAATTCCCTTAAGAATATGTTTTATTGTGATAACAGTATGAGAATGACATCATTAGAGTTTCAAATTGGTACCATTTTTTAAATATATACGGATGGATGAAGGGGGGGTACATTAGTACCTCACAAAGGCTTACTTCCCCCAAAATATTGTACTTGTATGCGATGATCAATAAATATGTTCAACATTCAACAGAAGCTTGCTCACATGCCATTTTTTCTGTTTCCATGTACCATACCATTGGTGGCACTGTGTAAAGTATCTAACACAATGGACATAAGTTGTGTAACATGATTGTCATAAATGTGATAATTGTATTGTAAGTGATGGTATCCTTTGAAGTGTAGACTGATTTTTTCAGACATATATACAATTCAAAATAAAAGGATTTTCTCCGTGACTTTGTACATCATGAGTGAATTTGCTGCAGAATCGTAAATATATAAGAGCTTCTAATGAGCGTATAAATATATAATATCTAATGCAGTAGCTAATGAGTTAAATCCTGAACAATTTAGCTGAACAAAGAAATCCTCATTGTAAGATTTAACCTTTTGTGTGCCAGGGAGGTATCCAATGCTTTGTAATGCAATGCATTGGATACTTCTCTGGCACGCAAAGAGTTAAACTGAGAGTCCACTTTGTGTGACAAGTAGTACCCCTCAAAATATAGTTGCCTAGTTTGCTTGATAGAAAATCCAGGCCTGAACATATTTTCATGTTTAGCTAAAGAAATAAAAACAGAAATATGTGGGAGATCATTTTTTTAAATTCTGAATAAAGCTGACATAAAACTAATGTAGAATTATGCAATAAGAAGAAGATCTTTATCTAAATAATCAAGTGAAATAAAACATCTGAAATTCTTTTTGAATAATCACAATATATATGGTTGGATGCAAACTAACTTTTACCTACATTTAAACAAGAATGCAAAAGTTCATTTAGTCAAGCACAATTCCTAGAAGCTGATACTGGGAATTAATAGTGTGTCTATCTGTGTGTGTCTGCTGCGTAAATTGTTTCCGTTTGGTATATATTTATTACTTACTTATGAACCTCATCACTTGAACAAATGATGCATCATGCACTTTACCAAAGTAATTTACAGGAATTTCATCTGACTGATGTGATTCAATGTTTCTAAAAAGCCTCACATTAATAGTGAGTAATTTTTGGCTCTGACTTTCAAGTCTTACTTACACTAAACATGGGAAGTTTGGTTTCAACTTAAGCCTGCAGTTGGTTTCTCCTCCTATCTTTGAATAGAAGTTAACAGTCACACAGCTATTGTGGCATATTGCCAGTCTTGCCAAGTCCAATTTTTATGTTTCCTAAGAGTGTGTTTTTGTGTATTGATATATTTAATCTCCTCAAAGATAGACTCCCACAACTCTTAATTAACTTTTTTGTCAGGATAAAATTTAAAATGTAGAGCATTTTACACTTTTTTAACATAAACTATATGAAGCAGAAGGGTGTGGGGGAAAAATAAAATAGAACTTTGACTTAATTTTTGTATTCACATCTCTTATTTGCATAAAAATGTCAAACACTAGTAGGAAGAATCCATGCTCAGTTCCTCCTACTTTTTTGATGATACCTGTTGAAATCTAATCCACTCCTCTAAGCATTTAAGTGTGCAATCAATTTACAGGAGACTGGTAGCGCAAAAGTGATACCTTTATTGGCTGAGTAGTTTTAGAATGATTTTCATCAGGCATGTTTAGAATGAAGGTTGAATACAAAATACATGATATATTGTACATTCATGCAAGTTCATGTTTAACTTGAATTCCACTGAAGATGAAGTTCTTATTACCAGTGTCTGTGTTAATTATAGACATGTTCACAGCACAATAATTAGTTTCTTCTGAATGATTAGGTAAGATTTTTTTTACCCGTTCAGATGAAACAAATTTCCTTTATCTTCCCATTCAGTTAGTCAGATTTTCAGTGAAGATTTTCTTTGGTAAGCATTAATTAATTCACTGATATTCTGCTCCTTTTGTAAGTACTTGCCTTGATCTTAGGAGTCCAGGGGTATCCTTCACACCCTGGGCCTCCTGTATTTTCTGTGAAAAAAATAAAGTAAAAAAATAAATAAATAAAACCCACAATCTACAAAATAATAAAACAACAAAACAACCTTAATCCTGCTCAGGTCATTACCCAAGCCAGAACACAGGACAATTTAACAGGAATTGACTTTTATATGACCATTGTTCAAATGAATTCCCATACTCCCATTGGCTGGGATTGTGGGGTTATACTAGCTGGAGGGTGGAAATGATATGTATCCATGATCCCTCCAGCTTGATGGTAATTGGCCGGGAGGTTAGGTTACTTCAGTTCACATTCTCTGCCCTGAATCACCCCATAATCCCAGGCAATGGGAGTATAGGAATCCATTTGAACAGTGATAGTCATGTAAAAATCAGTCCCTGTTCAATTGTTTCTCATTCTGGCTTAGGAAATGGATTAGGTTTTTTATTTTTTATTTTGTAACCTGCAGTGGGGATGGTGGCAGCATGGTTTTAGGGCTTTTTTAAGCATTTTTTTCACAGAAGATGCAGGAGGCCTAGGATGTTGAGGACACACTGGAACTCTGATATCAAGGTAAGGTTATTACGTGTTATGAATGGTAATTATGTGAGTGAATGACCAAATGAACAAAATAAACAAATGGAACTGGACAAAAGTGTTGAATGTTAGTTTTTCTGGAATTGTGGGTTCTATGCAATTTGTTTCTTTTTAAATCCTAATGTCAGGGCTTATAATTTTAAGTCCTTTGCTACTAGCCAGACCTGAAAAGTTACTCGCCACTGCAAGCCAAAACATACCCACCAGGGCTGAATTTCTACTCGCCAGGGCTAAATTTTCACTCGCCATTGGCTAGTGGCGAATGGAAATTTTGAGCCCTGCTAATGTCAAGAAACATGGAATTTTCATTTAATTTTGCATTCACACTGAAACTAATGCACATGAGTTACCCCTGAGAAAGCCAGCAGAGGACCGGCGATACACGTGGGGAATTTATATCTATGACTGTTGGTGGTTCGGCTGTTTGGTGTTGTCAACATTACACGGAGTAAGGACAAGGAGTTCTAAGGATATATTGTCCATCAAGTAGCTCGTGTACGGGATACCTGGAGTATCTGGATTTAAAGTATGCTTATGCCAACGACCATGTGGAAATATACCCAGGGGTGAACGGGTTAACGACACAGAGCGTATGTTGTGTTGACAGCTTGAAAAGAACAACCTCCAATACTGATGCTGATGTTACTACATGCTTTTACATATTTTTACTTTGTAAGTGCATTTCCTTATGATTTAAGGTGAAAGTGTTGAATAAATGCCACTTTTAGATTCTCTCCTGTCTTTTGCTCCTTTGTTTCTGCGAAACTAATGCACAAGCCAAGTAAATTATTCTTTAGACTCCAGTAGAAGCATCTTTTTGTAGCCAGTCAATTGGTATAATATTTATTTCCCTTTTGGTGTGTGAATAGCTCCAGTAAAGTTAATGTGTAGAGAGTCTGTGACTTGCATCCAAAGATGGCTAAGTACATGGAATATATAGGTTAGCCATTCGAGTATAAATTTGTGACCAAGTTTAACACTCTAGTCTATGGCCTAAACTGTGACAAGGAATGTATTTCACACAACACATATCTTGGCCCCCACAGTATGAGAGGGGTACACGATGCTTTGCAAAGTGGTGAGTTGCTCACCCCTATGGCACTCAGAGGCTTAACTCATACATTCCATATACTTAGACATCTTTGTCTGTATGTTTTGCTACCAAATAAAGGTATCACTTTTACTCTAGCAGTCTTCTGCTTTTTCTACAGCTGTCATAGTACACATTTTTACCTATACATTCAAATTACCTCATTGAAGTTGCCTTTGATGTCATCAGTGGGAAGTTTAGAAGAAGAAAAGGACTGAAGGAAACCAACTACATTTACATGACCAAGAACACTTCACAGAATTAAGGTATGTTAAGTCAGCTGGGAGTGTCAATGACAAGGTCTCCAGTGATTTATTTATTACTACATTTTTATCATTATTATTTTTTCTTGGCAAGATTTGTCTTGGTGAGAGATACTGCCCCATGTAAGCAAATGATATACTAGAATCAGAATAACACTGAAACAGAACTATGGTCCTACTGAACAACTAATGTTTTGTTGTATATGAATCTTAAATTCTATAATTATAAAGCAGATGTTTGTGTAATATACTTTTAATTGGTTTAACAATTGGTCATACCTAGAGATGAATACTTAATATAACAAGGTAGATCCATGCATGTGTTTTTTGTTTTTTATTATTGAAAATCTGCTATATTAACTGAAAATGCTTAAGTGATATTTCAAAAGTTTGATTATTTTTTTCATTTTAGGAATACACTGAAATTGTCATTGCACACCTCTCTAGAAAACAAGGGTTTAAGAGTTTTTTGTGTTTGCATGTTAAAAAAAATATTTTGTATCAGGCATCAGTGAATGGGGAATGGAGTGTGAAGCCAGTGTGTTAATTTGTGAGGCTAAGGGTGCCTATCCTAATAGATCTTGAGATGTAAATGTGGCCCTGATTTTGACTCAAGTATGTTATTTGTTGTGTGTGCCATAGTGGGGTAAGAATTCATGAGTCCAGATAAGCAATATATTACTGAATTTGGGAATTTTCCAGATAAGCTGTGAATGATTAATTTTTTTTCATTGTATTAGCAAGTTATTTAAATGCTTTTCAAGTCAGTTTTGAAGATACAGCTTAGATAGCCACACACTCTCCTGTTTGACTCCTGATATTTATCATCCTATGTTATAATTTGCTAAGTATGTTTGTCAGAAGCCATTATGCGCAGTAGATACAGCTGCATGCGCTGCAGTCATGTGCAGTACAGACTGCCCATGCTGCAGCTGAAATGGAGCAGGGCACTCCAAAATCAGACCGGAGTCCTCTCTGCTCACCTGACTCCAGGCTGAATTCTGAGTGCCCCGCTCAGTATCAGCAGCGGAGCTGGCAGTCAGTACTGAGTATGACTGCACAGAACGGGACGCTCCGAATTCAGACTGGAGTCCTCTCTGCGCACCTTCAGGTGTGCAGAGAGGACTACGATCTGAATTCAGAGTGCCCCTCTCTGTATTAGCCATGACGCAGGCAGCAGTACTGCTCATGACTGCAGCGCCTCCAGTGTTGTCCCGTGTTCACAGGCTTTAAACTAGTTAAGGTATAAATGTTTAAGATCTGATCTACAATGTGGTTCAAATTACAACTATTCTGATATTATATTGTCCTCTAGAGTGGATGTTATAAAGGCACAATTGGGAGTGTTCTATTCTATGACCACACAGAAGCTATAATCATGGTCATGTTGATGTCCCCTTTCACCCAGCATGTGCAACACAGATGGTGTTTCAACAGAGCTGTATTTCCTGGCATAAATGTCAGGCCTCTTTTAGGGTAGAGATACATAGTGAAATTAGGTGCAGGCGAACATTCAGCAAAAAGGAAGAACTATGTTTTCATGAAACTCTATAGTTACAATGTACTGTGGGTATAGATGTTCTGTGTTAATTCAAGCCAAATGCAAAAATGCACAGAGGATTCTGATTAGGGAGCTGAACAAATTTTTCTAAGGCTGTTTTATGAAACAAGAAAATAAACTATGCTGTATACATTAATGCAAATTCATTTATTTAAAAATGTTATCTGAAAAAGATCTGCACATGTCACCAGAAGCTGTTTTATTTGTTCCCTTTTATATGTGACATTAGTATATGCAAGGGTTGCCAAACTTTTATACCAAATGTCCAACTAGTAACTAAATTAATTGCAAGACATGTAAACAGAGTATATTTTACAACTGATTCCTCTTAGGTTTTGCAAGCTTTGCTATTTTAGTAGTTTAGTAATTTGAAGCTGCATCATTATTACAATCAATAGTATTACACTGAAGACAGTGCGCATATGGATTATTGAATAAAGTTCTTAAAGTGATAGTAATGTTTCACAAAAAAATGCAGCTCCGATTAATCTTCATAGTGTTTGGGCTGTGAAGACCATTATTTCAATACTGTCCCAGTTGTAGTTCAAGAGTAATTGAATGATAAAGTATCCCCTCCCGCTCCTTTTACTGCTCACCTCAGAGCAGCAACATTGTCCAGATGGATTGCAGCAAGGGACAATCTTCAGTGAGCGTAAGGAAAAACCTGTCAAGGGGGGCAGGGTTTTCCTTATGATCACAGTAAGAAGATTGACCCTTGCTGCGACCTTCTGGTCAAGAGACCAGGTCCCACATCTGAGGAGAGGTGACTTACACTAGGTAAAAGGGGCGGGAGGGGAATACTTTATCATTCAATTTCTCTTGAACGACAACTCTGACAGTATTGAAATACCACTCTCCATGGATCAAATACTATGAAGATTAATAGGAGCTGCTTTTTTGTGAAACATTACTATCCCTTTAAAGTTAGCAAAAACAAAGTATCAAAAGCTGAGTTTAATTTTTTGCTGCCTTTATCTGCATTTTGCATTCTATCTGCAAAGTTTATGAAACCATTTTTAACAAGTAATTAAGCTAAAAATCATTCCATCAAAACTCTCTTCACGTTTAGTGAAAAGTGTTATTAGTGTTATGCACCAAAAACATCTTCAAACATATAATGTTTATTATTTACATCATTTGAATTGTCCTTACTTGTTTCATTAGTGTACCAGAGGATGTAAGCATCTTTTAAAATATCTCAATTATATTTCTGCTTTTGAGATCCCCAAAGGAGATTCTGCTGAAATTTACATCAGGACTGAAATATGAAATATGAGCGGTTTTGGGGTTTTCTGAACAGCAGTATCAGCTGCACTTTCATGAAAGTTTTCACTTTACAGTATTGCGTTTCTTATTACTATTCCAAAGCCTCCCTTCAATGGGAGCTTCCATATTGAAAGGATTCCTCCTTATTAACTTATTCCAGCCTAAGAAGGTGGTGAGAGGGGATTTTCTGAATAATTAATTATGCAAGCTTTATCTGACTGAGTCAGAAAATAAAACACTGATGAGATATGGGAGGAGATTCCCTAAGCGGTGATAAAGAGGTGATAAAGTGGAGATGACTTCTCCAGTGATATCACTTTTCCAGTTCCTATGTTATATCTATAGAGCCTATGCACTAACATCTCCAAAGCTGAAGAAATCTTAGTGCATATGACCCATAGAATAACATAGGAATGGGAGAAGTGATAAACTGAAGAAGTCATCTCCACTTTATCACCTCTTTATCACCACTGAGGGAATATCTGCCCAGATGTCCTAAAAAATAAGTCTGCTATCTCTAAAATTATTAACCTGTTTATAAAAAGGAAGCTATTGGCAGTTTAAATAGATACGTATAATAAGAATAAAAGCTTTATAGGCAATAGGTGTCTCTGGTTTTCTCTCTCTCATTTTGCTGAGATTGGGAGGCTGATGTAGTAAGAATTCTGGGGCACCTGTTAAATGGGTAGTATAATGGGGCTGTTCACTTAGAACAAAGGTTCTTAACCAGAGTATCAGAGTTTATGCTTATTTCAGTTAATCTGATTAGACCTAAAAGTAACTATATAATATTAATTTCTGTCCTTTACTGAGCCCTTGACAAATGACAGTCAAAATGTTAGGGGTGCCCCAGTAATTCAATATTGCATGTGTATTGAGAAACATAAGATTAAGAACCACTTACTTATGTGTTCACTGGAGGAGTAGTACTTGGAATGTACTAAGCACAGGCATAAACGTATCTACATTATATATGTCAAGATCATTCTTTGTGCCCTTGTGTCATTCGTCTCCTTTAATATGTCTTGGTCACTGAAGCTCTGCTAGAATACACACTTTGGGCTTCCCCCTATTAAGATATCTGTTTCACAGAACTCTGAGCACTGTCCGTTATCCAAATAGTTAACATAAAAGGACAAGCTGTTAGAGGAAAATTTAGCTAGCAGATCAATAAATCTATTTGTAAGACACAATGTCAATTCCTTTGTGCACTTCTGAGTAATGTCAAAAAAGATACAGATGGGCAAAAAGTCATTTTTTCCCATGGTAGTTTTAATGGAAAACCTGCAATTTTCCATGTATATAATCTCCATACCTTTTCTGCCTTTTCACTAACCCCAATACATTTCAAAGCAAGAACTTTATCAATTGATGCCTATGTCCAAGAATTCCCACTGTATTATGCAGGGGGTGGGGTTCTGACTTAGTATGGTGGGACAAGGCTGGAGGTCAGTATAGGTAGTAATATGACTACTAGTACAGTAGAAAATGGCTGATGGGATAAAATGTGTTGTTCTATGGTTAATATGGGACACGGCAGGGGATGAGTATTGGTGGTTCTATGTCTGCCTACCAGTGAAGTACGACAAGGCTGGGAGGTCAGTATATGTGTGGTTCTGTGTCTGTCTAACATTACAGTAGAACAAGACTGGTGGGTCAGTATGTCTGGCTCCATGGCTATTGCAGGAAAAGGCTGAGGGGAGTCAAAATGCATGACTGTATTGCTACCATTGCAGTGTGACAAGGCTGGAGACTCAGAATGTTTGGTTCTCATTGTAAGTATATATCTATGGCCCGCTACTAGTACAGAGGGATAGGACTGGGGTCAGTATGTGTGGTTCTATGGCTAATAGTGGAACAAAGCTGGGAGGTCCATTCAATGTGTGGGAAAAAAAGCAGTAAAATGCACTTTTCCCTGGCATTCCTGTAAAAGGCAAAAAGTGCTGGTCTTCCCATGTTTATCTTTTTTATGCAAGCGCTTTACAATTGTGAATAGACATACAGAGGTATTAAATAGCTGTGCACTAAGATCTCTCCTACTTGAGAATTCTTAGTGCATGGACTCCATACAGAACCAAGTCGCTCTTAAAGGAGAACAAACACCTCTTAATTAAAACTCCACCTTACCTTACTATGGTTAGAAAATTCAAATCTCTCCTATGAATGTTATTCTTGCATCTTTGTTCAGTGTGTACATTCCTGCAATCAGTCCTGGACATCTTGTAATGTAGAAAGATATGACAGTTGCATTCAGGAGTGAACCACAGGAACTCAACCACAGGAACTCATACTTTGCTCACTGCACTTGGTTATCATATGTAAGTTTATGCACTCTGTGAGCTTCAGTTTGAAAAAACTGCCTTCAGTTGTCATGTCCACCTCTATGGACATGACGACAACCAGGACCAACTGAAGATTTTATCTACTAAATAAACGTGGAATGGCAATTTTCTAAGTGACCAATAGTATTTTCTGGTTGTAGTAAAATTAGTTATTATGACATGTTCATCTTTCTTTGTTTTGCAGAACTGGCACAGTTAGGAATCCTCTGTACAACAATAATGAGTATTATTATTATTTATTTATATAGCACCAACTAATTCTGCAGCACTGTACATAGGGATATACAGGTTTTGTTTTTTTCTCTGTGTAGTCTGTTGCCAGTTACTTGCTGTATGCAATTTGATTGTTAATAGCATAAAAAATTCAGTCTTTTGAGCTCTTTTGTCTATTGTGATGAATATGCTGAGGGTGATGTAGTAATATAACTGGAGAAATTCTGGATCAATGCAATTGCTACTTAGTGGGACCTAAAAATGAACATTCTTTTTTATTTTAATGGGTCTTTTAAACCCTTGGATGCTAGAGTTTTCTCCAGTGTACTTAAAGCAATACACTGGAGACATCTGTAGCATTCAAGGGTCTGGAAGCCACATTTCACTCAATGGGAATCTTTACTTGTTTGCTGTGGTGGAGTTGGTCTGCCCGCAATTGCTCCTGGGGCAAGATGCACTATGGTGTAATACAGAGGTGATAAACTGGAGATAACTTCTCCAGTGACGTCACTTCTCCAGTCCCTGTGTTATTCTATGTGGCCTATGCACTAATGAGTTTCAAGTGGGTAAGATCTTAGTACATAGGCTCCATAGAATAACATAGGAACTGGAGAAGTGATTTCATTGGAGAAGTTATATCCTCTTATTCACCTCTTTATCACACATTAGTGCATAACCCCCCTGTTCTTCTTAGTGCATCAGCCTCCATGACAACTACAAGTTGTCCTCTATGTCCTCTATTATCATGAAAACTAGCACTGTATTCAGCACTTGACCCTAATGTACTCTGTATGTCTCCCATTACCACTTTAGATTGTAAGCTTTCGGGCAGGGACCTTGCACCCAATGTTTCACTCTACAAAGCACCTGTAACCCTGTATTGTTTAAACCCTGAAATTGTAAAGCGCTGCATAGACTTGTGGCGCTATATAAATAAACATATTCATTCATTCATTCATTCATTCATTCAAGTAGTATGTATACCTAAATTATCCATAATAAGCCAATTAAGGGCCATTTCTATCTATAGTTTCCCATTAGCAATGGATTTATGCAAATCAGTGCCAGACTCATCTGATAGATCTACCGACTATCAGACAAAACATTTTATTTCTGTGAATTTACATGTGTACTAAAATGTATGCAAAAGTCAACCATAAGATTTTAATCAGTCTCTACTGCAAACTGTATTCCATGGAACCTGAAGAAACTAGGGGTTTCACAGATAGGATTGCCAACTGTCTGGATTTCTGACCTGGACAGTCCAGTTTTGGGCTCCACTGTCCAGTTTTGTTTATACTTTCAGGGTTTCATATGTTCTGGAACCCAAACAGACTTAGATTCAAGCTCTTGTGCTCTCATTGGTCAAAGTTCACGTGTTATCAGAGCTCTAATTATAATTGGCTGGTTGTGCTGCTGCCTGCTGACTTAAATGAGGCTTTAAAGAGAAATATTCTCCAATGCATGAATTGCATAACATAGACCTGCAAGGCATAAATTAAGCTTACCATTGAAAAGAAGTATAATGTTAGAAATTTACCACTAAAATTGTGACAAATCATGCTGCTTTTAGCACAAAGCATTGTGTCTCTGTTTGGCCTTGGTAAGAGTAAAGGAGGCAACACTATTCACGAAGCAGATATAAGCGATGGTAGACACAAGACTACAATGGCAGACAAAGAGGCAAATATACTTAAAATCCTTATTTCAATCAATGGGAGATTTGTAAGATCTCAAAATATGAGACCTCTCACATTCAAAGGCTTAAAGTCTCTATCTCAATCAGTGGTAATTTGAGGAATTTTTATATGTGCTCTGTGAACCAGTGCAGTTGGTCTTCTCCTGGTAATTGTCAATTTTTCATTTTGGCATAGGGCTTTTGGTTCTTAAGTTTTCATTTTAAACCAAAGGTTCTACAACATAAAGAATGGTAAACGCTGCCCTTCACAAATTTTGCTGTTTAATGTCCGTAGGCAGGTATTACAGGTACTGGTATTAACTTTCGAGTTGAACACCTTCAACTACTGATATCACATTTTTTCCCTTTAAAACAACTTGTTGGCAATTAAGTGCTAGTATTAAGGCAGCACAGGGTGTGTAGTGGTATGCATTACAGTGAGCATACACTGTAGTGCATACCCAAAGCACAGACACTAGCATCGGGAACTAATGCCAGTGGAATTGCACTGGCAAGTTTCTACAATCACTACAAGATGCGGTGTTCACAGGTTTTCAGGAACATGGTTATATGAACCTGAGAACATTTTTTCGGCAAAATGTGTTACTATAATCATTCAGTGCTGCAGATGTTTCACATACCTCTATTTTACCATTAACCATTAAGGTGAGAGAAAAAACATTTATGTCAGTGTATTTTTAAGTCTATCAATATTGTTTCATTTTTTTGTCCTGGGTCAAAATTTAACCCTATATGGACCAGAGGAGGAGTGCAATTCAATGCAGATCAATGCATTACACATCTATCTGGCCCTTAAGGGATTAAGCAGCATTAAACTATACTCCTTATATTCATTAGAGCAGTGAACCAGTTCCTCACTTTTTATTTTAGTTAGCCATCAGACACATACTGGAAGCACATTAATCTTATTTGGCCAAATATTGGTAGCCCACACATTGTCACTGTATATCCTGAATGGAGCTTGAAATCTAATAATCAAACTGAACCAGGGCAGCTTGTGGAATCAGAAACCCTTAGAAGGTCTTGATAGTAGGGACTAAAATTTAAAGCTGTGTTTCCGAAGAAGTTCTACAGTAACTGTGAGCTTTGTTACACAGATCTTTGCGATGGACAAATTCATATTTGGAACATGAAACCCTAAGTCTGCTCATGTTTGCTCAGGGGTTCTATTGGAGGCTTTACTACCATCCAAAGGGTTGAATTTCATCATTATGGTGAAGTGAACCTTGCCATTACAAGAAGCTCCTATCTTCTACTGTAAATTAGACTGACTTAATAAATGAGGTTATAGCTATAAAATACTGAGTAAAATAATACAATATGCAGTAGACATATGCTATCTAATTAACCTAAAATCATGTGTTTGTGAGATTCAGATAAAGATGACATTCTAGTCGAGAGGTACTCAAAGTTGCTGATTAAAGAGCAACAAGTTCATGTGGGTGTCCTTCTGTGCATATGCACTAAGTTCTGATAGCTGTCTCTGCTGTCACAGTTCACAGTCCTAATACTAGCAATATTGGAATCACCCTGTAGCTTCCTGGGGAGCAGAGAGGATGTGCTCAGTCTTCAGCACTACAAAAAACATTGCTCTCTACTCTCTGAGTGACCTAGGAATGTGCATTGCATACCACTGTGGCACTGAAAGTGTTAAAAAAAAGTTGTAGTAAAACAGTGGTGCCCTTGAGAATAAGAGTAATGTGCAACGCATTGCACAACCCTATGGTCTTTCAGGGTTAGCATGCATTGTATGAGCTTTCTGCAGCTGGAGGGATATATCTTACTTAAATCTTTGTCAGATAAGTGTTCAATGTGACAAAAATGGCATAAAATGTCAAGCCAATCACATGTAGTGGAAACAGTTAACCGAGTAACATATTAAGTGATATAGTTCACTTCCACCTAAATCTTTGATACCCCCCCTTGTTTCACCTCTTAAACCTTAAACAGTGCATGGCGAGGTGAGCACATGAGAGTGGATGCCAATGGTGTGGCTTAGCAAATCATCCACTCTCATTTGCTCACATATTCTCACCTGAGCAAATAGTATTTAAGGTTTTAGAGTTGAAACAGGCAAGGTTATAGGAGATGTAGGTGCAGGTGAACTATATCATATTCACATGTTATTCAGTTAACAGTAACTCTCCACTACACATGTTTGGTTTGACATGAAAATTCTGATTTGTTATTCTTGTCACTGAACCCTTATGTGGAAGAGGTTCAAGTAAGAGACAACCCTCCAACAGTAGAAAGCTTATACAATGTATGTTAAACCTGAAGGACCTGAGAGTTGTGCAATGCATTGCACCTTCCTCTGGTCTTCAAGGGGTTTACCGCTACTCTTTTATTACAACTTTTCTTTTACTGAAAGGGTTAGGGAGTGATGCTATTTGTGGTGCTGAAGTCTGAGCACATCTTCTCTACTCCCTAGCGGGCAAGTGGGGGAGCAGACTACAGGGTTGTCAAACCACTGGCAATATGTAAGGGAGGGCACCCCTTCCATATCGCCAGTAGTTCGAAAACCCTGCATGCTAATGAAGAAATTCCTCCCCACTCCTTGCATACTTAATTTTTAATGCATATGGTGATGTGCGTCTACATCACCAAGGAGATGTGCTGCCACACACTGCCAGACTCACATCACCATACTATCACCCCTTAGTGCATCTCCTCCCATGAGGTGTAATTGCATGGCTTTTTGATTTCAGATGCTGATGGAGTATGTTAAGAATTGTTCAGTCTAATACAGGCCAGAAACAGTAAAATGGCAGTGCAGTGCAATAGTAATGTGCAAGGGAGCATATAAGCACACACAGATGGGGTATAGCAGAAGACAACGCTTTCCACCCCTGTAAGCTAAAAACAAGCAGCTACAGCTACAGTGGAATAAGAACATTGACATAGGGTACTTGATTGGAAAAGTTGCATTGTCTGACACATCACTGTTCCTGATGTTCCATACTGATGAACTATTGGTGGTGATTTGGGATAGTATGGGATATATTTTCATGACAAAACTTAGAGTTCTTTATACTACTGTAGAAAGGCCTGAATGCTAAAGCTTAAATTAACATTGCTGACAATGCAGGTCCCTTTCTGCTCACATTTTATCAATGCTGTAGCTGTTACGTCTAGAAAGGTACTGGACAAAGTCACACGACTTATAGTGTTGAAGAATGCTTCCAAGGGCACAAAGGTGGCCTTACCACAATTCATTGGTTGTACAATTGAACACCTGTAAAATGAAGACCTTTGTTAATCCCTGACTACTGTGGAGTGTAATTTAGTCTGTATGGGCAAATATACCTGGGGAATGATCCCAAGCTCTGAAAGAGTCTATGCTCATAAAAATGTTAACCACTAATTTGCCAGTGAAACTAATAAAAACAAGCCCAATTGTAGTTTCATCTATTAGTGGCACTGTTAGATGAAGTGGGTGGTAATCCCATAAATGTACAAACAAGATCATTAATAAGAACAAAAATATGTGAACTAATCAAGAAAATTAAAAACAAAAGAACAATTACAAGCCTGATTCTTGGCATACCTCATGAATATCTTTCAGGATTTAGTCACAACATCATTACTTCAAAACCTACTATACTGTGCCAAATAGTTATGCAATTGCTGGATGTTTAATACAAGCACCGTGGAGCAACTGGTACTTGCTGAACTGATATTTAATCTGTTACTCTAAAGAATGCATGATGTATGTTAGTGTTGGGATCCACCTCATTCTTCAGTCTAAAGGTCATGAGTAGGATGAAACTGTAGTTTATATAACATTATACTACAGTTCAGTAGAACCTCACTAACTAGAATTGTGTGTAATCTACTCCCAGTACAGCTTCACTTCATCATCATAAATTTGTCAGTAACTAGTCCCAAAGGATGGCTCTGCTGTTTCTCCTCTGCTGACTTATAAGAGGAAAACAAGAGGGAAACAATGTATTGCATTTATTTATGTATTTCTATGCTCATTGCATACGAACCAAAGAACCCAAATCTGTGTATTATATAGACACAGTCTGAGCTACTATTTTGCATTGCAGTATGGTGTTGTGCATGTTTTTGGCTAGCTATAAATGTGCCTATAAGCATCACATTTTCCCTTGTAATGGAATAGAATGAAAGTCATATTACGTAAATCACTATAATGAATGATCAGGATTTTCCACCATGTATCATTCTACAATACTGCACTTCATGTTCATTAAGAAAATCAGTAATGTTGGCAATATCTGTAAGACTCCAAGACCCTCATATCAGTGCAAAAATGACTTGATTTGAGAAAATACCTTGATGCCTACCTACCCACAAAAGCAACCTTTCTTTTCTTTTACATCACCCATCTCCATTCCTCAAGGCTGTCAATGTCAGTAAATTATTAACAGTCAGCAAAAACATTCTAAAATTGTTAGCAGTAAGAATTTTTTTATGTCATTCAAATATGACAAAAAGAAAACTATAGTTGACCATAGTTTGTTTCATTATTGACAATAAAGACAAGATTGATTTGACTCCTGAGAGGCTGTTACACCCAGTTAGTAAGAGGGACTTCCAAAATGCCAGAGATGAACTAGGCTATACCCACACCATCCATTCTTGTTCTACATATCTTTCTTAACCTATTAGCAGCTCCTCAAGTGAAAAACAGGAGGTATATACAGTTAACAGTATCAGTCAAAAGAAACTGTGACGTCATCCCTTGATGCAGTGTTCTAGGATCCCAAGGTAGAGTAGTAGAGAACCTGGTCCATGCAAGGGACGTTTTGAGTTGATTATATTGGGGTTGATGGACATGCTCACTAAAAACAGTTTGTAACTAAGCTGTTAACAGATCTAATCTCAGCTAGAGAATCTATAATAGTCAAATATTTCTCACTCTTGTCCCAGAAAGGAAGGGGACCAACACAATATATCCCTGTACCTCTGTCCACAGAATGATCACACTTATATACCCTATTCCCCCTCAGTTTTCCCATGGGATGAGGATAACATATAACTTATAGAAAGAAAAAAGGAGAGATTTAATAAATTAAACCCAGGTGAAACTAACACTAAATGTGTGTTAATGGAGTGCATGGTCTGGACCAGCTTCAGGGGCATACAATCAAAACACACTATGTTGATACAAAAGGACAGTAGGGTGCAGAACCACATATAATGAATGAATCTATTTAAACAGTATCAATAATGCACATAAAATGTATTAATATATTAACCCTTAGCAGAATACCCCCCAATGTAGTAAGAAACTGTATAAATATTGATAAAATGTATTTTATGACTTCAGACTACCAACCCTTGTTTCACACAGTAGAACTATCAATCCAATGTGTCAATTGCATTGAAACAAAGTACCTCTCCTGCCTGTAGTCCTCAACCATGCATGATAGCTGGTGAGATGGCTCAGTTGGTTAATGCACCAGCTGTAGAATTTTTTCAAACTTCAAGGTCACAGGTTCTAGTCCCAGCAGGGTCAACTCAGACGTCCATGCTTCCGAAGTCAATAAAATGAGTACCATTAAAGTAGGTAATAATATCTATACCCCCAGGACATGCTTGAAAATGAGAGATAATTTCAATGAACCCTTTCTGATAAAATACTTTGATATTTTTATGTTAACATGTGCTTCTGAGTACTTTGTAACACACAATTATGTGATGAATGACCTTCTATCCATGCACTGTTTCTCTTGATGAATAGTCAGACACTATGTAAGCAAATCATTGCTTGCAAATATCTTGCGGCATTGAGATGGCTGGCACTTTGGTGTCTGGACAACAGGCAAAGGTATATGCTCATAATGATGCGCTTGAGGTTGAGGCCTCCAGACTGATACATGTTCATTCTGTGTAGTAAAAAATATGACTGGAAAGTCCTGAAGCCTGTATAAAACTAATGTAACAGCTTGCTTCTGATGTTGTGACTACTGGGTAAAAAAATCTGCTGTGACTTGGTCAATATGTTTCCAATGTATTTCGTACAACTTGTACTTCCTTAAAGAGTGTGTTTTTATTGCATACCCTTGATATGGGTCTGGAGCACACTCTCCATTGACACACATTTAGTGTTCATTTCATCTGGGTACAGTTTATTAGCGCTCTCCTTTTTTTCTTTCTATTTGCAATTTAGATATACACCATCTATCTTTTAGGATTGTATCTGCTCTTTGTGGAGCATATAATACAACGGTTTTATTGTTATAGAGTCTGAGAGCCTTTTTGTCTCCACCTTGTATTATAAGTAACCTTTAACTTATACCCCTCACCTTGTAGCAGCGTTGAGGGAAAGCTATATATATTATACTCGGTTGCTCATGTCAAAAATGTGAGAGTGAGTATATACTAGTTTCAAAAAAGCAATAGAGAGGTATTATAAAGTGTTGCCAAAGGTGACTGGGGGGTAGTTATTACATATCCTCTCTTAAAAATTTTGCAGAATGGGAATAATATAAAATATCATAAAAAATCAAATACTTGATATCCTTACTTATTATCTTTAATCTCTCAAACAATAAATAATATCCCAGTAAATCACAAAATGCCTAATGTTGATAGTCCTGCAGGAACTCTAGTAAGGATACCGTAAACTACATATTCAAATTCCAGTCATCTAAAATAGGCAACAGCCCAGTTCTGATTTATTTTGTCATCTCCATAAATGTTTCTGTTTTCTGGGCAGCAGAATTAAAAAAAAAATGACTTTTTAAGATTCTGAAAAAAATATATGAGAAAATTAGATAACAATGTTAATGTGAGCATATACAGTATATTATTAATGCAATAATTATTTTTAACTGCTTGTAGTATCTTTAATTTATTTTGGACCACTCTCTTCCAGGTGAATGAATGATCACCCTTGACCCATTACACTTCACTTTCTGTATAGGGGCAAGGAAAAACTTGCAGTGTTTCCATGGCTTGAAATTTGACAGTTGTTCTATTGATACAACAGCCTATGGAGGGTTAATGTCACTGACAAAAGTTGTACATAGACTGCTCTAGCTAGAGGACTACTGTAAAATTTCAAGCCTTGCAAGTACTGATTGGACCCACAACAATGAAAGAATGAGCTTTAATAACTTTTGAATAAAACATCTCTCAGTAGTGCCCTTGTTTTACAGTGCAGGATAAATCCTGCAATATATAGAGTTTCCATGTTAACCCTTCGAGTGCTGGAGGGGTGCGCAACTTAATACGCCTCTGGCACTCAAAGAGTTAAGTGATATTATCACTTTATTATAAGAGTAACTTAATTTTAAACATTACCGAAACAGAATTTTGCTCATAGTAGAAATAAAAAATAACAGGCAGTCTGTCGCAAATTCTCTTTCCCCCTAATGGTCACAATTTTTATATTATTGGACTAACTGTGTTGTATTTTGTATTTAGGAATTTTAGCTATGCTACTCTGTTAACTAACACAAATTAATCATGATTTTATCCCCTTATTTGTTTTTTTTATTTTGACTTGTGAATAATTATTTTATTGTTTGCTGCAACATATGTGAGTAGAAATACAAACAGCAAATGACATGGCTATTGAGTCTAATTCATAACATACATTTTTCTACATGCCCCAGTCTTTGGAATCTCAATTCATTGCCTAAAAATGCCAAACTTGGTGATTTAACACCAACACAAAAACACCCACAAACAAGTGAACATAGTATGACCTTTTTCTAAAATCAAATCTCTTTTAAACATTTGGCAGGATTCTTCATTTCTCAGGATCAGCAGTTAGATTGTAGGAGGTAGTTATGCATATAACCCTTACTGAGCAATTTATAAGGCATAAATATGTGTACTATTGTATGGAACAAAGAGATAATGCAAACAAAAATGTATTGACCCTTTTAGTGCCAGAGGGGTATGCAACGCATTGCAAAGCAATGCGTTGCATACCCCCTGGCACTGAAAGGGTTAAAAGATACAAATGAAGGAATGCTGAACTAATATGGATAGACTAAGCAATGCGTTGTGTACCCCTCTGGCACTCAAAGGGTTAAGAGGCCAGTCCTGCTCTGCATCCTGCCGTCGACGCAGTCATACACTGTAGAGACTGACGAAAGCACAGAATGCTCCCAGCACAGAACTCCCAGCATTCTGTGCATTCGGGGAGTCTCTACTGTGCATGACAGCTTCTGACAAACATCCTAGCAAATTATTAGATAGAACAAGATAGATAAGATAGATAGATATATAAGACAGATAAATAGGTAGATAGATAGATAGATAGATAGATAGATAGATAGATAGATAGATAGATATGGACCAGCCCAAAATATGGGCTGTTTTATGCAGTAACAGCTACAGTGTTAACCCTTTGAGGTCTAGATAGGTAATTAATGTGTTGGATACCTCTCTGACACTCACAGGATTAGATTATGGAGATATTCAGTCCATTAACACTAGTCTCAGGTATTATATAAATAAATGTGAACTTGTTTCAAGATGAGGAAAATGGGCACACACAACATAATACTACATGTTTTAGCAGCACACACAGGAATTAATTTACCATATCACAAACAAAGCAACATATATTTGAAGATTATTGTATGTAAGAATTATTTTATAGTGATATCATGTTGTGGAATGGGGTTGCAAACAAAATTGTAAAATACAAGTGTTGACTGAAGCAAGATAAATGAATAAGTGTAATCTTTCTGTAATTGCTCACTAGAATTCGTAACAAGTGCCTTTGGTGACAGGAAATTTTCCCATATAATGTTTAAGCCAATTGTCCTGCCAATAAATTCTGGATTGTACAAACACATTTATTTACTTGAGTGTTTGTTGGTATTTTGCAAGTATTACTAGATGTAATAACAAAAACAGGCACTCTTGTTATTTACAATAGTTAACTTGCTTGTGAATACAGTATTGAATTTCACTGTTTATGTTAACTTAGGGCTCTTTCGTATTGTTGATTGTAGTATGTTTTTTTGTAGCAACTGAAAAGGGCCACAATGTAGGAAGGCTTTCCCAGCATCCCAGTAGAAACAGAAGTGATAACATTGCAGGAAAAACACAGCTACCTGCAACAGTTTAAATCAATACTAAAAATGTGTAACTGCATTGTCAGGCTGAGGAAAATTGTGCTATGCTGCATCTCTGCAACAATCACAGCACGTATTGCCTCTGTGAAATGCCCCATAGGACACAAGGGGATAGATGCACTAAAACATGATAAAGAGGTAGATATTGGAGATATTTGTGCATAAGCTCTATAGTATAACTGAAGAATTCAATGCTACTTTATCATCTCTTTATCATGTCATAGTGCATAAGTTTTAATGATTAACAGTTCCTGCATTTTCTAATGATTTTCTGCCACTGTGACAATGTCCCTATCAGTAACTTCAGTAACTAACGGTACACAGACTCTCAAAATGATACTAAGGAACCTAAGGGGCAGGACAAGGAACCCTAAACCTAGCTAAAACTAGAAGGGAATGACTAGACCCTATGAGGAGGACACAGACCTAGCCGAGGTGTACAAATACATATATGTAAAGAGGAAGTACAATATATATATATATATATATATAAGTGAGACACAAGAAAAAAAATATATACATGTATATAAAAAATCTATATAAGGGAATAGAGCACAATACCAGGAATCTTGGAGCTGATTGCACCAGGAAGAGAAGCCAAGAGAGTTGCTAGGGGGTCTGAAGCTCTATCAGGAGCTGGGGTACGTAGCAGGCCCAAGATCCAGTAGCTGGAAGGTGGATGAGATGCTGTTTGCAGACACAAGCCAAAAGAAGCAGCAAGAAGGAGAGCCAATGGTCAGGGCAGGCTGAGAAGGTTTGTGGTCAGGAGAAGCCAATGGTCAGGGCAGGCTGAGAAGGTTCATGGTCAGGAGAAGCCAATGGTCAACACCAGGAGATCAGACAAACGAAGCAGGAGGGAAGGCAGGCACAAGCGAGCAGGGCCTGGAACTCTGATAACTGAGCGCTGAGTCCAGGAAGAGCGCTCCTTATGTAGTGGTACCGGCACTAGGAGTGAGGCTCTGACGTCACCGTGCATGCTGGAATGCGGAGCGTGCATCGGGACACCTGCACCTGCCCAGAAGTGTCGAAGAGGCAAGCAGGGGATGTTGCGTCCTCCCCGTCGGCCGACGGGACCCAGCGAGGTACCGACAGTCTCATTGTGGTAGGGGCGTTATATGCCAACAGAGGGTACTGACTTTGGCATCCTCATAAATTGACTGTGTGTCCTACAAAACCGTTACAGTACGAAAGGGCCATGATCTCAGACAGTAAAGGTGAAGGTAATACACAAAACATCCACTGGAGAATGGATGTTTATGAGCAGCGTTTGTACCAGTTGGCACTGGCCTTACAGACATTACTTGAACGTACGGTACACCTTGACAAACCTAACCAGAATCCGGTGGTCCCCCCAGTTTCGACACTGGATAACCATTCTATGGTTCCTGCTGCACCTACTAGAGGCTTAACGGCGGCGGCGCCATTACCCTTGAGATATGATGGCGAACCTACCCTATACATGAGAGTTTATTCATCAATTAGAGATATTTCTGGAACTGACGCCTCATGCGTTTCCTAACGACCGGAGCAAGGTCGGGTTTATGATATCCTTGTTAATGGGCAAAGCTCTGGCATGGGCCAATCCCCTATGGGAGAATGACAAACCCTGCACTCAGAACTTCAGTGAGTTCGTAAGAAAGTTCCGCAGAGTGTTTGAGGTTCCTGGTAGCGCTGCCTCTGCTGCCAAAAGGTTGATGGAGATACAACAGGGCGATTATGCCATTGAATTTCGAACATTGGCAGCAGAAGTGGGATGGAATAATGAAGCATTATTGGCAGCTTTTGCTCAAAGCTTGTCTGACTTCATTAAAGATGAAATAGCTGCCAGAGATGTACCCAGTGACCTGGATGAATACATTGATTATGTCATGCTTATTGACTCCCGCATTCGTGAAAGGTGTTTTGCTAAAAGGGCGAGATCCAGAAATTATGGGCATGGCCGTCTTTTAAACCCACGCTCACCTCCCATTCCTCCTGAACTTTCACCCGAACCTGGCGAACCAATACAGCTTGGGTTCACCAAACTCACAAAGGAGGAACAGGCGCACCATAAAAGGCAGGGCCTATGTTTATATTGTGGCAAAGCTGGGCACTTATTAAGCACATGTCCAGTACGGCCGGGAAACGGACGCACCTAGGGTACCTTGGGGGACAGGCCCTAGGTGGCGTACAGCAGTCCCTAGGCTCAAGTACACAGAAACCCACCATCCAGTTGGTATTCTCTTGGGCTGATCAGTCTGTGGAGGTGATGGGCCTGGTAGACTCTGGTGCAGCCGGGTACTTCATGGATCACTCTTTTGCCGAGTTGCACAAAATTCAGTTGGTCAAAAGGGACACTCCCTTAGCCACTGAAGCTATTGACGGTAGACCTTTGGAACCTGCATTTATCACTATGGAAACAATTCCTATTATTATTATTATGTCTATTGGGGCTCTCCACAAGGAGGAATTACATTTTCAAATAATTCGTTCCCCTCATCATGGTTATTCTGGGGTACCCATGGCTGCTATCACATAATCCCCAGTTTGACTGGCAGAGATGTGAGGTCAGATCATGGTCTGAATACTGTACGAAAAACTGTTTGTCACATCCTGTCAAGATTTTATGTACCTCTCCCTCCGTGCCAGCTGAATATCGTGAATTCAGTGACGTATTCAGTAAGGGGGAGGCTAGAGCATTGTCTCAGCACAGACCATATGATTGCGCTATTGATCTGCCTCCGGGCATGGTGCCTACTAGGGGTCGCACTTATCCATTGTCCTGCGATGAAAACAAGGCTATGGAGGACTATATTGAGGACGCCCTCAAAAGAGGAATCATACGCAAGTCTACTTCCCCGACTGGTGCCGGTTTCTTCTTTGTAAAAAAGAAAAGTGGCGAACTAAGACCACGTATTGATTACCGTGGGCTGAATAAGCTTATGTCTAAGAATGCCTACCCCATACCACTTATTACGGAATTATTTGACAGGTTGAAGGGCTCTTCTATTTTTACAAAACTTGATCTGCGGGCCACTTATAACCTAATCAGAATTAAGGCTGGGGATGAGTGGAAGACGGCATTTAATACCAGGTCAGGGCATTATGAATATCTAGTGATGCCATTTGGTCTATGTAATGCACCTGTGGTATTTCAAGAGTTCATTAATGACATCCTCCGTGACATGCTTCAGTCTTGTGTGGTCGTATACCTCGATGATATATTGATTCACTCTGCTAACCTAACCCAGCATATTAAGGATGTCTCTGGGGTCTTGCTTCGATTACGCAAAAATAAACTGTTCTGCAAATTAGAAAAATGCGAGTTTCACAGGCCCCAAGTACCCTTCCTGGGGTTCGTAATTTCTAGAGATGGCATTGCTATGGACCAGGAGAAACTTGCAGCAGTCCTACAATGGCCTCGCCCCAAGGATTTAAAAGCTATCCAGCGCTTTTTGGACTTTGCCAATTATTATAGGAAATTTATCCAGAACTTTTCTACTATTGTTAAAACTCTGTTTGACCTTACACATAAGGGCGCTAATCCCTCTCAATGGTCCGAGGCAGCTGAAAATGCTTTTGAGTCTCTGAAATCCATCTTTGCTTCTGCTCCTATACTGTCCCACCCCAATCCCACCCTGCCATTGACCTTGGAGGCTGATGCCTCCGAAGTCGGGGCGGGGGCAGTACTTTCCCAACGTCCTGTGGGAGGTGGCACCTTGAGACCTTATGGGTTCTTTTCTAAAAAACTCTCTAGTGCCCAAAGCCATTATGAAATTGGTGACAGAGAACTTCTGGCTATTATTCTTGCATTAAAAGAATGGCGTCACTTACTGGACGGTACCAGAACCCCGGTGTTAATCCTAACTGACCATAAAAATTTGACTTATCTCTCTGAAGCAAAAAGGCTGTCCTCCCGACAAGCTAGGTGGGCACTTTTTCTGTCTCAGTTCAATTTTGTAGTGTCCTATCTACCAGGATCAAAGAACGTTAGGGCGGATGCCCTGTCCAGACAGTTTGCATCAGACATTGATTCAGCCAGATCGTATCCTGGCCACGGTACGTACTAGCATCACTTCGCCACTGGGGGAGGAGATTTTGGCATCTCAGGCAAGGGCTCCCCCAGAAACCCTAGTTGGCAAGTGTTTTGTGGATGAGCCATTCCGTACCCGTCTGCTGGAGACATACCACTCTTCTAAGGCTGCTGGGCACATCGGGAGGGATCGGTTAATATGGTCTCCATCACAAGTATTTTGGTGGCCCTCCCTTAGAGCCGATTGCTCCACTTTTACTGCAGCCTGTGCCACTTGTGCTCGTGTCAAGACCCCCAGACACCTCCCAGTGGGCCTACTCCAACCTGTGCCTAATGGCAAACGTCCATGGTCCCATATATCTATTGACTTCCTGGGAGAACTGCCAGTGTCAAGGGGGTACACGTTTATCCTAATGGTGGTCGACAGGTTCTCCAAGATGGTGTTACGGTTTTCAAGACACTCAGACCAGTTGGTGAAGTAAAACACAGTTTTATTGAAAAAAAATAAAAGAAGCGCCCTCTACAGGCGATAATAGCGATAATGAATACAATCAGAGTAGCTATACAGGTAAGCAATTGAGTACAATGAACACTATAGCATATCACAGTGACGGCCACTATAGCCAGGCTACTCGAGGGTTAACTTGCAAAAGACAGTCTCAATTGTGGAGTTTGGCACTCCCAAGGTGGTGAATAAAGCTGTAGAGCACAGGAGGCTGAATACACAGTCAGTACTGCCTTGAATTATCTCGGTGCATAGCCCCCACAGGCGTAGCAATGAGGACCACAATATCTGCAAGTGCTTGAATCGGTAGCCCCCACGAGCGTAGGAATGACAGCAACAATATCTGTTAGTGCTTGAGCTGGTAGCCCCCATGGGCGTCCCACTGAGACTGCTAGTATGCAAGAGCTCTCCTTTGGCCCCCACGGGCTTTAGGAATGATAACCGGCGATCCAGTGACTTGAGCCTGTAGCCCCCACGGGCGTATACTGGAGAAACCTACAAGAGCTTAGCCAATAGCCCACACGGGCGTAATTCAGAAACTGCTGTAACCATAGAGATGGTCAATAGCCCCACAGGCGTACACCGGAGACCACTCAGAGCTGTAGGAGGGGTTGAGCCAATAGCCCCCACGGGCGTATACCGGAGACAATAATAGAGCCAATGGCGCCACACCGGGCATGGAAGCTAATTCCGACTACTAGATGGGTGTTTGAGCTGCCGACCAAAGTAATTATACAAGCGTCCAGCTCGGCAGAAGTAGCAGTAGGCAGGAGTAAGCTCAGCAATAACGTGAAGGCTCACACGGAAGATACCAGCATAGAACGGGTTAAGCAGCTCATACAGCAAGACTTAGTGAATAGTGCTATGCTCAGCAAGTAGCAGGAAGGCTCAGAACGATAACACAGCTCAGTAATCTGTAACGGAGACTCAGCACAGTGAGCACTACACAGAGGAAGCACTATTGCAGTCGACAATCGGTCCGGTGCTGGGCCTTGGCAGAAGTCAGAATGTCGCCACGGCGACAACAGTGCAGGAAACAGTCCATGGAGGTCACTGGAACAAGCCGGTTCAGAACACGTAGAAGGAAGTCAGCCAGGCCGTTCGGTACACAGAGGTGGTTCTCAGACAAGCCGGATCAATCACAAGCAGGAACGTCAGCCAGGCCGGGTCGGTACATGGAGGTGGTTATCAGACAAGCCAGATCAGTCTCAATTAGGAACGTCAGCCAGGCCGGGTCGGTACACGGAACAGGAACACAGGAGCGTAGTCAGGACAGGCCAATTCTGTACACAGGAATCAGGATCAACGGAAGACAGCAACACTGGCTCAGGAACACCACGAAAGGGCCAGTGACAGATGTCAAAGGCTGAGTATAAAAAGGTCACCGGGGGCGGGCCAAACCTGCTCAGCCAATCAGAGAGCACCACAAGCGAGAATGACAGCAAAGGGATCACGGGCACCGTGATAGATAGCTTATTTCGTGCCCCTCTCTGGCCTTCCATCGGCCCAGGAATTGGCAATAGTTTTTCTGTAGCCAAATGGGCATTCAATTGTCCTTTTCCTCTGCCTACCATCCCCAGACCAAAGGGGCTGCTGAGCGTGCCAATCAGGGACTGGAGCAGTTCCTGCGATGCTTTGTGACCGATCATCATGACAATTGGGCCGACCTGTTGCCATGGGCAGAGTTCGCCAGGAATTGTGCAGTTAATTCATCGTCCGGGAGCTCCCCGTTTATCATCAATTACGGGTTCCAGCCGTGCCTGCTCCCGGACTCATTTCAAATTCCAGCTCTGGACGAGCATATTGAGCAGCTCTGCTCCACTTGGGCACAGGTTCAGAGGAACCTCAGTCAGTCATACCAGCGACATCAGCGGCATGCCAATCGTAGGTGGCTGCCAGCGGTCTCCTTCCAGGTTGGGGACAGGGTATGGCTCTCCTCCAGAAATCTCAATTTGCAAGTACCTTCCAATAAGTTGGCTCCCCGGTTCATTGGTCTGTTCAAAGTTATCCGCAAAGTGAACCCTGTCTCATGTGCATTGGAACTCCCAGCTTCTGCGCGCATACATAATGTGTTCCATGTGTCTCTGTTAAAACCCTTGGTTTGCAACTGCTACACTACCACTCCAGTGGTCCCTGGGCCGGTGGACGTTCAAGGCCAAGAGGAGTACGAAGTCCAGAGTATTACTGATTCTAGGAGATTTAGAGGGAAATTGCAATATTTGGTCCATTGGAAGGGTTATGGCCCTGAAGAACATTCTTGGGTAGATCAGAAGGACCTCCATGTTCCTAGATTATTGCGCAATTTCCATTCTAAATATCCCCAGAAACCTAGACCTCCTGCTAGGAAAGGGGGTCTTTGAGAGGAGGGTACTATCATGTTGCCCGTGATCTTCCTCTGTCACTCTTGCTGTGGTGCGCTCCCATTGGCTGAGCTTGTTTAGCCCGCCCAGTATGGCCTATTTATACCCGGCCTTTGGCACCTGTCAGGTGCCCTTTCGTGGTATTCCTGAGCCAGTGTTGCTGTGTAGCTGTGTTCCAGTGTTCCTGCTTCCTGTGTACCGACTTGGCCCGTCTGACTACGCTCCTTAGTTCCTACTCCGTGATTTGACCCGGCCTGGCTGACGTTCCTGCTCCGTGATTTGACCCGGCCTGGTTGACATTCTTGCTCCGTGATTTGACCCAGCCTGGCTGACGTTCCTGCTCCGTGACCTGACCCGGCTACGTTGCTGACCCTGCCTGTGTTCCTGCTGTGTGCTGTTCAAGTGTCGCCTGGGCGACATTCTGACTTCCACCGTGCTTGTGGCAGGGCTGACTGTGTCGTTGCCTCCTGTGTACTGGGCCTTTCCATTTACTCTTGCTGAGCCTGCTTCCTCCGTTACTCTGGGCCTCCGTTTACTCTTACAGAACACTGTGCCTTCTGTTAACACTTGCAGAGCCGTGCCTCCATTCACTGAGCCTCCGTTAACACTTGCAGAGCAGTTGTCTCCGTTCACTGAGTCTCCGTTAACACTTGCAGAGCCGTTGCTTCCGCTACCCTGAGCCTTCCGCTACACTTGCTGAGCCTTGGGTCTCCATTACAGCGCCTGTGGGGGTGCCATTGGCTCTATCCAGCTAAGCACTTGCAATGTAGTTGGTCTCCGTTACAGTGCCCGTGGGGGTGCCATTGGCTCCATACAGCAAAGTATCATGGTGCCCGTGATTCGTGCTGCTCTGTGTCTGTCACTTGCTGAGTATTCGTGATTGGCTGTCTGTCATTAGCCCTCCTCACACAGCCTTTTTAAACCCAGGTTGAGCACTTCCAGGTTGCCCTTTCGTGGTGTTTCTGACTCCACTCTGCCTGACCTGCTTGTCAGATCTCTGGGCCTGTTTCCAGAGTTCCTGTATGCTACGTTCCGGTGTTCCAGTGTTCCAGTACGTTAATGTTCCGGTACTCCAGCGTTCTAGTGTTCCTGTATGTCTGTGTTCCGGGGTTCCAGTGCTCCAGCACCATATGGGTTAACCTGTACGAGTTCCTGAGTCTCGCGCTCCAGCTGTCGCCTCAGCGACATTGTTCTCCTCGCTATTGCATACATATTGTTGGTTCCAGCGTGCGGACGCTGGTTTACTCCACTAAACCTGGTTGCAATATACATTGTTGGTTCCGGAGTGCGGACGCTGGTTTACTCCACTAAACCTGGTTGTGATACACATTGTAGGTTCCGGCGTGCGGACGCTGGTTTACTCCACTAACTGGTTGCGAGATACATTGTTGGTTCCAGCGTGCGGACGCTTGTTTGCTCCACTACACCTGGTTGCAATACACATTGATGGTTCCAGCGTGCGGACGCTGGTTTACTCCACTAAACCTGGTTGCGGTATACATTGTTGGTTCCAGCGTGCAGACGCTGGTTTGCTCCATTAAACCTGGTTGCGATATACATTGTTGGTCCCAGCGTGCGGACGCTGGTTTACTCCACTAGACTGGTTGCGAGATACTTTGTTGGCTCCAGCGTGCGGACGCTGGTTTGCTCCATTAAACCTGGTTGCGATATACATTGTTGGTTCCAGTGTACGGTCGCTGGTTTGCTCCATTAAACCTGGTGGCGCTATTTACCATTAGTCCCAACGTGCGGACGTTGGTTTGCTCCTGAACATCCAGTACTGTGGTCAGTCGCTTCCTTGCAGTTGTCTGATTATCCCTGGCAATAGACTTCTGCTGATTTAGACCTCTATACTTATGCTCTCTGCTGTCTTAGTCACCTGACAACTGGTCTACTTGCTCAGGCTGCCCTGCCCGGTATTGGTGAGGCCGGTAGAACCTTGACGATACCATCCTGTAGGTTGCCTCACCCGGTATTGGCAGGGCCGGTAGAGCCTACTACAGTACTCCTTTGGGCTGTCCTGCCCAGTATTGGTAAGGCCGGTAGAACCTTGTAATTCACCATCTTTAAGGTTGCCTTACCCGGTATTGGCAGGGCTGGTAGGGCCTACATTCAGCATTCCATTGGGCTGCCTTGCCCAGTATTGGTAAGGCCGGTAGAACCGGTATACATCATCTCTCGGTTGCCTTACCCGGTATAGGCAAGGCTGGTAGAGCCTGTCATTAAAACTGTCACTTGGGTTGCCTTGCCCGGTATTTAGGCAAGGCCGGTAGAACCTATTGTATGTTCTATTACTGTTGTATTGTTATGTATGTTTACCCTGCGGGGACTGCCTTTAACTTTTAATAAAGTTAAGTTATTTTACCAAACCTTAAGTCTGAGAGTCTTCATAAACCGTGACACTAAGCTCTTGCAGTGTAATTGGTTTCCATTACAACGCCCATGGGGGCTATTGGCTCTATTATCCTCAGCTCTCGCAGTGTCCTTGGTCTCCGTTAAATGCACCGGGTGGGTGCCATTGGCTCTATACAGCTAAGCTCTTGCAGTGTAATTGGTCTCCGTTACAATGCCTGTGGGGGCTATTGGCTCTATTATCCTCAGCTCTTGCAGTGCACTTGCTCTCCGTTCACGCACCGGTTGGGGTGTTAGTGGCTCTAGCTCATTAAGCTCTTGCAGAGTATTTTTGCCTCAGTTCCCTGCTCAGCATAAGCAGTAGTCTCTTTCCCACTCTATTACTGGTGTTTTCCTATCTAGCACCACTTATCGCTCCTTTACCATCTTATGGGCATGTCAAACACACCACAACAGAGACTGATTGATTTCTATGTACTTTAACCATTGAGTACCCTGTATGTTACTTATGCCTGTCCTGTGACAGTATATATTTATTTCTCTGTATACTGGGCCTGAGAGGGCATCTGTACTTTACTGTTCATTTCGGTTATTCTGTATTGCCTATAGAGGGCAGTCTTTCTTGTCTTTTAATAAAACTGTGTTTTATTCTAACCTGCTGGTCTGAGTGTCCTACAAAACCGTTACATATTCCAGTTCCTGGTTCCTGCAGAGACTACCAGTGGCTTAGGCCTAGTCTCTAGTAGAGTGGTCCTCTGTGGCAGTTTACTATTTCTGGTAGTAGTACTTGCTGGCTGTGACCCTCGCCTTGCACCTTCTATTAACCTCTTTGTGTTACCTTATTGTTATTTTAATAAATTGCATTTTACTATACCGTACTGACTCCTGTACTTCTCTTGGGATCTGTGACACCCCCTGACATAAACTGCCACGGGGGTGGACTGATAATTGACTTGATAGAGTATTTTGCATACGATGATATGTTATATTTATTATTAGAGGCCTAAGCCCTCAGGAAACATTGATTTGTAGGAACTAAGCTTGTTTGGCACAAGCCCTAAGGAAACATTGATTAGTACAACTTAAGGTTGTTAGAAACAAACCCCTAAAAATTATTATTATTTTTTTTTTTTATTATTATTTTGTTTGTATTTTTTTTAAAGCATAAGCCCTGAGAAAAAAAATGCCCTGTTGGCCTAGTGCCAGCAGGTCATGTTGGCCAGAGGCCACTGGTCATTGTCAAATGTCCTCCTGAGTCCATACGTGCGGAATTTGTAACTGCTGTTCTTGCTGCTGCTTCTGAGTTGTTTAAGCAACAGGATGATTTGGCAGATGAAAGGGAATGGGATCAACAATCGCGGTAACGTGGGAGATTGATGATGAAGGTAACACTTGCCACGACTAGCTCCAGTGATGCTCCTGAGGCAGTAGCAGCAAAATAAGTAGCCCCCAGTATATTTGGTGAAAAGAAGAAATTGGCCAATAATTCTTCCAAACACCATGACACCAGAAACCAACTATTGCTGCTGTCACTATACCCCTTGTCAACACTCCACAAAAGACACATGACAAGTTGCTGACAGTTTAATAGTAATGATGAACCATCCCTGCCACCATCTTAGCATATCCTGCAGGATTGAATCTCCTCAGATGCCTCTTGGTGCCCTGCTTGTAATTCTCCTCCATCACACTGCCATCTGTGTTCAGTGCACCACACAGTGTGCAATAGGTGGAAACAAATTGCCACATCCTAACATCAATAGAGTGGCTATCATTTGGCAGGGGAGGTAACAATGAAAAAGGTGGATTGGCAGAATATGTAGTTACCCTAGAGGAAGAAGGTGATGGCAATGGCAAGCTAGTTGTTTCACTTGTCATGGAACTTCCAGTCTCTCCCTGGGTTTCTCTATTCTCCCTCCTCTTTGATCTCTGCCTCACCTCTTGTTGCCTTTCTGGAGAGTCAGGGGGTACTGCAACAGAGGTGCTTGATTTCTGTGGTCAGTGTTTGGCTTTAACATGTTTGACATAAACGTCATGGTGTCTGTTATTCATGTATGTTATCAGGACAGTTGTGCCAAGGTGTGTTCCCTCCTTTCCCCTTCTCACTGACTTGTCACAAATTGTGCACAGTGCCATTGTTGATGACTGCACTGTGCCTGCCCCAAGAGAAAACAGTCCCACGCCTTAGGGACTGGTTGGGGTCTGAAGAGTCCCTTACCCTCTCCAGGGTTAGTGCATGGGTTAGTGACTCCGGTCACAAGCTAGTTGCCTCAGTACCTTGGGTTGGTCCGGTTGCCTTGCCACTTACTGTCAGTATCGCTTTACCACCTAGCGTACTAGGGGTCCTGTTGCCTTGCTACTTACCTTCAGTATCGCTTTACCACCTATCGTACTAGGGGTCCGGTTGCCTTGCCACTTACTGTCAGTATCGCTTTACCACCTAGCGTACTAGGGGTCCTGTTGCCTTGCCTATTACTGTCAGTATCGCTTTACCACCTAGCGTACTAGGGGTTCGGTTGCCTTGCCACTTTCTGGCAGTAATGCTACACACCTAGAGTATTAGGTGTTCTGTTGTCTCTCAGTTCCAGTCAATCTTGCTGAACTCCCAAGCATACTAGGGATCCTGTTGCCTCACAGCAGACTGTTCATCTTACTGCTCACCCTAGCGTTCTAGGGGTCCTGTTGCCTTTCCCAATCTATCCACTCCAGACATACTCCCTAGCATTCTAGGGAGATTGTGTTAGGGGTCCTCCTCCCGACTAGGGCCTGCTAGCTCCGGTTGTTGGCCTAAATGTTCCTGCTACCACCCTTTGGTATTCTCCATTTCTGGACTAGATTTTCTCTGCTGCTGTACTAGTCCAGACCCTGGGTTATTCCGTGGATACCTTTCCTTGCCTGCTTTACTGTTCCTGTATTAGTTGCCTGTTTACATTTATATTATCTACTGTTCTGTATGTATTGCAGTACTTGTTCTTTGCGTTATAAAATTGCGTTTTACTAAACCATACATGTCTGAGTGTCTGAAAACCATGACAGCGGTGTCTAGGGGTGATAACTGACAAGTCTTTTTCATTCTCCTCTCATATTAATGCCATTGCTAAATCCTGTTGCTTTCTTTTGCATAACATTGCTAAAATCTGTCCCTTCCTATGCTCCTCCACAGCTAAAATTCTTATACGCACAATCATCCTCTCCCGCATGGACTATTGAAATATTCTTCTGTCTGGCATTCCTGCCTCCCATCTCCATCCACTTCAATCTATACAGAATGCTGCAGCATGAATTACTTTTCTGTCACCTAGGTTTGTCCCTGCCCCACTCCTCCTCAAAACTCTCCAATGGCTGCCTATCAAACTCCGGATATCTTACAAAATCTTACTTCTCTCTTTCAAGACACTTCTGTCCTCTACTCCTTCTTACATTTCCACTCTTATCTCCCGTTATACCTCATCCCGCCACTTACGTTCGGCCAATGATTGTCTTCTCTCAGCTCCTTTTGTGTCTACAGCCCTGTCACGTATCAAGCCTTTTTCTCTCATTGCTCTGTATCTGCGGAATGCTCTACCATCCAACCTGCACCACTGCACCTCGCTGATAACCTTCAAATCTCACTTAAAAATGCACCTCATGGAAAAAATCTCAACATGCTAGAAGTCACTGATGTTGTACAATGAACGCTCTTATAAATTATTTACTTTACTGATGTCCTCTATCATCATCAGAGCTAGCTCTGTATTCAGCACTTGACCCTTATATACTCTGTATGTCTCCCATTACCACTTTAGATTGTAAGCTTTCGGGCAGGGACCTCGCACCCAATGTTTCACTCTACAAAGCACCTGTAACCCTGTATTGTTTAAAACCTTAAATTGTAAAGAGCTGCGTACACTTGTGGCGCTATATAAATAAACATATTCATTCATTCATTCATTCATGACTTCAGGGGATAGGGAACAGGTGGAGAAGAATGGTCTCTTTCTTCTTCTCTTCCACATTCCCCTTCACTGGCTGAGGCAGAGGATGATGTTCCTGATGTTGCTGCTACTGCATCAGAACAAGCACTGCAACTAGGACCAGGAGTATTGCTGCTGCTGGCCGGTGGAACCTGTCCTAGTCCTGCATCACTTGTTGACCCCATTCCCACTGGATCCACGATAGTCTGTGGCACATTAGCCTGCTCCTCCGCATCCTGCTGCTCTTGCAACTCAGCAGCAGGAATTAGAGCAGTAGCAAACTCTGCAAATTCCAAAAGTTCACAGATAGTGGTGGTGGTGATGTCCATTCCCATCCCTGTCTCCTATTCCTTCTCAGTTTGAGCTAAAAAGGACATCAATGTGTCTTCCACCCCAGTTTTTCCACCATCATCATCCTGATCACCACTAGTCCCTCAGTGCTGCTGCTCTATTACAGACATCTCACTGCTGGTTGATAATGAGAATTGTGACAGAGGGTCCCCTAATGTCACATTTGCCATTTCTTTGCAACCTGAAGAAGGCAGACTGGCAGCACTAGCAGCAGGCACAGGCAATCTGTGCTCGTGGTGGTGTTGGTATTATTGCAGTGGTGACAATTCTGCTCTCTTCATGCTCATGTTTAACATGGACAATAACCTTGGGGAAGGGGACTCCCTGGGTCAGGGAATGGTGTGGGCTCCCTTGACCGCTAGTCTTGATGCTCTCAGTTGTTTCACTAACACTCTCCTACACTAATCCCACCAGCTGCTTCACCATCCCTGTTACTTAAGGACCATGGACCATTTTATTTTTTTTTTGACACATCTGGTTCAGGGCTCCCCGAAAGGTGTGCAGCCGTGCTGGGAGACCAGAATTCCATGACGGTCCTAGTACTTCATGAGTAGATTTGCGTTAAGGACCCATAGCCTTTTCTCTATAAAAACGTGATGTATTCGAGGAAGCAAAACCCAACAGAAGCAGCTACTCAGCAACAATTTAAGGAGCATGGACCATTTTTTTTTTTTTTTTTGTCGCATATGGTTCAGGGCTCCCTGAATGGCGTGAATTCCATGACAGTTCTGGCACATCATGTGTCCTTAACGCAAATCTACCCATGAAGTGCCAGGACCATAAAGGAAAAAACAGAACAGAAAGGAGGCGCCAATAGTGCCTTATCAACACTTATAGAGTATAATAGGAATATGAAATGGTAATACTCTCACATGTATGTATGGCTGTGTAAATACATATGCACAAACACAGCTTTGAGGCACACAGGGAAATCTTACCGTCCCTGTTCGGTATTTGCAGGATCTCTCCAATAGTGTAAATCCTCAATAGTGAAAAGGAAAATAACCGCTCCAAAAAACAAATCCGATGAAACCATAAAAAGTTTAATACTTCTAAAAATAATATAATCCTACTGAAAAAGCAGCGTTGTGCGCTGAGAAACGTGTATATTAGTAAATTTTTTGGCTTATTGTTTTTAGAAGTATTAAACTTTTTATGGTTTCATCGGATTTGTTTTTTGGAGCTGTTATTTTCCTTTTCACTATTGAGGATTTACACCATTGGAGAGATCCTGCGAATACCGAACAGGGACGGTAAGATTTCCCTGTGTGCTTCAAAGCTGTGTTTGTGCATATGTATTTACACAGCCATACATACATGTGAGAGTATTACCATTTCATATTCCTATTATACTCTATAAGTGTTGATAAGGCACTGTTGGTGCCTCCTTTCTGTCCTGTTTTTGGAGGATTTTGGAGAGCAGCCGTTGATCGAGTTCTATAGATGAATGGGGGACAGCTTAACAAATCCCCGCGCCTGTCTGCTGGTTCTCACATAAGTGATTTTCCAGCTGTTCTGTTTGTGAGTATTACTCTGAGGGTGGTGATGAGGTATCAGCATATTTGTACTGAAGATATCACACGAGGAAGCACCTCTTTGTTCTTCTCTTTCTACAGGATTGTCAAGTGTCGTTAAGGGGTTAAAACTGATTTTACTGCGAAAAAAGCTGATGTGGTTTTCATGGAATTTTTCACAGGAACACGGCGGGACCTTTCGCCCACCCTTACTCTGCACTTAAAAAAACTGAATACAGATTTTCACCAGTTAGAGTGGGTCCTTTAACTCATCTTAATGCCTCAGGCATGGCATTGAATGGGGAAATGTGACTTGTTATAATGGGTTTCAACGGCGCTAACCTTAGGCCCGACATGCTTGTCTTTTTTTTTTCCCCAGTATTTTTTCATAGCACAGATAACTGAATGGCTTTCGTTGCTTGAAAAAATGCCATTGAGTCTTTTTTTTTTTTTTTGGAAATGGGGCCAATTGAATTGAGGCCTTATTCTCTTGACTTCCTCAATGTAATGCTCTGTACCATTCAAGGGTTGAAGGCCACATTTGATTCAATGGGAATTTGTATTTGTTACCGCTGGTGCAGCTGTTTTTCCCCTTTATGCTAACTCTCAGTTTCTAATGCAGAACATTTAAATTGCTTTATTTTATTGAGTTTAGTTGTCAAGAGCCATTTCTATTCCATTTTTAAACCTTTATAAATTTTATCAGTTCTGACAAAAGTCAGAGAAATTTTCTGTGACAATTTTTGTGAAAAAAACAACATCCCGCTCTTGTCGTGAAAATTCCCACTTAAAGAAATACATAAAATGGTGACCTTTTCACCACTGCCAATAAAATTCCCATGAGAACTGTGCAATTTTTTGTCTATGTTTTCTATGACTACAAGATTTCATGCCTCAATATTATTTCTTCTGAGGGATGAAATGGAGAAATACATAGCTGAAATTAAAAGTTGTGAGATTTACACCAACATATGCCTTGAAAACATTGTTAGCAGGCTGAGTGCCTTTGCCCTTTGCCCACAATACTAACTTTTGCTTAACCCCTTAAGAACCGGGAAATTCTGAGGTCGATTTCACTTAACCCCTTAAGAACCATTGCCGTACCAGGACCATCATGGCGGTCCGGCACTTAAGGACCACTGATGGTCCTGGTAAGTCATGGAGTTCAGGGCTCCCGGCGCGGCTGCACGCCACTCTGGAAGCCCTGAACCGGAATAGTTAAAAAAAAAAAAGCCCTGTGGTCGTCAAGTGCCGGCCGTGCGTGCGCGTGCCGCTCCTTGAGGGGTTAAGGACCGGAGCAATTCTGACCTTTTTGACAATGTCTTTGTTCAACAGTGTTTTCCCTCTATGTACCCATGAAAATTATAAACAGAATTTTCTCTAGAGTATCTATATCATTTTGGAGATGGGGTCTCCAGTACTTTACACAGTACACTAGGTGAGGTCTAGCCAGATCTCTTTATAGTGGCATGACCACTTTCCTTTTCTGCTACTAATGCCCCAAGCTATAAAACTCAGCACCCTGCTTGCATTCCATGCCACTTTGTTACCTTATCACAGGAATTTTAGAGGATAGTGAGCCAGTTTATTTTCCACATATCTCTTCTTCTGGTGATTGGCAAACTTGTTTGCCCATTCCGATACAGGACAAGTAAAAATGTCCATAAATCAGCAAACCTCTGCAGCATTCAAGGGTTTAAATGCCTCCTTGTATCTGGTGAAAAAGAAATTACATTTTGGTAGAATTATATACAAAGTGTGAATAATAATAAGAGGTTAAATAAAGTAAAGTAGGAGTTTTGTTTTAGTCCTTAATGGGATAGTAATACTTAATTTTATCTTTATTTTATTTTGTAGGCATTAAAAAAACATGAAGAATGATATAAGACTTATCTCTCAAACCTTTATGGTTTAAGAGATATTCACAAGCAATTTTCCCCCTCCCGCCCCTTTTTCCTAGTGTAAGCCATCTCTTCTCAGATGTGAATCTGGTTGTATGACCAGACAGATAACAGAAGGGGACAATCTTCTTTGTATGAAAACAATGAAAGCCCTGCCCCCTTGACAAGTTTTTCCGCTTTTTCCCTTATCTTAATTGAAGATTGTCCCTCTCTGCAGTCTACCTGGACACCTCCCTTCTGATCTGGCTGAAGGGGGGGGATACTTTGCTTGTGAATATCTCTTAAACCATAAAGGTTTGAGAGATAAGACTTATATCGTTCTTCGGGTTTTAATGCCTACAAAATAAAATAAAGATAAAACGAAGTATTACTATCCCTTTAAGGATCAGTGCGGTATGTAAGATAATGTTAAGCAATGTGTTGCACACATCTCTGGCACATTAAAAGTTAAAATGCAGTAACGATGCATTAACATGATGATGATAATGATTATTATTAAATGGCATGTAGTAACTCAGTGTTGCCCCATTAAATATTTAATTGCCTCTTTTTCTGTATACAGCTGATGTAGGTACAGGAAGCCTTAAACACAACAACGGCTGATTCAGAGCAATTTACTAAATTAGCCAAATGTTTTAAATTTGACTAAAGTTAGCTAAAAGGAAGAACTACACCAATTTATAGGTATTACTTCTAAACAGAAATAACCACATCAATTTGAAATGTATTTTAACATTGACTTTACAAGACATTAATGAGACATTTGCATGATATTGCATAAGATTTAGACTATATAAACATGATATGTATCCACTATGCATTTTTTGCTCTCCCTTATGTGCAAAGCATGTATTTCATTCTTTAAGCACATATTTTTTCTGCCTTGCAGTAAATTGTTAAAACGCACTTTATGCATATGATTAGGCAGCTGGTGAGTTTCCAATAAAATAAACAACTCCAGGAGAGACCCTTGAGATTTACTAAAATGACAACACAATTAGTTAGTGAAAGGGAGTTTGCAAATACTTTAGCAGAACATGACAAGGAGATAAGCACTAAAAAAAGATAAAAAGTACAGAATGAGCTGGATGTTGTACCAAGATGTATTTAGCCGCAATTGCTTGTTTTTGTGGACATAAAAAACAAAGCATCAATGGGAATATGAGAAGCATTCTTTATAGATAAGTCAATCCTGAAAGGGAATTTTACTCTTGAAATAAGTAGCTCTTAGGCCTTGATTCACTTTGACCCATCAGCCAAAAAAATGACAGAAGATATTTTTTCAAACATGGTAAGCCATTCAATTACCTGTGCTGTGAAAAAATTCCAGTGGAAAAAAATGCACTTTGGGCACTAAAGTTTGTGCCCATTTGAACATATAAAAATGAGATTGAATTTACAATTCAATTCCATGTGTTAGGCATACACATGCATTAGGTGACCACTTTAATGGATGAAAATCTATACCCATTTTTTTTGGGCACAGAGTGCCCTAACGCATGTTTAAACATGCTGACACAGGAATTGAAGGGGGGAATAAAGCCAAAAAACTTAAAGGGATAGTAATACTTCGTTTTAACTTTATTTTATTTTGTAGGCATTAAAAAAATATGAAGAATGATATAAGTCTTATCTCTCAAACCTTTATGGTTTAAGAGATATTCACAAGCAAAGTTTCCCCCTCCCGCCCTTTTTACCTAGTGTAAGCCATCTCTTCTCAGATGGGGATTTGGTTGTAAGACCAGACAGATAACAGCAGGGGACAATCTTCTTACAATGAAAACAATGAAAGCCCTGCCCCCCTTGACAAGCTTTTCAGGTTTTTCCTTTATCTTAATTGAAGATTGTCCCTCTCTGCAATCTACCTGGGCACCTCCCTTCTGCTCTGGCTGAAAAGTGTTACATCAGTAAAAGGGGCGGGAGGGGGACAATTTGTCATTGAATTACTCTTGAACTACAACTCTGACAGAATTGAAATAACACTCTCCAAAGTCCAAATACTATGATGATTAATTAGAGCTGCTTTTATTATGAAACATTACTATCCCTTTAAGTGGCCAGTGGATGTATTGATATGGGGACCTAAGCCCCATATCAATATATCCAAAGTACTGAATAAATGTGTGTAATGTTAGTACAATTAACCCTATGAGTGCCAGTGGGGTATGCAATGCATTGCACATCGTTGCATACCAAGCTGGCACTCACAGTTTTAAACCGACTAAGTTAACAACTTCCCATGAAAGTAAATACCTACCTGTAATCCTGACATCTAGTGGGGTGTTCAGCACCCTGGTCAGCTACTGTCAGTCTTTTTCCTACATCTTACAACTTCTGACTTTTTTTCTTCTCATTGTCTCCTGCATCCCAAAGATGTCTCTGAAAAGAAGAAAAGAGTCAACCTTAAATTTGCTCCCAAAAAGTATGAACAAAGATATGCAGTCATGCAGATGTTAAACCTCTGAGTGCCTGAGGGGGTATACAACGCACTGTGTACCTCTCTGGCACTCAAAGAGTTAAATTGGTGCTGCAGTCCAATAATAAAAGAAATGTTTGCAGTCCAGTTATAAAATGGTGGCAGTCCAATCATAAAATATGTGGGGGCTGTCCAAATAGAGAATACATGCTAGCAGTCAAAGGGTTAAAGTGCACTGACACCACCAGAATTACCTCTTGGGCCATTGCTCGAGCCTTTCTTTGGGTAAATTAAAGAAAGACCGGCTTTTACATAGCCAGTCTCTGTTTAAAATTGGCTGAAATGTGTACTTACGCACCTAACAGCCAATCAGATTCTAACTGGTTTTGTCATCCCAACTGTCAGTAGCAATGCGTTGTGTATCCCTCCAGCACTCAAATAGTTAATGACTGCATATCTTTGATATATACTTTTTGGGAGCAAATTTAATGTGACTTTATTTTTCTTTTCAGGGACATATTTGGGACACAGAAGAAGATGAGAAGACAGATGATTAGAAGACAGAAGATGAAGAGAAAGAAGACGATGGAAGATGGAAGATGACAGAAGAAGACAGTGGATAACAGGTAAGTGTTATAGCTCTGGTTTATGGGTGTTAGGATAGTGTTAGGGCTAGAATTAACTTTATTGTTAGGGTAATGTAGGATTAGTGTTTGGGTGACTGTGTGTTTGTGTCACAGTTACCCAGAGATATTCAGGACTCAGTACGGTATAGTAAAATGCAATTTATTAAAGTATAAGTAAGGTAGTACACAAAAGCAGTATAGCAAGTACAAGCAGAAGGTCCTAAGCCAGCAAGCACTGCTATCAGAAATAGTAGGCTATCCAGATTGGCCACACTGCTGGAGACTAGGACTCAGTCACTGGTAGTCTCTGCTGGAACCAGGGGCAGGAACAGGGACACAGGATCTTGACGTAGTGAGTAGTTACCTGACTCACGCCTGCAGTCAGCAATGTAGCAGAGGATACCTCACTCTCGCCTGCAGTCAGTATGGAGAAAGCGGAAGCTTGACCCATGCCTGCAGTCAGTAAATAGCTAGTCTACTAGAGCCCCAGGTCTGCAAGAAACTGGATGTCTGCTAGCTATAGGGGAATAACAAGAGAATAGCCAGACAGAGCCACAGGTCAGCATCAGAGAGGGTAGTCAGACTAGCCAGGTCATACACAGTTCAGGTAGTCAGCCAGAGCCACATGTCTGCACCAGTGTGGGTGTCCACTATAAGGATAAGGCAGGAGAAAAGTCAGACAGAGCCACAGGTCAGCACCAAATTGGATGGTCAGACAAGCCAGGTCATACACAGAGCCCAAGCATACAGAACTGCTTTGTACAACAACACAAGGACAACTGAGTCAGGACTCAGACTGCCCTTTAAACCCCTCCTCAGGTAGTAGGTAGGAGGAGCAGGCTCAGAGAAGGAAGTAGGTAGGAGGAGACTACAGGAAGCATGGCATAAAACAGAGGCCTGCTACACTCTGAAGCATCGCGTCTGCAGATGACGCATCTTGCTCTGATGCGTCCAACCACTACCATCCTCCTGCGGTATCCGTGTGGCATGAACGGCCGCTGAAATCAAGGTAAGCTGTGACAGTACTGTGACGGAACTGTGGCGACTATGGGAGATATTGGTGTGTTAGAGATATGGGATCTCATGTCTTCAGACTATTTCTACCCAAAAGACTAACAACCATAGACTGAGCTTAGCCATAGTTGCATCCAATATATTACTAGAGTGCAGAGATAGTGTGGGTTGGGCTTTGCTTTCAATATACTCTAGGTCTGTGCTAAGGAATGTTAATTGATTCCTGCTGTGCTTCCTTGACCAATCAGAGGAGGTTAATTATGAGCCAGTTAAGAATGGCTATTTTTCAAGTACTAATCTGCATTCTTATCTTGATAAGGGTGCTGGTGACTGATTGGTCAAGCATAGAAACACTGTCCCAAGTCATCGTTTGCATGCTGATCTTGATAAGAGTCTCTGTAGTATATATAAGCTGTGTGTTTGATTCAATAAAAGAGAGTTCTTCCCTTCATCAAGTCTCGGCTGGTGTTTGGGAATAGGAGATTCGGTATACTACTGGAGTGTTACTCTGTGGGAGAAAGGAACTATAACGGAGGTATCCAGCTTATGATACAAGGCGTCACGTTACAAGTACCCCCCCTCAAAGGCCCCCCCTCCACGGAGCTGACCGGGGTTTGTCAGGAAAGTGCAAATGAAATCTGCCTACCAAGAGAGGAGCATGAACATCATCAGCTGGAATCCAGGAGCACTCCTCTGGACCATATTCCTTCAAATTAATAAAATACTGTAGGTGCCCTCTAACCAAATGGGAGTCCAGAATATTTTGTACTTCATATTCCTCGTGATCTGCAACTCTCACAGAAGCAGGACGGACTGGAACGGAGGTTGCAGATGAAGGGCTTTAACAGGGAAACATGGAAGACATTATGAATGCGCATATTGGCAGGGAACTCCAATGCATAAGCCAACGGGTTTATTTTGTGCAACACACAGAAAGGACCAATGAATCGAGGAGCCAGTTTGTTACAAGGAACCTGAAGGTGCAAGTTACAGGAAGACAACCACACTGTCTCCTACCTGGAAGGTAGGTGCTTGCAGTCGCCTACGGTCAGCCTGCCTTTTTTGTCGCTGCATGGAAACACGTAGGGTATGCTGTACCCGAACCCAAGAGGAATTGAGTGCCCTCAAATGCTCATCAAAAGCCTGAATTGCTTGTGCTTGGAAGGTCTCAGGAAGAACCGAGGGTTGGAACCCATAGTTGTCCAAGAGCGGGGAACTCTGAGTAGAAGAGTTAACAGCACAATCTCTGGCAAACTCCGCCCAAGGTAACAGGGTAGTCCAATTATCGTAGTGGCCAGAGATATAGCAGCAGAGGAACTGTTCTAAGGCTTGGTTTGACCTTTCTGCCTCACCGTTAGATTGCGGGTGGTACACAGAGGAGAATGCCAATTGAATTCCCATCTCAGCACAGAAACACCTCCAGAAGTGGGACACAAATTGGCTTCCTCTATCGGACACTATTACTTTGGGTACACCATGGAGTCAGAAAACCTCCCTAGCAAAAACCATCACCAGTTCCTGCATGGATGGAAAGCCCTTAAGTGGCACGAAGTGAGCCATCTTTGAAAATGTATCCACAATCATCAATATGACTGTACAGCCTATGGAGTGAAGAAGGTCGACCATAAAGTCGGTAGATGTGATCAGGGACGTTCCCCGTTAGCCACTGGCTGGAGCAAGCCCCCTGGTAGATGTCGGGGTGACTTATTTTGAGCACAAGTTGTGCAAGCTGCTGTAAAGGCAGAACAATCTGAACAGAGACTAGGCCACCAGAATACTTGTGACAAAGACCAAATCAATTGGTTGCGACCAAAGGGGCCAGCAATTTTTGAGGCATGATAGGTCTCTAACAGCTTAATGCGCAACTGTGCTGGAACGAAGCAACAGCCATCAGGTTTGTCAGCAGGTGCTGAAGTTTGGGCAGCCAAAATCCCAGAGGAGAAGTAATACAGGTTCGCATAGTAGCAAGGATACAATCAGCCAAAATGATCGGGGATGGTGGAGCCTCTTCCCTTGAAGGCAAGCAAAACTGGCGAGACAATGCATCTGCCTTAACATTTTTTGAGCCAGGAAGATATGAGACCACAAAATTAAAACGGGAACGGAACAGCGCCCATGTGGCTTGCCTGGAAGATAATCATTTGGTCTCAGAAAGATAGATGAGGTTCTTGTGGTCAGTCAAGATTAAGATAGGAGTTTTAGTGCCCTCCAAGAGGTGCCTCCATTCTTTCAGGGCCAGCACAATTGCAGGTAACTCTCTGTCCCCAATTTGATATACCATCTCCGCTTTGGACAGTTTTGTGGAGAAATATCCACAAGGGCACAAGGCCTCCCCAGGAGCCGAACGTTGTGACAACAGGGCACCCACTCCAATCTCGGATGCGTCAGCCTCCAGGGTAAAGGGCAGGGAGGGATTGGGATGCACCAATATCGGGGCTGCAGCAAAGGTTGCCTTCAGTTTTTCAAAAGCCAAGATAGCTGTTTGGGACCATTCAGAGTTCTTGGCCCCTTTACAAGTCATATCGGTAAGTGGTTTGAAAATAGAAGAGAAGTTCTTTATACATTTTTTTATAGTTATTAGCAAACCCCAGAAATCTCTGGATCACTTTGAGTCCCATAGGACTAGGCCACTCCAGTACCGCAGACTACTTTTGAGGGTCCATGGCAATCCCGGAGGTAGAAATGTCATACCCCAGAAATGTTACCTGAGGCTTACAAAATTCACATTTTTCTAACTTGCAAAACAAGTTGTTCTCGCATAATATACTCAAGACTTTGGATACATCAGAACAATGGATCTCCAGCATTGGAGAGTGAATGAGGATGTCATCCTAATAAACAACCACACAACTTTGTAGGAATTCTCTTAAGACATCATTGATGAACTCCTGGAAGACAGCCGGGGCATTGCACAAACCAAAGGGAATAACCAAGTATTCGTAGTGCCCACTCCAGGTATTAAAGGCTGTCTTCTACTCGTACCCTTCTTTTTTTTCGCACCAATTCGCAGCAGCTCTCAGATCAAGTTTAGTGAATATTTTAGACCCTTCGACATGGTCAAAAGAGGTATGGGATAAGCATTCTTGACCAACAGTTTGTTTAAACCACGAAAGTCAATGCACGGACGTAGCTCTCAGTCCTTTTTCTTGACAAAAAAAAATCCAGCACCAGCAGGGGATGTGGATTTATGAATTATGCCTCTTACCAGTGCATCTGAAACATACTCTTCCATAACCTTATTTTCCTCAACAGATAAGGGGTAGATACGACCACTAGGAGGAGTAGTACCAAGCAACAATTCCAAAGCGCAGTCGTAAGGCCTATGTGGTGGTAAAGACCCGGCATTACTTTTGCTAAAGACATTTTTAAATGTGTCCTCAGGAAGGAGTGGAACAATAGCGTGAGTGAGTCTTATAGGACATAACAGACAGGACTTAGTACACTGTGGAGACCAAGCCACAATGTCACACGTGTGCCAATCCATCCTGGGATTATGTTTCTGTACCCAAGGAAACCCCAGAATGATGGCATAATGCGGAGAATTAATCACCCGAAATTTCAGGTTTTCAGTGTGGAGGGCTTCCACCCTCAGAGTTAGCAAAACGGTTTCATTCGTAATGTGTGAGGGCTGCAAGGGTCACCCATCAATGGCTTCTACGGCCAGAAGAGCAGCAAGCGGCTGCAAAGGGATGTTATTACTGGCTGCAAATTCTGCACCAATAAAGCAGCCAGCAGCAGATATTGACTTAACTGCCCAATAAACACAGGTCTTCAACATGCGCTTATCCAAAACATTCTCTGGTGAATGTGAAATGCCACCAATGATTTGTCTCTGGACTGGACGGACTGGACAGGAACACAACTAACGTCCAGATCCACCACAGTACAGACAAAGTCCCCCCCTCTTCCTAAAGGCCCTCTCCTCATTCGAAAGCCAGGTAGCACCCGCTTGCCTGGGTTCACTGCCCTCAGAGGTCAGTACAGGAGTTGTGGGAGGTAAGTCAGAAGGATGAGAGGACAATCTGCCCGGAGCCCTCCGCTGGCACTCACAAAACGGGTCTCTCTCCCTGATAATGGCATCAACTTGCATGGGTTCGCAACCATCAGAAACAAGCCCAGGAGGCATGGGAGGCAAGGGAGGATAGGGTGGGCCTGAAGAATGAGAAGCCCCTCTGTCCGAGGGCCTCCGCAGGCTCTTCCTAAACAAGGGTCTCTCTCTGATTCTAGTGTCAATCAGGATACAAAACGAAATTAATTCGTCCAAATCTTTAGGTAATTCTTGCGCTGCAATTTCATCTTTCAATGTGTCACACAGGCCTTGGGAAAAGGTGGCTATCAAGGCCTCATTATTCCAGCCTACTTCCGCAACCCAGGTGCGAAATTCAATAGAGTAGTCTGCCACAGTACGTGCACCCTGACGAATGGTCATAAGGTTTTTTGAAGCCCAGGCCACGAGGCCTGGCCTATCAAAAATTTTCCTGAAGGAGTCCACAAACTCTGTAAAGTTATACGCAATGGGTTTGTTCGTCTCCCATAGTGTGTTAGCCCAGGTCAACACCCTACCAGTGAGGAGAGAAATCAGAAAGCTTACCTTACTGCACTCAGAAGGGAAGGTATGCAGAACCATCTCAAAGTATTTCCCGAGTTGATTGAGGAAACCATGGCAAGCATCTGGGTCCCCACCATACCGCTGTGGGAGCTGAGCGGAACTTGACAACCCCCTGATCATGCCTGCATCAGAAGAGGTTTGAGCCACTGGTGCCTTGAAGGGAGCGGGGGTGGCCACCACTCGTGGTTTAGTGCGTTACGTGGTGCATTGCAACAACTTTTGTATGGCAAAACACAATTGATCAGTATGTTGATCCAATGCCTCCATCCTCTCCAGGATGCTTTGAAGAACTGCATTACTATCACTGTCTGAATTCATGGCCCTTGAGTACTGTCGCGGATCCCCAGAGATATTCAGGAGTCAGTACGGTACAGTAAAATGTAATTTATTAAAGCATAAGTAAGGTAGTACACAACAGCAATATGTCAAGCAATGAGCGCTAGCCATTTTCCTTTGATGTTCCCATTTCTCATGTCATTTAGTGTGGGTTTGGGGAACTTAAGGCATATGACAAAAGTTTGGCCAAAAGTCAGGTACTTTAGTGGAATGTTCATTGTGGTTTCTGTTGGTAGGGCAATGGAATAGCTCTGGTGACACAGTTTTCCACCCTATTTAATCACAGTCAGTCCAGGCTTCTTTTACCGGAACTTCTTGGGCTGGTATGTGACCTATCAGTTCCTGGAGGGATCTCCCTGTGGTGGAGAGTGGTGGCATGATCCTACCGTGATGTTCCCTCATGTACACTGTGGGATACTGTGGTGTCCAGTTGTGGCTCCAGTTTAACTATGGGTGGTGCTGTGCATCTGCCCCCCTCCCCTGTACATTGGGTGTAGGCAACTGGTGGAGTGGTGGTATATGATGCTGCATGCTGTCGGTATGGCAGTTCAGTCTTCTCCAGCCCCCCGTTCATCCCTGATTGTGAATGGGTCCTTGGGGTATAACCTAAGGTAGTTTGCTCCAGATCTTGGTTGAGGGTGGTTTATGTTACCCTCTTGAGCTGGCGCAGTCTGGTGCAAGCAAGGTAATTGGTTTCCTCTGTGTGTGGAGGTTTGGTGGTATTTGGTGAGGAGTGTTATGCATGAGCCTGTTCAGTTTGGCCATGTACAGGGTATGGATATAGTTTATACTGTTTCACGAATGAGATGATTGAGGGTTATCCATGGATAGTGTTGTGCTGGTATGCCTGGGGTTTAGTACAGAGGGTTTGAGGGGGTTGGTGCTACTTGCTATGGGATGGTAGGCAGTGGCTGGTGGGAGATGGAGATGATCGTGTTTGGCTAAATCTAGCTATGGCTTAAGTGTGGCTCATGTTACTGCTGCTGGTAGTTTGGTACTGGGTTCACTGTTAGGTAATGTTTGTATTTCTACAGCTGTGTGTGCCTGGGTGTGTGTGTTCGGTCTAGGTGTCAGCTGGTGTGTTTATGGGTAGGTGCTGCATGTGGTATGTTGTGGTTGGTTCATCTCAGGTTGTCTGTTGAGTTGTTGGTTAGTTATTGTAGTGTGTTTGTAAGGCTGATCCGTTGTTCATTTTGTCTCAGGTGGGTTTGCTTTGGTTGAGAGGGGCTTTGGTTTGCTTGGAGGCTGTGAGTGGTCTTGGGGGTTGCCCTGTATTCAGTTTGGGGTGCAGACCACAGGCTTTAGGGTGAGGGGACCTGACTGTTAAAGGTATTAATAGTCGGTCCTTGTGGAGGGTAGCCCTTGCCTAGTTTTCAGAAAAAAGTTGTTGTAAAGTTGTATGGATTTATAATCTGACAGAAGCCCTTTGGGAGTTTGCCTTGGGCTTAGGTCACAGATGGTGCTGTTATCCATTGATGGTCAATGGGTAATTCCTTGGGACCCAGCTGTAAGTGTGTAAGAATGGTGGGTTCAGCTGTAAGTGCTGAGGAATGTTGGGGTCAGCTGTAAGTGCTGAAGAATTTTGGACTTCCAGCATGAGTCCGGGCAATTTGACCATGCTTGGTTTCAAAGAACTTGAATTGGCAAGGAATGTCAGTTAATGACAGTTAATGATTAATTGATGATTAATAATTAATTAATTATGAAGGTTATGTAAGAATAATGATAATGATATTGGAAGTAATTAAATAAAGTTGTGACCTGTTATCCCCAAGAGATGTGTCTGTGCTTATTTATGTCACGGATTCAATAATGAGAATGGACCAGTACTTAGGTAACACAATCTTTATTTAGCAATAAGACAGGACAAAGAAATCAGCACAGCATATTGTAACGTGACGCCTTGTATCATAAGCTGGATACCTCCGTTATAGTTCCTTTCTACCCTCAGAGTAACACTCCAATAGTATAACGAATCTCCTATTCCCAAACATCAGCCGAGACTTGATGAAGGGAAGAACTCTCTTTTATTGACTCAAACACCCAGCTTATATACACTACAGAGACACTTATCAAGATCAGTATGCAAATGAATACTTGGGACAGTGTTTCTATGCTTGACCAATCAGTCACCAGCACACTTATCATGATAAGAATGCAGATTAAGACTTGAAATTATACATTCTTAACTGGCTCACCTCCTCTGATTGGTCAAGGAAGCACAGCAGGAATCAATTAACATTCCTTAGCACAGACCTGGAGTATAGTGGAAGCAAAGCCCAACCCCCACTATCTCTGCACTCTAGCAATGTATTGGAAGCAACTATGGCTAAGCTCAGTCTATGGTTGTTAGTCTTTTGGGTAGAAATAGTCTGAAGACATGAGATCCCATATCTCTAACACACCAATATCTCCCATAGTCGCCACAGTTCCATCACACATACAGGTCAAGAGAAGACTTCAGGTTGGATCAAACAGGTACTATGGTACTGATGGAATTCAGCAGCAGAGGAATGGCGACTCAGGTCCACACCTGAGGCCAAACTACAGGTACGCACCTTTACAGACAACGGATCCAGCGACCCAATGCACACGGAGGATAAGCAGGTTCGCACCTGGACAGACCATGTACCAGAAAGACCAGCTGCGCCACAGGTCCGCACCTGGAGGCCGCAGAGGTTCAACGGCTAGAGGAAGTACGTCAAGCCACCAAAGATAATCCTAGGTTATCCCCTGGAGCGTTTGTATGCTGGTTGCGCAGTTGACAGTCCCAGGCTATGTCAAGGTGGTCAGACACAAGGAGCAAATACGGAAGGCTTGGTCAGCTAGAGCCACAGGTTCGCACCAGATTGGATGTCAGACAGGCCAAGGAGTCATACACAGAGCGGGCAGTCGGACAGAGCCACAGGTCAACACCAGAACGGATAGTCAGCCAAGCCAGGGGTCATACACAGTAAGGTTCACCAACTAGAGCTGCAGGTTTGCACCAGATTGGATGTCAGACAGGCCAATGGGTCATACACAGAGCGGGTAGTCGGACAGAGCCACAGGTCAACGCCAGAACGGATAGTCAGCCAAACCAAATCACACACAGAGCCCAAGAAGCAACTGCACTGGAACACCACGAACGGGCAACTGAAGTGGTGTCCAGGCAGTTTTTAATCATATTGCGCCACCCCTAAAGGTGGAGCATAATGTGTGCTGTCCCCTTAAGAACCAGGTCGCGACGTCATCAGGGATTCCCTGAGACTCGCGCCTGGTTCAGATGTGCAGGAGCCGCCAGAGGATGCAACGAGGAGGATGGTCGTCTGGATGGACGCCAGAGTGCGCTGGTCCTCTTTCCCCACGAGCCGCACACCCTGGCAGCTGCAAGAGCGTCGGAAGGTAAGCGGCGCTTACAATTTAAGGATCATACCCTCTCCTTAATACATAGTTTGTGGGTCTAAGATGCAGAGTAGATTAATAGGTGCTCCACATTTTTGTTTTAATGTATATAGTGAAATACTTGCTAGGTAAGAGAGTTTAAAAATTATATTGGGTACTGTATGGATTCACCATCTTTGTGTGTACTGTCAACACTAGTGTACATGAACTGCCCAGAATGTAACTGATTTAGTAGCAGTATATTTACTTTATCTACAGTGTTGTTAGTTGGGGAAAAATTGTTTGGTCACAGAGCCATGATGTGTCTCATTGCATAATATTGTTTATTTGGACACAAATTAGCTATAAGTTCAGAAATAGTATTCGCTATGTGGCCTACTTGTGGAGTAAGAGTGACATCATTGTAGTTTATAAATATATTTTTTTTCCATTTCCTATATCAAGTAAGTGTCATGCAAAAAAGGTAGACTTTTGTATTTGTTGTGCATTCTCATGACTGTTGTTAATGTTGGTTTAATGAGATGTTTCTGTAATGGAGAAGACCTTAAGAATAATTGTATTATCTTTTTAGATTTGTTTTGTATGCATTCATAAAGTGCGTTGCAATCATGGTTAGTGTGGGTCAGTAGATGGGTTTGTTATGTCAGCAGAAATTAGTAAATCACATTAGGATTAATTTTCTATTTGAATCATATAAGTATGTAAACATGTGGCACACATCTTGTTTTGCCATTCAACTGAATACAAGTAATATCTGATTTCTCTGAAGATATGTATTTTATGACAAGGTCTATGAGACATTGCACTTTTAAACAAAAAAATCTTGACTTCATTTAGATGTTGATGTGGAAATAGGCAGGTTAGTATTTCATTCCATTTTGGGTTGCATGTGAAATTGATAAATAAATGTGGACATCCATAGCTGAGCACATAAATCATAGCATTGTATGTTTTTTCATGTACATATCTTATCTGCCAGTATATGATGAAGGAAGAATTAACAGTTGCCTAATTTATTTGTTAATTGCATCTTGTAAGTGTATATAATTTTATGCTCATAATTGTTTGATTGGAACAAATGATTTTAACCTTTCACTTTCTACTGTGAAATAAAAATTTTTGTGCTAAATTTTAAAGTGGCAAAAGTGGTTGTAAGTATTGTATTGCATCATCATGTGATATGTATAAAATTCCTTGCATGAGATCTTTTTGGATTAAATTGAGGAACATAGATGTGTTATCCATCTTTGACTTTACAGTGTACTAGGGGATATTGTAGTGTAACGTAAGACCTGTCAGTCTCTGGTGTACATATTAAAGTGTTTTTGTCCTGAATGGAGAAAATGTCCCTTTTGTCAGCTGGAGATTCTACAATTTAAACTGCCACTTCCTTAAAGGGATAGTAATACTTTGTTTTATCTTTATTTTATTTTGTAGGCATTAAAAAAACATGAAGAATGTTATAAGTCTTATCTCTCAAACCTTTATGGTTTGAGAGATATTCACAAGCAAAGTTTCCCCTCCCCGCCCCTTTTACCTTGTGTAAGCCATCTCTTCTCAGATGTGGAATCCAGTCCATAGACCAGACAGATAACAACAGGGGACAATCTTCTTCCTATTAGAACAAAGAAGGCCCTGCCCCCCTTGACAAGTTTTTCAGGTTTTTCCCTTATCTTAATTGAAGATTGTCCCTTTTTGCAGTCTACCTGGGCACCTCCCTTCTGATCTGGCCGAACAGTATTACATCAGTAAAAGGGGCGTGAGGGGGATACTTTGTCATTGAATTACTCTTGAACTACAACTCTTACAGAATTGAAATAACACTCTCCAAAGTCCAAATACTATGATGATTAATTAGAGCTGCTTTTATTATGAAATATTACTATCCCTTTAACTGTTGGTATGTTGAGTCATCATTCATGTTAATTTTGTTTGCTGTGACAGTTAATTTTCAAGTGTATATTTAAAACTTTTACTGCATGATTTTTTTTTTTTATCAGTCATCAGTTTTAAACCCAACATTATGTATAGCTTTAAGTGTTATTGTATGTTGTGTCTTATTGATGCTTGTTGTGCCCTTTCATCAATAAATTCAATTTATAGAAATGTTGGTTCTTGTTCCACTTGAGGTATAAGTGATCCAGCTAAGTGCTCTATCTGTCTTTGTATTTTACATGCTGGAACAGTGTTCTTTAATAATTTTTGATACTCCAAATGATGTCATTTGGCAAGCTGAATTGTAAGAGTTTATTATTTACAAAGAGTTATGGTATAGTGTGGTTTTGAAGTAGTAGTGTGTTTAATGGTTCTGGTGGTTCTTTAAAAGTTGGAAATGTAACTTGCTTATTGGAGCAAAAGATTCCAGAAAGTTCTTTTTCCATGTTAAAGCTGAACTATCATGATACATTGCCCCCCAAAACATTACTAACATAACGATATGCAAAGCCATATTGTCATTAACCTGAATAAGTCCCCATTATTGCAGAAAAACAACTTCTATCATGATAGTTCTGCTTTAATGCTTTGCAGTGTTTATAAATTGTTGTCATGTTGCCAATGGCAAATACTTTTTTGTCTTTGTAATTGATATATAAATTGCATTTGAATGCAGCTTTTTTCTTTTCCATGGGTTGTATTTTTTTGCTTGTATTGTGTTGTTGTTGAACTGACTTGTTTTTTATATTTGTTATTTTCTGTATATGTATCCTTTGCTATGTTCTGTTTGTTAAGTTGTGTTATTGTGTTTGTTAGTGTGTTATTTTCAATTGTGTTGTTTGGTATGCCACTTTTTTTGATCAACATTGTTTGTGTTTTTTTTAGGCAGATGTTATATGTGATACAGTATTTAACCCCTTAATGACCCTTGTCGGTCCTGGTACGTCATGGGTAAATGACTGAACGACCCATGACGTACCAGGACCTTCATGGATTTCAGGGCTCCCCGCGCAGCTGAACGCTGTTCAGGGAGCCCTGAGTCGGATCGGCAAAAAAAAAAAATGCTCCGTGGTCCTTTAGTGACCGTCGCGTGCCTGAGCGGCCGGTCGTTAAGGGGTTAATTTCAACATGTTGTCTTTTTTGTATGAGTTGTTGTTTATGTTGCAAACATGATTGTTGTACTTTTTCATTTTTTAGGTATATTTTGTTTTTTTGTACTTCATTTGAAATGGTGTACGCATTTATGCTGTTGTCTTGTGAGAGTAAGAGAAGTAGTGTTCTGAGTACTGTCATAATGTTGTGTATTTTGTAATGTCTTTAATATGGTATGTGAAAGATTTGTGTTGTGTAGTGATGAATTGTTTGACTTTCTATTTTTTAGGAGCTACTAGTGATATTCTATGAAGTGTGTTGCATGTGAATTGAAGCTTGCATATTGTGATTTTGACAAAGAGTGTGTTTTCCTACATGTCAAATGATAATAACTAGGCAGAAAGTTAAAACAAATCGGCAATGACAACTTAGTTTTGGGCAAGTGAGAAAGAGAAATGCTTCTCCCTCTACAGGACACCAAGGTTCACTACAGGTCAGCCAGAAAAGCTCAACTTGGCAGTGACCCTTCAGATGCTCCTGCAAGGAACATCTGGAATGCATTTTTTTGCTTCAAGAGCAATAAATGAAAACAATAAGCACAACATGACTGAAGTAAAATTGCTTGGGAGAAAGATTAATTCTCTGACCCTTTCTTAGCCTGTGGCATTGCCTGGTTATATCACCAACTCCTCTGAAAGTAGATGCGTTGGTCAAAATCAGTGAGTGTGATTTGTTGCAGCCGTATGTCATCATTTTATATTATATCAACTGTCTCCCAATAGCACTGTTATTCTTAGTGGAAAGGGGCAGAAAAAGAAAGACATTTCACATGCAAAGTTCATTATTATAGTTACATTTTATTTACAAGGCACCAACAGATTCCATAGTGTTGTCCTATGGGAATAGAATTACTAAATAAAGATGGCAGCTATGAAAACTATAAGAGGCCACAAAAATAGCTATGGAGTAATATACCCAATAATTATATATAAACCTATCTGTTGTTCTAATAACAACTGAACTGTTTTTATAATAGCATAAACTCATTTAATTTACCAATGATAACAAGCATGCTTCTGCATCATATTATTTAAAATGTTTCTTGAGGCAACGTTATCATTCACTTAGATTGAAATGCAGGGATGGGTGAAATGTTTCTCCTCAAAAGTGAAACATGAAAAAAGTAACCTCAACATGAAGAAAAATCACATACACACAGCACACAATTTTGGTGCTAGAGTCAAACATGCTGTCACGGTTCCCCAGAGATATTCAGGAGTCAGTACGGTATAGTAAAATGCAATTTATTAAAATATAAGTAAGGTAGTACACAATAAAAATATGTCAAGAATAAGCAGAGGGCCCTAAGCCAGCAAGCACTGCTATCAGAAATAGTAGGCTACCCAGATTGGCCACAGTGCTGGAGACTAGGCCTCAGTCACTGGTAGTCTCTGCTGTAACCAGGAGCAGAAACAGGGACACAGGATCTTGATCTGACATAGGAGAAGCTACCTGACTCAGCCTGCAGTCAGCAATGTATCAGAGGATACCACACTTTCTCCTGCAGTCAGTGTGGAGAAAGCAGAAGCTTGACCCACGCCTGCAGTCAGTAAATAGCTAGTCTACTAGAGCCCCTGGTCCGCACCAGATTAGGTGTCTGCAAGGTACAGGGGAATAACAAGAGAAAGTCAGACAGAGCCACAGGTCAGCACCAGAGAGGGTAGTCAGACAAGCCAGGTCATACACAGTTCAGGTAGTCAGCTAGAGCCACAGATCTGCACCAGATTAGGTGCCACTATAAGGATAAGGCAGGAGAATAGTCAGACAGAGCCACAGGTCAGCACCAGATTGGATGGTTAGACAAGCCAGGTCATACATAGAGCCCAAGGACACAGAACTGCTTTGTACAACAATGCAAGGGCAACTGAGTCAGGACTGAGACTGCCCATTAAACCCCTCCTTAGGAATTAGGTAGGAGGAGCAGGCTCAGAGGAAGGAAGTAGGTAGGAGGAGACTACAAGAAGTATGGTATAAAACAGAGGCCTGCTACACTGAAGCTTTGTGCCTGCAGATAAAGCATCTTGCTCTGATGCGTCCAACTGCTGCCATCCTCCTGCATTATTCATGCGGCATGAACAGCCACTGAGACCAAGGTAAGCTGTGACAGTAGCCCTTGTCAAAAGCCACCCTCCACAGAGCCAGCCAGGGTTTGTCAGGAAAATGTGTATGAAATCTGCGTACCAAGACAGGAGCATGAACATCATCAGCTGGAATCCAGGAGCGCTCCTCTGGACCATATCCTTTCCAATGAATAAGAAACCATAGGCATGCTCAAACCAAATGGGAGTCCAGAATATTTTGTACTTCATATTCCTCATGATCTGCAACTCTCACGGGAGCAGGACGTACAGGAGCGGAGGTATACCGGTTGAAGACCAAGGGCTTTAACAGGGAAACATGGAAGACATTATGAATGCGCATATTGGCATGGAGCTCCAATGCATAAGCAACTGTAAGAGTTCACGCTTACCTTCCAGGGAACCGGCTGCTCTGTGCCCTGTTCGGCAGCCAGTCCCCTTGGCATTCTGATGAGGCTTCCTGCGCTGTGCGTGTGGGTTCCTGCTGGGCTTTGGCTCCCTCTGCTGGCCGGCTGAGTCAGGCGCGTGTCACTGGGGGATTCCTTGTGTGACGCATGCGGCTCTTAAAGTGACAGTGCTCCACCTTCCAGAGGTGGAGCTTAGAGTACTTAAACTGCCTGGACACCAACTCATTTGCCCTTTCGTGGTGTCCAGTGCAGTTGGCTAGTGTTTGTGCATATCTTGGTTTGTCTGACTACCCGTTCTGGTGCCAACCATTGGTTTGTCTGACTACCCGCTCTGTGTATGACCCCGGCTTGGCTGACATTCCTTGTGGTGTGGACCTACGGCTCTGGTAGACTACTCGCTCTGTGTATGACCTTTGGCCTGGCTGACTATGTGTCTCTGGTACTGAACTGTGGCTCTGTCCGACTACCTGCTCCGTGTATGACCCTGGCTAGTCCTAGACCTATCTGGTATGATCTGAGGCTCTGTTTCTGTATTGCTCCTTGGGGGTTCCTATTTGTCTGATTACCCACCTCGGTGCTGCCTGGGGTTGTCCACTGCGCACCCAGCATACAAACGATCCAGTGGATAACTTGTTGGGTACTCCTGGTGGTCCTAGCAGACACCTCCTTATTCCTGTCCATTTACTGCAGCATTCAGGTGCGGACCTGTAGGGCAGTAGCCTTGCTGTATCCTTGGCTTTTCAGGTGCGGACCTGTATGTGTAGCCTTTCTCTTGTACCTCGTCTGTCCAAGTGCTTACCTGTGGCGCTGTAGCCTTTCTCTAGAACCTTGTCGGTACAGGTGCAGACCTGCATTATCCCCAGGTGCGGACCTGAGGCAGCTTATCTCCATCCTGTCTTCTGGAGCTCAGCTCGGTAACTCCATAGCAGCTCCAGCCTTCCTTACCTCTGCTATATTGTATTGTGTTATTGCTGTTGCTGTTCTTTCTGGACGTGCATATCTTAATAAAAAGTGCGTTACCTACAGTACTGGTCCGCTTGTCGTTATTGAGTCTGTGACAGCAACCGGGTTAATTTTGCGCAACACACGAAAAGGACCAATGAATTGAGGAGCCAATTTGTTACAAGGAACCTGGAGGTGCAAGTTATGGGAAGACAACTACACTTTGTCTCCTACCTGGAAGGTAGGTGCCGGCAGTTGCCATCTGAACACAGAAAAACCTCCATAAGCGGGACACAAATTGTCTTCCTCTATCGGACAAAAACCATCGCCAATTCCTGTGTGGATGGTAAGCCCTTAAGTGGGCTAAAGTGAGCCATCTTAGAAAATTTATCCACAATCATCAATATGACTGTATAGCCCATGGATTGAGGAAGGTCGACCATAAAGTCGATAGATAGATGTGACCAGGGACATTCCCCGTTAGCCACTGGCTGGAGCAAGCCCACTGATAGATGTCGGGGTGACTTATTTTGAGCACAAGTTGTGCAAGCCGCCGTAAAGGTAGCACAATCGGAACAGGGACTAGGCCACCAGAATACTTGTGACAAAGACCAAATCAATTGGTCGCGACCAAAGGAGCCAGCAATTTTTGAGGCATAATAGGTCTCTAACAGCTTAATGCGCAACTGCGCTGGAATGAAGCAACGACCATAAGGTTTGTCAGCAGGTGCTGACGTTTGGGCAGCCAAAATCTCCTCTCCCAGAGGAGAAGTAATACAGGTCGTATAGTAGCAAGGATACGATCAGCCGGAATGATAATCTTATTTTCTTCAACAGATAAGGGGTACGTACGACCACTAGGAGGTGTAGTACCAGGCAACAATTCCAAAGCGAAGTAGTAAGGCCTATGTGGTGGCAAAGACACGGCCTTACTTTCACTAAAGACATCTTTAAATGTGTCGTACTCCTTGGGGTGGAGTGGAGCAATAGCGTGAGTGAGTCTTATAGGCCATAACAGACAGGACTTAGTACATTATGGAGACCAAGCCACAATGTCACACATGTGCCAATCCATCCTGGGGTTATGTTTCTGTACCCAATGAAACCCCAGAATGATGGAATAATGCAGAGAATTAAACACCTGATTTGTCCCCGGCCTGGACGGACTGGACAGGAACGCAACTAATGTCCAGATCCACCACAGTACAGACAAAGTCCCTCCCTCCTCCTGAATGCCCTCTCCTCTTTAGAAAGCCGGGTATCACCATTTTGCCTGGGTTCACTGCCAGCAGAGGCCAGTACAGGAGTTGTGGGAGGTAAGTCAGAAGGATGAGAGGACAATCTGCCCAGAGCCCTCCACCGCGCTCGCAAAACGGGTCTCTCTCCCTGATAATGGCATCAACTTGCATGGATTCGCAACCGTCAGAAACAAGCCCAGGAGGCATGGGAGGCGAAGGAGGATAGGGTGGGCCTGAAGAACGAGAAGCCCCTCTGTCCGAGGGCCTCTGCAGGCTCTCCCTAAACAAGGGTCTCTCCCTGTTTCTAGTGTCAATCAGGATACAAAATGAAATCAATTCATCCAACTCTTTAGGTAATTTGCGCGCTGCAGTTTCATCCTTCAATGTGTCACACAGCCCTTGAGAAAAGGAGGCTATCAAGGCCTAATTATTTCAGCCTACTTCCGCAGCCAGGGTGCAAAATTCAATAGAGTAGTCCGCCATAGTACGTGCCGAGGCCACGCAGCCTGACCTATCAAAAATTTTCCTGAAGGAGACCACAATCTCTGTAAAGTTATACACAATGGGTTTGTCCGTCTCCCATAGTGGGTTAGCCCAGGTCAACACCCTACCAGCAAGGAGAGAAATCAGAAAGCCAACCTTACTGTGCTCAGAAGAGAAGGCATGTGGAACCATCTCAAAGTATATGTCACGGTTTGTTATGACTCTCAGACACAGAGTTAAGATAAAAACACAACTTTATTGAAAAGTTTAAAGGGAACCCTCGCGGGTTAACATATACATGTAACATATATCTTCAATACATAGTCATAGTGAGTAGTGGCATACAGAATGTAAGACAGGCTTTACCGGCCTTGCCAATACCGGATAAGGCAACCTTAGACTGGCACAAGATGGAATAGGTTCTACCGGCCTTACCAATATACCGGGCAAGGCAGCCTGGAAGGCTAGCAACCGAGGAGATGGAGGCTCTACTGGCCTTGCCAATATACCGAGCAAGGCAGCCTTGAGACTGGTACAACGCGGAATGAGGCTCTACCGGCCTTGCCAATATACCGGGCAAGGCAGCCTTGAGGATGGTACAACGAGGAATAAGGCTCTACCGGCCTTGCCAATACCGGGTAAGGCAACCTTAGACTGGCACAAGATCGAATAGGTTTTACCCGCTTATTGGAGTTACACAATTTCTACCGGTGCTGTAAGGAACGCAGCAAGCAGCCAGTTAGCATGGAGCGAACCAGTACCCACGTACGGGGGTTACACAATCTTTACCGGTGTTGTAAGGAACGCAGCAAGCAACCGGTGAACATGGAGCGAACCAGTACCCGCATACTGGAGTACACAATCTCTACCGGTGCTGTAAGGAACGCAGCAAGTAGCCGGTTAGCTTGGAGCGAACCGGTACCTGTGTACTGGAGTTACACAAACAAAGTGAATGAAAATGTCGCCAATGGTGACTGGAGGAAGGAGACACTCTGCAGGCATTCAGGAGCAGGAACACAGCCAGTACAGAACAGGAAACAGGACCATCGATGGCAGTCAACCGGAGCAGGAACGGCAGCAGGAAAAGCAACCCCAACCGGATCAGGAACGGAAGCTGGAACCGAGGAAGCTGTCAGACAGGAACTCAGGTGAACTCTGGAGAGCATAGAAAGTAAACGGCCCAGGAAGCTCAGGAACACAATGCAGGTGCAGGCGACATAGAGACACCATGAAAGGGCAACCAAAGGGTGCCCAAGCCCAGTCTAAATAGGCAATACAGGGCGGGTTGAAAGCAGACAGCCAATGGAGAGCCTATTCAGGTAACTGACAGGAAAAGGCAGCAAATCACGGGCACAGTGATAGTACCCCCCTCTCAAAGACCCCCTCTCGTAGAAGAGGGACCTGGTTTCTGAGGGTACTTGGAATGAAAAATTTGCAGTAATTTGGGAGCATGAAGAACCTTACTGTCCACCCAGGATCGTTCTTCAGGACCATAACCCTTCCAATGTACCAAATACTGCAATGTTCCTCTAAATCTGCAGGAATCAATGATACTCTGAACTTCATACTCCTCCTGACCTTCAACCTCTATAGGCCCTGGCACCACAGAGTTAGTAGTATAATGGTTGCATACAAGAGGTTTGAGGAGAGACACATGGAACACATTATGAATACGCATGGAGGCAGGAATGTCCAAAGCATACTAGACAGGGTTGATTTTACGAATCACCCTATAAGGACCAATAAATCGGGGGCCAATTTATTAGATGGAACTTGTAGTTTGAGGTTTCTAGAGAAAAGCCACACTCTGTTACCAACCTGGAAGGAAACCGCTGGCAGCCATCTACGATTGGCATGACGCTGATGGCGCTGACAAGACTGACTGAGTGCCCTCTGAACCTGTGCCCATGTAGAGCGGAGCTGCTCAATATGCTCATCCAGAGCTGGAATCTGCTGCGACTGGAATGAGTCCAGGAGAAAACAAGGCTGGAACCCATAATTGATCAGAAAAGGAGAGCTCCCGGATGAAGAGTTAACCGCACAGTTCCTGCCGAACTCTGCCCAAGGCAACAGGTCAGCCCAATTATCATGATGGTCAGTAACAAAACAGCGCAGGAACTGCTCCAGTCCCTGATTGGCACGCTCAGCGGCCCCATTGGTCTGGGGGTGATAGGCAGATGAAAAGGACAATTGGATACCCATTTGTTCGCAATATGCCCTCCAAAATCTGGATACAAACTGGCTCCCCCGGTCGGACACCAGCACTCTGGGTACTCCATGCAACCGAAATACATCTTTAGTGAAAACCACCGCTAATTCTTTGGCAGAGGGAAGGCCACAGAGAGGCACAAAAGGACATTTTAGAAAACCACCATAAGTATGAAGGAATACCCTCTAGACACTGGCAATTCTCCCATGAAATCAATGGAAACGTGGGACCAGGGATGTTCGCCATTAGGCACCGGCTGGAGTAGGCCCACAGGGAGGTGTCTAGGGGTCTTGGCATGGGCACAGGTGGCACAGGCATTAGTAAACACAGCACAATCTGCTCTCAGGGAGGGCCACCAAAACACTTGTGAGAGAGACTAGATCAATTGATCTCTGCCAATATGCCCCGCAGCTTTAGAGGAATGGTATGTCTCAAGCAAACAAGTGCGAAACGGTTCATCAACAAAACACTTGCCCACTGGGGTTTCTGGTGGAGCAGTAGCCTGGGAGGCCAATATCTCTTCCCTCAGTGGTGAAGTGATACTTGTGCATAAAGTAGCCAATATACGATCAGGCTGTATTAGGTAATAGGTGCTGGGACCTCGTCTCTGTCTACTTCAGGCTCAAATTGTCTAGAGAGGGCATCAGCCCTAACATTCTTGGAACCAGGCAGGTATGAGACAACAAAATTGAATTAAGAGAGGAACAGTGCCCACCTGGCATGGCGCGAAGACAATCTCTTAGCCTCAGAGAGATAGGTCAAGTTTTTGTGGTCAGTCAGAATTAATACTGGATTTTTGTGCCCTCTAGTAAATGACGCCATTCTTTAAGGGCAAAAATGATGGCTAATAATTCTCTGTCACCTATCTCATAATGACTTTGAGCCACGGACAGTTTCTTGGAGAAAAACCCACATGGTCTGAGAGTTCCTCCTTTAACAGGTCGTTGAGAAAGTACTGCCCCAACCCCAATCTCTGAGGCATCAACCTCCAATGTAAACGGGAGAGATGGGTTGGGGTGGGATAACAGAGGAGCGTTAGTAAAAGCGGATTTCAATCTCTCAAAAGTATATTCCGCTGCCACCGACCACTGGGATGGATTAGCACCCTTGTGCGTAAGGTCAGACAAAGGTTTAACAATTGTTGAAAAGTTCTTAATAAATTTCCTATAATAATTAGCGAAACCCAGAAATCGCTGAATAGCTTTAAGGCCCTTGGGCCAAGGCCATTGCAAAACTGCCGCCAGTTTCTCCTGATCCATGGCAATGCCTTCTTTGCCAATCACAAACCCCAAGAAGGGCACACTGGTTTTGTGAAACTCACATTTTTCCAATTTGCAATGCAATTTGTTTTTACGTAGGCAGAGCAACACTTCTGACACATCTTTAATGTGTTGTGACATGTTTTCAGAATAAATGAGTATGTCGTCCAGGTAGACAACAACGCAGGACTGCAGCATATCCCTGAGGATATCATTGATTAATTCTTGAAATACTGCGGGTGCATTACAGAGAACAAACGGCATAACTAGATATTCATATTGTCCGGATCTAGTGTTAAATGCCGTTTTCCACTCATCACCAGCTCTGATCCGAATCAGGTTATAAGCAGCTCATAGGTCCAATTTAGTAAAGATTGAGGAACCTTTTAACCTGTCAAATAATTCAGTGATGAGTGGTGTCGGATAAGCATTCTTAGACATTAATTTGTTTAAGCCACGGTAATCAATGCACTGTCTCAGTTCGCCATTCTTCTTTTTCACAAAAAAGAATCCAGCCCCAGCTGGAGAGATGGATTTCCTTATGATCCCTCTCTTGAGGGCATCTGAAATATACTCCTCCATAGCTTGGTTCTCATCACAAGACAATGGATATGTGCGTCTCCTAGGGGGCACCACCCCTGGAGGCAAATTAATAGCGCAGTCATAGCATCTGTGCTGTGGTAGGGAATTTGTTTTGGGGGGGTTTCTTGACTGCTATTGGGGGACAGTTAATATTAAAAAAAAAGAAAGAAATTTGTATGTAAAGTGATAGAGACAGGAACCCCCTGACATAAGCTGCCACTGGGGTGGACTGATACTTGACTTGATAGAATAACACAGCACATCTATCTCTCTCTGTAGCTGCTTCTATTGTGCCTGCCTTCAGCGAAAACATCACATATAGCGGAAGTGCGAAAACAAAGTCAATGAATGGGCGGAAACTTTCTAGCCATTGAAAAAATGGTGAAAAATTTTGGCCAGTGGGGAAAAGATGCGAAAATGTTAACCACTAGTTTTAAAGCAGATTTTCCCGCAAAAAAGTGGATAACAACGTGGCTTTCATGAAATTTCTTGTGGGAACAAGGCAACAACTTTCACCCATCCCTACTTCTGATCATGGCTTGGAAATTAGTGGTGCACTTGGGTTCAGCTCATTATCACTTAGTCCACATTCATAGAGGCTCACTCCATCAATTTATCAAAATATGGGATCCATGGCTATCAAACATTTAATCTTCTCAAACTTGGTTGTACACTACTTTCTGATATAATACTGTACTTGGAAGTTTTCCTCCTGATTAGGGGGAGGGGTGCTCAATCTGGGGAAGGATTAGGGGTAGTTAGGAGTTTGTTTTCTCTTTAGGATTGTTCTTTTTAGGATGTTTTTGTTTAAATTAATAAAATTGTTAAGAAAGTCGAATTTACCCATGCATAAGTAAGACTTCTGCTGCTTTATGGTATATTCTTTGACTGATTACTGTACCTTCTAAGCACTTCTGATATTAATGTAATGCCTTCTTTCTTATTGATAAAAATCATTTATAAAAAAAAAAAAAATCAAAGCTGTAATTGGAAAGGTCTGCTGCACTGCTGACACAGACCCAAGAGCCAATACCAAGTAACACACAAAAGAAACAAATTTAACCCCATCGAGCTATGGAGGTGAATGTAAAGGTAAATAAAAAAGAGAAAGGCAGGGAGAGAAGAGGAATGAATGAAATCCTTGTGAACCTGGTCACAGTGAATGTGACTGGAAGGCATTAAAAATTAACCAAAATTTAACAAATATTTAAATACTGTGGACACGATGTGAGCACGGTATTCTAAAACAATATAAATACTACGTTGCATCCAGCCATAACCGTAGCATCCAGAGATACAAAATCACATTCACTATTCACTTATATCGTCCCAAAGAAACTGCAAGAAAAGAGAGAAAGATGGAAGAAAAAATAATCAGGGACGAAAATATCAAAGAAAGTGACTAACGTCCCACTTGTGGTTTAAGATGTCCGGAAACCTGGTTCTCAGCTTCAGGATCCAAAAAGCCTCCCTTCTGGCAATTAATTCATTCAGATTGTCCCCCCTCCATGGGAGGACAACCCTCTCTATACCTTGGAATGAACAACATCTCAAGTCTCCAGGAAGCAATTGAGTCACATGACTAGCAAAAGCTGAACTCTGATCACTCTTACCTATTTGACATAAATGTTATCTGACCCTATACTTCAGAGGGTGAACAGTACATCCAACATATTGAACATGGCATGAGGCGAAAGTAAATCGATATATCACTTTGTTAGTTTACAATTGACGTAACTACATATAGAATAGCTAGCCCCATCTTTCAAACAAATAAATAAACTCCTTAATGACATGTGACACATCACTAGGGATGGGCGAAAATTTCTACCCAAAACTGAAATTGGCAAAAAATGGCACTTTCCGATTGGCAAAAAATTTCCTGTGAAAAGTGTGGATTTTCTGTTTTTTTTTCTGTATTTTTAGCCAAGCTTATTCCATTGAAATCAAAGGGAACATAGAAGTTACACACAACACATAGCAAATATTATTTTATTTCCCAAAGGCATAGTATAAAAGGGACATGAGGGTGCCTGTGTTGGTGGGGTGTGGGGAAAGAATCAGCTGAACAGGGTATGATTTTTCAGGGGGTTGTTTACTGGGATTGATGGCCAGTTAATAAAAAATAAATCCTAAATAAAACAGAAACCATAAGACATGGTATAAAGGGGACTGAGGAGGGTGCCTGTGTTGGTGAATGAATGAATCATTTGAACATGGAATTTGTTTTGGGGGGTTTCTTGACTGATACTGGGGGATGGTTAATAAAAAAGATAAGAAATTTGTATGTAAAGTGATAGAGACAGGAACCCCTGACATAAACTGTCGCTGGGGTGGACTGAAGCTTGACTTGACAGAGTATTTTGTGAAGGATGATTTGTTTGATTTGTTGTTAAAGGCCTTTCTAGGACTTAGACTTATTAGAGGCCCAAGCCCTGTAGAAACATTGATTTCTAGGACTTAAGCTTGTTTGGCACAAGCCCTATGATTTGTAGGACTTAGGCTTGTTAGAAACAAACCCCCTAAAAAATGTTTTATTTTTTTTTGTAGGATTATGTTTTTTTTTGTTTTGTTTTTCTTTTTTGTTTTTCTTTTTAAAGCACAAGCCCTGAGAAAAAAATAAAAATGCCCTACTGGCCTAATGCCAGCAGGTCATGTTGGCCAGTGGCCACTGATAAATGTCCTGAAATGCAACTGCTGTTTGTACTGCTGCTGCTGAGTTGTTTAAGCAGTAGGATGATTAGCAATTGAAATGGAATGGGATCAACAATAGCAGTAACATGGAAGATGGATGATGAAGGTTCCACTTGCCACGAATGGCTCCAGTGATGCGCCTGAGGCAGCAGCAGCAGAATAAGTAGCCCCCAGTATATGTGAAGAAAAGAACAAGTTGGCCATTAAATCTTCTCCACCTGTCCCTCCTCCAAAATCATCATGGGTTTGTTGTTATTAGAATATATTTTTTCCCTTGAGAGCAGGAACAGCGGGTCTCATCAGAAATTGCAATATTCACAGTGTGTGCATGGTAAATAACATCTGGGGGCACAACTGTATCTAAACACCATGACGACCAAAACCAAGTACTGCTACTGTCACTGTACCCCTTCTCCAGACCCGCTAAGGACACATGAGAACTTGCTGACAGTTTAATACTAATGATGAACCCTCCCTGCATCATCTTAGCATATTCTGGAGGATGGAATCTCCTCAGATGCCTCTTGATGCACTGATTGCGATTCTCCTCCACCACACTGACATGTGTGGTCAGTGCACCACACAGTGTGCAATGGGTAGAGACGAACTGCCACACCCTAACATCAACAGAGTGCCTATCATTTAGCAGGGGAGGTAATGAACGAGGTGGATTGGCAGAAGATGTAGTTACCCTAGAAGGTGATGGTGAGCTAGTTGTTTCACTCATCATGGAACTTCCAGTCTCTGCCTGGGTTGTTCTATTCCTCCTCCTCTTTGATCTCCACCTTGCCTCTTGTTGCCTTTCTGGAGAGTCAGGGAGAGCAAAAGCAGTGCTTGATTTCTGTGGTGGGTGTTTGTCTTTAACATGTTTGAAGTAAATGTCATGGTGTCTGTGTTTCATGTGTGATATCAGGGCACTTGTGCCAAGATGTGTTCCCTCCTTTCCTCTTTTCACTGACTTGTCACAAATTGTGCACAGTGCCATTGCTGATGCCTGCACTGTGCCTGCCCCAAGAGAAAAATAGTCCCACACCCATGATGACTTCAGGGGGAAGGGAACAGATGGAGTAGATTGGCCTCTTTCTTCTTGTCCTCCACATTCCCCTTCATTGTCTGCTGATAATTTTGCTGTTGCTGCTACTGCCTCAGATTCAGCACTGCATCTAAATGTAAAAAAAAAATGTCAAAAGATTTTGGCTAATGGGCGAAAGATGTGAAAATTTTAACCATCAGTTTTAAACTGGATTTTTCTGCGAAAAAGCGGATAGCAAAGCTGTTTGTGCAAAATTTATCACAGGAACACGGCGACAACTTTCACCCATCCCTACACATCACACCATTTGCACTGGGAAGCTCCGCATCCGTAAGATTTCTAAAGTTGGTGAGTTTGAATATTTATTATTTATTATTTATTGGCAGAGTAGTAGCATGATATATGTTTGGTTTGCATATGATATCATCTGCAAAACAGAAGGAATTTAGGTAGTGTGCATCGATCTTAAAGTGGAACTATCACCCTCAGGACACTTTATGCCATTGAATAGAACTCTTAAAATAGTCTATAGTTTCTTAATTTATTTTTTTTAACTCCCAATATTTTAAGAGATTTTGGGGTAGATTTAAAGGCAGCCGTTAGCAAAAAAAAAAAGCGCTAGCGGGTGCGTTAATTTGTATTTAGCAATATAAAGATCCGTCTAAAGAACAGCTAATGGCAGCTTGATAATCCTTACAGCCGATACACTTACGTGCATTGAGACACATGGAAAAAAAGATACACTTAACGGACAAAAGTTAATAGCCAGTTTTCTTAGCTGTTAATCACTTAACGGGCAAAAAAACCTACCCGTTACATAGGAAAACACACAAAATGCTTACTGCACAGGCATGTAAATGGAAAAATTAACCCGTGCAATGCCAAAAGAACACAAAAACATGGCCAGACACCACAAATCACTCTCACACACAACAAGCAACACCACAGGGACAAGAACTTTCAAAAAAACACCAGTACAACATAATAGGGGTTATTACACAACACGGACACCTGCCAACACAAAACAAGCTCACCTGTGCAACATCACCACACGATCCAGACGCAACCTGAACCCCACAACTTCACACCCGCAACTGGCAGAGTCATACCAATCACAACACACCACATCTTAAAACACACACACACACACCTGGAAACACTTACCTGGACAATAAACAACTTACCATTGGTCAGCACTCACCTCATCACCACACCTACACAATGACCTACCATGTACTTAAAGGGACAACTCACCACACACACTTGTGGCTTGTTTTCCACTCAGGGAGAGAGATAAAGAGAGAACAATAAGTATGTTGGGATACTTATTGATGAGAAGACTGTGGAGAAGGCATGCAAGGGTGAGAGCTAGGGAACACCAGCAAGCCCCAGGCACACCTGATCAACAGCCTTCACTTGTTGCGAGTGAGGAGGCTCTGGCTCAACAGCCACACAGGAGCCCATCCCCACCTGGAGGACAGCACCTGCCTGCATATGCACAGCTGCAGCAACAGGATGCTCCACAGCAACAGGATGCTTCCCAGCTACCACAGGGATCCCTGCAGCAGCGGAGGATGTATAGACGACTACCAAGGCCCAGGGTATACCGCCCAAGGGCCACTATCTTTGGAATGACCAATAATGAGGTGATTGGTCGCTACAGGTTGAGGGCACACAGCATCATTGCCTTGTATGATGTCATCAATGATCAGGTGGATCCCATCTACATCCACAACCATGTCCTATCTGGCCTGCAAAAACTCCTGTATGCCATACACTTCATGGCAAGTGGGGCCTTCTAGTCCACTGAGGGTTATGCATCTGGCATGTCACAGGCCACATTCTCCAGAGTGCTGGCCCAGGTCTTGCCAGCCCTCAAAAGCAAGGCCAGTACCTACATTCATTTCCCCACCACCAACATGGAGTGGATACATCTCAAGCAGGGCTTTTACGCAAGGGGAGGCATGCCCAGGGTCATGGCTGCTATACATTGTACCCATGTCCATATCAAAGCCCCAGCATGTGACGCACATATCTACATCAACAGGAAGAACTTTCACTCCATGAACATGCGTGACCGCAACATGAGGATTATGAATGTCTGTGCAAAATATCCTGGCAGCTCTCATGATTCGTACATTCTTCAAAACTCCTCAGTACACAGAGACTTCAAGAATGGAACTTATACAGGGAGATGGCTTCTGGGTGAGTTCACAATACTAAATCATACCACATCCACAGGTGTACACATAACACTGCTCAGCATGCTCCTGACTCACAGCTACTACGTCCACTACACAAAACATCATTCACACAATATGTGCTCTTTCTCTCACCATGTCGCATTCCACAGGAGATGCTGGATATGTATGCAAATCCTGGCTACTGACCCGGTTGCCAATCCATAAACAGATGCCCAGGAAAGATACAACCAGGCTCATGGCAGAACTCGGAATGCCATTGAGCAGACCTTTAGCCTCCTTAAGTTCCGATTCCAATGTCTGGACAATTCGGGGGAGCACTGTAGTGTGCCCCAGGAAAAGTGAGAGAGATGAGAAGCAAGAACACCAGAGAGTAGAATGTTGCAGTGGTCAAGTCTAGAGAGAATGAGTGCCTGGGATAGTGTTTTTGCCGTTGACATGCAGAGGAAAGGATGTATTTTTGCAATATTTTTTAGGAAGAAGCGGCATGTTCTAGTGACAGCTTGGATATGGGGGGAGAAGGTTAATTTAGAATCAAGTATGACCCCTAGACAGTGTGCTTTGGACACTGAGTGTATAGCATAGTTTTCTATTGTGACGGAGAAGGGGATTGGTAGTTGGGTTTTACGAGGGAACACCACCAGCTCTGTCTTAGCCATATTAAGTTTTAGGTGGCAGTGAGCCATCCATCAAGAGACCTTGATTGATTTGAGACTGCACAGCTGGAGTGAGGTCAGGGACAGAGAGATAAATTAGTGTGTCATCAGCATACAGAAGGTAATTAAATCCAAGAGATGAGATGAAGTCACCAAGTGAGAGGGTGTAGAGGGAAAAGAGAAGTGGTCCCGGGACTGATCCCTGAGGTACACCTTCTGAGAGGTCGTGAGGAGATGAGAAAGCGTTAGCAAAAGAAACACTGAAAGTACATTTAGAGGGATAGGAGGAAATCCATTCTAGAGTTGTGTCATGGATGCCAAGGGTGTGCAGTGTGTCAAGTAGGAGTGCATGGTCAACAATGTCAAAAGCAGCAGATAGATCTAGTAGGATTAGTATACTGAATTGTTCTTTGTCCCTTGCTATGTATAGGTCATTAGTAATTTTTGTTAGGGCTATCTCAGTGGAATAGTTGGAATGGAAACCTGACTGTAAAGGGTCAAGAAGAGAGTTTGAATTGAGAAAAGAGATTAAGCGAGAGAATACAAGGCATTCCAAGATCTTAGATGTAAAGGGGAGGCGTGAAACTGGATGGTAATTTGAAAGACAGGTGGGGTCGAGTGAGGGTTTTTTTGAGTATAGGTCTGACTATTGCATGTATGAATGTGGATGGAAAAGTTCTGGTAGAAAAAGAGGGCATGGGATCCGAGGGGCAGGTAGTGAGTGGAGGGGAGGATAGTAAAAGAGATACCTCTTCCTCTGTTGTAGGGGAGAATGAGCTGAGGGTTGCTCGGGGTGGATTAGGAATCAGGGGCACATGAGGAGAGGATGTAGAGAGTATGGATTGTTGAATGGACTGTACCTTATTTTTGAAGAAGTCAGCAAAGTCCTGTGGAGTATTGAAGAAGGAGGAGCAGTTCAAGGTTGGGGGTTTGAGAAGAGAATCAAAGATTTTGAAGAGGTCACGTGGGTTAGGTTTGTGGGTAGTGATGAGGTTAGAGAAGTATTTCTGTTTAGTCTGGGTGAGAGCTGTGTTAAAACAGGGTAACATGAATTTATAATGGTGGAAGTCAGCAACAGAATGATACTTTCACCAGAGACGTTCTGCAGCTCAATGACAGGTGCGTAGCATGCAGGTTGTTGCATTTAGCCAGGGTCTGGGATTCCTGGGGTGGGAGTGCCAACGTTGGAGGGGAGCATGCAGGTCCAAGGAGGACATTAATGAGGTGTTATATTCGTGGACCAGAGTGTCTGTGTTAGTAGTTGTAGCAATAGGGCAGAGAGAAGAGAGGGAAGTCTGCACAATCGATGCCAGGTCTGGTAATTTGGCTGAGTGTAGGTTCCTGGTTAGGAAGGGTGATTTAGGGAGGTCAGAGGTAGGTGTGTGCGATAGTGTGAAGGAGATAAGATGATGATCAGAGAGTGGAAATGGGGAGATTGTGAAGTCAGAGACTGAACAGATTCTGGTGAAAACTAGATCTAGCCAGTGACCTTCCCCGTGAGTGCTGGCAGCAGTCCACTGTTGAAGGTCAAAGGACAAGGAAGCACTAGAAGAGGATGCATCATCAGAGTGTAGGTTGAAGTCGCCAAGGAGTAATGAGGGTGTGTCTGAGGACAGAAACACAGAGAGCCAAGTTTCAAATTCGGGGAGAAAGGAGGAAGGGTTGCTTGGTGGCCTGTAAATCACGGCTACCAGGAGAGGGACAGGGGAGAAGAGCTGGACTGTGTGCACTTCAAACGAGGTGAAGGAGACTGATGGAGGAGCGGCAGAGCGGAGAAAGAAGTCCCACATCCCCACCCTTGCCATCAGGGCTAAGAGTGTGAGAGAAAGATAAGCCTTCATAGGAGAGAGCAGCTTTGACAGATGAGTCAGAATGTAAGAGCCAGGTTTCAATGATAGTGAATAGGTTTAGAGAGTTAGAGAGGAATAGGTCATGGGTAGTGTGGAGTTTGTTTAGTAGAGAGCGAGCATTCCATAATGCACAGGAGAAGGGGGGAAGAGATGGGGAACAGCTAGCAGATTGCTAGGGTCTGCCCCACTAGATATATGGGTAGGTTGCAATCTAGGAAAGACACAGGTGGGAATGTAGTTGGGACCAGGGTTGGGAGAGATGTCACCTGCAGCCAAGAGAAGAGTTGCAGTCAGGAAAAACAGGTGAGAGGAGGATTTGCATGTGTGAGAAGGTGTGGGCTGTCTCTTGGTTGATGGATAGAAAGACCTGAGGTAACAGAACAGCTCATGAGAACAAATCATTGTAGAGCACAAGACGGATGGAGATATAGAGACTGATGAGCAGGTGGGAGGGCTGAATGCTTTTGGTATTTTGCACAGTTGAGGTGGCAGAAACAATAATAAGAAAATTAATAGATTCATTGTTTAATGACAATATAAGTTCAAATGGGTGAGAGATTGGTGATGTGAGTGATCAGTGGCAGATAGCTTCAGCTTTCTAGATGAAATGTAGTACAGTTTTTCCTTCCAGACCAGGCCAGACGATCCATAGATTCAGCTGCAGCCAGATTTGATTAAAAGGCGAAGACTACACTGATGAGATGTCCATGAAAGTGTTAAATTCCTGGAGTGGATGAATGGTAAGTTGATTCTTCCCACTTTGTCCTGTGCTTGGGGTTACAGATCAGCTGAAATCCCTAGCAGATGAAATGACGTGCTTAGAAACAGTGATTCCAAAACTCCAGAGTTGGTTCTTTATCTTCAGACAGGCTTTTAAGGTTGTAGTTCTGTTGAAAATTGAAATCTTCCTGTGTCAGATGTAGTCAGGTGTGTCCTCAGACCAAGCTCAGGCAAACTCTACTGCTGACTTAACAGCCCTGACTTGAGAAGCCCTACAAGCTGATGCCCTACTAGAGAACTGGATTTATATAGAGGCAATGTCATGCGGTACTTGCCAACAGGGCCCAGTCAGAGTCAATTGCAGATCAAGAGCAAAACCATGTGTTGTAAATAGTGATTAGAAGAGTTACCTGAGAAGAGACAGGATAGGAAGGGGTCAGGATACAGCCATATAGTTCCAATACACAAAAAAATCTAGCATAAACTGCAAACTAACTCTATAACAGATAGAATTAAAATTACAGTATAATCTATTTTAACTCAGGAAAAACTCTACTGCTGACTTTATAGCCCTGACTTGAGAAGCTCCACCCTGTGCCGCCCTGCGCCACTGCGCCTCTCTTATGGTCTTCAAGTCACGATTAAAACTACACCTCTTTAACAAAACTTAGACATGCTGAAAGGCACTGACTCTATACAACTTAGGCTCTTTATAAATGATGTATGTCCTCTAGCCTGACCAGAGCTCTAGCACTGTATTCAGCACTTGACCCTTATGTACACTATATCTCTCCCATTACTATGCTAGATTGCAAGCTTTCAAGCAGGAATCTCACTTGCAGTGTTTCACTTTGCAAAGCACCTGTATTGTCTAAACCCTTAAGTTGTAAAGCACTGTGTATACTTGTGACACTATAGAAATAAACATATTCATTAATTCATGGCAGAAAAGAACCATCTGGCCATACATTCTATCCATAGTAACATAGTAACAGAGTTGACGAGACTGAAAAAAACCATCAAGTCCAGCTCATGCCAAACACCCCTGTTGATCCAGAGGAAGGCAAAAACACCACCTGAAATCATTTCCATTTAAGCCCATTTCCCAAACTAATAAAATACAGTCTTACTTATTTCTCAGAATAGACTTATGCCTATCTCAGTATTTTTAAATTTTTTTATAAACTTTTTTTAATTTTTATTTAAACCAGGAACAGGGCAATACTTGTAATATACACAGTGTTAGGTTATAAAAAGCAGCACAGATTAGCAGAAAGCAGTGTCTGCAATAGGTGTTAACATTCATGACAACTAGATCTTAATACATTAGTATGCAGAGACATAACACAGAAGTCCAGTGGGCCTGTTCAAGGTGTGATTCATATACTAGAGGAGGAAGAAGAATAGGAAGACGAAACAGAGAACAGAGGGTGAGGGTAAGGGAGGGGGGCACTCAAGCCTAAGTTTAAGCTTCAGGTCCTGTATGGCAGGGCCAATAGTAAGGCATGAGAGGGGAAAGAGAAGGGGGGAGCATAGAGGGGAGCAGGGGAGACGGGGAAATGAAACAGGGGAAAATGCAGAGAGGAAGAAAGGAGGAAATAGAATAGTAGGCAGGTTCCCCCAACAGGTATTCCCCAGCCTCAGCTGTGGCATGAATGGACTACAAAGTTGAGTCCTGGAGTTCAGATGAAGAGGGGCAGGATATAAGATGTCTCTCATAGCCAGCCAGATGGGGTAATGAAAAGCATTTGTAAGGGTCATACATTGTGATGCAGGCAGGGTTAAAATAAATGGTTCCCAAATGGAGAATAATTTTTCCCATCCAGCTCCTTATTCTGTAATTCTAGATTGTAGTGAAGATTGGTAAAGTGGAAGAGCCTGCTCTGAAGCAAGGCAAGTGTTGGGCACTGGGGGCTCATCCATAAGGATAATATAACCTTAGTCTCTGTCATTAATATAATGTCCAATAGTTGGACAACTACTCAGGGTGGATGGTTTGCAAAGTTATAGACACCAAGAAGGAAGGAGGCATCCGAGGCCCTGAAGGGGATATTCAGTGAGGAGTTAATGTATCAAAGAGTGCATCGCCAAAATATAGAAACGTGTGCAAGATTAAAGCATGTGAAATAGAAAGGCAGAAGGAGAGGAGCATTTAGGACAGAGGTCAGACTCTGAGATGCCCACAATCTTAGCCAAACGGGGATGGAGGTATGATCAGTGTAGAAGATGGTAGGAAAGGTCATGAAAGTAAGAGGCCTGAGAGCTAGTAAGACGTCTGTGGAAGCAAGTCAATATATTCTCAGTCGTCACAGAGGGGATATCAGTGACCCAAGTATTGAGGACCTGGGTTTGTGTGAAGTAGTTGATGGGGTTCAACAGGTAATTATAGATGGAAGCTGTGATGAATTTACCTGAACGGGCTCCTGTTAGAAAGCTATCCAAAGGGCTTTGACCCAGTTGAGACTGCAGTGATGGGAGCAATGAATGGAAGTAGTGTTTAGCCTGAATGTATGTAAAGAGGTGGAAGGGCGGGAGATGATAATTAGTCTGAAGTTTTGGAAAGGTATAGAACATGAGAGTCGCCAGGTTCACTAGATGTCAAATATGTGTAAGCCCCTTAGATACTCAAAAGCAAAATCTGACATCTGAATAGCCTAGCTGAAAGAACAGGTTGTTTAAAAAGGGGAGAAATATGGATACATGTTTAGGCCTGGGCAGGCATTTCTGAGTTAGCTGCCAAGACAATATGGTGCTCATCAAGATGGGGTTGGAGCGACAGCTTGGGGTATCTGAGAAAGAAAGAATGAGAGGTTTATGTGGTGAACAAAAGCTTGGTCTCATTGACTGTCAGTGACCACGTTAGTGTTGTGAATCCAATTTTTGGCGATTCTGGTGAGGCTGGCAATGTTAAAGAGACATATATTACGGAAATTGAAGTCCCAGTTATTTTTGTGAAGTAATTTCACAGGGCTAATTTTGGAGAGTTTGTCGCATCAGATAAATCCCTGAAATTTACGCTAAATAAATCTGACATCATGAGTAGGGATGGGAGAAAATTTTTGCCTCAAACTGAAATTGACGAATAATGGCATTTCCCAATTGATTAATACATTTCCACGAAAAGTGCAGTTTTTTCTGCTTTTTTGCTTAGCTCATTCCATTGAAATCAACAAGAACATTGAATTTACACACAAAACATAGCAAATATTATTTTATTTCCCAAAGGCATATTATAAAAGGGGTATGAGGATGCCTGTGTTAGTGGGGTGTGGAGAAAGAATCAGTTGAACAGCAAATATTTTTGAGGGGTAGTTGTTTACTGGGATTGGGAGGACAGTTAAAAAAAATAAATGCAATTAAAAAACCCCATAAGACATGGTATAAAAGTGGTCTGAGGATGGTGCTTCTGTAAGAGGGTAGAGTCTCTGGAATGAATCAGTTGAACAGGGAATTTGCTTTGGGGGTGTTTCTTGACTGGCATTGGGTGGACAGTTGAAAAAAAAATAAGAAATTTGTATGTAAAGTGATAGAGACAGGAACCCCCTGATATAAGCTGCCACTGGGGTGGACTGATACTTGACTTGATAGAGTATTTTGTAAAGGACAAATTGTTAGATTTTTTGTTAAAGGCCCAAACCCTGAGGGATCATTGATTTGTTGGACTTCAATCCCTATTGAAACATTGATTTGTAGGACTTGGGCGTGTTAGAAACAAACCCCAATTTTTTTTTTATATTTTTTGTAGGACTATGTTTGTTTTAATTATGATTATTTTTTGTATTTTTAGAGCACAAGCCCTGAGAAAAAAGAATGCCCTACTGGACTATTGCCAGCAGGTCATGTTGGCCAGTGGCCGCTGGCCATTGTCAAATGTCCTCCAGTCCTGAGTCCATAATTGCAGAATTTGCAACTGCTGTTCTTGCTGCTGCTGAGTTGTTTAAGCAACAGGAGGAATAAGCAACTGAAAGGGAATGGGATCAACAATAGCAGTAACATGGGAGATGGATGATGAAGGTTCCAGTTGCCAGGACTAGCTCCAGTGATGCGCCTGAGTAGCAGCACAATAAATAGCCCCCAGTATATACGGAGAAAAGAAGAAGTTGACCAAGAATTCTTCTCCACCTGCCCCTCCTCCAAAATCATGGGTGTGTTGTTACTAGAATCAAATGTTTTCCCTTGAGAGCAGGAACTGTGCCTCTCTCATCAGCAACTGCAATGTGCACATTGCATGTGGTAATTAACACCTTGGGGCACAACTGTATCCAAACACCATGACACCAGAAACCAAGTACTTCCGCTGTCACTATACTCTTTGTCCACACCCCACTAAGGACACATGACAATTTGATGACAGTTTAATAATAATGATGAACCCTTCCTGCCACCATCTTAGAATATTCTGTGGGATGGAATTCTCCACCTGATGCCCTGCTTGTGATTCTCCTCCACCACACTGCCATGTGTGGTCAGTGCACACAGCGTGCAATGAGAGAAAACAAACTGCCACATCTTAACATCTACTGAGTGGCTATCATTTGACAGGGGAGGTAATGATAAATGAGGTAGATTGGCAGAAGATGTAGTTACCCTAGAGGAAGAAGGTGATTGCAAGCTAGTTGTTTTGCTCGTCATGGAACTTCCAGTATCTTCCTGGGTTTCTCTATTCTTCCTCCTCTTTGATCGCTGTCTTACCTCTTGTTGCCTTTGAGGAGAGTCAAGGGGTACAGCAACAGTGGTGCTTGATTTCTGTGGTGGGTGTTTGGCTTTAACATGTTTGACATAAATGCTATGGTGTCTGTGCTTCATGTGTATTATCGGGGCGGTTGTGCCAAGTGTGTTCCCTCCTTTCCTCTTCTCACTGATTTGTCAGAAATTGTGCACAGTGCCATTGTTGATGACTGCACTTTGCCTGCCCCAATAGAAAAATAGTCCTACACCCATGAATTCAGGGGGGAGGGGGAACATGGAGAAGAATGGCCTCTTTCTTCTTGTTTTCCACATTCCCCTTCACTGTCTGGGGCAGAGGATTATGTTGCTGCTACTGCCTCAGAACAAGCACTCCAACTAGGACTAGGAGTATTGCTGCTGCTGGCAAGTGGAAACTTTCCTAGTCCCTGGTCACTTGTTGACACCATTCCCACTGTGTCCATGGTAGTCTCTGGCATGCTAGCCTGCTCCTCAACATCCTGCTGCCCTTGTAAATAAGCAGCAAGAATTAAGGCAGTTGCAAATTCCTCAAATTCCAAATGCTCACTGCTGGTTGGAGGAGGTGACGAGCAATGTGACAGAGGGTCCCCTAATGTCACACTTGTCATTTCTTGATGATGTGAAGGAGGCAGACTGGCTTCAGTAGCAGCAGGCACAGGCATCTGTTCTGTGCTCCTGGTAGTGGTGGTATTATTGTAGTGGTGACAAGTCTGCCTTCTTCAGGATCATGTTCCACATGGACAATGCTGTGGGGGTAAGGGGACTCACAGGGTCAGGGGAATAGTGTAGGCTCCTTTGACCGCTAGTCTGGATGCTCTCAATTGCTTCCCCTACCACTCTCTTAACATCAGTCCCATCAGCTGCTTCACTATCACTGTTACTACTACTACTACTAACACCAACCACATCAATTTCAGCCCCCTGAGTCTTTCTCCTCACAATCACTATTAATATGATGATTACCCTCTCCTTCACTCCTAACATTAACAAGCTGCTGGACCTTCTTAGTAGTAGTACTAGCAGTGGCAGGACTGCTTGGGGATAGCAAGTGTGACTTAGGGTCCCCTGCTGTCTCACTTGGCATCATCTTCTCCCCCACCCCAAGTATTGCAAGACACACTGGCAGCAGGCACAGCACTGGTGGCAACAGAGGCAGTACTGGCAGCAGGCACAGGACTTGTGGTGGCACTGGCAGCAGGGGCAGCATGTCTGACAGCAGGTATAACACATCTTACAGCAGGCGCAGCATGTCTGGCAGCAGGCACAGCACATCTTGCAGCAGGCACAGGCAGATGACCTGTCCTGCTCTCACTACTACTACTTCCCTTTTGTTCCTCCCTTGACATTAATGTCCCCAAGAACCCTAGGGGTGACTTAGGGGGACTGGCCAGCATTGCTTCTGTAATGCTCACTTCCTCCTCAGACTCAGACTCAGTGAACACATAATGGTCCTTCCAGTTCCTCCTTTTATTATCTTTAAACCTGCTCATAGTGATAGCAGTCACTATGAGCCTCTTCTGCCTCAATTTTTGAAAAAGATCACAGCAGAACAGCACAGCACATCTACCTCGCTCTGTAGTGCCTTCTATTGGGTTTCACTTCCTAGAATACGTCACGTTTTTATAGCGAAAAGGCGAAAAGCAAGAAAAACAGTGGGTGGAAACTTTCTAGCCATTGAAAAAATGGCGAAGAATTTTGATGAATGGGCAAAAAATTTGAAGATTTTAATTCTTGGTTTTAAGCTGATTTTCCTGCAAAAAAGTGGACAATAACATAGTTTTTGCTGGTTTTATCGAGGGAACACGGGGGAACCTTTCGCCCACCCCTAATTTAATTCCCTAATTGTCTCTACTACCTCTCTTGGCAGGTTATTCCATAAGTCTATCCCCCTTTCTGTAAATAAGTAATTATGCAAATTACTTCTGAATTTTCCACCCTCTAACTTTAGAGCATTAACTCTTGTTCTACTACCACTTTTTTTTTCTTTTTTTAAAATTGTTTCCTTTCTGAACTGTATTAATCCCTTAATGACAGCCCGATCCAACAGGGGACTGCCATTAATGACCACTTCACTTTGTTTTTTAACCACAGTGGATTCTGGGGTGGAAGAACAGCTGTGCTGCCATACCAGAATTCCATGACGTGCCTAGACCATCAACGGACCTTAACACAAACCATATCATATCTTCTTTCTTCCAAACTGTGTCATGAAGACCCTGAACCATTTTGTGCCTCTTCTTTGAACTGCCTCCAATTTCTCAATGTCCTTTTGGAGATGTAGTGTCAAGTGAATTGCCAAACACTGGACAATAGTTACCCTTTGTGTGCTAGAGGGGCATGCATTGCATTGCAAAGCAATGCATCGCTCACAGTTCTCTGGCACTCAGAGGATTAAACCATTATTGTTAACAGTTGAAAGCTTGAAGGGCAAAAAAAAAGTTAATTGAAAACACCGGTCTGGCATCACATTGTAAACAACATCGTTAGAATCTACTCACATAGTATATCCATCTAGCTGTTTAATGCAATTGCTGAAAAATGTATTTATAATTGCAAAATAAATTTCCCTGGGTATGGCCTTGGACCACCGATTATACTCAAAATTTAAATCAAGAAAAAAAAATCTTGCACCTTATCACATGGCTTGATCTGTAAGTCATTACTTCACTACCATATTTCATTATTTTTATGTGTTCTTTGACTGAAAAAGAACTGCAGGGCAATACATCTTGATCCATTTACAGCTATGAGTCCCCAAACATTTCTTGAGTTATGACATATAAGGTTATAGGGCAGTCATTTTTTTACTTTTTCAATCTTAGTCTTTTCCAAGCCATTCAAAAATGCCAATTAGTATAACAATTACTGCCAGTGGTGATGGTAGATTTAAGTAGTGTTATACTTATATTGTGTGAAATCAAGAGACCACCAATTCATTAAACACCAGCACAAAGCCTTTGCTGTGCAAATCCTTCCTGTCCCACAGTGGGAAATGATTAGAGTCACTAGCTGGAAAGGAACAACCATAGCTCATTTATAAAAAGAAAAAACAAACAAAAAAATGTAAGATTGCATACCAAGAATGGATCACACTTTACTTAGTAGAATGCTTTTATTATTATTTTTTTTTAATTAACCATTTGAATGCTGGAGGGGTAAGCAACTCATTGCCAGTCAATACATTTCACACCCGTCTGGCAGTAAACAGGTTAAGGTTAAGTACTTTTCAAGTAAAATGTATCAGAAACAATGGAATTTATTTTGACTAATTCACATCTGCAATATTAGCACAGCACTTATATTGTCCTTGCAGAAATTTGCAATCAATTGGGTGGGCTGTTTACATTAGCAACGTTTGCCTTACATGATCATTTGAGTTGCAGCAGAATATAGCTCCATGGTGTCCTCTAGATTTCTTACATGAGCGATATGGAAGGTTGCAATGCCAGTCTCATCCAAGAATAACTATCTGAAACACATGGGTATTAACCAGGGAAATCTCCACATGTCAGAGGACCATGGAGTCCATCAAGAAGTGGTGGGGTGACTGCAAGAGGCTCATGAATAATAAAATGGGAAATGAAAATGAAATGAAAAATGAAATGGCAATCATGCATATCCGAGGTACTGGAGGTAGTCCTCCTGTCCACATAAACTTTAACCCCTGTAGATACTCAGGCATAACCTGTCATCAGTGGCTGTTGAGGGGGTCTATGGAGGATTTGACACTGGTAATGACAGCACCCTCCAGACTACCCATAAGTGCATCCTTCCCTAACCAGACACCACACACAAACCCGCATACTTACTACAGCCCAACACTGTGACAGCTGAACCCATAGCCAGCATTGATTCACACAACTGCACCAACACAATGCTAAGAGGGTTTAAACAAGGACAAAATATTGGACAATAACAGCCAAAATGGGAAGGGTTCAGCAGAACAAATCCTGTTCAAGTCCAGCTTTAACCCCCCTCGTTGCTGTGTTGTTCATGATACCCAATCAAAACAAACAATGCTCACCATCACATTGTCATGTGATGCTCAGTTATGTTCCACCACAATGTTAACCCCTTAGTGACAGCCACGTGCTTATGCGGCTCTCACCTTAACGCCCGTGATACTTTTTTTTTTTTTTTTTAAACTGATTCCGGAATCTCCAAGCGGCGTGCAGCTGCACGGAGACCCGGACTTCCGGGACTTACCAGTTACATCCTCTGTCACAGTGACAGTTTTTGTGGGACATACCTGGTAAGTCAATTGTCGCAATGGGGTTAAACGTGTTGCCAGAGGGAGGTTATCATCTAACCCCTTGAGTTCTAGAGGGATGACAACAATGCATTGGCTACCCCTCTGGCATTCCAAGGGTTAACAGAGGACCAACACAATGCAACAGGTTTACTTTGCACTGGTTCACAGGGATCAGTTCACACATCACAGTTCTACTGAGACAAACTGATTGCATATACAACAAACAGTCCTCAAACTAAAGAACACCAGGGTCCCAAACCAAATCAATGCACCTCTGTAAAACAGTGATAACTAAGTAGAATAGATATCTTGTTAACCATATGTATCCTGAAGAGTGGGGATGGCAAGGAGGGGAATTGGTGTGTTTCAAGGCCATAGTGTTGTTGCTTTCTAAGCCATAGTGTTGTACATACAATTGGTTTGTCTCAGTTGAACTGTGATGGTTAAGCTTTGTTTATCACATGCATCTTGAAGAGTGTGGGATGTGTCAAGGAGGTATTTCAAACCATCCACACTCGTCATGACACAAATGAAAACCAAAGCTCAACTACTGTAGGTTGCTTACATCATTGATAGCCAGGGTGGTTTCCCATGCATCACAACACAATGCATTGGATACCATCCTGCCACTCAGGGATTATCCAATGCCAATGTTATCATCTCACATCCCTCTTGTCATTGCTTAGATTACTAATCACACCATGTCATTTCCCCACACAACATCAATACCTGCAACACAGCAGGCGGAGGCATTTGACATCCCCCCAGTGACTTGCCCCTGGAGGAGCCAGAAGAAGAGACAAACAGGAGGGCACCATCACTACCAGCACCAACATCACCACCACAACCGCATCTGTGATTTTGTGAAATGGAGGCTGTTCAGCAGGTGTGCCTTCAGGTGATCCCTAGACCTCACACCCCTTTATCTCTGATGACTTTGCAGGAATAGGTATGCAAACATACTGGTTGTAATCTCTCTCTGTCTGAGTGATCTCACTGTAACAACGGCATATCTGAGGATGGCAAGATGTTCAGTTAAGACAGTGTGGTGTGTTTGGGGCAGGTAAGAAGTAACCAATGGAAAGGTGTGTGTTGTCCAGGTAAGTGTTTTGCTGTGAGGCTGTTTTTGTTTGCTTGATTGGTTGTAATTGCTGTGTAGCTGTCAGGTGCATGCATCACATTGTCCGGTGCACGGTGTGTCTCCATTGGCTGATGATGTTGCCCAGATGAGCTTGGTTTGCTTTGGGATTGACAGGTGTACGTGTTGTGTATACATATGTGTTGTTGTGTGTTAGCCCCTGTTGTCCCAGGGTATGTTGTGATGGATTGTGTTGTGTTGCTTTGTCAACCCCTTGTCCTTGGGGGATTACTAGGTTATTGTTGGTTGTCTGAGACTTGTTTGTAGGGCATGGGCATTGTTTATGTGGTTGCTTGACTTTGCAGGGGTTAAAGGGATAGTAATACTTTATTATTACTATTCCCCTTATTGTAGATATTTGCTAAATAACTTAATAGCCCCCAGGTTCATCTCTCAAACCTTTATGGTTTGAGAGATAACCGAAAGCAAAGTTCCCCCTCTCTCCCCCTTCCCTGAAGTCAGCGTTGTTCTGACTGCAGAGGAAGTCTGTCGTACCACAGGCTTGCGGCTCTGCAGCTGAACCTAGATCGCGTTAGTGAAAAATAATTTTTTCACTGAAACGGTCTTCTACTTGTGTTTGGTTTGCAAGCAAACATAGAAGACCGTTTCAGTGAAATAATTATTTTTCACTAACGTGATTGCGGCTCTGCTTCAGAGCTGCCTGATGAAAGTCAGACTGGATATCCCTGCAGTCAGTACAACTCTGACTTCAGGAGGAGCTTTGTGTTCGATTATCTCTCAAACCATAAAGGTTTGAGAGATGAACCTGTGGGCTATTAAATTCTTTTTCAAATATCTGCAATGTGGGGAATAGTAATATTAAAGTATTACTATCCCTTAAATGTTGCCATTTGGGCTTGTGCTATGTGCTGTGTGTGTTGTGAGCTGATGTTTCCCTGCTTGTTTTTGTCTGATGGTGGTTTTCTTTTTTCAGTTGTGTGGTGTTCGGCCAAAAAAATTGGGTGCAGAATTTCATCTGTTAAAAGTATCAATTTATCACCAATTGTGATTTTAAAACTGCCTTCAACTTCTCATAAGATGGCTAATTGAGTGGCTTACCATGCTTAAAAAACTGCTGTTGGCTGCTTTTTGTGGCGTTGGGCCCAAATGAATTGAGACCTCAGAGTGGACACATGTAAAACAGGAGTTCTACATAAGGGGAGGCATGCCCAGGGTCATGGATGTCATCGACTACACAAGTGCAGATAAGAGCTTCAACGCATGAGGAATATCTCTTCATCAACAGGAAGAGTTTCCACTAATTGCACAGACGGTGTTTGATTCTAACATGAGAATAACTCCTGTGTGTGCTTCCTATCCCAGCAGCTGTCATCATGACTCCTACATTCTCAAGCATTCTTCCTTTGACAGGGACTTTGACAATGGGACCTATGCAGGAGAATTGCTTTTGGGTGGGTCCCCAATACAAACATCACATAACACACAGACGGCCACTCACATGATTAATGAAAACACAGCTTAGCATGATCACGAAACCCAAGTAGCAAGTCCCCCTTACACAACATCATCCACAAAACCATGTGGTCCATGTATGACAATGTCACTTCTTTCCCACTGAGATTGCTGGATATGGTTGCAAACCATGGCTCCTCACACCAGTAAAAAATCCCTAATACACCAACACAGCACCGCTACATTGAAGCACACGTCCAAACAAGGAATGTGATAGAGCGCAACTTTGGCTTGTTCAAATCAAGATTCCGGTGCCTGGATCACTCAGGGAGAGCTCTGCAATAAGCACCAGACAAGGCATGCGACATCATCCTAGCGTGTGTCATGCTAGAAAACATAGCTGTCAACACAAATCTAGTGGAGAAGATTGAGCCTCAACCCACTATCGAGGTCCCTTTTTCCCTTGCACAGGATGAGGAGACCTTGAGAGGGGCAGGGATACGAGACAGGATCATCAGGGACCATTTTATCTGTGAGTATAATACAGGAATCAAACACAACGTATGTATGTCCATGATTAAGCTTGAGGTATGTGTGCAAACAAACTCACACAACACATAATGATCTGTTTCACTCCACAGTATGACTGACATACACAGCCCTGATAGTGCCCACTACAATATCAAAATCACTTAGCGGCCACAGTATGTGACTTATGCAGCAGCTATTCCATGGATGTGTTTCATTGAGGGTGTGAATTCAACCTGGAATCTGCCATTCCCTCAGCCATGACGTATTTGCCACTTCAAGGATATCATCCATCCCCCTGCTGATGAAGGCACACCACGTTGCCTGTTTCCATCATATTCCTGAGGTTGAATCAAGCAAACAAGAGATTTTGTGTTGAAAATAGCCATACCAACTATAGAACCCTTGGAACAGTTGAGAGGTATCCAATCCAATGACATTTGATACATTGGATACCACTCTTGCATTCCAGGTGTTAAAGGGGTATTAGAGTTACTATGCGAACAATAGTTGTACAATGTGTAATGTAGCAGAATAGGGATGGATATACTAGTGTTGGCTACAGCATCAGAGTAGCGAATTAGGAGGCAGGTTGGCAGGCCCACTATAATGACCTGTGTGTGTGTATGCGTGTGTAACACCCTCTGTTTCATGGGGGTTGTTTAATATAGTGGATGGTGTGTTGCTGCAAGGTCCTGTTCACATTCTACTAATGAAAAGGATTTAGGAGTAATGGTAGACAATAGACTTAGCAGTAGTGCGCAGTGCCAGCTGGCAGCTACAAAGGCCAATAAGATATTGGCATGTATTAAAAGGGGTATATTGACTCAAGGGAGGGAGATATTATTCTGCCTCTTTACAGGTCCATGGTAAGACCATACCTAGAATATGCTGTTCAATTCTGGGCACCCTATCTGAAAAAGGACATTATGGAAGGAGAGAAAGTGCAGAGGAGGGCTACAAAACTAATAAGGGGAATGGAAAGTTTTAGTTATGAAAAAAGGCAAGAAAAGTTAAACTTGTACACACTAGAGAAACGGCATCATAGGGGATATGATAACATTATATACATATGTTCAGGGCCCATACAAAGGGCTCTCCAAAGACCTGTTCATTAACAGAACAGTACAAAGGACAAGGGGTCACCCGCTTAGATTTGAGAAAAGGAGATTTCATATACAACAGCGGAAGGGATTCTTTACGGTAAGGACAATAAAGGTACGAAATTCACTGCCTGAGGAGGTGGTGCTATCAAATACATTAGATGCCTTTAACAAGGGCCTGGATACCTTTTTAAAAGAGCAGAACATAGAGGGCTATGTACGTTAGTATTGGGATTAATATTTAGTTAGTGCTTGATGATCCAAGGAGAAATCTGATTGCCATTTGGAATCAAGAAGGAATGTTTTTCCCCCCATTCAAAGCAGAATTTGAAATTGCTGTATTGGGGGGGGGGGGGTTTTGCCTTCTTTTGGATCAACGATGGTAAATGGGAATAGGTTGAACTTAATGGACGCAAGTTACTGTGTAACTATGTAACATATACATATGGCTGGGTGGCATCCCCTGTTCTTAACCTTATTGGTTCCAGAGGGGTAGACAACCCATTGTGATAATGATGGGTCATCCTTTGCATAACACAAAGTTACACAGTGCAGTTTCAAGTCCTGTCATCCCTTCTCACAGGAATCCATGGAATGGCCCATCATGGAACAGAGGAATGTCCAAGTGACTCTGGTGAAACACTGACTACACTTCCATGAACCTCACATCCTGCTGCTCCCTAGTGCTATTGTTTACTCAATTAAATAAGTAATATATAAGTTAGCAACCTCTGGCAAATCTTTCAGAAATTCAGGAAATGCTCAATATCTAACACAAAAAACCCGTACAGCAATACTCCTCCTTTTCACAGTTCAAAAACCTCTTGGAAAAAGTATGAGCAGGTCAACATAGTGTTTACAGTAGGCTGTTTTCATGTTAATGTACTTGTGAAAATTCTTCAGTGCCTATTGGCACAATACAAACATGTTTATGCTTTAATGTATCGTTAAACATATTAAAGGAAACCTATCACCCCCAAATATATGTCTGTTGATTCTGATGTTGTATTAGCTATTTCATCATATAATAGTTATAATTTATGTATCCAATATACTTATGAAGGCATGTCTCTAATCTTAGGGGTCTATTAAACACTCTGGCAGTCAATTAAACTGGGGCCATGAGTAGAGTTTGAAATGTATTGAAGCAAGATGTTCACCCTGCATAGTGTATTCAATAGACCCGACTAGTGGCTTCTTCATGCTCCTGTACTGTAGCCAAACACAACATTTATTTCAATCATTAACCTCAAATTACTAGGTGTGTAATCAATTTTTCCTCATCAGAGTGTGAATCCTAGCGTATGTTTGTTTTGCTAATCTATGCCGCCAGTGAATAATTTAACCTAAAAGTATGGTTGGCTGGTTGGCTAACACCTTAATAACCACACCAGTGGATAAAAATAAATAGGAACAGTCTGGCACATTGTATGCTAAGAGGTAGGTGTCAGTTGTTCAACTTCAACTCACATCTTGGCCAAACAACCACTTCATGTTGTTTTGATTTGCTAGTTGGATTGTGAGTTGAAATTGGACAACAGTGTTTGTGCTGTGTGTTCATACACATGGTTCAACAGCTTACAACCAAGTAATATGTGCAGGAGTTGTGTTGAATAAGTGCAATTTATTTTGAGGGAAATATGACCTATATGGCTTTATTATTTTGTGTTGGGGCAGACTTTTGAAGGGTCTGTAGAAGTGGATGCCCTCACTGACTGTCTCGTGACTGTAGTCATTCCTGGGTTGGTGGTACAGTTATTTTAGTCCAGCATTGCACCTTTAGCCTATTGGATATGGAACATTATATTTTTATGGTTTTATGAAAGATGTTTATCTTTGAATGGCTGAGCTGAATATATTGCAGTAAACTTTTTTACTGTGGTAATATCTCCACCTTGCAGAGGTAGTGGATCTTGCATCACTACTGGCAGGACCTCCCAAGCCAAAAGGTTGATGGATAGGTGCCAGATAAAGATAAATACCCTGGAGGACAGCCGCTACTTCCAGTAGTGACAGAGGACCAGAGTAAAAACTGCAATATGGTCCTCTATATACACAATGGTGAACATTCACAAGATGGCTTCAATGAACATCACTCATTGAGGCAAGAAGCAATGGCAAACTACTGCTGTATACTGACAAGAAAATCTGATGGGAAGAGCAAAACCGTATGTAGATATGGTGCTGGGTGATGAGTCCTCGGGATCTGCAGATACCCTTAATCATACTGGGGACGAGCAAGGGAATTACTTGAGTAGAGGGGCCAGTGATGACAAGGACTGATCAAAGCCCTTGGGATGCCCTGCCATTGATGTTGGTAACTTTGAAAAAAAGAGTCCTAATTTCTTAAATGTCTGCAATATTGCAACTTAGAATGTCAGAAGTATGAACACAGAAAAACTGGATACTGTAGAGAGAGAAATGAAATGCAACAATGTTGGTATCCATGGTATTGCAGAACTGATGTGGGTAGGAATAGGACATATCCAGACAGAGTTTTATAAAGTATTCTTCTCTGGGCACAAATAATGAAAAATAATGGTGTGGTCCTGATCAGCACAGAGAATTTGCAAAGTCTGTATTGGATTAACTGTCACTCAGTCATCCCCTTTAACTGCCTCTCTCTCTGAGTGCTGCCAATCATCATTACATTCTTGATATACTTTTTCTTATTTGTTTCTTATGTGTGATCTGGCATTCCTGTTAGTCTCCAGTCTAGTTGTGTTCCTAGTCTCTGTTAGTCACAGTTGCTGGTCCTGATAAGTTCTTGACTATTTGCCAGATAATTTTGCTTCTCTTGATATCTCTGCTACTGCCCCTGTTAGGTCTTGACTTTCCACTTTCCTGCCATTACCTGTACTGTTCCTGGCCCTCTGATACTGATAGATCATCCTGTGCATTTCTCTCCTCCTCACTCTCTGTGGCTTTCTCCTGTCATCTGGAAGCTTGGATCTCCAGTTACCGTTAAGCAGTTCCCAGTCCAACCTGCTTGACTATAACTCTACCACCATCTGCTGTTGGGTACTGGCATACCATTTCCTTTATTGTTTTCTGGAAAGCTATCTAACCCTTTTGGGGTGGTCTTTGCACCTAGTGTTGCTCCACAGCAACAAACTCTAGCCCTTGGTCTCCCCCTACAGGAGAGCTCTCTATACTCTCACTGAGGCTAACCTGTGTATTCTCCAACTTCAGTGGAGGGTACAAGCTGGTCTTGTGGTTAGCATCTTTATTCATCCCTTGCTGCAGAGCCATTGCTGCAGCAAGGTGCAGGAGGGAGTAGTCCATGCTCACTAGCCAAGAACCCTAGCTCCGCTTCCAAGTACTCACTCTTTTGTGGGTTCTAACCAAATTATAAATGAAGAATACAAATCCGTGCTACAAACATTTAGGTAATCCAAATTTATGCACCCCCCCCCCCCCACACACACACAGTTGTCAAGGAAGAGGACATTGATGAATTTTATGGAAAATTGCAAGATGTAGTTGATGCTAGATCCAGACAGGATGGAAAGTAGAAGGTAGTAGAAGAAATCTAGGAAGTATATGAGATGGAATCTAGAGGCTACGGGACTCAGAATACTAGAGCAGCGCTAGAAAATCTAAGACCGTGCAAAGTGGAGAGCTCTAGTCCATCAGGTCACCAAATGTCGACTTGATGAAATGTGATGATGATGACATTTTTTATGAAGGCATATATATTATACAGCTTTTCCCTGCTGAATAAAACAAATGTACTCCCACCGCAGGAGCATTTTTCTGCAGCCAAAGATTTTCACCTGGTCAAGAGTGGAAACAAAGCATTGTTTGGCTGCAGAGACTGAAGCAGCCATAATGGTGGTCTGACAGTGAGAAGATTAATAGAAAACATCTACCCGCATCTTCAAATGCTTTTTCTGCAAAATGTATGTATGGGGAGACACTACCTATGATGCTAATTAATTGTATTATTATATGTAGCACTGCAAACATTTACTCTGTACTGTAATAGCACAAATCTTTTAAACAGAACCAATAACATATTTTTTAATTCAAAAGTTGACTGTTTCTTTAAGAATCAGGAAATTTACACCTATTTGTAACTGCTTCCTTTAAAGCTGTCTTAAATACTCCTTGTTTATGCAATTATATGTTAGCCATATGGCCCTCACAATTAAGGAAATGGAACTCACCCCACTACACAGTCACATGTTTATAGATGCAAACAATGTTTCATTTTTTCACTACCGTTGCAGAACATGGAGTAGTTGGTCAATTGCAGTTAAAGTGGGGGATGTATTAAAGAAAAGTCATGCAGCTTTTGAGCAAACTAAATGCAAATAAGAATCCCCATTGATGCCACCTCATGTAAACACAATCAGATGGAATTCTCTCATTAGAAATACCGACGCAGGAATAAAAAGGAGCTACATGTGAATTTTTTGCTTAGGGCCTTGAAAACCCTAGAGCCTCCCCTGCCTTGGATGATAGAAATACCTTCAATGCATCATGAAGCAATGCACTGGTTACCTCTCAAGCAGTTAAAGGGTTAAAAGCCCAGCTGGTATTCTAATTTTTATTTCTTCCCTCTGATGCACTTGGTTTGCCCACAAATGTCACCACTTTTCTGAGTACGTCGGCTCCAGAGTGCTTTTGTTGATCTGGTCTAACTTTATAGGCCATTTGTACAGTACAATGTCTAGTTCATGAAAGGTCGAAGTTGCTGCAGAAGCTCTTGTGTTGCATATGACTTTGATTTAAAGGGATAGTAATACTTAAAATGTAAAAAAAAAATGTTGTAGGGTTTATTCCCCTGAGTAAAACAAGGGGACTTCCACTGCTGAAAGGTGTTTTATTCAAAAGTTATTACAGTTCAAAGATTAATTTTTTAGGTGCAATATCACAGTGGCCTGAAATTGTATTGCTACACCATCGTATGGAGATTTATAGTACGCGGACCACAGCTGTCCAAAGGATGGTGTAACAACAGTGTCACTGTACAATTTCAGGACACTGTGATATTGCACCTAAAAAATACAACTTTGAGCTGTAATATCTTTTGAATAAAACACCTTTCAACAGTGAGAGTACCTTTTTTTTACTCAGAGGGATAAACACTACAATATATATTTTTTACATATTAATTATTACTATCCCTTTAAAGCTTTGTTTCCCAAGATATTCTGCAGAATCAAAGGCCCACCATTTTCACAAATGGGTATATATATATATATATATATATATATATATATATATATATATATATATATATATAACAGAAAGGGTGAGGACTTTGGGTGGATTGATATCTGGAACTGGTATAATAATTTGTCCCTCTGTCAAAAAGCTGCCAGACGTTACTCCACAACCACCTCTGGCAAACAGTCTCATAACAACTGTTTTCATGTAGATTAAGTGTTTTGTTAAGCTGAGGAATGTGACAGCACATTTTCCAAACATTTTGTTTATTTCTTTTAGTAAATCTAGTTTTGAAATGGAGTACACATCACTAAGAATGTATACAGCAATTAGATCTTTACAAGAAGTGACTAAAAACTTAATCTATTCCTTTCACTCTGTTAACAGTCGGAATTTATCAGTTCTACATATCTCGTGAATCAGGCCTCCGGGATTAACTGAGGTGAAACAATATGGTAGAAAAAATATAGTTTGTATTTTGTTTAACCCCTTAACGACCCGGCCGTGTGGGCACGTTGAGGTCACTAAAGGACCACGGAGCATTTTTTTTTTTTTTAATTCGGATTCCGGACTCCAGGAACTGCATGCAGCCGTGGGGGGAGCCCGGAATTCCATCACGGTCATAGTACGTCATGGGTCGTTAACTCAGATCTACCCATGACATACTATGACCATCAAGGGTCGTTAAGGGGTTAAAATCCACACCCTGTTTTGGTCAATAAAACTCATGAAAAGGATATGTTTTCAATTTCAAAAGAATGGAGCAATTCTAGAGTAAACCAACTGCATCATAGAGGAGAAATAAAAATATCCCAAACTACCACTGATTTAAAGGGGAACTTTCACCTCTAAAACACTTTTTGCCAGGTGTTTAAGCTATTAAACTTGTATTAGGATTCGTGTTTTGCTTTTCATTTACATACATACTTTCTAAGATATGTAGACTACACGCTGGGCACTTCTGCATTCTATGGCACACTGTATCTTCAGCATCTTTAGAATGTAAGCTTTCGGGCAGAGACCTCACACCTAATGTTTCACTCTACAAAGCACCTGTAACCCTGTATTGTTTAAACCCTTAAATTGTAAAGCACTGCGTACACTTGTGTCGCTATATAAATAAACATATTTATATTCATTCACAGCATCGCAGGACTTCCCAGTCCTATAATTCTCCTCACACCTCCCTTCCAGCTGTTCCAGGGAACGCGTTAACTCTTCCCTTCTTAGTGGGGTGCCTCCCGTCTATCATTACAGCAACTTCTGTTGATCATTATACTGAGCTCCATTTATCATTATACTGAGTTCCTTCCTGGGACATCTGGGAGGGAGGTGGGAGGAGCATAACAGGACTGGGAAGTTCTTGCAAGCTCGGTATAATGATAAACAGAGGCTGCTGTAAAGATAGAAGTGAGGAACACCACTATGAAGGGAAGAGTGAACACGCTCCCTGCCACAGCTGGGAGGGAGGTGAGAGGTGAATTACAGGACTGGGAAGTCCTGCTCTGCTTTGCTGAATATACAGTGTGCCGCAGAATGCAGAAGTGCCCAGCGTGTAGTCTACATATCTTAGAAAGTATGTATGTAAATGAAAAACAAAACACAAATCCTAATACAAGTTTAATAGCTTAAGCACCTGGCAAAAACTGTTTTAGGGGTGAAAGTTTCTATTTAAATGATCCTTTTAGCCCAGTGAATATTAGAGTGGTTTTCACTGTTCATTGTGGTAGGAGAGAGAAGGCAGGAAAGAAGACATAGACTTGTCTTTTTGATTGGAGGGCTATGTCAAGGCACAGGGAGGAGGGAGAGCTGGATCATCTATGCAGAGGGGAAGAGGGAGTGAGAGACAGTATGCTCATAAGTGAAGGAGGGAGAGGAAGTGTGTGCCATTTAATGAAGGAGGAAGAGCAGAAGGACTGGCTGATTGAGTTGAAAGGATGAAGAGTAGTGACAGGCATCTGCTAAAAAACATATAGGAGCCAACATGTCGGATGGAGCAAATGAATGCACATATCCTGCAGCTGTGTCCATTTTATCTCCCAAATACATGACAGTGCACGCTTTGCACTCAGAAAGCATGTTTTCTATTTAAATAGTTTAAATATTATGAAAGAGTAGCAGGGATGAATACTTGAAAACATTATTTAAAAAATGCCTGTGTATAATGTTAGCCAAAAGGTTGTGAGATTCATAATTTTTATTTTTTTGTGGTGATCTCTGGGTGAGGCAGAATATGCTAATGTATGATTAATGATCACTCAAACACATCATTTAATTAGCATATAGCACCACAGTTAATTTCACTTTTTCATAAAAAGTATCAGTATCTCCTGTACATCTGCTGGTCTTCTGGACAGCATGATACAAAGGCATTTTAATTAAACTATGCAAACTTGAATTTAAGATGACATGTCCGTTTTAAGTACAAGAGAAGATCCATATATGAAGATAGATGCCATGATGCACACAATGCTAAAAACACCAATCTTCATTAAAAACGGTCATAAAATAGAAAACAGTACACCAGTAGTCAGTTGCTGGTCATCCAACTGTTGGGAACTATATTTCCCATGATCCCCACCCAGCCATTGTGCATGCTATAGAGAAGGTGTTTAGGGTTTGTTTGATCATATTGTTCTGCCCCATGTATAGGAATACTTACAGGTGTAATTTCTTCAGTATTTATTTCACCCTGTAGGGGCCAAGTGGGTGTGCAATGCATTGCACACCCCTTTGATCCATAAGGGGTTAATCAGTACAAATTAAGAGGTTAAGCACAAAAGGACATCCATATCTGATAGATAGAAACCACAATGCACGCAATGATAAAAGCTCAATTGAATGTCCAGCTGCTATTTAAATTAATATGAATTTGGAATTTTTTAGTGTATGATGGTGCTAGGTTGCATTACATTAAAGCTGATGTACCAAGAAGAAATTGAGCAAATCTGTGGCACAGCACCTACACTAATTGGGGCAACTAACATTTCTAAAATACGGGGCTTTTAACCTCTTAAATGAAAGAGAGGTCACCAATAGGGATAGGCAAAATTTTTGCCTCAAGCCAAAGTCTGTGAATAATGACACTTCCGGCTTGGTGAATAATTTCCCACAAAAAGTGCTATTTTTCGTCTAGCTCAATCCATTGAAATCAATGGGAACATTGAATTTAAGCACTACACATAGCAAATGTTATTTTATTTCCCAAAGGAATAGTATAAAAGGGGTATGGGGATGCCTGCGTTGGTGTAGTGTGTGGAAAGAATCAGTTGAACAGGAAATGTTTATTTGGAAGTTTTGTTTACTGGGACCGGGGGGCAGTTACTAAAAGGACAGTTAAAGTGGATCTGTCATCACTTGACAAGTTTTTATCAATACGTAGAAGAGTTAGCGAATAATAATAATACGTTATTATTTAAAAAAAAAAAAAAAAAAAATATTTGCAAGAAAATTAAATTTTAAAGTATGTCCAGCAGCCTACTTCTGGGTACATGGCTCTTTCCGCTCCTCCTCTGCTCCTGTCATTCTGCCCAGCATCATCCGCTGACGGAGGCATTCTGTTAGCAAGCTGGAGCAATCTCATTGGCAGAGATCTAGCCAATGAGATCACTACAGCTTACTAACAGAATCCCTCAGTCATCGGAGGATGCTGGGGGAAGTGACGGGAGCAGAGCCTGTACGGAAGACTGTGGCAAGAGCAGTTTAGCCGGAAGTAGGCTGCTAGGCATACTTTAAAATGTAATTTTCTCGTAAATAAGTTTTTTGTTTTTTTTTAAATAATAAAGTTTTATTATTATTCGCTAACTCTTCTACATATTGATAAAACCTTGTCACGTGATTCCACTTTAATAAAAAAGAAATTCAATAAAAAAAACATAAGACATAGTATAAAAGGGGTCTGGGGAGGGTGCCTGTGTTGGTGGGTGGAGTCTGGGGAAAGAATCAGTTGAACATGGAATTTGTTTTGGGTGGATTTGTTTAGTTTGTTTAGTGCACCCCATTATTGTTTTTGATGGAGTGGAGTAGGGAGGCTTTTATATAAGTCTGTGCCCATTCAACTATATGTAGACATTGGGTGGGTTTGTTGACTAGTATTGGGGGGATAGTTAATAATAAAACAAATAAAATAAAAAACAGGGACCATCTGACCTAAGCTGCCACTGAGGTAGACTGATACAAATAAAATAAAAAACAGGGACCACCTGACCTAAGCTGCCACTGAGGTAGATTGATACTTGACATGACAGAGTATTTTGTAGAGGATGATTTGTAAAATTTTTTGTTAGAGTCACAAGCCCTGAGGAAGCATTGATTTCTAGAACTTAGACTTGTTTGGAGCAAACCCTAAGAAAACATTGATTTGTAGGACTTAGGCTTACTTGGCAAAAGCCCTAAGGAATCATTGATTTGTAGGACTTAGGCTTGTTAGAAACAAGCCCCCAACAATGTTTTTTTTATTTGTAGGCCTATGTTTTTTGTTTGTTTTTTAAATCACAAGCGCTGAGGGAAAAAAAGCTCTACTGGCCTAGTGCCAGCAGGTCACGTCTTGTTTGCCATTGTCAAATGCCCTGATGTAGATGCGGAATTTGAGACTGCTGCTCTTGCTGTTGCTGAGTTGTTTAAGCAGCAGGATGATTAGGCAACTCAAAGGGAATAAGATCACAACAGCAGTAACATGGGTGAGGAAAATTCCACTTGCCATAAACATCTGCAGCGATGCACCTGAGGCATTAGCCCCCACCACTTCAGGTATATGTGGAGAATAGAAGAAGTTGGCCAATAATGCTTCTCCACCTGCCCCTCCTCCAAAATCATAAGCGTGTTGAGAATATAATTTTTTCCCTTGAGAGCAGAACTGTGCCTCTCACATCAGCAACTTCAATGTACACTGTGTAAATAAGGGAAGGACTGTGAACAATGGGTACATCTGTACTCACAAGAAACACCTGGCATAACTCTATCCAAACAGCATGACACCTAGGGTCCCCAAAGTGAAATCCCACAACCAGAAACTAAGAAATGCCTTTGTCACTATGTCCCTTGTCCACATACTGCTAAGGACACATGACAACTTGCTGACAGTTTAACAGTAATGGTAAACCCTCCCTGCCACCATTTTAGAATATTCTGCAGGATGCAATCTCCTCAGATGCCGCTTGATGCCCTGCTTGCGATTCTCCTCCACGTCACTGCCATGTGTGGTCAGTGCACCACACAGTGTGCAACGGGTGGACACAAACTGCCACATCCTAACATCAACAGAGTGACTATCATTTGGCAGGGGAGGTAACTATGAACGAGGTGGATTGGCAGAAGATGTAGGTACCCTAGAGCAAGAAAGTGATGGTGAGCTAGTTGTTATGCTCGTCATCGAACTTCCAGCCTCTGTCTGAGTTGTTCTATTCTTCCTCCTCTTCTTTGATCTTTGCCTCTTGTTTTGTTTTTTTCTGGAGAGTCAGGGGGTACAGCCAGGGCCGGATTTACATCTCAGGAGCCTGTAGGCACAGAAACCAGAATCGCCTCTCCCCCCATTGGCCATCTTCACTGGACACCTCTACAATGCTCCTAATCTCCATATTACCCCCAATAACCATATTGCCCTCACATTGCCCCCCATCAACTCCATATTGCTCCCAGCAGCTCCATATTGCCTCCACATTGCCCCCATCAGCTCCAACATGCCCACATCAGCTCCAACTTGCCCTCATATTGCCTCCATCATCTCCACATTGCCCCCATCATCTCCATATTGCCCCCATCAGCTCCAACTTGCCCTCACATTGCCCCCATCAGCTCCAACATGCCCACATCAGCTCCAACTTGCCCCCATCATCTCTAACTTGCCCCCATCAGCTCCAACTTGCCCTCACATTGCCCTCATCATCTCCACATTGCCCCCATCAGCGCCAACTTGCCCTCACATTGCCCCCATCATCTCCACATTGCTCCCACTTTGCCCCCAGTATCCGTTTCCAACCTCCCTGGTGGTCCAGCGGCAGGAGAGGTCTCTGGTTGCTTCTGCACAGACCTGTAGCTGATGTTGCTTCAGAGTGGTCTTCTCTTTAGGAATGCAGAGCGCTGGGAGATTACATCATCTCCCAGCACTCTGCATTGCTAAAGCGCCGACAAGGGAGAAACAGCAGGACCTCACTATGCACGGGCAGCGGGTAGGGTTACTGTTGCCAGTGCTGTGGATGAAAATAATAATTAAAAAAATAATTGATTCCAATGATAGTCACCCCTCTGTGGGGTGTGCCTGTAGGCAGATGCCTACTCTTCCTTACGGCAAATCCAGCCCTGGGTACAGCAACAGCGATGCTCGATTTCTGTGGTGGGTGTTTGGGTTTAACATGTTTCACATAAATGTCAAAGTGTCTGTGTTTCATTTGTGTTACCATTGTGGCTATGCCAAGGTGCATTCCCTCCTTTCCCCTTCTCACTGACTTGTCACAAATTGTGCACAGTGCTGTTGGGTTTGACTGCACTGTGCCTGCCCCAAGAGAAAAATAGTTTCACACCCATGGCATTGGGGGGAGGGAATAGGTGGAGAAAAATGACCTCTTTCTTCTTCTCCTCCACATTCCTCTTCATTGGCTGGATAGAGGATAATGCTGCTGTTGCTGCTACTGTCTCAGAACAAGCACTGCAACTAGGACCAGGAGTATTGCTGCTGCTGGCAAATGGAACCTGTCCTTTTCCTGCATCACTTGTTGACCCCATTTCCACTGTGCCCACGGTAGTCTGTGGCACAATAGTCTGCTCCTCAGTATCCAGCTGCCCTTGCAACTCAGCAGAAGCAGGAATTAGAACAGTTGTAAATTCCTCAAATTCCAAAAGCGCATTGCTGGTGCTGGTGATGCCCATCCTCATCCCTGTCTCCCATTCCTTCTCAGTTTGGGTTAAAAATGCCATCAATGTCTCTTCCACCCCAGCCTCTCCACCATCATCATCACCACCACCCCCAGTCCCTCTGTGCTGCTGCTTTATTACAGACATCTCACCAGTTGGGGGAGGTGATAAGAAATGGGACAGAGGGTCCTCTAATGTCACACTTGCCATTTCTTGGTGACCTGAAGAAGGCAGACTGGCAGCACTAGCAGCAGGCACAGGCAGCTGACCTGTGCTCCTGGTGGTGATGGTGGTATTATTGCTGCTAGGCAACATTTCTGCCTTCTTCAGGATCATGTTCCACCTGGACAATGTTGTGGGGGGAACATCCAGGGTCAGGGGAATGGTGTGGGCTACCTCAATCGCTAGTCAGATGCTCTGCGTTGCTTCCTCTAACATTACCTTAAAGCTAGTCCCACCAGCTGCTTCACCATCACTGTTACTACTAATAACACCAACCACATCAGTTTCAGCCCCTGCGTCTCCCTCCTCACAGTCACTAGTAATATGATGATCACCCTCTCCTTCAATCCTAACACTAACAAGCTGCTGGACCTTCTTAGTAGTAGTACTAATGTCTGGACTGCTTGGAAATAGCAAGTCTGAATTACGGTCCCCTGTTGTCACACTTGGCATCATCTTCTCCTACCCCCTCCTAAGAATTATAAGGCACACTGGCAGCAGGTGATAGCAGGGGCAGCAGGCACACCACGTCTGCCAGATGGAGCTGACCTGTCCTGCTCTCACTACTATCCTCTTCTTCCTCTCTTGAGATTAATTTACCCAGGATCCCTAGGGGTGATTTGGAGGGACTGGCAAACATTTGGTCTGTATTAATCACTTTCTCCTTCTCCGAATCAGTGAACACATAAAGGTCCTTCCAGTTCCTCCTTTTATTGTTTGTAAACTTGCTCGTAGTGATAGCAATCACTATGAGCCTCTCCTGCTACTAACACGCAGCAGAAAGCAAAGCACATCTCTCTAATTCTGGCTTTATAGCCATTAAAAAATGACAAAGAATGTTTGCTAAAGGGGTGAAAATGGCAAAGATTTTAATCACTGTACTTAAAGTGGATTTTCCCATGAAAAAAGCAGACAACTAGTGGTTTCCGCAGATTTTTGCACAGGACTTTTCACCCACCCCTAGTCACCAACCCATTGTGAAGCAGTGGGTTAGAGAGATCTCATTATTAGAGAGGTTAAATGCTCCACTTGAATGAATTTTTATTTATCCCACATGATGCAGTTGGTTTAACCCAGAATTACTCCAGGGTAGAGATGTACAAATGTGCAATAAAGGTGAGTTAAACTCCCCAGTGTGAAACTCTTTAACGTCTATGTTATTCTGTAGAACCTACGCAATAAGACAGGTGGACAACATGAGGCAATTGGCTGGCAGGGATAATGGAGTTATAGCCCGACCTCAGCTGAAATACTGCACCCTGTTGCCCACCCCTGCACTAATACCTTTCAAGTTGCAGGGGAATTGGAGAGTTTATCACAATGGAGAGTATTCACCTTTATCATACCCTCGCTTATCTTCTTAGTACATCAGCCTCATTCGATATTAGTGTTCTTTGTCTGCTTATGAATAATATTCTCAAGTCATTCACATAACTAATATTAACCTATCCCTTTAACCCACTGGATACTAGGCAGACCTCCAGGATGTTAAAATCTCTCAATTGTAAATCTTGATGTTATACTTTTGCACGTCTTTCTCGTCTGCTTTCAGAAACTTTGAGAAATGATGTTCCATATCTGTATTTACATAAAACTATGCAGCTCAGCAGATCATGAAATAATTATCAATATTTTGTGTCTAGGAATGCAGATGAAATGTATATTGTGTAACTTCAACAGACATAATTCTTGTGAAAGCAATAACTTGCTTGGCACTGCTTCTAAGTGCTAAGAATGTAAAACAAAATAATTATAAACACATGGAAATAAATATATATTGAGATCAGGGAGAAATGTTGAGGTTCTGATTATGATTCTCAGGCAATAAATGTTTGATTTCATGATATAGTCTTAGAAGCGCACTAATGATGAATTGCTTAATTTAATAGGTTTGCAATGTCAATGCACAACACAAATTGTTATTGTATTTTCTTTAATAAAACTCAGTAAAATCAGCACTTTTAACTTCTCCCATACATACGCTTTGCAGATATTTCAGTATGTGTGGGTTTTGGCTTTACCAGTGCATTGGGACAAGGCTAGGACTTGGAGTTCAGTACAGTATGTGGTTCTATGTTCACCATTGTAGAGGATCACTGCTGTGGGTCAGCATATGTGGTCCTATGGCTACCAGTACAGTGGGGCAAGACTGGGGAGGAAGCTCATTATGTGTGGTTTTTTGACTACCATGGAACAAGGATGTTGAATTAGTATGTCTGGTTCTATGGCTACCAATGCAGTGGGAAAAGTCTAAGAGTTCGGAGTCTGGGAGTTGTAGTTTATCTATGGGACCTCATATTATCCATCAGCAACCAGACAGTGCAGTGGGATAAGGATAGGTCGTCAGTTTGTGTGGTGCTATAGGTATCATGGGAGAAGGCTGGGAGTCAGTACGTGTGGTTCAAACGCGAGTGCAGTGGGACAAGACTGGGTTCGGTGTGTATGGTACTCTGGCTGCCAGTGAATTGAGATGAGCCTGGGTGAAGCTGCAGGAAAACAGCACTTTTCACTGTAATTCCAGCTGAAGCTGAAAAATGTATTTTTTAATCTTTCTTTTTGGACAAATGTTTTGCCCATCCCTAGTCCTGAGTGAAACAATGCAATAATGTTTGGCTACAAAAGCCAAAAGACACCACTATGAAGGTCTGATGGAGAGAACTTGCATGGAGAACATCTCTTTGCATCTTCATGTGAAATAGCCTCAAAGCTTATGTATAGTGGATGCTAACAGCACCAATGCTGCTAGGGTTTATTATATAATGTGCAATGGCAGGTTACACTATACTGTTATAACAAAAATATATATTATTAGCTAAACGTATACAGATTTGCTCATACATCCAGTGAGGCAGACTGTGACACAGGCTGGAACTCAGTCTTTGTCCCAGTAATCCCCACCGGTCCACCCTCCTCCTCCTGGAAGCAGGTGAATGCCATTCCACCTCGGGCTTGTTAGCTACATTGGATCCATGTGAGGCAGAGTAGTAGTTAAGGTGAATGGGAGGGATTGAGGGAGAACAGAATGAGGTGAAGGAGAGGGATTGAAGGCAAACAAGTTCATGTGAAGGGAAGTGACTGAGAGAAAATAGGAGCAGATGAAGTGGAGGGATGAGGTTGAACAGAAGGGAAGGAGGATTAAAAAGTATGTGAATGGAAGGGAAGTAGGGCCAAGATATGCCCTGTTGAAACTAAATGCAGTAAATTTGCTAGTAGCGGGTGTCTAACTGTCCCCTAATTGGAGGGGAAGGGTGGAATCACAGGATCGTGGCCTGCCCCTGCAGTGAATTTGACAGGAGTGGCCAGGGGGATGAAAATTCACATTCCATAGAGACAAAAGAAAATAAAAATATTCAGTACCATATAGAAGAAGTTGTGCAATTCTGAGCCAAACCAAATGCGTCACACAGGGAATAAATAAAAATTGCCATTGATTTAAATGGAGATTTTAACCCTAATGCTTCACAATGCCTTGGAGTCTTCTTTAGTACTCAGTCGGTTAAAAGCCCCAATTGAATAAAATTGAATTTGCATAATTTTCAACATCCCCCAGAATGCAGTTGCTTTGCTCTGGAATTGCTCATCTTACCTTGATAAATAAGGTCCAGTTTGTTTAGGATGAAAGCTAATCCAAAAGTTCTGCAATTCTGGGGCAAACTAAGAGTACCATAGACAAAAATAAAAGTGCCCATTGTTTTAAATGGTTGGGGTGTTCACACCTTAAATGCTAGAGAGTTTTGCAATGCATTGAAGACCTTTCTAACATTCAAGGAGACAGAATCCAGAAAATAGGACAGTTGCTAATGTTAGACAGAGGTAAGAAGGGCTGAGGAAGATACTGGGCTGCAGAGCCTCTGAACTGTTTCTCTCTATGGAGGGCTTCACATTGACTGCTTTAGGTCAAAGGCATTCAAAGTGTGGCCACCAGGGTGCAGCCCCCTCCTAATATTTCTAACAATTGTTTTTACGTAATTACGTAATTACTTAATTAACACATAAACTAGTAGTCGAGTAGGCTACAGAACAGTGTGAGAATAGTTTGTTAAATAGATCTGTAATCTCCTCTACTTTATCAGTGACTATCTCTAGGCTTGTAAATACACCTTTATACGAATAAAGCCAATTAAACTGTTTTTTGTACTACTTTTGTAGCCCTACTAAAAAAAAATATTTTTGAATAGCTGACAGGCTATAAATCACAATTATTATAGATAAAGATATGAATGCAGTCCTTACATTTCCAATCATGCAGTCCCAATTGAAAAAATTTGGATACCCTGCCTTAGGTCATTGGCTCTATAGAATACCTTAGGAATTGAAGTTACTCTCCCTTTTCAGACTAGTGATTAAACCCTTTTTTGTAAGATCAGCAGTGTACTGTGAATAAAATTCTACCGATTCAAAAGCATTATGCTTAACTGAAAAGAAACATTTACTTATCTCCCATGGAGTAAAAAACAGGAAATGTTTACCAACTAGTTACCAAGTGTGTTGTGCTTTTCTTCTCTTCTGTATGCAACTTATAATTATTATTATTTTTTAGGTAATGTGTACGCCTGTCAGTGAGCCCAACTCCCCTAGCACTGAAAGGAGTAACTATGAATGCAAGAGAGGTAAGCATCACACTGCAAAGCCTTAAATGGTGCTGTTGCTACACCATCTGGTATCCTATTGAAATGTAGCCTTCTATTTGGTGACCAACAAAAAGTCACCTGGTTGAAAAGGTGTCTACTCGGCAACACTTATTGGAGTTAGAGAACTGCATTAGTGTCATGGTTTTTGTAAAGAACACTCAGACAGTTAGGTAAGGTTAAAAACTTTATTGAGAATAATAAGCAAATTCCCCACTCAGGTCCAGATGAGGTCCGTACCAAGTACTTTCCACATCTGACACAGGTCAGGGTGAGAATACACACAGAGTAATAATACAAGATAACTGTGAATAGCTGGGACTAGCAGGCAGGATACAATAGAAAGCTTCAGGAACTAGGAACTCCTCAACAGCCCCACTCCACAATAGGTGATACAAGCGAAGGGTAGCTGTAGGGCAATCCCCTAGTGGACTAGGGGTAGAAGACGCAGCACCGACACCCAGGATAGGGTAAACGGAGGCAACACGGACAGGACTCTGCAGCAATTGGACCCTAGAACGCTAGGGTTATCGAGGCAATACAGACAGGACTTTGGCAGCGGTAAAACCCTAGAATGCTAAGGTTAATGAGGCAACCCAGACAGGACTTGGCAGCGACTGGACCCCAGGATGCTAGGGTTAACGGAGGCAAGACAGACAGGACTCTAGCAGCGACTGAACCATAGCATGTTAGGGGATACTGAGGCAACACAGAAGCAGCACTGGCAGTGGCTTGACCCTAGAACGCTAGGGTTAACGGAGGCAACACAGACAGGGATCTGGCAGTGACTTGGCCCTAGCACGCTAGGGTTAACGGAGGCAACAGAGACCAGACACTGGCAGTATATGGATCCTACCACTAGGGTAAGTATAGGCAACTCGGGCAGAAGTCTGGCTCATACTGGACCCTACTGCTACAGGGCAACACAGACACTGGTGAGTGATTGGGCCCACGTAAGCTCCAGATGACTATAGGAGCAGTAAGGCCTGACTGTTGCTATGCAGTAAGCGAGCACGTAACGTAGTCGTTCAGTAACCTGTGTCACCCTGATCGGAACATGGAGAATATCAGCCTGTCCCGTTAATAACGAGAACTGCAACTCAACCAGGTCGGCACACACGGAGGATACAGCCAGTCTAAATGGACGACCAGACACTAGCCCAGCCAGGTCGGAGTACACAGAGTAGTTAGCCAGTCCTAGTTGGTAACGGAATCAGATACTCAGCCAAGCCAAATCAGTACACTAGATGTTAGTCAGCCAGTCCAAGGTCAGCAACAGAATCGGATAAAGTAGTGTCAGGAATAAAACGTAGTTAGGCAAGCCGGGTCATACACGGAAACAGGAACAAGAGCTTCTAATCGCTAGATACGGGTACACGACGAAAGGGCACTGGTAGAATGACAGAAAGACGTATTTAAAGGCAAGCCCTGGGAGAAGTCACCACTACAGAGCCAATAAGAATAAGACCAGGGTAAACCCGGAAGTAACAATGTCTCTCAGCACAGATCACAGGCACTGTGATAATTAGACACTTAAGCCTGCAACATTCTGATGTTGCCCTTTTCAACCACTTGACACTTAAAGGGATTGTAATGTCCCGAAAAAAATATAAACGAAATAGTAGATGCAATAAAAAAATACTTAATGCCCTTATTCCTATCTCTCAAACCTTTAAGCTGCTCAGATGAAGAGACGATCCAGACAGCATCAACGTATCAAAATTGTTTATTAAAAATATATAAAAACAATAACAAGTCCAGTGATGAATATCTGGTGCATTTTAAGGCTTAAAATGGCACTTTATCAAAGAGTAATAGACAAATGGGCAATGGCACACCTGTACTGAACTTTAATTAAGTAGCTTTAGGCATTGGTGATACCCGTGTTTTATTCAGTAAGAAAACATCTATAATTTTTTTGTTTTGTTTGTTACAGTTTCATAATAAATGTTCATTGCACCTGATGTAGGCTGATGTATTTATTGAACCAGTTCGACTCCAGGTGGATGTGGAACACATTTCTCCAATGCTTTGTACACCCAAAGTGGCACACAAATGGTTAACAGTTTACATCCCAGAGTGCACTAAAATTGATGCAATTACTCACGTCTTATCATAACAATGGGGAAGCATTATGCAAATGCATATCTATATAATGAAAATGTATATTGTTTTTAAGAAGTAATCTGAAACTGCCACAATGTGTTGGAATTTCACCAGTGTCAAAAAGTATACATTTTGCAAGAAAAATATGGTTTTGAAACATTGTAGATAAGGGTTGACATAATTTACACTGTGCTGTCCATTTTGAGGCATACTCAAAGGAATGTATTAGTATAAAGTTTAGCATCATTACATGCCCGCAAACTGGCAACAAGACCCAAGGTTTTAAGTAGGAGAATTTGGATTTTATCTCCTTCAGTCAGCACCTAGAAATAGCCCTGTCTCCATCCCATTACAAAGCATTTAAGGGGATAAATGATCCATGTATATTGATGGAAATGTGTATTAATTCTTTATGATGCATTTAGTTTGACTCAAAATTTTCACTTTTACCTTCATACATATGATCCATGATTTCAAGCATAAAAATGAAAAAAGAACACAAATAGAGCACTGTGTAACTTGAATTTTAACATTTTGAGTGCCAGAAGGGTATGTAACACATTGCTCTGCAATGCATTGCATACCCCTCTGGAACTCAAAGGGTTAAAAAAAAGTATCAACTACTTTTCTTCAAACAGCAAGCGGTTGAATGCAAGAGAAATACTCTGATTCCCAAATACAGTAATGGCTGGATTGTATTTGGTATTCACTCACTTATCACTGAGTAAGAGCGAGGTAATCAACTATTCCCATCTGGCAGGTCCCATAGAACTCTGTTAGCCTGATATATGCATACACATATTTTATATGAGTAAACATTTATATCAATGTATTTGCAGAGATTTTTTAAATTTTATTTCTCTATACATTCGATCATTAATGGATCTCGAAAAGCATCTATCAGTGACCACAACAAAGACCAAAGTACTGGATATACTGCTCACCCTCCCATTGATGAATTCTGGACTTAGAAATTTTGTTCTACCAATAGACATTAACCCTTTGAGTGCCAGAGAAGTACACAACACGTTGCTTTGTGTACCCCTCTGTCGCTCAAAGGGTTAACCATCTTTCTAGGAAAACTGATTTAAAGATGTACATTTCAGTAGTGAAATTAATAAATAATGTAACACGTGGAGAATGTCACATCAATATTAAATGAACCTCTTTATTTACTTAACATACTACAAGATATCTAGGACAATCAGACTGCATGTTATTTTCATATTCTGCATCCAAAACAGTTGAAATGTTTCTAAGAATAACTCAGTGAATTGTTTGTTGTTAAAATGCAAAGGTATATTTGGTGTACTTTGCTATTTTAGGTTCATGACCTTATTGAATTTTTAGCTTCTGAGTATGGGATAATCTAGATTTTTTTCTTCAGTCGAAAATTACAATATGTGCATAAAGTGTATGCAAAAGTAATTTCCTAACCTGGCTTTCACACTGAATGGGGGAGTGGGCTGCAGCTCTGTTAACTCTCCAGAGCTGAACAGGTAAATAACTTTGGCAGAAAGTATTTCCTTCCTCTGGGGTGGAAATCTTATACAGAGTCTTCAAAGCCACCCTTCCTGTGCCTGCTCTGACATTCCATTCTAAGGTGGAGCAGTTAAAAAAAGATTAGAAATGAATATACGGTGGAAAGTGGACATCTTCTAGTTTGGGTACTCTATTTTCTTCACTTTGTACTTTGTATAACCAGGTTTCATAACCTTGCAAAGAGACAAATATTAAAAAATAGTGAAAGCTTCAAACCTCCATTTAGAAGGATAAAGAAAATAGGAGAAACTAAATGAAACCATATGGTAGAAATAAACATTCTAATTGATTTAACAGGGAATTTTAAGCTCCTGAATGTTAGAGAGCAAACCTTCAACACATACAAACAACAAATCTAATACACACCAGGCAATTCTGCACAACATGTGATGCATTATTTCAACACTTAGACTCTTCTATGATGTCTTCACCAGGGCATAGCTATATCCTGAAGAAGATGGCATGAAAGTGTGGAAACACTGAAATAAAGCACTGCTAGTTTTTCAGGATAGAATGGTATGAGTTAGTATTTGTCAGTTCTTTGTTCATATGGCCAAATATGGTACACAGAATGGGCAAAGGTGTGAATTAACCAGTGCATTTCCATTGGTGTAGGCCTAATCTCAATGACTGCACTATGGGGTATGCACTACAATAAATAATCAGGGGGCATGGCTGGAAAATGCTGACTTGTTAAGGAGGAGGCAGGGGGCCCTGCCCCCTCAACCAACCACCTCAGCCACAGTTTAAATTTAAAAAATTAGACCTCCTGTTGAGGTCTACTAATTTACCAGATGATTCAGTTGGCAGATCAATAGTGGGACACTGAAGAGCAAGATAGCTCTCCTGTTTCCATTTTACCTGGAGTACCCAAGTAGGATATAGAAAATGTATCTTTGGGTGAACAAATCTAAATTTCTCCATTGCTGATACATGATGTTTCTCTGTGTGTTCTGTACTTCGGGGATGTCCTAGTTCAGTCCTCAAGGGCCACCAACAGTACATGATGTAAGGATTTCCCTGATTAAGCACAGGTGAGTTATTCAGTGGCTTGTTCATTTTGACTAACTCACCTGTGCTTAATCAGGGAAATTCTTACATCCTGGCCTGTTGGTGGCCCTTGAGGACTGAACTTGGACAGCCCTGCTGTAGTTTATGGGATGTTTGTTTTAATTTGTAGTGCCATACTCTCTTGGCTACAGATGAATGGCAATAAATTATGAGAGCACAGGCACAAATTAAACACATCACTGCAAATTTCATAAAGATCTTAGGCGATATAAAATTGTTATAAAAAGATATATAATTCCTGTTTTTTTTGAACCAGATGTTCAACAGACTGCAAAAGAGAGCAGCATGATAATGAGCTATTGTATTACTAAGATTTACTGACGCACCATTTTCTTTGAGGGTGTTTTGAAGTTTCTTTTTTTTTTTTTTTGTTTATTTGTTCTTTAAAGACTATGGTGGATATTTATAAAAATGGAGTAAAAGAAAAAAAATGTCTGTAAAATAGTTACAAAGGGGGAGATTTATAAAACGGGAATTATAAAGAAAGTGTCTGTAAAATTCTGGCAAAGCTATGTAAGGATATGTATAAATGTTTAGCGACATTTTGTATAAGTATTAACTCCATTCAGTCAACCTTTTTAAAAGCAGAGCAGAAATAGTCTTGTCCAAATAAAAATTGTGTTGAAATGTATTTATAAAGAAATGTCCTAATTGTGCCATAAATAAAGACAATTTTAACAATTATCTCTTAACACCAGGTATGACCTGTTCATAATGGAAGTGTATATAGGGGGAGGCTCAGAAATGTATTCTTAGTATATGTTTAAGAACATCACTACAGTTCACAATGTCAGGTCATATTTATAAAGAAGTAAAATCTTTATAACTATGTTTATCTGTGAATTTTCTGAGAATATTTTTTGCATACATAGCTGTCGCTATCAACTTCCATTAAGAGCAAGTTATATCCGGCATTAAAGAAATAGTAATGTCTCATTATAAATTAAGGTTCGATTATCCCTGATACTTTCTGATAATGCTCTGCACCATTGCCGGTTTTCTATTCGGTCTAGTTTTTGTGTAATTTTATTATATGATATCTTGTATCAGCAAAAGGAAAAACCTGCCCTCATTCAAAAAGGAGGGCAGGGTATTCGTTATTCTGATAGTCAAAAGATTGTCCCTCATTGCAATGTGTCCAGTCAAGAGACAAGATTTCAGATCTGAGGGAAAAAGACTTACGTCTGTAAAAGGGGCGGGAAGGGGACACTTTATAATATCAAACTTATATTATAAAGAGACATAACTATCCCTTTAATATTTAGGCCTCAATTCAAAGAATCCTGCAAATTCTGTACTCTGGCGGCAGAGGTGGGCTGGAACAATGAGGCACTAATGGCCGCGTTTTCCCAAGGTTTGAGTGACTCAATCAAGGACGAGACTGCAAGCCGTGAGATGCCGGGTGATCTGGACAAACTCATTACATTTACTATCCTGATGGATACCAGGATCAGAGAAACACATTCATTCAAAGAGCATATGCTTAGGCCCACATCTCGATTGGCACCTAGTTTTGCGCACCCACCCATTCCTCCCTCGCCTCCTATGCCTCCTGGTTCTGACTCTGTCAGGGGCGAGCCGATGCAGCTAGGGTTCACGTGTCTTTCGGTGGAGGAGAGGGCCTTACATCAGAGAGAGGGCCTCTGTCTATACTGTGGGAAGCCTGGTTACTTGTTGCGTTCATGTAGGGACAGACCCTGGGTGGAGTTTTGCAGTCCCCGGAGATCGTTTAAGGTAAACCAATCCTTGAGGTGATTCAGTCTTGGGCCTATTCTTCTGTGATTGCCCCAGCCATGATTGACTCTGGAGCTGCTGGGTATTTCACTGATGCAGAATTTGCGGCCAAGCATTCTATTCCTCTGATGCTTCGTTTCTACCCATTAGCTATTGAGGCCATTGATGGGAGACCCCTACAACCATAGCCTGTTATGCATGAAACTTGTTCCTTGTCTCTTAAGGTAGGGGCACTTCACATGGAGACACTTCAGTTTCTGGTCATTAATTCTCCTCATTATGCTATCATTCTGGGGTTTCCCTGGCTGCAGACACATAACCCCAGGATAGATTGGCAGACTTGTGACATTGTGTCATGGTGTCCCCGTTGTACCAAGTCCTGCCTTCAGCAACCCGCAAGAATACTATGTACCTCTTCCTCTTTACCTGCAGAGTACCCGTCATACAGTGAGGTATTTAACAAGTTAGAGGCTAGTACCTTACCTCCACACAGGCCTTACAACTGTACTACTGATTTGGTTTCCGGTGCCACACCTCCCAGGGTCTGCATATACCCGTTGTCTATAGCGGAGAATAGGGCCATGGAGGAGTATCTGGCGGATGCCCTTTCCCAGCCGTTCAGGGCAGATTCCGAGGAGGAGAGCACTCCCTCTCCTATCATTCCCTCCAACCGAATGTTGGCTACTATAAGTATGAGCATTACCTCTCCATTGGAAGAGGAGATATTGGCTTCTCAAGCTTCCACACCAGTTGACAAGCCCAGGCAGAGAAGTTTTGTACCCGAGTCCCTACAGACCAGATTGCTTGAGACATATCATTCCTCGAAGGCTGCAGGTCACATTGGGAGAGACTATCTGATATGGTCCATTCCTCGGCTCTTCTCGTGGCCTAGCCAGACAGTTCCGCATTTGTAGCAGCTTGTTCCATGTGTGCCCGGACTAAGAAGCCTAGACATCTTCCTTCAACCTGTTCCTAATGGTGAGCGTCCTTGGTCGCACCTATCCATTTATGGTAGAACTACCTGTATCTGAGGGTTACACGGTCATCCTCATGATCATAGATCGGTTTTCTAAGATAGCTTACTTTGTGCCATTCAAGGGTCTTGCTTCTTCGAGGGAGTTGGCTGAGGTTTTTGCTAGCGAGGTATTTTGCCTCCATGAAGTACCTAAGGTTTTGGTCTCAGATAGCGGGAGCCAGTTTGTGTTGCTTTTTTGGAGGTCTTTCTATGGACAGATGGGGATCCAACTCTCATTCTCCTCAACATGCCATCCTCAGTCTAACGGTGCTTCAGAGAGGCCTAATCAAGCTCTGGAACAGTTCCTCTGTTGCTTTATTTCAGACCATCAGGACAATTGGAAGACCCTGTTACCGTGGGCCAAGTTTGCCCGGAATTGTGCCGTCATTTCCTCCTCTCAGAGTTCCCCATTTCTAATTAACTACGGGTTTCAACCTTCTCTACTCCCCAAGTCTTTTGAGGCACAGAACATTCTGGCTCTGGATGAGCATTTGAGGGAACTCCGCTCCACTTGGGTACGGGTCCAGAGAACCCTACAACGGTCCATGCAACATTACAAAACAAATGCAGACCGTAGACGGTTACCAGCTCCTGTGTTTCAGGTGGGAGAGAGAGTGTGGCTATCTTCTCATAACCTTAACTTCCAGGTGCCTTGCAGGAAGCTGGATCCTTGTTTTGTAGGTCCATTCCAGGAACTTCATAGAGTCAACTATCACGGTGCCCGTGATCTCTCTCTGTCACTCTCGCTTGTGGTTTGCTCCTATTGGCTGAGCCTGTTTGTCCCGCCCCTGGTGACCTTTTTATGCCTGGCCATTGACACCTGTCAGGTGCCCTTTCGTGGTGTTCCTGAGCCAGTGCTGCTGTTGCTGTGTTCCAGTGTTCCTGATTCTTGTGTACCGATTTGACCTGTTTTGACTACGCTCCTGAGTTCCTGCTCCGTGATCTGACCTGGCTTGGCGACGTTCCTGCTCGTGACTGATCTGGCTTGTCTGAGAACCTCCTCCATGACCTGACCCGGCCTGGCTGACTTCCTACTCCGTGACCTGAACTGGCTTGCTCCAGACCCTGCCATTGTTCCTGCTTCCTGCTCCTTGGTGTCGCCGTGGCAACATTCTGACTTCCGCTGTGCTTGTGGCAGGGCTGATCGTGATTGCCTCTATTAACACTTGCAGAGCCGTGTCTCCGGTGCTGAGTCTCCATTAACACTTGCAGAGCTGTGCTTCCGTTGCTGAGTCTTCCTTGGCACTTGCAGAGCTGTACCCACACTTGCTGAGCCTTCGGCTGTACTTGCAGAGCTGTGCGTCTGATCCTTGAACTGTTATTAACACTTGCAGTGCTGCTGTCTCCATTACCTGAGCCTTCTCTAACACTTGCAGAGCCGTTGCTGTTTATCCGCTACATCTGCTGAGCCGGCCACGTTGAGAGCCTTGTTTAGACAGCGGCTCATCTTGTCAACTAGCAGAGTAGTCGGTCTCCATTACCGCGGCCGCAGGAGGCGCTATTGGCTCTAGCTCTATCAGTGTTAGTCTCTGTTACTACTTCCGTGGGGGCTATTGGCTCAAGCTATTGCTTTACAGTTGGTCTCCGTTATTACGCCCGTGGGGGCTATTGGGAAGCTCTTGCAGTGTAGTCATCTTCGCTGTTACGCCCATGGGGGCTATTGGCTCAAGCTCTTGCAGTGTAAGTTGTCTCTGTTACTACGCCCGTGGGGGCTATTGGCTTAAACTACTCTGCAGTGTTCTGCCTCAGTTCCTGTACTGCCTAAGCAGCTTTCTAAGCCTTATGGACTTAAGGTGTTGCATCATCTAACACCAATTGCTGCCTCATTACCACCTTGGGCGTTCCAAACACCACAACAGCGACTGATTGATTATTTGTACTAAACTATTGAGCACCCTTGCTATTCTGTGTCTGTCCTGTGACAGTATATGTATTATTCTTGCTTCTGTATACTGGTCCTGAGAAGGCATATGTAGACAACAATAGCAAAGGTTGTGTATAAATATGTATAGGTGGACGCACCGCAGGTCCCAAATATGTCAATAGAAATGAGAAGAAAAGGAGATAGAACAGATACCACTGAGTAGTTTCTAAGAGATAAAGGAAATTAAATTACTATCCAGTTCTCAAAGAGTGCTCAGTGCAAGTCTGGGGACTAGTTCGGTGCTTTTTGAATGTCAAAGGTACAAAACATTTAAAACTAAAGCTTTATTATATTAAAAAGTAAAAACATATCACACCATATAGGTATGCACAGATAGAACAGAGATGTACATATAGTGTGTCTTAGGGAGTTTAGTCACATATAAGTGGACTTCTTATAATAGTCACCACTCGTTAATGAAAGGGGATTGTATCAAAGCTTTAAACATTGTATTTGTATCACACAATAGATACAAAGTATATGTTCACCGCTAGTTAGTTAGATACCTATCGCTCTACAGAGGAGATCTTTAGAATTGTACATCGATCTCTCTAATTGAGCGAAAGGTGAATATTTAACCCTTTCAAAGCGGGAAAAATGTAGTCCGCCTATCCGCTCAAGCGGTACTACAGTATAATATGGACCCTTTCAATATCGGAGTCCACAACTTATCATTTTGTTAAAGAGGTAAATCTGGATAGATTATCACAGTTACTTCTTAATTTAACAGGACAAAATGAGCGAATATCAAGTAACGCTATCATAGATAAACTCAAATTCTATCTCATCTAAATACTCACTGGCTTAGTAAGTGGAAAAGCCACTCTAACTACCTCCCTCGTGGTGTAAGCCACATTCTAGATCTGTAAGTAAAATCTTCAATACTCTCCACTCCCTTCTAATAACAAACTATCTCATCTCTTTATTGAACTGGACATATTTCTGCCACTGTCCATAAAAAAACGCCCAACGCGTTTCTCCAGACTAACTGGTTTCATCAGGGGCAAGTATATAGTTTCAAGCCGCAAAATTGCGCGCTTTTTTATACCTTCGTTTGCCTGAGAGAGAGGCTTGAATCAACATAGCCTCGATCTCAAAGCACCTCGCTACTATCTAGCGAGTTGCAGTAAGGCTGGAGTGTCATATTCAATTAACCCATGACACCAGATACCTTGGCACATAATACTAATACTAGTACTTATAGCAAAGATTATACTAGATTCAAATAATCAGAGCTGGAAATAATAACAATGGGACAGTTGTTCTTTTAATTACAGAATACATATTCTTTTAGTTCCATATCGATACTTATACTAAATACGTTCAAATATTGAGAGCTAATAAATTCAAATAATATAACTACAATAGAACAATTGTTCTCCAATCAATAGATCCATATACTTTTAGTTCCATATCTATTAATTTATAGAGATTATTCAATAGAAACACAGCCAATAACTGTATAGATTAACAATTCAATCTATGAAGGGCTTATATGTGAAGCCTTCATTCAGTCCTTCTGTGTTTCTATTGAATAATCTCTATAAATTAATAGATATGGAACTAAAAGTATATGGATCTTTTGATTGGAGAACAATTGTTCTATTGTAGTTATATTATTTGAATTTATTAGCTCTCAATATTTGAACGTATTTAGTATAAGTATCGATATGGAACTAAAAGAATATGTATTCTGTAATTAAAAGAACAACTGTCCCATTGTTATTATTTCCAGCTCTGATTATTTGAATCTAGTATAATCTTTGCTATAAGTACTAGTATTAGTATTATGTGCCAAGGTATCTGGTGTCATGGGTTAATTGAATATGACACTCCAGCCTTACTGCAACTCGCTAGATAGTAGCGAGGTGCTTTGAGATCGAGGCTATGTTGATTCAAGCCTCTCTCTCAGGCAAACGAAGGTATAAAAAAGCGCGCAATTTTGCGGCTTGAAACTATATACTTGCCCCTGATGAAACCAGTTAGTCTGGAGAAACGCGTTGGGCGTTTTTTTATGGACAGTGGCAGAAATATGTCCAGTTCAATAAAGAGATGAGATAGTTTGTTATTAGAAGGGAGTGGAGAGTATTGAAGATTTTACTTACAGATCTAGAATGTGGCTTACACCACGAGGGAGGTAGTTAGAGTGGCTTTTCCACTTACTAAGCCAGTGAGTATTTAGATGAGATAGAATTTGAGTTTATCTATGATAGCGTTACTTGATATTCGCTCATTTTGTCCTGTTAAATTAAGAAGTAACTGTGATAATCTATCCAGATTTACCTCTTTAACAAAATGATAAGTTGTGGACTCCGATATTGAAAGGGTCCATATTATACTGTAGTACCGCTTGAGCGGATAGGCGGACTACATTTTTCCCGCTTTGAAAGGGTTAAATATTCACCTTTCGCTCAATTAGAGAGATCGATGTACAATTCTAAAGATCTCCTCTGTAGAGCAATAGGTATCTAACTAACTAGCGGTGAACATATACTTTGTATCTATTGTGTGATACAAATACAATGTTTAAAGCTTTGATACAATCCCCTTTCATTAACGAGTGGTGACTATTATAAGAAGTCCACTTATATGTGACTAAACTCCCTAAGACACACTATATGTACATCTCTGTTCTATCTGTGCATACCTATATGGTGTGATATGTTTTTACTTTTTAATATAATAAAGCTTTAGTTTTAAATGTTTTGTACCTTTGACATTCAAAAAGCACCGAACTAGTCCCCAGACTTGCACTGAGCACTCTTTGAGAACTGGATAGTAATTTAATTTCCTTTATCTCTTAGAAACTACTCAGTGGTATCTGTTCTATCTCCTTTTCTTCTCATTTCTAAAGGCATATGTAGCCTATCTATCGCTATTATTCTGTGTTGCCTATAGAGGGCGATATTTCTTCTTTATTTTTTAATAAAACTGTGTTTTATTCTAACCTGCTGGTCTGAGTGTCTTGGAAAACCGATACAGTAATCTAGTATACTATGCCCTAGATCTTCCTGCTAATATGTGCATTTCCAACGTGTTTCATGTATCTTTACTCAAACCACTGATTTGCAATCATTACACCTCCACTCCTGTCCACCCTAGGCCTGTCGAGGTTGGAGATCATGAAGAGTATGAAGTAAAGTGTAATTTAGAGTCAAATAGAGTCAGAAGTCATTTGCAATATCTTGTACATTGGAGAGGTTATGAACAGGAGGAACACTCCTGGGTTCCCAAGGGTAATATAAGTGCTCCAGCACTCCTCCAGAGGTTCCATTCCCGCTTCCCCGCTAGAGCTGGTCCTCTTCCGCGGGGTAGAGGCCGCTAAGGGGTAGGTACTATCACAGTGTATCTGCAGTGGCTGCTGGGCTTGCTGTCCGCTTCCTTGTCCTCCATCTTTGCACTATCTATGCGGGCGGTCAGCAGCTAGGTACCAGCCACTTCTGCATTCCTGTGTGGTCTTGTGTGAGCGGGCGCGCTTTAGCTGATACGTAGCCAGTGACATTGCGCCTGCTCTTACAGGGCTCCGTGCGATTGGCTTATTGGCTTCCCGCCTCCTGGATAACTATTTAAACTGCCTGAAGACTGTGCTTAGTGACCCTTAAGTGGTGTTTCAGTGCAGTCGATCCTTGTGTCCTTTCTGAGTCTCGTTGTGACCCATGCTTGGCTTCCGATCCTCCTCCGTGTCTGTTTCTTTGGCTTGTCTGACTATCCACATCTGTTCTGACCTATGGCTCTGACTGACTACCCTCTCTCTGTATGACCCCTGGCTTGTGTGACTACCCACATTGGTACTGACCTGTGGCTTTGGCTGACTACCCGCTCTGTGTACGACTCCTAGCATGTATGACTACCCACACTGGTACTGACCTGTGGCTCTGGCTGACTACCCACTCCATGTATGACCCCTGGCTTGCCTGATTACCCGCATAGGTACTGTCCTATGGTTCTGGCTGACTACTAATCTGTGTGGCCTCTGGCCCTAGCATTCTAGGGTTCCGTGTGGGTTCTTTGCCTTGCATACTCTCTCTCTCTCTCTCTCTGGTAGCTCTGCCGACTACCAGTCCAGACCGGGTAGTGCAGGCCTCAGCTCAGTGTACAGCTCCTGGGTACTGGACTGTAGCTCTCTCCTCACGCCTGTATTCTGGGGATCCAAGGTGAAGTGCCTCTTTACTTGTATTACTATAAATAAAGGTGGTGTTCATCATACTGTACCTGTGTCTTGTTCTCATTTCTATTGGTGACAGTGACAGAATGTCTGTTCCCTCAGAGCTAATGTAAAATGACACTTTAGGTCTCAGATAATAAATAGACACTTTGTAGAGATGCTAGCATGAAATACAGGGTATGTAAAGGAGAAACTTCATTAGGAGACTAATGATGTATTGAACTCGAATACAATATTTATAATCAACCTAGTCCGTTTATTTAATCAATTTTGTTATTAATCCGTACCATTTCAAGTTGTATTTGTATAATTCCCTACCCCCCTGTACTGCTGACTCCCACCGAGTGTAGAAGGTGTAATTTTCTGGCAGACTACACAATGATTCCTCAACTTACAGTCCCACCCTCTTTGAAAGGCCAGTAGCGTTTACAACAGCTGTGCAGACAATGGTTAGGTGGAAGATGACGAAATGTAATTTGCATAAAAGGCTAAGTCCCACAGATCATTTTATGAAAAAAATATGAATCACCGAAAAAAAAATATCAACACTAGTATAGTTATTTCAGCATGTTTATTAAAGGGATAGTAATACTTCATTTTATCTTTATTTTATTTTGTAGGCATTAAAAACACATGAAGAACGATATAAGTCTTATCTCTCAGACCTTTATGGTTTAAGAGATATTCACAAGCAAAGTCCCCCCCCCCGTTCAGCCAAATCAGAAGGGAAGTGCCCAGGTAGACTGCAGAGAGGGACAATCTTCAATTAAGATAAGGGAAAAAGCTGAAAAACTTGTCAAGGGGGAAGGGCTTTCATTCTTTTCATACAAAGAAGATTGTCCCCTGCTGTTATCTGTCCAGTCTTACAACCAGATTCACATCTGAGAAGAGATGGCTTACACTAGGAAAAAGGGGCGGGAGGGGGAAACTTTGCTTGTGAATATCTCTTAAACCATAAAGGTTTGAGAGATAAGACTTATATCATTCTTCATGTTTTTTTAATGCCTACAAAATAAAATAAAGTTAAAACGAAGTATTACTATCCCTTTAAGTCCTTAACCACCACCCAATCTGGCAGGGGTCGGCTATTAACCCCTTAGGGACCCATGATGGTCCTGGTACGTCATAGGTCCAACGTGCGATAAGGACCCATGATGTGCCAGGACCGTCATGGATTTCAGGGCTCCCTGTGCAGCTGCATGCCATTTGGGGAGCCCTGAACCAGTACTGGCTGCGTTAAGGACCATGGGGCGTTTTCTTTTGTGCAATGAATTTTGTGATGGCAGAGTGGCGTGCAGCTGTGCTTCTGTCATAGAATTCCATGACATGCCAAGACCATCATTTGTCCTTAACGTAAATCCAACGGTGACAGTCATGGCAAGTAGCCGGTCCTTAAAGTGTTAAACTAAATAAAATGTGATTATTGATGAATGATTCCCATTAGGTGCAAGCCCAGTTAATTTTTAGGTGTTAGGGTTCCTTTAAGTGAACCTCATATAGATGCCGTAGTATAAAATCCCCATTGATTTAAACGGGGTTTTTAACCCTTTGGATTCTAGAGAAGTCTCCAAAGGACTGATTATTTGTATTTGTTCCCTATAGTACACTTAGTTTGTACGGAATGATTCTTCTTTTCTTTATACATAAGAACCTATGAGTCTGATGTACTTAGAAGAACTGTTGTAGAAGTGTTGGGCAAACCAACAGCACTTTAACCTTTGAGTGCCAGAGATGTATCCAACATATTGCATTGCACTGCGCACCTCTCCGTTAGGGATGGGTGAAAATGTTCACCTCAAACTGAAATCGGCGAATAATGGCACTTTCCTCTTGACGAAAAATTTCCTGTGAAAAGTGCAGTTTTTTCACTTTTTTCAGCCTTTTCCGCCCATTGAAATCAATGGGAAGAAAAATATTTCTATACCACACAAAAATTTTCTACAGCCATATAAAAGGCTGTCAGGCTCTCACAGCAGCCATTCTGTGTTTGTGAGAGGAGAGAGCAGCATGTTTTTAGTTAGAGGAGATGCACAAATAAAGGGGAATTGAAGCTTAGTTTAGGAAGTCATTTAGGTAGCACATTTAGGAAGGAGGTTGTCCCCCAAACACTCCAAAATTCCATGTGACTGACAGGCAAGACACAGGCAACCTATTTGCTTGTTGATCTTGCCGTTAGTGTCCCTGTGTTGGGTGGGGAAGTCTGGGGAAAAATATTGTTGATTTTCTTTTTTGAGTTACAATTTTTTTTGGACAGACTGTGATAAGACAACAGGGTGGGCAACTTAAAAAAATAAAATAAATAAAATAAAAAAATTAAAAAAAAATAAAAAAGAATAAAAACCGAAATATCTTAGGTGACAGTGACAGACAGCTGACTGGGCTTAGGCAAGGCATCATACAGCTCCATCAGTTGTGTTGTGCACTGTACAGTAAAAAAACAGTGTAGTTGCAGAATGTCCAGCAAACGCACAAGAGGAAGAGGGAGGGGTGGAGCAGTGTAGGGACATAAGAGTAAAGTAGTAGTCCAAAAACCTACTGTAGCAATGGTTGTTGCAGCATGTGCAATCAATGATGATGATCCCTTTACTCAAGGGAGGATGCAGTTTGTCAAGGTCCCAGCAAAACTAGGTCCAGCACCACCAGTGCCAGTAGAAATATAGACCCATATAAGAAGAACACTGAAGACGATAACAAGTCAAATTCAAGTGTTGATGATGCTGGCAACAGCATAATAGAGGAAGGTGTAGCAGCTGAACCGCCTGCTGCATCAGACAGCGAGACACCAAAACACCTGTCCTCAAAGTAGTAGTGAATTTTGTTATAGTAAAAGTAAAAATAAATTGTTTGAAACCTCCAAAGCTTAGAGGAATATAAGGGTAGTAGTGGGCAAGAACTGTCAGGTGATGCTGATGCTGCTGAGGATGACCTAATGATGACTGATGATGAGGCAGATCTAGAATATATCCCTCAAGCATCCTTCTCTTGTTCAGATACAGATGAAGTTGAGAGTGAGGATGATGACAGGGCTATAAGGTTAGCAGAAAGTCAAAGGCTGTATCTTCCACCACTTTTAAGGAGAACTGTACCTGTCTATAAACTGTTTGAGAAAGCCATTGGGAAGTCTGACCCTGGACAAGTACAGATGTCAAAAAGCACACAGTCACCCTATCAGTTATCTTCAGCATCATTGCCTCTTCAAAGTCCAAGTCCCACTCAGCCACACACAACTGTTTTGAGTACCCAGCAACACAGGTTGTGTTAGATATGATGAGTACCTGCTATAAGTGCTGCAACTTTGACACCTAGTAGTAGTGGCAGTAGAATTACATCAACATCCATCTCCAGTAGTTGTAGTAGTAGCAGAAACCACACATGACAGACAAAGCCAGGACAATTATATTAACAGCAGCACATATGAGGAGGTGGAGGACAGATGTGAAGAAAGGTTGCCACCATCTACTCCACTTCGGACCACTGCTATGACCGATAAGTAATATGTGTCAATAATCTGAGGAGGATAGAGTATGACAATGATAAAAATACATACACAAATCACACCATGCCAGTCCCCCACAACCACTACTATAATACATATCTACCACATTGTAGGTTGTACTTTATTTTTTTTTATTACTTGATATCATCCTGAATACGTGCCAGTGTCACTTAAGCAAGAAAGTGTTGTGGGCAAAAGACAAATGCATTCTGCATGCTAACACATTTTTCAAGCCATATTTTGCTGTAGGACTCACAACTTTGACTTTCAGCCACTTATTTCTAAACTTCAGCCCTCAGAAGAAGTAATATTACAGTGGGAAATGTAGTACCTATAGGAAATATAGGTGGAAAAATGTGTTAAAATAGGTGAAAAATGTGTTAACATAGGCGAAAAGAAGGACATTTTTGCATAGACGGAAAGGCAAAACTTTTCGCTGGAAAAGTGAAAAATCAGCACATTTTTGAGAAATTGTTCGCAGGAAATTTTTCACACTTTTTGCCCACCCTTACTCTCCGACACCCAAATAGTTGAAGGGAGAACTAGATTACTATTTATTTAAACAAAACTTTAAACCCCTTGAATGCTATAGAGTTTTCCAGTACATTATTTTTCAATGCATTGGAGGCCTTTCTGGCATTCAAGGGGTTAAACACATATTTAAATAAAAGGGAATCTATTTCTTCCATTAAGTGATGTTGGTTTGTCCCACCTTTCTGCACTTCTTCTAAGTAAATCAAAGGAGATTTGGGGAGTGTTTATTTGTGCCATACGATACGGTGGATTTGTTCCAGAATTACTCAAATTCCTGTAATACATCTGTCTCTATATGTCAGGATTAGTGGGAGGTAGACTAGTTAGAAGACAGTAACAGGATAGAAATGTAAACACCAGACTTTGTTTTGGTAGCTAATCACAGAAATGGTAGATACTTATTTGCAAAAATGCTGCTTTCTATATAAATGATTCACTATATTTATTGACCCTTTTCTTGATTGAATTCTAATCACCCTCTTCTGTTAAAATATGGCAGAATATTCCAATGGTATTTAAATACAAGGGATTTTAGAAAACAGACCAGATATTAAATTATTGTCAAAACAATTTAGACAACACATCTGGAATGATGCAAAACATTGTGTTTGCCAAAAACAAAAAAATCGAAAAAAGAACAATTTCCCTCTATGTCACGAGATAGATTGTATACATATCTATATATTGGCAAAGGATTTAAGCTTACATTACAAGGGTGATAACAGCAACCCAGTCATGATAGCTTTTATATGCTACACACAGTGAAGTCAGTGAATTCTACAAATCAATTCTAAACAAAATTTAAATACACCTTTTGCAACCAACTACACAAGGAAAATGGATGAATTGAATGAAGAACTTTAATTCCATTGCAGGTGATAACTTAATCTCTAGTTTTATTTACACATTCCCCTGTAGATTTATTAGGACTCTGTGAGGTAAAAACAGTGAAAACATATTTTCACATTAAATGAAATCCAGGCCTGTGCTAGTAGATTACCATTCAAATTATTTTGGGAGTATTTTCTACTTTGAAAATCTGTAGCACCTACATTCTCTGGTGCACTGGCTGCTGAGATAATCAACTAGTTTAAATAAATCAGTGCACTATCTCTGTCACATCTACAGGTGGAAATAGAGAGTTATACTAATGTAGAAACCAGATTGATTACTGCTATACCAGCAATACTATGCTAATTTCTTCTCATCTGTCTCTTTACTGATGTGTCCACTTTATCCAGCATTCATACATCACAGTGGAATCCCTGTTAACATTCCTCTGTCTATACTTAATAATGGTATGTATATTTTACCCAGAGTTCATGCCAAACCACTGAATATTTGTCTATGATTGCTACTTATATGCCTTTTCAGTTATTATTAACAATACATTTAGGTCATTAGTATTTGACCTATAGGCCTACACTTAATGCAGGTATATACATTATATCTTGACCTTTTTTTACAATCTGGTTCCCATCTACAACAACACCACTAACACTGCACTATGAATGCTAATGATCTATAGCATAATCTAAGGTACATTTCTCTATAGCAATTCTGCTTGACTTCTCAGCTGTTTTAGCACAACCACCCACTTCTTTTAAAAACTCTTCTTCTGAAAACTCTCCATTCCCTTGGCTTCAATGATAACACGTCACTACTCACATTTCTCTTTCAGTGTCTACTTTAACAGCACTTATTCCTCTCTCATACCAAGTTCTATTGTGGTAACACAAAGCTCAGTCCTTGAAACAATTATGTTTTCTATATACACAACCTCCCTCCATAAACTCCAATAGCACCTTTATTCCAGTGACATCAATTATATTTCTTCTCCCCAAATCACTTTCCTTCTATGTGTTTACTATCACCTCATGAATGTCCAACTGGTACTCACAAATTATTATCGCTGAAACTGAACTCTGAATATCCCCTCTTTAGCCACTGCTGCTACAACTTATATAATTCCGTTTTAACAAAGCCACCACTGCATTCATCTGCAGACCTATTGATTAAGTGTTTGATTAATTTCTCTTCTTTAGTCTGTACTTCCTGTCATGCACAATGCCCTGTCAGATTCATCTAAGATATTACCTTCAAAATTCTTCCCTGCCTTATACAAGAAGACAAAAGATGCTAAGTCACACTCTTTCCATTTAACTCTTCAACTAATTGGATATCTTCTCCAGTCACTGTCTCCACTCCAATCTATCCTAAGTTCTGTAGCAAGACTCATTTAGCTCACTAGCTACTTCTCTCCTGTATCCCCAATCTTCTAGTTCATACACTGCTTCCCCATGACTTCCAGAATTAAAAATAAGATGCCTAACTAACCTAAAAGAACCCCCCTACACCTCCATCTACCTTCATATCCAGGGGTAGATTGTAATATTGGGCCTGTGGCCACCACACAGGGGACAGCCGCTCTGCAAAATTACTATCCAGTATACAGCCCGACAGCCCAAATATCATGTAACTTAAACAGTGATGCTAAGAGCTTTAGGGATTTTCTTTCTCCTTTCCATCTTTTACATAGTTTTCTCTCTCAAGGTTATACATATTGTAAACCACAATCTTCCCATAAACTGATCAAATTAATATCAGTGACAATATATGATAGACTGGAAATAACTGCTGCACAAAATCCCAATCAGATCCACTGGGACCAGAGCCTGAGAACTCCTTCTACATAATTGTGCTTTTAAAGTAGGTAGCAGATGATGCAATAACCTCACAACCTCCTCTTTTAAAATAAATGTCATTTAAATGCACTATAAATATAATGGGCAAATCATGATATATTTTTAATGGAATAATTAAAAGTTATGTAACTGTTGCATACTAGAAACCCAAGAAAGGGCATTCCACACTGAATGGATCTGCTTCTGTGGTAAGGTGGCATGCACTAAAGTACTAAGGCATTGTTACATGCACCAGAACCTCTCTCTAGATATTCAATTACAAACCTGCAGTGTAATTCCAAATACAAATTACACAATATACTTTGACAGTTTGGATTAATGTATATTATCAGTCTCAGACCTGCTGTGCAAATTATACTTATTCTTCAAGTGCCAGAGACATGTCCAATGCATTGCAAAGCAGTGATATGGGCAAATTTCATGCTACATTTTTGTTTTTTAATCAATTAAGTAGACAATGTGTGTGTGATTCAGTCACAGACTGTCTGCTTCATTTTGGGCAGTGGGAGCTCCAACACCACTGGCACCAACCACCAAATGAATCCAGTGCTAGAGATGTTTTTAATCACTAGTGGCTATTAGCTACTCAGTGCCCCAAATAGCTCAACTGTGCGACTTTGTAGTCCCTCTCCCCATTGCTGCAAATGCATGCATGTGTCTATGCAGGTGTCTATGCCATGTTAGTTTTCTTCACTGATCTCATCTGATGATATACTGATACTGATGGTATACTGCTATTTATTGATATAATGCCCTACTGGTCTCATGTGATGGTATATTATTCTGCTGGTTTCATGTAATGGTATATTGCCCTTTGCCCTACTGGTCTCATGCAATTTTATATTGCTCTGATGGTTTCATGTAATGATATAATGCCCTTGTCTTACTGGTCTTATGCAATATTATATTGCTCTGATGGTTTCATGTAATGGTATATTGCCCTATGCCATGCTGGTCTCATGTATTGGCATATTGCTCTGTTGGTTTAATTTAATGGTATATTGCCATTTTCCTACTGATTCATGCATGGTATATTGCTTACTCTGGTTTGCTAAAAATTCTGATTTCTAAGGTTATCACATATTTTTGCCCAACTCTGCTGTAAGGTTTCTCATATCTTGCCATAATATGAATGAATCATAAGCATGTAAGGCTGTCATACACGTCACCAGCAGTTGACAACCCTGACGTCTGAGAACATCCTCTCTGCTTCTCCACTTGTTCAGTGTGGGAGTAGAGAGGATCCTCTCAGCATCACAAACAGAACCATTCCCATAACCTTTTGCACACCCCTGTGACACCCAAAGGGTTAGAAAAGTACATTATACCAACCAGTACATACTCTCATCTCTGTTGTTTTTGTTTTGAATCATACTTTTTTGCACATACATTATTCTAAAAATGCAATTTAACTCTTTGGCTGCAATGTGTTGGAGACACTTCTAGCAGCCAAAAGGTTCACAGTAACAAAATCAAGAAAGAGGACAAAGGAACTTTCCCACCCATCTTTCTCCTGTTCGCCACTCTGCCACCCCTCCTCTGCTGGTTCCTCACTTTGCCAACTACCTTCTGTCCCTTTTGCCATTGACCCCCAAGCTAGATGCTGATTGGCTGGGAGTAAACAAAAAGGGGTTGTCTGCATCAAATCCTGAGTTTTACAAAAAAAAAAACAAAAAAAACAATGACTTGATACAAATAAAACAGTGGGGTTTAGTGTCATATTTTTGACCAAAGATATGGAAAGCTTGCCTGCCTGTCAAGGCACCCCATATTAAGGCAAGTCCCTATTTGACTCCAGTATGTGAACATGTATCTAGTATAATGCAGTTAAAAACAGGGATTCCACCTTACCTTTACTGCGAGCAAAACCCTTGTAAGAGAAATGAGGGAGGCATTTATACCTTCCCTAATTCACATATCACCCTGTTTGGGGAGCTACCAACCAAGAGAGCAGGAGCCAAAAACCTTCCAAAATACATACAAAAAGTATAAAACATACAGGTTCCTGGTGAGCTCAAAATAGCTTTTATTAGTAGTGTTCAATTAGTTACTTTATATCTAAGACTATGAACATAATTATGTTGTCTGTCTGTATATAATATTTAGAGGTTATTTCAAAAACCCTAGTTTGAATATATTTAGAGCATTGAAATCTAAGAATCCAATATGGTAGTCATACAGTAACATGGAATAAAATAATGGTTAATTTTGGAACATATTTCATGGAACTAAGATTTTTTTCCCCATAATTGTACTAATATATTGCTTTGGGCTTAATGTAAATTTAGCAGGTAATAGTGAATCAAACATTTTGCTACACCCAGAATGCTATTGATACTGTATATGTATACCATATAGTATCTGTAATAGAGCCATATATCATTCTCATGCTTGACAGCTGTGATTAAAAGAAACAGCTGCCCTTGAAGTTATTTCTCATTTTCCACGTATTTCACTTTGCTTTTGCAATTAAACCTGCAAAACCTATGTAAACATCATGCTTTCCTTGAAGGGCTTTTTTCTGGAAGCCATTAACAGCCACTCCTCTAGTTTTATTAAGAAAAGGTTCCAGCTGAAATCTAATTATGAGAATTGAAACAAAGCACTGCAACAGAATGAACATCTAATATGTAACAATACATGCATTTTATTTCAGAGGTATTTGGCCAGATTTCATGTATGTGGTATATATATATATATATTTATGAGAAAGCATCATGTGACTGAAAAACTCATCTAAAGCCTAACACACCTAGGTGCGGCAGTAAGGAGAGCATATTCGTGTCTCCTCCCTACTGCCAGTCCTGGAGAAACAAGGGGGAGTGATTTTAACACTTCTGCGAAAATTTCTGCTAGGAGTTAGCCCTCCCTCAAATTCACTCTGAACAGAAAAAAATACATGTCCAACACACAAACACAACGCACAACACACACACTCTCTCACGCCTCACCCATCCATCTCTGTTCTATATGCCCCTCACTGCCTTGGCTCCCACTGCCTGTCACTGGCTCCTATTCTGACTGTATGAACTCCATCTCCGAGGCTCCTTCAAGTTACCGGCTCCTGTCACCTCCGAAGTTACAGCAACCACCAGTGGGAGGTGGTTGCTGTAACTTTGGAGGTGACAGGAGCCGGTGACAGGAAGGAGCCTGGGAGATGGAGTTCATGAAGTCAGGACAGGCACCGCGGTGGGTGATGTGACTTTAACCCTTTGAGTGCCAGAGGGCCATAGTTCACAGGGTTCGTTTGAGCTGAGTCACCCTTTCTTGTCATTTTAAAATAAGCCTGTGGATTTAGCAAAGGCAAAACAAGCTGCCAGTATTTTACCAGCAGACACGTACAAATGAAACTTGAAGATAGTAGTTAGAATATACCAGAGTTGGGGGAGCCGGTAATTCTATAGGCCGCATGTTAGCCTACTGTTCTGATACCTCTGCTCAAGTACAAATAATGTTTCACCCCTGCCCCACATGAACAGATGCAACAGGACCAAGGTGCCACTTTGCATTGGGACTCCATGGTGCAGCGGGAGCTAAGCTAAGCTGGCCACAGTGTGGCACAAGGGCCCTGGGATAATCCATGTGTCATGGGAAAACCCTGAGAAGGACATTGTGGTGAGTCAGGGGGCCAACAGGAGGCAGGACTCTTTTCCCACACTCTGCGCTATGTGGGTTCCCCAATACCACCACAGTGCGGTGCACAACAATGCCCCTCATTGCTACAAAATGCTTCAAACTGGTGGGTGACAGGACAGACTCCCTCTTCTATAGCCTCTATATTTAATTTCCCTTCTATCTCACAACCTTCTTGTCAGGACACCACCCACCCTCCAATTTAAAACTACTAGATCTTTCAGTCAGATGTATTACTGCAACCAAGCTTACTACAATTCGCCTTCTTAGCTCTTTGAGTGCTAGACGTACACAATGCATTGCTTTGCAATGTGCTGCATTCCCCTCTAGCACTTTAATGGTTAATGATTACAGTACTAAACCCAGGCTTATTCATAAATACCCCATGCTTATTACACTCTCTTGCTTCATTTAACTCCCCATACACTCATTCAGCCCCCTAACCACAGGCTCCTTCAAACTCCCCATAATTGATAAAAATCCCCTTCTTCCCAGCTTCTTTCAGCTTCCCCTCAAGACTCATTCAATACCTTCCCCTGTTTAATTTACTCACACCCTCACTACAACTCTGTACAAGTCTTCAGGCCCAGCCCCATTTACAAAAATATTATCCTCGCTCCCCCATTCTCATTACAAAATCCCTGCACACATTTACAACTCCCCATTTCAGGCTCACATCACACTGACAACTCCGTGTTCCATTTGCTAGTATCAATATATTTAGAATATATAATTGTCATTTGATTATACTAGTTGAAAGGTAAAAGGATTGTATACAACAATTAATTGCACAAAATACAGCTATTACTGGATGTTGTTTTATCCAAATATTGAATAAACCTAGTGTTGAAGGGTGTCACATGAGTAGAATTCTCTGTTCGTGCCAGACACACCCTAGGGCAGAAGTAAGGAAGAATTCTGTAATCTCCTCCATTCTGCATATCCAATAGGTAGAAGCCTACTGTAGTATATTGATAGACTTGTGGAATGTGATTTCCATACTCTGATGGTGATGTAATAAGAAAAAACAAATTCCCATAGAGAACAAATATAAATCCTCATTGATTAAACACATTTGAATATTAGAGACCTCTCTAGCATTCAGAGCGTTAAAAGCCCCATTTAAATCAATGATATTTATTGGAATATTCATTTATTCCTTGTGGTGCACATGGTTTGCACCAGAATTATACTGGGGATGTAATACTGCTAAACACTAATAAACCGACTACTAATAATTACAACATAAATAAACAATTAAGGAAAAGTTTTAAATCTTTGGATTCCATTATGTTCCATTATGTTGACATACTTACACTCTCCTTCTAGTTGGTACAACACTCATCACATCCTACATGTGGGTCATTTTAGAAGGCATGTCAGTCTGTCAGGTTCAGGAAGCTGCAGTTCTAGTATCACTCTAGCATAAAACTCTTGCGCATCACTCAGCAAGCAAAAAATCTAACAGTTTGGGTTGAATTACTTTGTAACCACTGGGTTACTCCTGACCACAGAAATGTGAAGGGTTTAGACTGCCTTTGTCAAGAGTTTACATGGAGGCTATGCTATTGTGCAGGTTCTGCAATAGGTCATTGTCAAGTACAAATATATAGATTGCTTTTGAAGCAAATATGTGTTGTTAGTCAAAATGCGTCATGTATACTAGAACTTCTAACAAGATATAGTGGTGATTGATTGAATTCTATAAGATCAGTGATGCTCAAAATTAGCTAGAACGTTTCTCATCAAATGAGGCCTATTGCTAGATTCTAGTTTAGTCCTGGATTACATTGTAGTTGTTAAGTGTTCCCACTGGTTTAATTGGAGTCCATGGAGAAAGTTGCAATATAATTCAGTCCTATATACAGTGGGGGTTAAAATATCAGCAGAATAAGAGGCTGCTTAGGGCCCCAACTTGGTAAGAGGGTCCGGCAGCACTTATACATTAGTGTTGATACATGTGAACAAAATCAGATGGCAATGTCTTATTAGAAATATCAGGGCAGGCGTAAAGGGGGGTTCCATGAGAATTTTTTGATTAGGACCTGAAAAAACTAGAACCGTCCCTTACTCTGTATGTCAGATAATATGGCTGAACCTTGAGAATTATTATTAGATTGGAATATTCTTCTCTTTCAACCAGTCCTAGCTAGTGTAACATTCTGCACTGCCTACACACACTCAGTTAGTGCACTACATTATTTCCCTTTTTTCATATGAGCTGATTTATTTTTGTCTCTAGATTACATTCAGATCCATTTTCTTTGGATTTTCCCACATATTAAATCTCTTGTTATGCTAAGTTATATATTAGATGTATAACTGTGACCCTGGACTGACTTTCTAATAAGAAAGGTTCAAAGTCCCCTTATTCTATTTTGGAGTAGTGTTCTTTTGGCTGCATGTAGTACCAGTTAACTCTTTGAGTGCCGTAGAGGTATGCAATGCATTTCAAAATAATGCATTGGATACCCCTCCCGCACTCAAAGGGTTAAAAAAGACACCAGGTCCTCAACCTGGCATAACCTGTCTGAAAACGCCCCCTGCTCTGACCACTTTCTTAATCCTTTGAGAAGCAATGCATTGGATACCCCACTGGTCCTCATGGGGTTAATAGCTGGTGTATAATGAAGATGCATGTACTTAGCCCACCACAATACCTTTGGCTTTCCAGCTATTGAAGACGATAAGCTCCCATTATCTTAAGCCAGCCAATGCCTGGCTGATAATGATGGGAGTTGTATTCTTCCTGACATGGAGAGCCAGTGGCTGTCTAGCCCTTCTAAAGGTAATGGTTGAGTCCTTAATTACTACAGAGGTTTCCAAATAGATATTTATGCAGCATCCAATTGGTTAAAACATAGCTATAAAATAAACTAAATGTGTTATTCCAGTATTCCTGCTGCATGTCCAATTGCATTTCTCTAAGGTATTAGAACATCTTTTATAGATTATAAACTTGGGAAAAAAAGATATATATATTTTTGTTTGTTTGTTTGTTTTCTTAATTAAATTCTTGACTGATTGTTATCACATCCTGTGTTCCAGGACAGAAATATAAAATTAGTAGGTCAAAGTTTGTCTAGGTAGATTGCATTAATTTAGTATATGCAAACTTGCTATAAAAAGCATGTGTCTAGTGTCAGGGGAAGTACCTCCACCTATAACAGACAAAAATGTCAAACAGTGTTTGTTCCTGCTGCGGAACTAATTTTAAAAACAGAACTGGTCCTCCTGAGAAAGCCTTGAAAGGAAACTAGGATGCAAAGTGTATGTGCTATACCAGAGCCATTTTTAGGAAAAAAATGTGGAACATGTTGAACAGACAATACCAGGAAGTTGGAGAGATTGTCTGTAGGAGAACTGATGTAACCCTCATTCTGACACACCTAGTCTGGACACAAAACCCATTTGTTATTCCCATAATTTTATGGCAAATAAGGTTTTCCTCTGTTACACAGTGAAATTATCTTGTTCACTGACAATGTGAATGAAAGAAGTTTAGCAACCTGTGAGCGAAAAAGACTTGATAAACTGTTGACTGGGAATTATAAGCATGTGAGCTGTTAAACCTATAAGGGAATTGTACATCCCTCTGGTCCTTAAAGGGTTACTGATGAGTTATAATTGACCAATGAGCAAGCAAAACATTTTAGATTCATGAATCAGAGAAACCATTTTGGGGTAAACCACCTTCATCACAGTGGTTGACATTAAATTACATTGTGTTTAAATTAATCTTTTAATCAAATCAATGTAAGATAGGTCTCAATATAATAGAGACTTATTTAGCATTGTAGAGGTTAAAGCCCAATTCAGTGGGAGTGTAATGACATTTACTAAAATGCTGTTGGTTTGCCCTGAATTACAGCAGCTTTTATTGTCAGCCTGTTTGTATTATTTAAAGGGATACTAATACTTAAATTGTACTATCCCCCATCTTGCAGCCCTTAAAAAAAACTGAATTAAATGAGCCCAGCCTTTATGGTTTGAGAGATATCCACTTTCAAAGTTCTCTCTCCCCTGATGTCAGCGTTCTAGCTGACAGCAGGAGAATCCGGTCCGGGGACCGGTTGAGGCTCTTCAGCAGAGCCGAGATAGCGTTATAGCAAAACAAGCACACATAGAAGACCATTTCAGTGAAGGATTTCATCTTCCATAACGCAATCATGGCTCTGCTGTAGAGCCTCCGCCGGTCCCGGGACAGGATTCTCCTGCTGTCAGCTAGAATGCTGATGTCAGGGGAGAGGGAACTTTGAAAGCGGATATCTCTCAAACCATAAAGGTTTGAGAGATGCAGCTGGGCTCATTTAATTCATTTTTTTAAGGGCTACAAGATGGGGGATTGTAAAATTTAAGTATTACTATCCCTTTAATAGCACACAGTGGATATATAGAGAGAAACCACTCTCACTGATTTTAGCCCCTTGAATGATACATCTCCAATACATTGTGAGCCCTCTCTAGCACTCAAGGGGTATAAAGAAGAGAAGGATGCAAGCATTCACCTCAAAAGATAAAAATGCAATAAGTAGCACATTTGCCTTCCACAGGAATTCCTTTGTTCAACTACACACATACTTTCCTTAAGCCTTGTCCCACTGGATTGGGGGACATAAAAGAACACATACTTACCCCCTGCCTTGTCCCACTACACTGGTATCCATAAAAGCACGCATACTTGCCCCCTGCCTTACCCCACAGTAGATATAAAACCAACATTCTGACTCCCTAGCCTTGTTCCACTGCACTGGCATTCATAAAACCACACATACTGACCCCCTCAGCCTTGTTCCACTGTACTTGTAGCCATAGAACCACAAATTGACCCCATCCTTGTGCCATAGTGTCCATAGAAACATGCATACATATTCTTTAGCCTTATCCCACTTTACTGGTTGTCACAACCATACATACTGTCTAGGAGCCTTGTTCCACTGCACTGGCAGCCATAAAAGTACACACGCTGACTTCCCAGCCTTGTCCAACTGCAATGGTAGCCATAGACCCACACATACTGACTCCAGCAACCTTGTTGTTATAAAGACCTATTTAGCATTCATAAGGTTAAAAGACCTTTTTAAATCACTGGAAATGTTAGTTGTTTTTGTTTGCCCTTGAATTGTTCTACTTTTCTTTGTGCACAAGGCTCAGTCAGCATCCCACTGAGTCAGAATTTGTCCTAGAATAAACATTTTGAATAAAACACTATTTTATATTGTTATCACATATTGTATCCCTGTACACTTTACACCAGAATTTAGTAAGTTTACATTTTTACACCTCCAGTAATGTATATTAGTCCAAATGTGAAAAACAATATGGGCGTTATGTATAAAAGTAAAACGGGGAAATTCTGGGGTAAACATCACATAATAGGGGACACATTTTTTTTTCAAAATTGTTATTGATTTAAATGTGGCTTGTTAACCACTTAAATGCTAAAGAGGTCTCCATGAGAAGCAATGTGTTAGAGAACTCTAGAATTCAAGGGGTTAAAAGCATAGTTTAAAGGGATAGTAATAATTAAGTTTTACTTTACTAAATATTATTAGGCTTAAAAAAGCAAATAATAACATCCATATCTCACAGCCCAAACTTTTATAGTTCTTTAGAAATTGCCATTTATATTTTCCCCCTCCCTTCCCTTTTTCCTACATCACCTCTCAAGCTCTAAGGAAAAAAATCTGGTCAGGGACCATAGGGAGTGTCTAGAGGGAGGAGATACAGCAATACAACAGACGTAAGACATGCCCAGCCATCTTGTCATCACCATTAAGTTTTTTAATGCACTCCCCTTTTTTCGGAGCTTCATGCAGTCATGTGTCAACTTTCCCTACCCATAGTGCACTGCATTGGCTTGCTTGTCTGATGAACATTGAGTTTCTGAGCAGAACCATTTCAATCTATTGCTGTGTTGCAGGTTATTTGTATAACCAGGGAGACGGACGTGCGCTCCATTTAAAGGGGCAGTCACCCACTCCTGGTTCCTCCTCTTCCTGGGGTCAGGCATTGATATACTGCCTGGACACAGGGCTCAGTTGCCTTTTTGTTGGTGTCCAGTGCAGTTCCTAGCATTTGTTTCTGTGTATTACCTGGCTTGTCTAACTACCTGCTCAGTGTATGACCCTTGGCCTGTCTGACTACCCGTTATGGCGCTGTCCTGTGGCTGTGTCTGACTATCCACTCCATGTATGACCTTGGCATAGTCTGTTAACCATTCTGGTGCTGACCTGCAGCTCTGGCTCACTACCTGCTTCATGTATGACTCTTGGCCTGTCTGACTACCCATTCTGGTGCTGACCTGTGGCTCTGTCTGACTATCCACTCCGTGCTTGACCTTGGCATAGTTAGATAACCATTCTGGTGTGGACCTGCGGCTCTGGCTGACTTCCCATTGCGTATTGACCCTTGACTTGTCTGACTATCCATTCTGGTGCCGACCTGTGGCTCTATCTGACTATTCTCTGTATTTCCTCTGTTAGTCTGATATCCATTCTGGTACGTGTCTGTGGCTCTTGGTTGCCTTCCGAGCATTTGGGGTACCTTCAGGTACGGAACTGAGGCTCAGATATTTTGCTCCTTGTTTCGTTAGTCTGTGCAGGTGCAAACCTGCGGTGGCCTACCATTCCCTATTTGAGGTCTACATACTGCACCACACTGAAGCATTATCTTATCCACAAAGTGTTGCTTGAACTGTTGTGTGTTGCTCATACTGTATATATATTGTAATTACCATTTCATTGTCTGTTTTCAATAAAATTGTGTTACCTAATAGTACCTGTCCAGATCTAATTTTACTAACTGTGACAGTATGAAATGGCCATGTCTACGGACTGAACTGGTAACCCTTCTGCCCAAGACCTTCTAGCCAGGATGGAGTTCCAAGAACAACATATTGATTAGATTATGATGGTCTTGAACTGAACTGCTCACCTCAACTGCCCTGGCGGGCAACTGGTGGCCCCTCCCATTGCGAACCCGGTTCCAACAGCAGCAACTGCCCCTGATGCAGACATGATCAGGGGTTTTTCTGGGTGTGCTCCACTTCCTCAGCGATATGAGGGGGACCCAGCTCTGTGCCGTGGGTTTCTAACTATCACGGTGCCCGTGATTGCTGACTTCTGCTGTCAGTTAGCTGTGTGTACTCTCCATTGGTCGCCTGTCTTTTACCCGCCCAGTATTGCCAATATAGACTGGGCTGAGGCACCCTTTAGTTGCCCTCTCGTGGTGTCTCTATGTCAGCAGTCACCTGTCTGTTCCAGTACCTGTTCCTTGGGCCTGTTCCCTTTGTTACCAGTGTCAGCGGTCTCCAGTAGTCAGTGCCTCTCCTGCATGGTTCCTGCCTTCATCCAGATCCGGTTGGCCTGCCGTTCCTGCTTCCGTTCCTGACCCCGTGTTGCCGTTGTTCCTGCTCCGTTCCTGACCTTGCTGGCAGTTCTGTCCTTCCTGTGGGTGTCCTGGCTTGTCTGCTGCTCCTGCGCTGTATCCTGACTTCATCCACTGACTATTGGGTCGCCTGGGCGACATTCTGATCACTGGTTTACTCCACACTACCGGTTGCTGATTCGCTGTATAGAACCGGTCTGACGCTATTGTAGTCCATTGCACCATGCTGGTTTACTCCACACTATCGGTGCTGATTCCGTTGTATAGAACCGGTTGGGCTTCGCTGCCTCCCAGTACGTGGTACTGGTTTACTCCACTCTTCACCGGTTGCTGATTCACTGTATAGAACCGGTTAGACGCTATTGTTGCCCATTACACCATACTGGTTTACTCCACTCTACCGGTTGCTGATTCGCTGTATAGAACCGGTCAGACGCTATTGTTGTCCATTACACCATACTGGTTTACTCCTCATTACCGTTTGCTGATTCGCTGTATAAAACCGGTCAGACGCAATTGTTGTCCATTACACCATACTGGTTTACTCCACATTACCGGTTGCTGATTCACTGTATAGAACTGGTCAGACGTTATTGTTGTTCATTACACCATACTGGTTTACTCCATATTACCGGTTGCTGACTTCACTTTTAGAACCGGTTGGGCGTTCCTGTCTTCCAGTACGTGGTACTGGTTTACTCCACTATTACCGGTTGCTGATTCGCTGTATAGAACAGGTTAGACACTATTGCTATCCAGACTTGTTACTGGGCTCTCCCCATTTACTGGTTGCTGATTCTGATTTATAGAACCGGTTTGGTTTCCCTGTTGGCGATACTGGTTTGCTCCACTGTTCCATCTTATGCTGCTATTCCATCTATTCAGCATTAGTGGAGCTGTCCTTCTGTCCTCCTGGCTGCCTTGCCCGGTATATTGGCAAGGCCGGTAGAACCATATTCAGATTGATTGTTACCCTTCAGGCTGCCTTGCCCGGTATATTGGCAAGGCCGGTAGAGCCATTTCCATTCCTCTGTGCCAGCTTACAGGCTGCCTTGCCCGGTATATTGGCAAGGCCGGTAGAGCCTGTCTTCATTCCACTGTGCCAGCTTACAGGCTGCCTTGCCCGGCATATTGGCAAGGCCGGTAGAGCCTACATTCTGTATCTTGATAATACTACTGTTTGTAACCATTATGTACATGAGAGATGTGTGTATGTTCTGGACCCCTGAGGGTTCCCATTAAACTTTTCAATAAAGTTTGATTTTTATCTTACTCTGTGTCTGAGAGTCTAACAAACTGTGACACTAAACCAGCTGGGTATTTATATGGAGATGGTACCACAAGCATTCCCTAATGATCGTAGTAGGGTCGGATTTTTGATCTCGCTATTGTCTGGCAAGGCCTTGGCTTGGGCCAATCAGTTTGTGGGAGACAGACAAACCGATCATACATGACTTTCTGGCATTTGTGGCCTCCTTTCGTAGAGTTTTCGATACGCCAGGCCGGAGGGTCTCAGCCTCCAAACACCTGATGACCAACCTCCAGGGCACTCGAACTGTGGCAGAGTACGCATTTCACACTCTGGAGGCGGAGGTGGATTGGAATAACGAGGCCTTAGTGATAGCCTTCTCCCAGGGGCTTTGTGACACTATTAAAGATGGAATATCTGCCTGTGATATACCGAGAGATTTGGGGAGTTAATCTCTTTCACTACACTGATCGATACCAGGATCAGGGAGAGGCCATCCTTTAGGCAATGCCTGCATAGGCTTCCATCTCGACTGACACCCAGCTTTTCATACCCACCCATTCCTCCCTCACCTCCCATGCCTCCTGGACACGACTCCAATGGCAGTGAACCCATGCAGTTGGGGGCTACTCGCCTTTCAGGGGAGGAGAGAGCCTTCCGGCAGAGGGAAGGTCTCTGTTTATATTGTGGGAAACCTGGACACCTCTTGAGGTCTTGCCCTGTGCGTCCGGGAAACGCCCGCACCTAAGATCCTGTCAGGGACAGATCTTAGGTGGTATTTCCCAGTCCCCGGAGGTGTTGAAGGATAAACCCATCCTGGAAGTAGTCATGTCTTGAAACAACTAGTCTACTTTTTCCATTGCATTACTAGACTCAGGGGCTGCAGGTTACTTCATGGATGTGGATTTTGCTGATAAGCATGCTATTCCTTTACAGTCTCGTTCTTCGCCCTTGGCTATCGAAGCCATTGATGGGAGGCCCCTACAACCCTCCCATATCACACAGGAAACACTTCCATTAATCATACGAGTTTGGGCCCTTCACACGGAGTTCCAAGTGATTACCTCACCCCACTATGCCATTGTCCTGGGGTTTCCTTTGCTTCAGACTCATAACCCCAGAATTGATTGGCACAACTGTGATATTGTGTCTTGGGCTCCTAATTGCCTAAGTCCTGTCTCGCATGTCCTATGAGATTACCTTGTACCTCATCCTCAGCCCTGCCTGAGGAATACAAGTACTTCAGTGACGTATTTAACAAGATACAAGCCAGTGCGTTTCCTCCCCATAGACCCTACGACTGTGCTATCAATTTGATTCCTGGAACGACTCCTCCTAGGGGCCGTGTTTATCCACTCTCAGTGAAAGAGATGAGGGTCATGGAGGAATATGTGTCCGATGCTCTTTCTAGAGGCATAATACGCAAGTCTACCTCACCGGCCAGTGCAGGGGTTTTTTTTGTCAAAAAAAATAGATGGGGAGTTGCTCCCCTGTATTGACTTTTTTGGACTGAATACATTGACTATAAAGATCGCCCACCCTATACCCTTAATTACTGAGGTATTTGACCACTTAAAGGGTTCCACGGTGTTCACCAAACTTGATTTGAGAGCAGCATATAATCTGGTTCGTATTAAAGTAGTAGATGAATGGAAGACAGCATTCAACACCAGGATCAGACACTATGAATACCTGGTGATGCCATTCGGGCTGTGTAACGCTCCTGCTGTCTTCCAGGAATTTATTAATGACGTCCTCAGAGACCTGTTGCAAAGCTCGGTAGTCGTATATTTGGACGACATTCTAATTCATTCACCCTCTCTTGAGACTCATCACGCTGATGTGTCCAGGGTACTGCAGTTATTAAGAGAGGATGGCCTATATTGCAAACTAGGGAAATGTGAGTTTCACAAGACACAAGTTACCTTTCTGGGATATGTTATATCCCCATCTGGGTTTGCTATGGACCCACAAAAACTAGCTGCTATAGTACAATGGCCTGTTCCAGTGGGATTGAAATCTCTGCAAAGGTTCTTGGGCTTTGCCAACTGCTATAGAAGGTTCATTAAGGACTTCTCTATACTGGCCAGGCTACTGACTGACATGACTTGTAAAGGTGCGAATGCCTCTAATTGGTCTCCCAGAGCTCTGTTGACTTTCGAAAACCTTAAAGTAGCATTCGCAGCAGCTCCTGTACTGGTACATCCCAACCCTGCCTTCCCCTTTACCCTAGAGGTTGATGCGTCTGGGACGGGAGTAGGCGCCCTCCTGTCTCAGCGCTCGGCTCGGGGGGAGCTTCTGCTTATGTGTAGATATTTTTCCAAGAAACTATCTAAGGCAGAGAAGGTGTATGACATAGGTGATTGGGAACTGTTGCAATTATTCTGGCCTTCAAGGAGTGGTGCTATCTCCTAGAGGGAATTAGCGCTGCGATCTTGATCCTTACGGATCATAAAAATTTGACTTACTTGTCGGAGTCCAAACAATTGTGGGCTCATCAGGCCAGATGGGTGCTATTCCTGTCTAGGTTCCACTTTGTCATTTCGTACCTTCCTGGCTCTAAAAACATCCGGGTGGATGCCCTATCCCACCATTGTTTTGGTGGCCGAGCCTTAGAAATGACTGTTCATATCAGGTTGACCCCGCGATCACCCTACTCAGACTTAGCTAATCGGAGGAATTCCGCACAATCCATGGGTAGTAAATCAGGACACTGGAGCAGTAAGCTCTGACCATAAGTGTAAGGCAGGCTGCCTGTATTTGTGGGCGGAGCTGGACGGTATTTAACCTCAGCATCCTCCCATCAGTCCCCACCCAGTCCTTTCCCTTCCCTTATGTCATAATATTATCCAGGTGGACCCTCATTTCAGGTTGACTTCACAACACCCTATTCCGACTTAGCTCATCGGAGGAATTACACAGAATCCATGGGTGGTAAATCAGGACACTAGTGCAGTAAGCTCTGACCATAAATAAAATTTAAATTAGGTGTTTAACCCTTTGAATTATATAAAGGCTTTGCAATTCATTGGAAGCCTCCCTATGATTCAAGAGGTTAAAAGTCTTATTCAAATCAATCGCCATTTTGTGAACTTTTTGTCTACAACAATGCATTTGGTTTCTCTTTATACATAAGGCCCATAGGCCCATATTCAGAACTGAAGTTATTCTGGAGTAACCAACTACCCCATAGTGGACAAAAATTCTTAAATTCTCATACACTTGAATAGATTTTTTATCCCATTGAATGCCAGTGTTTCACAATGCATTAGAGACATCTCTAGCATCCAAGGGGTTAAAAGCCCAATTTAACAGGAATTTGTATTTGTCCCCTGTGGTGCAGTTGGTTTACTCCAGAACAACTCCAGTTTGCTTTTATAAACATGGGTCATACTCTCTTTGCTCCACTACTTATTTTTTGCAGGTTTGTGAATTCTAACGTGTTCTTATGGTATGTTCCTTAGAGAATATTGCTTATAATAAATAATGCAAAACTGCCTAAACCTGAGTGCAAGTAGAATAGAATCCATATGCAGGTGACAGGGGATCAGTGGGGCAAAATGTTCCATGAAGCTAATCAAAAAGCCTTAAATAGTCCTTTGGAACTGGGATGTTGGTCTGTACTCACACATTTGAGTCAAAGGTATTAAGTAGATATTGGCAAGCATTCAAATCAGCTTAGTAAGGACATACTTCTTGTACACAGGCAGAAAGATTTATGATCTGTACATTTGTTCAACACATCATGCTCTACTTTAAGATTCTACATTTAGAATGGGATACATTGCTATTCACTGGGTTTTTTTCCAAGGTAAAGCCCCAGAATTGTTCAGTTAATATTTAATCCCTTCCCGACAATGGACGTACATGTACGTCCTACAGAAACTGTCACTTTGTGACAGAGGACGTACGTGTATGTCCCAGAAGTCCGGGTACCCACACGGATTACATTAGAGAAAATAAAAATTTCCTAGCCGGGCTTTAAGTGACGGCCGTGTGTGCGAGCGCGCGGTCACTAAGGGGTTAAAACTGTCATGTAGAAACCTTTCTATAGTTCCATAAGACTATATATGTTTGTATAGGCTAAAACTTTAGTTAAACACAAAGCTTAATACACAGCCTGTATTCATCATTGCAGTTCATAGGGCCTTAAAGGGATAGTAATGTTTCACAAAAACAGCAGCTCCAATTAATCTTCTTAGTATTTGAGTCATAGAGAGTGTTATTTCAATACTGTCAGACTTGTAGTTCATGAGTAATTGATTGATAATGTTTCCCCCTCCCGCCACTTTTACCTAGTGTAACACTGCTCACCTCAGATGACCAGACAGATAACAGCAAGGGGCAATCTCCTTACTGTGGGAAGAATGAAAACCCTGCCCTCCTTGACAGGTTTTTCAGCTTTTTTCCTTACCTTAATTGAAGGTTGTCCTTCTCTGCAATCTACCTGGGCACCTCCCTGTTGCTCTGAGCTGAGCAGTGTTACATCAGTAAAAGGGGGGAGGGGCATATTTTATCATTCAATTACTCTTGAACTACAACTGTGACAGAAACATTACTATCCCTTTAAGTGCAAAAGAAAATTGTAGAAATTGTTGGATAGGGGACAAATAAAAAAAAATCCTTTGACAAAATGGGGGTTTCAAGACCTTGTATGCTAGAGTGCATTGCTTTGTTTATATCTATCTATCTATCTATCTATATATATATATATATATATATATATATATATACAGAAGTACAGGAGAAGATAAAAAATAAATAGATAATTTGCAAAATATGTAAACTCTAAATAAATGGTTACTATCCCTTTAAATACTTGTGAAGGTTAAGAGAGTAAAGGAATGAATTTAAAAAACTGCACACTCCCATGACATTCAAAGGAATCCTATATAATAATTCGCTAAGTTGTGTGTAACGCCCGACATGCGCAGTAGACACTGCTGCGCGTGCGGCAGTCATGTGCAGTAGAGACTGCCGGCACCGCGGCTGATACAGAGCTGGCCGCTCCGAAGGAGCGTCCAGCTCTGTATCAGCCAAGGCGCGGGCAGTCTCCACTGCGTGTGACTGCCCCGCGACTGGCTGCCAGAGGCATTGTGGCCCGTGTAACGGGCTGTTCAACTAGTATAACATAAAGAATCCCAGTGTTGATTAGTGGGAATTATGGGAAATGTCATTTCACCATTATGGTACAGCTGGTTTGCTACAGGATTCATCTGCATATCTTTTGAACATAAGATCCTAATGGAGTGATTTATGTAGTGCAAGAGAAGTATCCAAAACATTGCAATGCAAAATGTTAGATACCACTCTGGCACTCAATGGATTAAAGAGTATCAGAAACAGCAAGTTCAAGTTCATTACAATCATTCCAAAAATAGTTACCAATACAAAAAGCTCAGAAACAGAGGGAGATAGACCATTCCTCTAAGTGTAGTAATATTTAATAATTTAGCCTAAAATAAAACATACAGGAAGGTACCCCTTCAGCATATAAACTCAAGGAAGCCAAGTTTGGCATAGGATGTCCATGGGGCCCCTTCACCAATCCTTGTTACAGTTGTCACCTTTAACAATGTTCTTTACAAATAAATCAGATGTTCTTGTTACTGTCCCTAACCTGGTCTAATCCACACAAACACCACAGTGCTTTGGCAGGAGGAAGTATGGAGAATGACACTGATAATATCAAGGACGCAAGCGCAAGCTGTTCAGCCATCCAGGGTTTGGAAGTTATAACAAGAATGGGGAGGATCAGTGACAAAAATGATGGATGATGATGATAATGATGAGTGATGAAGAAGAGGTTCAACTGTATACATGTATTATCAGACCAGTCTCAATAGATGTACTGAAGGATGTATTATGAACAATAATGATAAATGAAAGATGAAATGGAAAGACAAAATGCATTTCCATGTGATCTAGTTGGTTCTCTCTATGCTGCAACTCAACTGTAAGTGTGGTATTGCCCATTGAAGTAAAAAGAATCTAGTCAAACAAGAAAAGCACAGAAACAGAAAGAGTCAGACAAAGCGTCTAAGTGTAGTAATGTTTAATACTTTAGACAAAAATAAAACATGCAAAAAAGTGCCCCTCTACAGTTTAAACATTCACATAAGCCCACGTGGGCATAGGGCATCTAATTTTTTGCAAAAAGTGCAGATTTTCCCACTTTTTCCCCATCTAGCACATTGCATTGAAATAAATGGCAAGACTGGATTTCACCCACGACGTGACAAATTTCCTTTCTTTTCACACAGACCTACTATAAAAGGAGTGTAAGATTCCTGCAGCTTGTCATTCTGTCTTTGTTAAATAAAGAGAAAGCAACACAATTTTGCAGCCAGTTAGGATATACAAATAAAGTGAAATTGGAGTGTACTTTAGGGAGTCTTGTAGGTAGGACATGTGTTCTGTGTGTTGGTGAGCCTGGAAGACCCTGGGGGAGCATGAAGATAGAAAGGAGGTTGACCCAAAATAACCAAAAAATTGTGGTTGCCGGAGGGTAGCTGTTATCCAACTTACTTACAGATCTGGCTGTTATCTCTGTGCTAGGGGAGTCCAGAAGTGTGAAAAGTGAGCAAGGGCTGTTCTCTGGGTTAAGGGAGTCTGGGTTGTGTAAAGGGAACAAAGGAGGTTTACCCCAAATACCCCAAAATATTGTGTGATTGACTGGGGAGACATTGGCAGCTGTGATTCAAGTTCCTTCCATATCTGGCTGTTATCTCTATGCTAGTCGAGTCTGAGGGTGATGTAAAAGGAGCAAATGAGATTTATCCCAAGTACCCCAAAATCTTGTGTGACTGACTGGACACACAGCTGTGATCCAAGTTCCTTCCAGATCTGACGGTTATCTATATGCTAGTCGAGTCTGAGGGTGTGTGAAGTGTGCAAAGAAGATTTACCCCAAATACCCCAAAATGTTGTCTGATTGACTGGGAGATCCAAGTTCCTTCTGATCTGGCTGTTCTCTCTGTGTTAGGTGAGTCTGGGGGAGAAACAGTTGCACAGGGAGTGGGTTTTTTTGTGGATGCCGATAGGGACAGTTAGTTAAAAAATAAATAACATTTTTTTAAAAAATAAATAAAAATAGTTTGATGTAGTTAGCGGGGACCCTGATTAGAGCTGTGACTGAGACAGACAGATACTAGAAGTGTTATCATATTTTGTAAAGAGCAAGACACTGTTAAATAATATCTAGCAAATATACTAGTGTCAGGGGTGAGGCAAAAGGAGTAGTAGGAATGCAGGGACATGATGGTAAAGTGATAGTCTAAAAACGGACTATAGCCATGGTTGTTGCAGCGTGTGCTATAAATGATGATCCTTCTCCTTTCGAGGAGGCAGTTTGTCAAAGTCCCATAAAAAGTTCCTCTCCATCACCACCACGTGAGTTCTTACATAAACAATGAAGACAACAATGAGTTGCATTCTAGTGTTGATGGCATGACGGAGGATGATATAGCAGTTCAACCAACTGCTGTGCCTGGCAGTGAGTGTAAAAAAAAACGACCTCAAAATAGCAGCACTGAGGAGGAAGACGGTTGCTATTATATACAACTGTTGGGACCACTGCTAAGACCACTGATTAATCTTTATGAATAATATAGTAATAATGGAAGGTTAAAGTGGATTCAGTTATGATGATGATGACGATGGTAATGCACATAATTTGTCTACATTCATTCTTATGAATAAGCAAGATATATACATTAATCACCCCACCACCATACACATCTGCCACATTCAGTGTAAGACAATTTTTTTTTTTTACTTCTTGAAATATAATGGTTAGCAATATATATATATATATATATCATATAATATGGCAGCTTGATAACACAAACAAAACCCTGAATTATATTTTTTTTTACCAAAAGTGAAACTTCCAAAACATTATATTGGGTGCATGGGCAGAGCTTGAAAATAATTGACTGTGGGCTTCAAAGAAGACTAGGCCTAAAAAATGTTTACTGGCCTCAGACTTGCAATAAACAAGTTTGGTAATATTGCTTTATTATGGCATCTTCAGCATTCTCATCATCATGTCACTTTAGGAAAATCCATGTTCCAACAGTATGAACAACTAGCAGTTTATATTCACCATGTAATAAATATATATGCACAGACTTTACTTTTTGTAATTGTGGTTATACTGAGTAACAGATCACTGAGGAGTCATACATCCAATTTTTCTTTTCGTTTTTTTAATGTTTATTTGTTTTTTTCCTTTATTTTTCTTATGTTATGGTTTATCATGCTAATTTATAATTAATTGAGATATTATCATTTAAGTATATGTTTGCATTTGTACTTGCTATTAAAAAAGTAATGGATACCTTTGTAGAGAGAATTATGACGACAGTTGGTTTCAAATCAGATAGAATGTTGATCCACAGGGATTCACCATTTGGAGTCTGGGAAGGATTTTTTTTGGCCCACTTGGGGCTTCTTTGGATTTGCTTTAAAGTTTTTTTTTCCCTTCCTCTATCTCGTCAGGGATGATATGGCATGGGCTGAACTTGATGAACTCATGTATTTTTACAGCTTCATCAACTATGTTGCTATATTACTATGTTTTATGTTTATTATTATGACTCACTAGTGTTTTTTCCCTGACTTCAGTTGATATTCACTTATGAATGTAGTCTATATATGCATTCTTTGCAAATTAAGGAGGGATATACATCATCTGTAAACAGTGTTTTTATTTGTCTCTTCTCAATGTTTTTTTTTCCATTAATGGTGTCTTGTTCTACATTCAGCAACTTACTTGTTTATATTCTGTCATGCCATATATAATTTGCAAGCACTTCAAACATATTGATATGTACCTGTTTTACTATCTGAGGGGTTTAGCATATTTTGCCATGTCCCCATCTGCCAAAGTAGTACAATGTTTTTGTACATCTGCACAAACTGCAAGTGTTAACAAGAACAGCTGATTTGTACCTCATTTGGAGATACCATTAACATCCAAATAGTTAGTCTGCTAAACAGCAAAAAGACAACTTTCTTTTAACTCTTTGAGGGCTAGAGGGGTGTGCAGACTAAGAATGGAAAGAAAAAAGATAAATGGTTTGGAAGAGACAATAGTCATTAACCCCTTGGATTCTAGAGGAGTATACAGTTATCTAATTTGCAATGATTTGGAGAGCTCTCTTAGATACAAGGGGTTAAATTGCTCTAGAAGTGTGTGTGTGTGTGTGTGTGTGTTATGTGGTAAACTATAAACATAGACAAGAGGCTCAATAAACTTACTACATGGTATGGAACTTCACATATTATACAAATCAGTAGTTCTCAAACTGTTTGTTGGAGTGTAACCCTTTTCATTTTAAATGGAATGCCTTTGGAAAATTAACAATCAAACAGTTTCACCCCTTGAATGTTACTGAAGTCTCCTGTGTATTGCTGTATTTCAGATCTCTTTAATATCCAAGGTTGTTGGACTTGGCAGGCAAGCTTCACATTCTTTTGGCCACAAATATGTCACTAAACCTCATTGTTTATTATATGTAGTAAGACAGAGGTTATTAATTGTTAAAAGTTAGAATTTTGATGCTGAGGATTTTTTTTGTTATATTATATATATATATATATATATATATATATATATATATATATATATATATATATAAAGATAGATATATCTTGTCTTTTCTGCTCTCCTGCTTATGCTCATATATGTAACTATTTGAATTTGATTGATAAGTAAGGTAAAGTTCACCAGGTTTTTGTGTAACTTTACGAATTTAATGTCAAAGTGCAGAAATGGCCAAAATTCAATCTTTTGTTAAGAATGTCTGTGCTGTATTAGGTTAAACAGATAATAAAATGAAAGATGAGTATTAACCTGAGTGGATACAGATGAGAAAACATAATTAAACAGCTGTTATGCTCTGACCTCACTTTTTAAAGCATATGTGGGAGAGTATGAATGTTTGGGAATGATCGGAGTTGTATTCACCAGCAGCTCAAGTGCCAAAGGTTGCCAGTATCTTCCATAGTGATAAGAAAAGTTGAACAGTTTATTTAACCCTTTAAGTGCCAGAGGCTTTTTGGGATCTTTGCACCCTAGAGACCGAAACACATTTTCAGCAGGGCCGGATTTACATCTCAGGAGACTGTAGGCACAGAAATCTGAAGTACCCCCCCCCCTCATTGGCCATCTCCACTGGACACCTCCACAATGCTCCTAATCTCCACACTGCCCCCCATTATCTCCATATTGCCCCCATCAGCTCCATATTGCACTCACATTGCCCCCATCGTCTCCACATTGCCCCCATCAGCTCCATATTGCCCCATCATCTCCATATTGCCCTCACATTGCCCCCATCATCTCCACATTGCCCCATCTCCATATTACTCTCACATTGCCCTCCATCAGCTCCATATTGCCCCCATCATCTCCATATTGCCCTTACATTGCCAGCCATCAGCTCCATATTGCCCCCTATCTGCTCCATATTGCCCTCACATTGCCTCTATTATCTCCACATTGCCCCATCAGCTCCATATTGCCCCATCAGCTCCAGCTTGCTCCCATCAGCTCCATATTTCCCTCACATTGGCCCCATCATCACCATTTTGCCCTCACATTGCCCCCTATCAGCTCCATATTGCCCTCACATTGCCCCCATCATCTCCATATTGCCTCAATAAGCTCCATATTGCCCTCACATTGCCCCCATCATCTCCACTTTTCCCTCACACTACCCCCCATCAGCTCCAACTTGCCCCCCCATCAGCTCCATATTACCCTCACATTGTGCCCACCCCCATTTCCTACGTCCTACCTGGTGGTCCAGTGGTGTGGCAGGACAGGTCTGTGTCTCCTTCTGCACAGACCTGTAACTGCTGGAGCTCCCCCGCGGTTGTCTCTTCAGGAATGTAGAGCACTGGGAGATGATGTCATAACTTTCTAGTTATATGGAAATCCATTGTTCTTTCCAAAAAGATTCAGGTTTTTATCGGTGCCTCATGTAAAGTAAATGTAGTATTTTGTAACAGGCTATGATGTTTGCGAAAGTTTAAATTATTATTTAAGAGCTCTGCAAGTATACCTATAACAAATATTTTATCTACATGCATGGCCTGCACAGACCCCTAATTAACAGGAGCGCAAAAGATTATTTTCAACTTTATGCATTAAACCTGCACAATCAGTTACCGTAAAAAATCTCAATAACTATTTAAAATAGTGCATTTTATGAAAACAGATTAACTTTCAAATCAGAAAATAGCTGAAGTTTCTTCCTACTCAAAAGGATGACACAAGGAAGGTTTGTTTGGTTTTTGATTTGTTTTTTGTTTTTAATTATGGGTTTTCAGAAAGGTTTCAGAAATGTACACAGAAGTCCCAATCTGAAGGCAGAGTTACCCAATAACATCAAAATAAACCCCAAAAAGCATTTATTTATTGAAAGTAGATATGCCACTGTATCAAATAAGAAGTTATTGGCCATTCTACCCCTAGCCAGGTGTGTACAAATGTTTCTAGAAGATGGTAATCAATAAAAAGTTGTCATGCTACCTCTAGCATGGTGTGCTCTAAGGGAAAAAAATTTTGTAATAGTTTTACCCCTTCAAAGATACTGAAATATTTAACAATTATGGAAATTCCTTCTGTATTCATTAGCTGCTGCTCTTCTGAAAGAAACGGGACCCCATCAGCATGAGATGACCAAAGTTAGTGCCAGAAGTATAAAACTGTGCAAATTGCCACCTCTCATTTTTCAAATGTTTTTCAAATATGATTTGCCTGTACTAAAATGGGTGTAACAAGTACAAGCCTGAAGAAAATGTAAGTAGACAATTAGCTGCATCAAATTAGGTGTCACTTGACTTTTTTGCCCATAGTGTACACAACTATTTCTAGGGCTATAGGAGAAAACTACATACTGATTACAGTTCAGTCACTTTGGAGATACTAAAAATCTTTTAGCACCATAGAATTTAGTCTCACAGCTACCAGGGGATTGAGTGAGAGGACCTTGAAGGCCTACCCATATAATCTTGTTGATGTGAGTGGTCCTTCAAGGTCCTCCACTCAACCCAGATGTTTGGAGAACGCTGGGTTGAGGAAGGAGATAAGGAAAGCAGTTCATCTATTCCATGTCACTCACTACTACAGATCTCTGCAATTGTATGGTAATCAGTCCTACTGTGGTTTTTAACTGATTTTTTAATATTGCAAGAACCTTTCAAGCACACTTTGCAAACATGAATTTTATGATGTTAGAACCGAAAGGGTTAACGGAACAGAACATGTTTTTTAGGAAGAAATATATAATGCAATTATTTTCCTGCTAAACAAAACAAGGGTACTCACAATACTGGGAGATTTTTCATTCAAAAGTTATAGTGAAACTTTATATTAATTAAACTGCAATTTCTGTTGTGATCATTGTGTAGTGCTGTTCCTATCAATAACTATGAAGAACCATAGTCTATTATTCAATCTCTTCAAAAAAGTACATTATAAAAATACTTTTCTCCTGTGTCTGTTGCAAAGAGTTTGATTAAACAAATAATACTTTTGTGCTGTAATAACTTTTGAGTGGAAAAACTTACAGCTTTGATAGGACCATTATTTTACTAAACAGGAAAAACTTATGTTTTCATAAGGTATACTGCTTCTTTAACAAAAGGTCTCACCTAATCATGTGTCTCTTATACTGCAATCATTTATATCAACTTCCAAGCTTTATCCCAAAATCAGTGCTCTCTTTAGACACAAATCATGTTTAAGTCCCCAGGTTAGAAAACGTATTGTGCAACAGATGTTGCTGCCTGTCATAGACTATGGTGATGTAGTTTATGCTCCAGCGCCAGAAATCCATCTTAGTAAACTTGACACCCTGTATAATTCAATATGCCGCTTTAGCCTTCAATGTAATTACACTACTCATCGCTGTGATATGTTAAAAGAACTAAATTGGTTAACACTCAAATCTAGACGTGCCCTTCACCTTTCTTGCTTAGTACACAACCACTTCTCTGGAAAACTACCAGACTACCTGAGCAGTATGCTCACTCCTGCTCTACATACTAAGTATAACCTCCGCTCCACCGCAAACAACTCGCTACGTATACCACAATACAAGAAAGAAGCAGGAAGAGCCGCCTTCTCCTACAGAGCGCCAATGGCCTGGAACTATCTGCCTGAAATAACCAGATCTGCTCCCAGTCTAAAATCCTTAAAAGTAAATGCTTCTCTATATCTAAAAACAGAGTGTAACTGTTTAGAATTCTAAAATTTCCATATGAATATTTGTATGTATATTTAATAACATGTAATATATAGTGTTTCTCAATTTGTATAAATAAGCAACCCTCTACTGTAAACTGTTCAGGACATACTTGAAAACGAGAGAAATCTCAATGTATTCTTCCTGGTAAAACATTTTCTAAATAAATAAATAAATTTATATCAAGACTTATAATTTTCAAATAGTTAAGCTTGCTGTGTCAATAATTAAACTCTATAACTTAAATCCACATGTTTAGTCCTGCAATTTAATCTTACAAAAACACAATATAATTGTTCAGCTAATTGAATCTCTGAGCATTTGTAGCAATTATTGTCACAATCCCCTCAGATTTTCACTGAAATGGATCCTATTTCTGTTTCCATCTATATTGGGAATCTTATCCCACTAAGGAAGATTATGTTCTGATAACACAAAAGGTTGTGTTTCATCACAGATCATAAAGGATTAGTGCTAAGAAAGTCTATAGCAGATATACCAGACCAAATGACACAAGTCATTTTATTAGATTAACCTTTCCTAATCAGAAAAAGAACATGTAATATGGCAAGGATATTCTAAAAATCTACACTGCTGATTAGGCTTCAGGAGAAACTTTAAAGACCCATGATTTAGATGTTAAAAATCATGAGCTGTCACTATCACTGAAACTGTAAGTTAAATTTAGTGAGGTTGATGTATTAAGGAGAACTGAAGCATTTATGGAGAAAACCAAATGCACAATAAGGGTCAGATGAAAATCCCTATTGATTTAAATGTAAATTGTAATCCTTTGAATTCCAGAGCAGTCTCCATTCTTTTGTTTGCCATATATTGTATATATGTATATCTTTATTTCTATGGAGTCACACAGTGTACACAGTGCCTTACAGACATCTGTTACAATAAATAAAAGGGGTTAAAATAAGTGTCACATTCATAGAAGCAATAAGAGAGAGGTCCCTGCCCCAAAGAGCTTACGGTCTAAATGGGTAATAGGAGACAGACAACAGACTATGAAGGTGTCAAGTGCTGAGATTAAAAGTGCTGAGTTTGCCCAAAGGTATATTGAAGGCACCTCTAGTATTTAAGAGGTTAAAAGACTCATTTAAATCAGCGGACATGTGTTTTTATGTTTTCCCTATGATACAGTTGATTTGCCTAAAATTACTAGAGTTTGTTTACATAAATCAGCCTCATTAAATCATAGTGATAGAAATTACTCCCTTTATCAGGTCCGAATAATAAAAATAGTGACTTTAGCTCTGAATGCACTAATCAATAGAGGAACAATTCTGCAGCAAACCAAACTACAACATAGACATCAAATAAAAATTCTCCTTGATTTAAAAGGGACTTTTAACTCCTTTATCCTATAGATGCACATATTAGAAACCTCTGTAGCATTCAGTAGGTTAAAAGTCAGATTTGCATCAATGGGAATCTGGGACATTTTTATTTGTACCCTCTTGTACAGAATTGTTCCTTCTTTTATTTGTGCACACTGTTCATATTTATGTTGTTCTATTTTCATTATTGGTAAAAAAAAATACCTCCCCGCCACCTGAGAGGAGTCAACTGGGATTCAGTTTATATGTTGATCCATCAAATGAACTGGTGGCAACAAGAGCTACAAGCCAACAGATGCTAACAGATCATAGCTTTTTTTGATGGTTGTGTGACAGTAGCTGGATACTCCCCTGTCTTCAGCACAGATTATAAATAGCGCATCCCACACCAACTGGCCTCTGAATGCATACTTCAGCTAAATGGTGATGAATTAGCTGTTCAGCAGATGACTTTGACTGATTCGTCTGTTACTAATAACACACCTTAAGTGAGTCTGCCATACAAAGAAAATGTGGTGCATTTCTTGTGAGGAGTTCTGAAAACCTGAATGGGTGAGGGGAGATGAGAACAGGTTTTTGTATTTGGTTTGCTTCAAAATTGCCACTCATTAGCTCAGTGATCCTCCGCTCCAGTCCTGGGGACACAACAACAGGTCAGAGTGTCAGGATTTCTGTAATTAAACACAGGTGGAAAAATTAAAAGGACTGTGCCACTGATTAACTACCTGTGCTCAAGCAGGGTTTTAAGAAAACTGTGACCTTCTACTGTGTCCTGAGGGCTACAGTTAAGAATCACTGCTTCAGCTTACTGAATAAGGCCCTGGGTGAGATGCACTAGGGTTCATTGCTGTGATGATGTGTGGTGAGCACATCGCCATATGCACTATGAAATAGTGATGGGAGAATCTCCCCATTAGCATACAGGGTTGTTGAACTGTTGGCGATGTGAAAGGGATGCTATTACTTACACACTGCCAGCAATTCAACAACCCTGATTGTATTCTCTCTAGTTCCCTGCTTTGCCACTGGGGGCGCAGAGAGGATCTACACAGACTTCAGCACCACAAACAGCATTACTCTCTTAATTCTTTGCTTGCCATAGGGATGTGCAATGAACAGCCAGATTCTCACTGCAACTTTGAAAGTGGCTCCCTGGCTAATGAAGAAAGCCCAAGCATGCAACGCATCACCGCGCGTCATATCGATCATCACATACAGGTACCCTGTTCCTTACAATAGTTTAATCCTGTCACAAACTATGCAAAACACAGAAGCAAGAACAAGTACTGTGGGAGGAGAAGAGAGGTCATGAAGATGTGACTCCTCGAACAAGGACTTGTAGAGTGAAGGCTAGGGTGCGACGCTAGAGGTTGTAGCTGGTGATCACAGGCCCCCTGAGGTGTGTTGTGCTGTGTCCTGGGCCATGTAAAAATGCTGGCCACGAAGCCAGAAGACCCCCTTCAGCTGAGATGAAGAAGGCCCAGGATAACACACCACACTGAGGACTAACACCACCAGCCCCAGGAAGAGTATTTCCAATAATATAGAAATGATGTAAGAGGACTCACTAGGAGAATGTTCTGCAGACAGTGGCTCAGTAGGAGCAGACAGGATACTCCATGGAGCAGATAGGATACTCAGTGGAACAGACAGGATACTCAGCGGAGACAACTGACCAGAGGTCAGCAGCAGCAGCCAGACATACAAAAATCACCAGATTAGAGAAGAGTCAAGGGACAGGTCAAGGGTCGGCAACAGGAATCATACAGGCAAAATCAGCAGGCTTGTAGGAAACCAGGGACAGGCAAAGGTCAGTAACAGGAGTGAGATAGGCAGAATAGTCAGGCAATAGAGGACTCTGGGGACAGGCCAAGGTTAGGAACAAAATACAGGTATAGGATACTGCTCACAACGACACAATGCTAGTAAAGATACACTTATAGGATACTGCTCAAAACACAAATAACGATAGAGATGGCTTAGTTGGTTAAGGTTGCAGGTTCTAGTCCTAACAAGGTGAGCTCAGCCTTTCACCCCTCTGAGGTAGATAAAATGAGTCGAGGACATACTTGAAAATGAGAGATAATCTCAATGTATTCTTCCTGGTAAAATACTTTCACAAAAAATAATGTTATAATCGGCTTAAGGGGATAGTAATGTTTCACAATAAAAGCAGCTCCAATTAATCTGCCTAGTATTTGGGTCATGGAGAGTATTTTTTCAAAACTGTCAGAGTTGTAGTTCAAGAGTAATTGATGATAAAGTATCCTCCTCTCGCCCCTTTTACTGATATAACACTGCTCACCTTAGAGCAGCAAGATTGTCCAGATTGATCGCAGAGAGGGACAATCGTCAGTGAGCTTAAGGAAAAACCTAAAAAACCTGTCAAGGGGGGCAGGGTTTTCCTTATGCTCACAGTAAGAAGATTGTCCCTTGCTGTGAGCTGTCTGATTTCAAGATCAAATTCCACTTCTGAGGGTAGGTGGCTTACACTAGGTAAAAGGAGTGGCAGGGGGATAGTTTATCATTCAATTACTCTTGAACTACAACTCTGACAGTATTGAAATAACACTCTCCCTGGCCCAAATACTATGAAGATTAATCAGAGCTTCTGTTTTTGTGAAACATTACTATCCCTTTAACAAGGCCCAAACCAGACTTTTGGGCCAGAAATTACATTGCCGTAACACGTGCAGTAACAGCCAGGAAGACGAAGAGCAGAGAGACTGGAAAGCCTACAGACTGCCTTCAGCAGTGAGGGGAACATGACAAATGCGAGCAGGGGACAGTGACACAGATGCCAGGGTCTGGATATGGGGCTGTCTGCTGACACACTCAGGGCTCCAGGCCCCCACATCTACGTCTCTGCCCCTCTAACACTGGTTAGAAAAGTCTCCCAATACACAAACCTCAATATACTGAACTCTATTCCTCTACAATCGAGTTCTTACATATCCCAGTAAGCACATTCCCATGCAGGAACCTTCCGTTATTTATATTTGCCACTTTGCTGCTTCTCCTCTCATCCACCTCTCCTCTCCATTAGTCCCTTTCACCACTCTAAACCCTTCTCCTTTTACTCACACTTCTCCCATCCTCTTTTTCCCCACTCTGCCCTCCCTTTCCTTTTGCCACTCTGTACCCCTCTTCTCTTTCACCACCTTCCCTACCCCTGTCTCCTTTTGTCCTCCCAAGCACTTTCTGATGGAGAAACCTGCTTCTCAGCAGCTCTCTAGACCTGTCAGTGGCATGGTGGATTCATGGTGATGATGGCAGATTGGTGACAGACTGACAGAAATGTGATGGAGAAGACATATTGGTGCATATTTGGTGATGTATCCCTGCCTTCAACAAAGATCCAACACAGCATTGTCATCCTAAGCCTTTCTCAAGCTTTAGTGCATCTCAGTCCCTATGTTCTCATATCTCTCTGGATGCCACACAAGTCTCTGTGACATTGCTTTGCACTGCATTTCAGACTTCTTTAGCATCCAAATGATTAACCGTGTAAAGTGTAAGCCTAGATTTTATCTCAAAACACCCTTTTATTGCCCTTTGTAAGTCAATGGGATGTTTAGGAATGTTTATTTTTTTTCTATTATACCACTGATTCACTCCTGAATTGCACTAATTTTTCTTAGAACATCAACCTCAGTTGGGCTCAACTACTAAGGAAAAGTGGTATAATTTTGGGGCAAACAGCTAAACCAAATTGAACAAATAGCAATTTCCATTTATTTAAATAGGGCTTTTTACCTCTTCAAGGTGATTGAGAATGCCCCATTTAAAAATTGTGAATTGGTGGAATTTTATGTAAACTCTGGTGCAAATGGTTTTCTGCAGAACTGCACCACTATATTAGTATCTCAGCCTCATTGTTTAAAGTGCAGGTGTGCAAGCAATGAGCAAATGAGAGTTTTTATTCTCGTAACCTTTAGATATGTGATCAATCATCGTTTCCTTATTCACCCTGCATCTTCTGTTTCTTGGAACTATCAATGAATTAGATCTTGCTTGTTCAAGTGAAAAAATGGATGTACAGTCTCCCTTCTGCCGGGGCAACTTTAACAATAGCTGCCCAGACCCCTCTGTGGAAGCCTCATCTGACCAATGCTTGAAACCACTTGTGAAAACTTGTGAAAAGTCAGCACTGTGTGAATATGGGATTTTTCTTTATTTTGCCAGATTACTGTAGGTGTAATCCAGCTGTGAGCATACATCATTTTCTAAACATAGTTTAATATAAATGCAAAATGGCATGAAGCTACTATGAAATTGTGCATTCACTATTCATAGGAAGATAAAACAGCTGTATGTAACCCTATGGAAGGTAGAGAGGTCTTCAACAGATTCAGAAACAAAAATGGGTTAAATGATCTCACTACTTTATTCTATGGGCAATATTCTGATGTCTCTCTTTTCAATCAGGTTACATTTTTAATGTCGCCCTTGTGTTAGTTGCCACATAGAGGGCGACATTTCAATAGATAACCATATGTAACTTAAAAAGGGTTTGTTCAAGTCTAGAGTGAGGATCTTATGTTCCAAAATAAACTGGAGTAATTTGGGGGCAAACATTTTGTGCCATAGGAATAAAATAATCATCTGTTTTGATTTAAATGGGGAGTATAAACCTTAAATGCAAAGGAGGTCTCCACTGCATTGTTTTGCAATGCATTGAAGACCACTCCAGCATGCAAGGAGTTAAAAGCACCATTTAAATGAATCAGAATTTTGTAGATAAGCTCTCACGAGCAGGGCCCTCTGATCCTCCTGTTCTCCACATATGATTGTACTATTTAATACCTCTGTATGTCTATTCCCAATTGTACAGCGCTGCGGAATTAGTTGGCGCTATATAAATAAAGAATAATAATAATAATAATAGATACATTTAGTGTGCAGTTAGATTCCTTCATAATTATTCTAATTTTACTTTGGACATAGGTCCCAGAAAACTGTCTCACAAACGACAAATGTTTGCATAAAAACTACAGATGGTAAAAATGAAAGACTGTTGGCGAATTTGTTCATCTGTAGAATGTGGCTATGAGTATGAAGAAAATGTCTTTTTAGGGACCCAGAATCCGATGGACTTAGTTTCAAATGAAAAATATCAATCCCATAGAGTATTCCTATAATAAGTATTACTTGCATAGTGATGTTATCAGTTTTACAAAAAAGAAAAGCCATAGATTTTCATTTTAAATCTCCTGACACATTTTATTTATTTTTCACATATTTTGACACAATATAGACTGTAATTGGATCCTAAACCAATAGAACTGGAGTCCACAAGGAACTATGATCACGATAAAACATCATGCTATTACCTTGTAATCCAAAGGCTAAAGTTACCATTGGCTTTATCTCCTCATTTGCTCATAGGTTATAACAGGTTGTTTTGAGTTAAAATCAGGTGTTAAACTTTACACAGTTAATAACATATATGCTAAAGAAGCCTCCAGTGCTGTGTGAAGCATCAATCAGATAATAGGATATAAGGTCATATTCAATATTCTAAAGAGTTACAATTTGAACCTAACCAACTGCACCACCGAGGACCAGTAAACATTCCCCAGTTAACCATTGATTTTAACTGGCATTAAAAGAACAATTTAAGTAATTGGAAATATTAATTTTTCCCCTAGGGTGAAGTTGGTTTGTTTCAGTATAGATCCACCTCAAATGGATAGAGTTGTGTAATATGATGCTATGGCAACCCATGAAGGACTATCGTCATTGCTCTAGCCACAGTGCCACTATAACATTTTAGGCCATGGATGTACTACTCTCAAAAAGTGTAAGTTTGAGCTAAAATAACTTTCCAATAAAATATATTTTTAAAAAACTATCAGGGAGAATTACAAATTCCCCAAACAACCAATGCTTAGCAATGCAGTGGAGACCTCTCTAGCAATCAAGTAGTTAAAATTCCCATTCTATATAATAATTCACTAGGATGTTTGTCACGATGCAGTTATGCGCAGTAGAGACTGCTTGCGTTTGGACAGTCTCTACTGTGCATGATTTGAAAACTGCTATATTGAGGGTGTTTTTTGCCTTCTTTTGGATCAACAATGGTAAACAGGAATATGAAAAGGGTTGAACTAGATGGACGCAAGTCTTTTTTTCAACCTAAATTACTATGTTACTATGTTACTATGATTGTATCGCATGAGTGAGGCGACACAGGACTGCATCGCGTGGAGCAGTGAGGTTGTGGCCTCTTAACATACCCGGACCTTGGTCCGTGTACACAGGCTTTTACACTAGTTTCAAATAAATGGACATTTTTAGTTCCCCCATATAGTGAAATGGTTTGACCCAGTATTCCTCAACTGTTCTTTTGAACATGCAACATTTAATGTAAGATTAAGAGTTGTCACTAAAATTTGCAATGATGGGTCATATTTATAAAGAAGCTAAGTCAACTATCTGGTGTTGTTATTTATGGGAAAATGTTGCTAAAAGTTTATATATATTCGCTTTTATGCATCCCCAATAATCCTTTATACAATGTGTTCTCCTAGTTCATGCAGCAAAATAGTGCTTTATGGAAGCTCTGTAGATGCTGGATTTGAAATTATTAGACTGTATGACATTTAGAGTGATTTGCAGTGACAATATCAGTGATTACTTTAAAGACCCCAATGTCTAGAAATAGCCATAATAAAAAGCCTGGGGATCAATTTTTAGGTGTTCAGTGCATTGATTGTTAAAAAGTCTCAAGAAAATGAGCTGTTCATTAACTAAATATAGGCATACCCCTGTATTAGAAGGTTTGCGGCAGAAGAAAAAAACAGAAACTGCAGCGTTCCAAAACCACAACTTGATCTAAGGTTAAAAGGCATGCCATTAACAGAAAAGCAGGATTAGTCTTAGGCCAGGGTTAGTTCAAGAGCTGCTAAGATTTATGGGACTTGGCTGACAAACAAATTCTACTTTAGCCACTGCATTACTAAAAAAAATCTTAGTGCTGTACAAAGGGCAAACAGAAGAACAGGAGTCACCCAGAAGGATAAATGCAGAGTTACTGTTGCATAACATTGGACATTATAATGGGGGTATGAAAAAGAACCTTTTATGTGAGAAATGCCAAACATATTGAAGTTGGTGTAATAATACATATCTGGCCAACCTGCAGTCCTCCAGCTGTTTGGGAAGCCAGTTTCCATTATCCTCAGCTGGCTAGTGGTGATGGGAATTGTAGTCATGAACATTTGGAGGCCCTCAGGTTAACCACCACTAAAAGAAGAACTGAAGCAATTCTTAGACAAACAAACTGCACCAGAGAGGACAAATACAAATTCCCATTGATTTAAACAGGGAATTTAACCCATTGAATGCAAGATAGGTCTCCAAAGCATTCCCAGTTTGTCTTCCCCTGATCAAAGAAGAACTGAAGCCGTTCTGATGCAAACCAGCTGTACCATAGGGGACAAACAACATGGATTAAAAAGTGATATTTAGCCCCTTAAATGATAGATGTATCCAACACATTTCTAAGCACAGTATTTGAGGCCCTTCTAGCATCCTATGTGTTATAAGCCCTATTTAAATCAACAGAAACTTTATGGACTTTTTTCTGTCCCTTATTATGCAGTTGGTTGGCTCCAGAATTGCTCTGATTCTTCTAGTACATCAGCTTTGTTGTCTCTGTGCTAACCCATACTTGGTTGTATTTAGTTCCTGTTATAAATATCTCAATGGAATTTACTCTATCATAGTCTGGGCCAGAATTCCTATTAGGCACAGTAGGCAACTTCCTAGATCTCCAAATGTTGGCAGGCACCTCAGCTATGCTGGCACTCAAATTCTGAATTCTGTGTCTGTGTGTGTCTAGAACAATTTCAAGGTCCCTGCATCAGTTTATGTACCGTTTTACTGGCTATTATTTAACCTACTGCGTTCTACAAAGATTACCAGCACATTGCAAAGCAAGATCTCTCTCTAGAAACGAAGGTCTTAAAAGCTTGCTTTATGTGCCAGGGAACATTAGATGGCACTGTAGATGGAGTGGAGTGTGGCCACAGGGAAGAGTTAAGGGGACCCAGGGGGGATGCACTAAGGTGTGATGAAGAGGTGATAAAGTGCAGATGACAAACTTTCCAAGTCCTAAGTTATTCTGTGGAGCTCCAACTTGAGAGATCTTAGTGCATAGCCTTCACAGAATAACATTAGAGTTTATCACACTGGAGAAGTAATCTCCACTGTATCACCTCTTTATCAAATCTATATCACCCTAGTGTAGAACTCCCTAATTTACCTTACCTAGGGGTGCCTGGCATGTAAATCTGGCCTTGATCACAGTTCATGAGGGAATCTGGAGATACAATAAATAGTATCACATGCAATAAAATCCAGGTATGGAGACATCTCTAGCATGGAAAGTGTTTAGTTGGTAGTGATGCTTAAACAAAATTATGTGAAATTGTTGTTGAATTGGTAGCTAAATATGTAAAGGTCTGGATGGGGGTGATGAAAGTTTTAGCCCACAAAAGTTGGAGGTCCAACAATTGACTATCCCTGTCTTAAGATGTATGAAATTGTGAAATAGTTTTTCTTTGTTTGTTTGTTTCTTCAGTTAGCTGTGTTAACATGTTTGCGTTCAAATTGTTTTTCAAAGCTTTATTGGAAAATAAGAACAGTACAGATATAAACAGCTTATTCACAACAATCATGTACAGTTTTGGAAGATGAGACACTCACATGCCAGATGCACATCAGACAACACGCACTCCGCCACAAGAAATATCCTGTGTCACATTCAATATCTGAAGTGAATATTTTTTAGTCTGAAATCCCATAATGTTACAGATTACCTTGGTTCCAGTGCCACTGCTTCAGGCAGCACTCAATATGATGCTTCGGCATCAGTGGCCGTCCATGCCGCATGGATGTCGCTGGAATGATGCATGGTTGGACGCATCAAAGCAAGATGCGTCATCTGCAGGTGCGAGGCTTCAAGCATGCAGCAGGCCTCTGTTTGATGTGTTTGTTTCCTGTAGTCTCCTCCTACCCACTTCTTCCCTCTGAGCTGCTCCTTTTACCTACTTCCTGTGAAGGGGTTTAAAGGATAGACTGAGTCTTGACTCAGTTGCCTTTGCGTTGTTGTACAATACAATTCTGTTTCCCTTGGGCTCTGTGTATGACATGGCTAGTTTGACCATACATTCTGGTGCTGACCTGTGGCTCTGTCTGACTACTCTTTTGCCTGCTCTCTTTGTGTAGTGGACACCCAATCTGGTGCGGACCTGTGGCTCTGTCTGACTACATGAACAGTGTATGACCCTGCCTGTCTGACCATCCATCCTGGTGCTGACAAGGGGTGTCTGTCTGTTTCCTCCGTGTGTTGGTCCTCGCTCCGCAGACACCCATCCTAGTGCAGACCCAGGACTTCTAACTTACTGACTGCAGGTTGATTCAGTGCTAGTCCTTTGGGCATTCCGAATTACCACAAAGCTCCAGTGGGCTGAGGCCTATTCTCGGACAGTGTAGTGGATCTATTGGCGGACTGCTATTCCTGATACAGTGCTTGCCTCTTTGATCACCCTCTGTGTGTTATCTGTTTACATGCATTACTGTGATTATTCTAATAAAAAATTGTTTTACTTTACCGAACTGACTCCTGGTTTATTCCTGGGAACAGTGACACATAATTATTGAAGTCAGGGTAACTGAAAATGAATAAGTAGAAAGTCTAAAAGAAGGAGAAAAAAATAATATAGAAAAGGACCGAATTTGCGGTATAGAGGTATAGAGAAAAGAAAGAAAGGAGGTGAGAGAGGGAGGAAGGAAAAGGCCATGTGAAGTGTCCTACCAGGAGGTGGGGAGGGGAGGGGTAGGCATCTAAACAACACGATGAGAGGAGCCAGGTAAAATAGTCCAGAGATGATCATGTACGTACAACAGATTTGATGCACTCACAAATGTCAAGGGCCTTCAAATGAGGAGAAGGGATAAAGTTGACACACTAGGAGTAATAATCTCCTATAAGTTAGAGCATGGGCTCATGCAGGAGACGTCAGTGTTGGGGCTTTATGATCTTTCCAATGAGTCGGGACCAGGGATCTCGCGGCATTCAGGAGATGAAGGAGTAGCTTCATGGAGGAGGGAGTATTAAGGCGTACCTGACTGAGATCGTAGAATACAAACAACTTCAAATCCAGAGGAAGCATAGCAGCTAGAATGTGCCCTAGAGCATCATGTATCAAAGACCAAAAACCCACTAGGGACGGACATATATGGGACATAGAACCGATCTCTAAAAGGCATCTCCAACACAAAGGGGATGCTGACAGATGTACGGAGGCCAATCTCTGGGGTTAATTTCCTGATGAGCCATGTCAAGAGCCTACTTTAGCATATGAGCAAAATTAGTGAAACACTGGTCAGCTGACCACGTGAACCCCAACTCCTGCTCCCATTGAGCAAAGTACCAAGGTTTGCCCACTGGAGAGGAACGTTTCTCTATAAATTGACATATTCATGAAAGGGCTCTAGATCTAAACTTTCCCTCTATGAGGGTGGACTCGAACTTAGTCAGAGCCCTTGGTTCATATACGATGGCACAAAGGGACTCCTTAAAGCGCTGAAGCTGGAGGTACTGCCAACCAGCCAACATTGGAAGATCACATTTCTGGAGAAGAGTCTTAAGTGAAGGCAAACCACTGCACGGGAAGAGACTCTCCAGAGTGTGGACTCCCCGGGACAACCATCCCCAGAAAAGTGACCCCACTGCACCCGCAGGGAAGTCAGGATGATCATACACTGAAAGACAAGGGGATGGATGTAGTGCCAGCTGAACAGGACCCTAGGTACTGAACTAAACCCACAACCAATCACCAAGAACAGAATGAGAGCGAACCAGAGGGGGAACTGAATGAGGTAGAAGCCACAGTAGGTTGTGCGGGGCCAAGTCTACAACGTCATTAAAGAAAGCCTTCACCGATTCCCCCTGGAAATCATAAAAACAGTTTATGAATACCACATGATAAGTAAAGACAGTAAACGTTCAGAACACCCAAGCCTCCCAGTGTCCTAGGTTGGTATAGATGCTTTGTCTCTAGACGCGGAGGTTTATTGGTCCATACATAAGTGTTCAGACGAGATTGAATTTGCCTTCAAATTTACCTTTCTGCTCCATCAGTGACACAGAAGAAAAAGTTTGCTGTTAGTTTAGGAAACACAACTTGCTCTCATTTGAAAAAGAATGTTGCAGCATTACAAAAGAAAAGAAAGGAAGGCACTGATAGTGCCACTCAAATGTGTATGAGTGGGCCACTGAGTGGGCCAGTGGCTGATATACTTACTGAGATGCACTGGAGTAATTATGGGCAAACCAATATCACCAAAAATAAAGATTCCCCACATTACCATTGATATGATGAGCCTTTTAAACCCTTGAATGCTACATCTCCATGCATTCACTCCATTACAATGCAATAAAGACATCTCTAGCTTTCGAGTTGTAAAAAGCCCCATATAAATCAGTGGGAATTTTAATTTGTCAGTTCAGGAAGTAGCTTTGCTTCAGGATTACTTCAGTTCTCTTTTGTGCATATGGCCTTGAATGCTGAAAGTATTTACTCATAATAAAATGGATCAAGTGTACATATGCATACAAGAACAACCATGCACAGAAAGTAGTGAAGTGTAGTAAAGACTTATGAGAAGGACCCTATCTCCATTAGTATCAGTCTATAAATGTGTGTTTTTATTTATTACAACACTTTTCCTACAGCAAGCCAAAGTCAAAAGAGTCAAAGTCATCTGTAAATTTTGATGTCCAGAGCTCCCAACGTAATAACTGGAGTTGGGGGTGGGTGTATCCAAAAGGAAGGAACAATGGGACAGGGAATGGCCAAACCCTGCTTCTCACAAGACCCTGCTCCCCAGCACTACCCACTGTTTCCTAGCACAGAAAAGGCCCTCAACATATAATAGGAAAGCACAAAAAATGAAAATAAAGCTTTTAAACCTTTGGCTGCTAGAAAGCACTCCTATGCATTATTTTGGAATGCACTGTTATCTCTGTAGAATCCAAAGTGTTAAATAATAGCCAGTGAATGGGTATATAAATTGGAAAAGTAATTTACCACCATAAACTAGGAGTGGTAATCTGAAATTTAATTGAGGGGGGTTTTTTGCCTTCTTTTGGATCAACGATGGTAAACAGGAATAGGAAAGGGTTGAACTAGATGGATGCAAGTCTTTTTTCAACCTAAATTGCTATGTTACTATGTTACTATGTAACTAAATGGACCCTTTGGGATTGCTGTAACTGCATCCACAACTTAGTATGGTAAATGTGGCCACCACAGCTGAGGCATACCTCTCAAAATGGTGCACTAGGTGATTGCCTTCTCTGCCTAATGGGAAATTCAGCCCTGGTTTTATTAATAAAATATAATAATAACTATTCACACTCAGCCCTGAACAATGCATTTTTGTGTTGTGCTGTGGAATATGCTTTTTGCTGTTGCTTACTAATGCCTTTCTTTACAACTTTATGCTTTTTGTACAGCTTTAATGCTCATTTACATTTAAATAATTGCAGCATTTCTGCTTAAAGTGAAACGTTCATGCCATTAATATTGAGCCCCAAAAGTACAATAGTGATATGTATAGACTTATTGATTAAAAATGTCTATCTCTCGCTAGTGCCGTAATTATACTTGAAACTACAAGTAGGCTATACATATCACTATCCTATATAATAATTCGGTAAAACGTGTGCAAAGACGCAGTCATACGCAGTAGAGACTGCTGAGTGTGCTGCATTCATGCGCAGTAGAGACTGCCAGTGACGAGACTGATACAGAGCAGGGCTCTCCAAAGAAGCATCCAGCTCTGTATCCGCCACAGAGCGAACACTCTCTTCCGAGCATGACTGCACCGAGACCGGCTGGCACTGTATCAGCCACGGCGTGGGCAGTCTCTACTGTGCATGACTGCCCCGCGACTGGCTGGCAGTGGCACCGTGGCCCGTGTAACGGGCTCTTCAACTCGTTGTACTTATATTTTGTGGCTCAATATTAATGGCATGAATGTTCCTATGTTCCTATGTTTCTATTAATGTTCATTTTACAAGGTGTTAACAGGTTACTTAACGTACATTTACAAAATTTAACAAGAATATTTTTACTGAGCTATTCTTTTTCTCATCATTTTTTCTTTTTAAATCTGATATTAGTAAAGTTGTTCTGTTGTTCAGATTTAAGAGCAAATACAAAAAAAAATCTTAATTTCAATCTAGCTATCAAGAACGCTAGACCATTTAACAAATCAAATACATTATCAAATTATCTAAAGGCTACAAGAGTCAACCATATGGGCAATCTTACACATAAACATATATTACAACAAAATGTTTTTTTTATAGGCTGAGTATATAAAATAGATGGAGGGCCTGCTAATTAAATACAGTTGTGGAACATGGCATGCATTTCTAAAATACATTAGTTTTACCTTTTCTTGCATATTATTTCTAGGCATGTTTATAATAAGACAGATAAAACAATAGTGAACTAGTTTGGCAGTATGTTTTGAGAAACTGGAAGCTTGACAAGAACTGTTTTGCCAAAGGCTGCTTTCCTTGCTTTTCAGATATATGCAAGGTAGATGTTTATTGACAGTGACAGTGTGTTTAATTATAAACATATATAATACAAAAAAATTAGAACAGTCCTAGCTTTTAATGATAGGCTTTAACTAAAGTTTAAAACCAAATAAAAGGTGGAATAACTCATTACATGTAGCATTTAGACATGATGAAATGTATTATACAAATGGTATTTAGTTTACTATCAATAGATAATAGTTGTATTGTTTAAAACATGCAAACTGAGGCACATTTACCAAATCAGAAGTGGAACAATTGGAAAGCAAACCAACTGCTCTGTATTTTTCAAACTAAATGTTACATCTAATAGAATGGCTTTATATTCATCTTGATAAATAGGCCTCACTGTAGTGCCAGCCAAAATATAGGTGACCTAGTGTCACGGGCACCCAGGAATGCTCAGAACTCAGTACGGTAATATAATGCAAAATATTTATTAGACTAAATCACAGCAATAAATAAGTGGTACAACAAGCAAAGGGTTACTAGCTGGCGACACTACTACCAGAAATAGTAGGCCTCTTGCTAGACTCGAGAGACTGGGCCGAACCCCTGTTAGTCTCAGCAGGATACAGGAACGCCAACTCTTGATCCATTGACTGGAACACTGGAACAGGGCGACCACTGTGAACACTGGCTCAGCAATCTTGATCCGACGAACAGGAACACAAGGACTGCTGGACTGGAGATCTGACCCACGCCTGCAATCAGTCAAACCAACAACACCACACCTTTGCAGCAACCCGGTAACCCACACCTGCAATCACCGCTAAGAGACCCTGTAACTCTGCCTGCAGTCTCTGCCTGCAGTTCTCTTACTTAGCTGGGTCATACACAGTGCGGGTTCTCATAAATAGCCAGGTCATACACAGTGCGGGTTTTCGTAGATAGCCAGGTCACACACAGAGCCCAAGTACTTCACCTTATAACAACAACGCAAGGGCGACTGAGTCAGGACTCAGTCTGCCTTTTAAACCCCTCCACAGGAAGTAGGAGGAGCAGCTCAGAGGGAGGAAGTAGGAAGTAGGTAGGAGGAGACTACAGGAAACAAACAGATAAAACAGAGGCCTGCTGCATGCTAGAAGCCTCGCGCCTGTTGATGCTGCTGGAAACAAGGTAAGCTGAAACTGTAACAGTACCTCCCCCTCAAAGGCCCCTCCTCCGCGGAACCAGCCGGGGTTTGTCAGGGAACTTTACATGGAATCTGCGTACCAAAACAGGAGTGTGAACATCATCAGCTGAAATCCAGGAACGCTCCCCTGGACCATATCCCTTCCAATGGATCAAATACTGTAAGCGCCCTCGAACCAACCGGGAGTCCATAATGGTTTGTACCTCAGATTCCTCGTGAGCTGCAACTCTCACAGGAGCAGGCTGAACAGGAACAGTCGTGTACCGGTTGCAGACCAAGGGCTTAAGCAGAGACACATGAAACACATTGTGAATTCGCATGCTGGCTGGCAACTCCAAAGCGTAAGCAACTGGATTAATCTTACGTAATACACGGAACGGCCCAATGAATCTAGGAGCCAACTTGCCACATGGAACTTTCAGGTGTAGATTACGGGAAGACAGCCACACTCTGTCTCCTACTTGAAAGTGGGGAGCCGGCAACCTTCTACGATCCGCCTGCTGTTTTTGCCGCAACATGGACCCACGTAAGGTTTGCTGCACCTTGTCACGGTTTTCAAGACACTCAGACCAGTGGGTAAAAATAAAATGCAATTTATTTAAGAACAAAAATAATGACAGATATCGCCCCCTAAGGGAAGCACTGTGAAACAGCGGAATAGCAGTAGTATGCACAGTATACAATAATACAGAAATGAACAGGAACTGAATACTGGTATGCAAATGGTTAATAGAATAATCAGTCCGTCTCAGTTGTGTAGTTTGGCACGCCCAAGGTGTTAAAGGTGGAGAATACTCAACACCCACAGTCTGGAAAACTGAAGAAAATGTCCAGCAAAGAGAAACCTGCCTCCCACCTGTTGTACGGCAATGGTAGCCCCCACGGGCGTATGGACAGAGCGAGTAGACTGCCAGAGCTTAGAGCGAATAGCCCCCACGGGCGTAACAGAGATGACTGAGTTACCGGAGCTGAAACCACTAGCCCCCACGGGCGTCGTGGATGGAAACTGGATTGCAAGAGCTTGGGCCAATAGCCCTACGGCCTATGGAGATGACTTATTACCAGAGCTTGAGCTTATAACCCAAACGTGCGTGATGGATTTGCAAGAGCTTGAGTCAATAACCCCACTGGCGAAATAGAGAGACTGGATTGCAAGAGCTTGGATCAATAGCCCTACGGGCGTAACCACAGAGACGTGCACAGAAATAGCCAGAGCCGTGCGCCACCGGGCGCGGTAATGAGCTACACCGGACTGCAGGGAGAGAACTGGTTCAGCACAAGGCAACTCTCTGTATGGGCTGCACGCCCTCACTGGAACACAGCTCTGCACGGGTTAATGGCAAATAGTTGTAACACAGCTCTGCACTGGAGACAGCACGATAGTAGGAACACAGCACTGTACGAGTTAACAGCTCAGAAGTTGGAACGCAACTCTGCACAGACTGACAGCTCGGTAGTTAGGACACAGCTCTGCACGGGTTAACAGCTCGGTAGAGAAACACAGCTCAGCAGTGATCAGCTCAGTGGCAGGAATCAGCAAAGCACGGAGCCGTAATGAACAGTAAGAGCACAGTCACTATGTCGCTGTGGCGACAAGGCAGGACAGTAATGGAGACCGGCCGCAGAGACTGGAACAGGAACGTCAGCAAGCCGGGTCGAATCACGGGGCAGGTTCTCAGGCAAGCCGGATCAGGAAACGAGCAGGAACGTCAGCCAGGCCGGGTCGAATCACGGAGCAGTTTCTCAGACAAGCCGGATCAGGAAAACGAGCAGGAACGTCAGCCAGGCTGGGTCAGATCACGGAGCAGGTACACAGGATTGTAGTCAGGGATAGCCAAGTCGGTAACCGGAGATCAGGAACACAGGAACACAGCACAGCAAAACTGGCTCAGGAACACCACGAAAGGGCAAATGACAGGTGCCACTAGCCCAGAATAAAAAGGTCACCAGGGGCGGGCCAAACAGGCTCAATCAATCGGAGCGCAGCACAAGTGAGAGTGACAGCATGAGAAGCTGCACCGTGATACACCTTTACCCAGGAAGACCGGAGGGCTTGTAAATGCAAATCCAAAGCCGGCATGGATTGTGCTTGAAAATTCTCGGGCAACACTGAGGGTTGGAACCCATAATTAATCAAAAATGAGGAACTCCTAGTCGAGGAGTTTACTGCACAGTTTCGAGCAAACTCTGCCCATGGCAACAACTCGGCCCAATTGTCATGATGGTCAGAAATGTAGCATCGGAGGAACTGCTCTAAGGCTTGATTGGCTCACTCTGCTGCTCCATTAGATTGCGGGTGATAGGTGGAGGAGAACGCCAATTGAATACCCATTTGAGCACAAAACTGTCTCCAAAACCGAGCCACAAACTGACTTCCTCTATCAGACACAATAACCTTTGGGATACCATGTAAACGGAAGACTTCTCTGGCAAAGATCACCGCCAATTCCCTGGCGGAAGGTAATCCCTTAAGTGGCACAAAATGAGCCATCTTCGAAAACTTGTCCACTATCATAAAAATCACTGTACATCCCATGGAGCCTGGAAGTTCAACCATGAAATCAATTGATAAATGTGACCAGGGGCGTTCCCCATTGGCCACTGGTTGAAGCAGACCCACAGGTAGCTGTCTGGGAGATTTGTTTTGAGCACACGTGGTGCAAGCTGACGTAAAAGCAGCACAATCGGCCCTTGCATACTGTCACGGGCACCCAGGAATGCTCAGAACTCAGTATGGTAATATAATTCAAATATTTATTAGAATAAATCACAGCGATAAATAAGTGGTACAACAAGCAAAGGGTTACTAGCTGGCGACACTACTACCAAAAATAGTAGGACTCTCGCTAGACCACAATGCGAGAGACTGGGCCGAAGCCCCAGTTAGTCTCAGCAGGATACAGGAACGCCAACTCTTGATCCTTCGACTGGAACACTGGAACAGGCACCACTGTGAACACTGGCTCAGCAATCTTGATCCGACGAATAGGAACACAAGGACTGCTGGACTGGAGAACTGACCCACGCCTGCAATCAGTCAAACCAGCAACACCACACATTTGCAGCAACACGGTGACCCACGCCTGCAGTCACCGCTAAGACACCCAGTCACTATATTGGACCCCTGTAACTCACTCCTGCAGTCACATATAAAGACCCTGTGGCTCACGCCTGCAGCCATTACATGAGACCCTCTGACTCACGCCTGCAGTCACTACACCAGACCCTGTGACTTTGCCTGTAGTCACTATATCGAGACCCTGTGACTCACTCCTGCAGTCACCAATCAGACCCTGTCCACACAAATTGATCACAGTAAGGGATACTCATGATCACTGGGTCATACACAGAGAGGGTTCTCGTACTTAGCTTGGTCATACACAGAGAGAGTTCTCTTACTTAGTTGGGTCATACACAGTGCGGGTTCTCATAAATAGCCAGGTCATACACAGTGCAGGTTTTCGTAGATAGCCAGGTCACACACAGAGCCCAAGTACTTCACCTAATAACAACAACGCAAGGGCGACTGAGTCAGAACTCAGTCTGCCTTTAAACCCCTCCACAGGAGGTAGGAGGAGTAGCTCAGAGGGAGGAAGTAGGAAGTAGGTAGGAGGAGACTACAGGAAACAAATAGATAAAACAGAGGCCTTCTGCATGCTAGAAGCCTTGCGCCTGTAGATGCTGCTGGAAACAAGGTAAGCTGAAACTATAACATCTAGGCTGTTGCATAGGACTCTGAAGTGCTGGGGGTGTTAAGGAGGGGCTGTCTGAGATCACCAAAGACATAGTCTATCTGATTTTCTTAAATGCTAATGGTGCAATCAATCCTTTGGAGAAGTCTTCATGATTCAAGGGGTTAAGTAAAAATCACTATCAACACTGTGTTACAGTCCTCTCCCCTCTGAGGCTCTGGCCATGCATTAAATTCTTGTTGTGATTGGTGCTGACACTCAATCAGTCACAAAAGGTATACACTTACAGGGTTAGTGCAGGAACGTCTTTGCAAATACTACCTCTATACTTTTACACTTAAACTGTAACCTTTATGTTTATTTAATGGTCAAAGGTTCTCTGCATGCCAGGGTTTAAAACAAAGCTATGCTAATCATCTTATGTTAATCCATCACTTGTAATCCTTTTCAAATATATCATTCATCCATTTGCTTTGAAAATGAACTCAGATGAAAGGATGGATATGAACTTGAATAATTAGACTAGATAAATTCAAGCGTAACATCAAGGGGTGCAATACTGTTGTGCACATATCTAAGAAAAGAAGTGTGGTGAGCAGCATTGTTGAAATTCTTCCTACATTATTTTATTTAATTTAAATTCTCATCTCTAATCTCATCTCTAATATAGTTCCATTAGTTATATAAATAGAATTTGGCAAAGGTATTGTCTGTATTGCAGCGCTCCAGAATTTTTTTTTCAGTTTAATGTGTCTTGTAGACAATATATGTACTGACACTGTTGTCATTTCCTCTACAGGATTCCACTGGGTGAATGTAGAGGATATTTACCTACAATAATATATATATATATATATATATATATATATATATATATATATATATATATATATAAAATGTGTCTAATTGATAGTTTGGGTGAAGAGAACCTAAGTGGACCATGCCTGGCACCATACAATTCCAAGATTCTTAGATTGGTTGAGAAAGAGCAGAGCAAAAAAATTGATACAAAAAGCAAAAAGGGAACTATCTAATTGTATTAGTAGTAGTTAATATTTAAAAACCCTATTTTAATAAATCTACATATATAAAAACACTTGAATAAATCATCAAATAAAAGGAATAAATATACGAAATATATTAAACGACTAATTGTCACTAATTGAATAAAAAAATGTTGTAAAGTAACAACCTTGCTATAAACTTCACCCCAATCTGGTCATATAGGGGACTACACAGTCAGTGTGCATTCATGCAAAATGCTCTGACTGATAAAGGTAATGGCCCCTTACCCTTACTCGATGTGTGTAGTATGCAGTGAGCAGTAATGGAAATTAGATTCCAGTTAAAGTGGCCCCTTTTTTGAGTAATGTTCTTAAATGGCATTGAAAAGGAATCAGTTGTCCATCCTTTTAGGCATGCAGTCTGAACATAAAACATAGGATATTTCCCTCTTGGCATGTGCGGCCTTGGACTTATCTCCAGACTACATGTCAATACAGAGAGTCAACTGCGACACTGTATGAATCCTGGAGTGATGCAACGAAGGTGAATAGACACTGCCGTGAATGGAGATAGAGGATGGACAACTGATTCCCCTTCAAGGTTATTTAAGAACATTACTCAAATAATTACTCAAACATTTTTATAAACCTATTTGTGCAGAAATGCATCAAAGGGCAAATTGCTGAATGTGCAAAGAAATAATCATATCTGGTACTCATTCATTTATGACTATCAGGTAAATCCATCACTTTCATTCTCAAGGTTATGGCTAGAAAATCCCATACTAATCTATTGGGCAGTCATACACAGAAACTGTATGGGTTTGGGCATATACCATAGTTATGTCAGCATACATAATATTTTTCTTCTCATATTAACCTAACTTGCATACAAAAGGCATGAAATATGGAAGATTATTGAAAAACACCCGGTGTCATATTTCAGAATGCCCCGCAAACTGCAACAGTTCTGTTATATTGCTGTTTCTGCACATTCATAAATTCTGGAATTAAATTAAGATTAAATAACGCTTTATTAGAAAGAAAGTCATATTGTTGGACTTGCCTGCTGAGAACAATTTGATTACTGCCACTGTTTGCAGTAGTTTTATTCAAAAGTTATTACAGCAGTTGTGGAGCAGTTGCTATCACATCCTATGGAGAACTGTAGCCAGGGGCACCTTTTAAACTGAAAGCAATAAAATAACTATCTAGACACCAGTGACACTTATTCCTACAGTATAATGTAAAAATACAAGAGTTTGTATTATAATAAATATTGAATGAAGAAACTCCCAGAAGTGGGATAAATCTTGATTTACCCAGGAGAAAAAGCACTACAATGAATGTTTTTGTTAATAATAATGACACCTTACTGCTCTTTCATGTTATTTAGTACAGTTTTCTGTTTCCTGTAATTGCCAGTTTGCACACCTCAGGATGCAATACAGGTGGTTAGTAGGGGTGGGCAAAAGTTGTTGTCGTGTTCCCGTGTGAAATTTCACGAAACCACGTTGTTATACACTTTTTCACAGGAAAATCTGCTTTAAAACTAGCGGTTAAAATTTTCACATTTTTCGCCCATTGACCAAAATTTTTTGCCATTTTCTCAATGGTTAGAAAATTTCCGCCCATTGATTTACGTTGTTTTCGCACTCCCGCTATAAAAACGTGATGTTTTTGCTGAAGGCAGACACAATAGAAGCAGCTACAGAGCAAGATAGACGTGCTGTGCTGTTCTTTTGTGATATTTTGCAAAAAGTGAGGCAGGAGAGGCTCGTGGTGACTCCTATCACTATGAGCAGGGTAAAAAATAATCAATGGAGGAGCTGGAAGGACCATTATGTGTCCACTGAGTCTAAGAGGGAAGGGACCACTACTGTACCAATGCTGTTCAGTCCCCCTAAATCACCCCAAGGGATCTTGGGGAATTTAATGGGAAGGGATGGAGAAAAGGGAATGGAACAGAAGGGAGAAAAGAGAATGGGAAGGGAGGGAGAAAAGGGTAGTACTAGTGAAAGCAGGACAGGTCTGCTGCCTGTGCCTGCTGCAAGACGTGCTGCCCTTGCTGCCAGTGCCACCATTTCTGTACCTGCAGCCACTAGTGTTGTACCTGCTGTCAGATGTGCTACCACTAGTGTTGAACCTGCTGCCAGTGCTGAATCTTCTGCCAGTGCTAAACCTGCTGCCAGTGCTGAACCTACTGCCAGTGCTGAACCTGCTGCCACCAATGCTTTGCCTGCTGCTAGTGTTTCTTGTAGTACTCAGGGGCGAAGGAGAAAATTATGCCATGTGTGACAGCAGGGGACCCTCTGTCACATTGCTCATCACCTCCTCCAAGCGGCAGTGAGATGTCTGGAATAGAGCAGCAGCACTTAGGGACTAGTGGTGGTGGTGGTGGTCAGGCCTGGACTGGGACAAAAATTAGGCCCGGGGGACCCAGGGCCAGTGCAAGAGTCTATGTATATACAGACAAAGGTGCATTTTGATGCCCCCACCCCGCTCCAACCCGGACACAATCCTATGCCCCCCCTTGCCACAAACCCATGCCCCCGCCCACATAATCACCTCCACACTCTGCCCACCTTCACACTGCCCACCTCCACATTGCCCACACTGTCCACCTTCACAATGCCCCTTCACCTCCACATTGCCCCTTCCACAATGCCCCCTTCATCTCCACAATGCCCCTTCCACAATGCCCCCTTCATCCACAATGCCCCCTTCATCTCCACATTGCCCCTTCCACAATGCCCCCTTCATCCACAATGCCCCCTTCATCTCCACATTGCCCCTTCCACAATGCCCCCTTCATCTCCACATTGCCCCTTCCACAATGCCCCTTCATCTCCACATTGCCCCTTCCACAATGCCCCCTTCATCTTCACAATGCATCTTCCACAATGCCCCCTTCATCTCCACATTGCCCCTTCATCTCCACATTTCCCCATCCACAATGCCCCCTTCATCTCCACATTGCCCCCTTCATCTCCACAATGCCCCTTCCACAATGCCCCCCTCATCTCCACAATGCCCCTTCATCTCCACATTGCCCCTTTCACAATGCCCCCTTCATCCACAATGCCCCCTTCATCTCCACATTGCCCCTTACAATGCCCCCTTCATCTCCACATTGCCCCTTCCACAATGCCCCTTCATCTCCACATTGCCCCTTCCACAATGCCCCCTTCATCTCCACAATGCATCTTCCACAATGCCCCCTTCATCTCCACATTGCCCTTCATCTCCACATTTCCCCTTCCACAATGCCCCCTTCATCTCCACATTGCCCCTTCCACAATGCCCCCTTCATCTCCACATTGCCCCTTCCACAATGCCCCTTCATCTCCACATTGTCCCTTCCACAATGCCCTCTTCATTTCCACAATGCATCTTCCACAATGCCCCCTTCATCTCCACATTGCCCCTTCATCTCCACATTGCCCCTTCCACAATGCCCCCTTCATCTCCACATTGCCCCTTCCACAATGCCCCCTTCATCTCCACAATGCATCTTCCACAATGCCCCCTTCATCTCCACATTGCCCTTCATCTCCACATTTCCCCTTCCACAATGCCCCCTTCATCTCCACATTGCCCCTTCCACAATGCCCCCTTCATCTCCACATTGCCCCTTCCACAATGCCCCATTCATTTCCACAATACCCCCCTTCATCTCCACAATGCCCCTTCCACAATACCCCCTTCATCTCTACATTGCCCCTTCCGCAATGCCCCCTTCATCTCCACATTGCCCCTTCCACAATGCCCCTTTCATCTCCACATTGCCCCTTCATCAATGCCCCATAAAGCCCCTTCATCTCCATATTGCCCCTTCCACAATTCCCCTTCATCAATGCCTCATAAAGCCCCTTCATCTCCACATTGCCCCTTGATCCCCTACCTTGAGTCCCTGGTAGTCTAGCTGTGTGCTATAGAAGAGATCTGTGCCTCCTTCTGCACACAGCTGAAGCTCCCGTGCGCTGTTCTCAATAATACAGAGCGCTGGGAGATGATGTCATCTCCCAGCGCTCTGTATTGCTTCATAGCCTGGGTCAGTCTGGGCCTGGTGGTGGTGTTGGAGAAGCTGGGGTGAAAGAGACATTGATGGCCTTTTTATCAGAAACTGAGAAGGAATGGGAGACAGGGATGTGGATGGGCATCACCACCACCACTAGCAGTCAGCTTTTGAAATTAATGGAAATTGCAACTGCTCTAACTTCTGCTGCTTCTGAGATGAAAGGGCAGCAGGGTGCTGAGGAGCAGGCTAGTGTGACACAGACCACCGTGGACACAGTGGGAATGGGGTCAACAAGTAATGCGGGACTAGGACAGGTTCCACTTGCCATCAGTAGCAATACTCCTCTTGATCCTAGTTGCAGTGCTAAATCTGAGGCAGTATCAGCAACAGCAGCAACATTATCCGCTGCCACAGAAAGTGAAGGGGAATGTGGAGGACAAGAAGAAAGAGGCCATTCTTCTCCACCTATTCCCTATCCCTCCCCCCAGAAGTCATGGGTGTGGGACTATTATTCTCTTCCGGCATGCACAGTGCAGTCATCATCAACAATGGTACAGTGCAAAATTTGTGACAAGTTAGTGAGAAGGAAAGGAGGGGGAAAGGAGGGAACACACCTTGGCACAACCGCCCTGATAACACACATGAAACACAGACACAATGACATTTACTCCAAACATGTTAAAGCCAAACACCCATTACAGAAATCTAGCACCGCTGTTACTGTACCCCCTGACTCTCCAGAAAGGTGGAGAGCAAAGAGGAGGAAGAATAGACAAAACCCAGACAGACACTGGAAGTTCCATGATGAGAGAAACAACTAGCTCCCCGTCAACATCACCTTCTTCCTCTAGGGTAACAAGTTCATCTCCAGGACATTTCACAGTGGGCACTGGCCAACATGACCTGCTGGCATTAGGCCAGTAAGGCTTTTTTTTTTCAGGGCTTGTGTTTTGAAACAAAAAAAAAAAAATAGTCCTACAAAAAATAAACAATTTTTTTTGGGGGGGGTTGTTTCTAACAAGGCTAAGTCCTACAAATCAATGTTTCCTTAGGGACTAGCTTAATGGGATAGTATTGCTTGAAAATAAATTTTTCTTCATTGGAATGGTCTACAAAGTGTGCTTGCAAGCCAGGCACACTTTGAAGACGGTTCCAATGAAGTAGTTCTTTTTAAAGATCGTGATCTCGGCACTGCCAAAGAGCTGCCTGCTGATCTGTGGACCGGATTCCAAATCTATCCACTAGATGACAGACTTGGCTAAAACAGCCAGGAAAAGGTTACTTTATTTAACTTTACTTGCTAATATCTCCCAAACCATAGGAGGAGATAAGGGAGATAAGACTTATATCATTTTTAATGTTTTTTTAAGGCCTACAATTTAAAATAAAATTATTTTCAAGCAATACTATCCCTACAAATCAATGGTTCTTCAGGGCTTGGGCCTCTAATAAGTCTAAGTCCTACAAAGGCCTCTAACAACAAATCAAACAAATCATCCTCTACAAAATACTCTATCAAGTATCAGTCCACCCCAGTGGCAGCTCATGTCAGGGGGTTCCTGTCTCTGTCACTTTAAATAAAAATGTCTTATTTTATTTTATTGATTTATTTTTTATTAACTATCCCCCCAATAGCAGTCAAGAAAGCCCCCCAAAACAAATTCCCTGTTCAAATGATTAATTCATTCACCAACACAGGCACCCTCCTCAGACCCCTTTACACCATGTCTTATGGTTTTTATTTTATTTTATTTTATTTAGGATATCTTTTGTATTAAGTGCCGCCCAATCCCAGTAAACAGCCCCCCAAAAGCATTTCCTGTTCAACTAATTCTTTCTCCACACCCCACCAGCACAGACACCCTCATGCCCCTTTAATACAATGCCCTTGGGAAATAAAATATTATTTGTAATGTGTTGTGTGTAACTTCTATGTTCCCATTGATTTCAATGGGTGAAAAAAGTGGAAAATCTGCACTTTTCCGGGGAAATTTTTCACCAAGCGGAAAGTGCCAGTTTTGCTGATTTCAGTTTGAGGCAGAAAGTTTCGCCCATCCCTAGTGGTTAGAGCAAAAGCATACCTAATGTTAACCCTTTGAGGGTGTCCAAAGGTTAAGCCAGGTATGACCAATTTAGGCATACAACTTCTAGAGTTGACAGAGGGAACTGGGGCCAGAGTACAGAGAGAGCACAATCTACAGAATGGAGCACAATACAGGTGTGTGTGGGGGGGGCTGAAGGTTGGGAAGTCGTTTCAAATGATATAAAGTGCAATGTGTAGAGCAGAAGACTAGCTCTTAAAAACCATCTAAATAATCAATAATAAAATGTAGCTTAATTTATTCCGTTTTTAATTAGGAGCATAAATAATACGGGATACAAATTCTGTTTTGAATCCAAGACAAAAGCAGAGAGAACTGGATCCAGGAAAAGGGAACCAAAGCAGGAATTGTACCTGTAAATTGAGGACAATAAGCATGTATGACTCAGACATAGAAAGCATTAGTACAAAGTGGTATGTATAGCCACAAGTTGAACAACCTTTATGTAAATCAATACCTATTTGGGTGCCAAAGTAATGCTGAACCCTCTTGAACTCAAATTGTTAAAATGGATTAATCCATTGATTGCCACGGTGACAAATACATGGTGCTTTTTACATACTTCTGGTACTCAGAGTTAATTGCTTTGATCCTTTGAATGCCAGAGGGTTGCACACCTTTTTGGGATTTAAAGAGTTACTGCTGCTAAACTCCATAAAGGGTGTTCCACCTGGGGCCCTCTAACTGCTCTTGAATTATAACAAGCACCTGAAGGGCCACAGTTACTAAGTCATGAGACACTGCACAGTCCACTGCCCTAGAAAAGCCAGCAGCAGGGAAAGAAGCTAGGGACTGGGTGCAGTGGCGACTCTAGGAATTCTATTTAGGGGGGGCACACATGGGGCCAGAGGAAAAAATGGGGGGCACTTTTAATGAGCAATGCCAACGCCCTACACCTAAAAAATGACATTCACGCCATTGGGTATGTGTGTTCACATATTATATCAAAGGAAAACGCTGGTAGACTGGTAAAACACTGATTTGTTTTCCTTCAGATGTAAAAGCTCTAGCACATTGCATCTCATCACTGGTCCATTTGTATTCCTGTCTTAATTAAAGTCAGATATGCCACTTTGCATGTACATATCTAATGGAACCAACTAAACTGCTTGAGATATTATTTTTAACTATATTAACATATAACTAAACTGGCAATGACATGATAGAGCCATAGGTTGAAAAATATTGGGACCCTAGGTCTAATGCAAGAGCTTTTAAACAATACAATTCACCTGTAGTTCTTTAAGGTCAAAATAGTCAATTAAAAATAGTACTACAGAGTTATATGCACCACCAGAGCAAGACAAAGTTATATCACTGGCACAGTAATACAGAGTTATATGCACCACCATAGCAATGTGTCACCAACCCTGCAATACAGAGTTACATGCCACCACCAACCAAAGCAATACAGAGTTACATGCCACTGCCAACCAGAGCAAAAGGTACATGCCACCACTAACCAGAGCAAGACAGAGTTATTTGCCACCACCAGAGCAATAGCTATATGCCATCACCAGAGCAATAGTTATATACCACCACCAAAGTAATAGATATATGCCATTACCAACCAGAGCAAGATAGAGATATTGTCACCAGCACTGCAATACAGTTATATGCCACCACCAGAACAACAGCTATTTGCTAAAGTGGTATTTTATGTTTTTTAACCCTCTAAAAAAAAAAACAACACGCTGGGAAATAATACTGAGTACCTCTGCACAGAATGCTTTGTGTGAATGGAGCAAAGTGACATTCTGCTTCTGGTCTAATGCACAGTGATCTGCAGCATGACAGTCTGCCCACATGAACATTTACAGAGTAGAGAGTTCTGTATAATCTATCTGCAGGTGAGGTGAGTACTCCATTCACCTCACCTGCAGGTAGATTATACAGTACTCTGTAAATGTTCCTGTGGGCAGATTGTCATGCTGCAGTCAGATCACTGTGCATTAGACCAGAAGCAGAATGTCTCTTTCCTCTATTCACACAAAGCATCAGAGATACTCAGTATTATTTCCCAGCGTGGTGTTTCTTTTTTAAAGGGTTCTGCCCAGGAATGTTCTATCTAACTATGTAGGATTGGTATGTGCCAGTCAGGAAGAGCATGTCCTTATGTATGCAGGGTAGGTATATACCTGTTAGGAGGGTATATCTGTATGAAGGATTGGTATGTATCTGTTAGGAGGGGTATTTATGCATATGTATCTGTCAAGAGGATAATGTTTGTACGCACGCACAAATATCTTGCCTGTAGGGTAGAGAGAAAAAATTCACCAATCCTCTGGCACTGAAAGAGGAAATGGTTAGACCTTTCAGTGCTAGGCATATTGTACATTTACAAAGAGTTGCAACGCCAAAAAATTATTTTGACCAGTTTTAATACAAACTTTGTGAGTGTTTGGTTCAATTTCCTATGCACATGGAAAAGCAGTGTCACAAAATATGTGGTGAAATAGTGTTACATGACCTCATTCCTATCATGAACTACATTTTTGAATGAACCCTTTGAGTGCCAGAAATGTGTCCAGCTATTCGTCTGACGCTCCTATAACAGTTAAAAGTAGTGTTCCTTTAACTGGATAACACACAAATATTCCTCACTGTTTCATATCTCCAAGTACAACTCCACACATACGTAAAATATACAAATAACCAGTAGCCCTTTGTTTATGTACCTGTCTTTCACAGTCAGTGAAGGCAGAAAAAGAAGAGGAAAAAAAAAACTTTCAGTGGTAATACCTTACCATTCGCACTGTGGAGGTGAAGAACAGAGCCAGATTACGGCTCCATTGGGCCCTAGGCAGGATCTCAAATTGAGCCCACACACACACACACACACACACACACACACACACACACACAAAACTCCTTAGTTTGACCATTGTTCTCGTGGGTAGAGGTACTAGTACCAACTTAAAGACAAAAGTTAATGCTTAAAATATATTAAAATCTACTGCAGAGCTTATAATTGAAATGTGACACAAGTGATTCCAAAGAGTATTCAACTGAAATGGGGCTACAAAATTATACCAGAGAACTTACAATTTAAATGAAGTTAAGCAAGTGACACCACAGAGACTACAGTACTGCTGTAAAACCACAGAGCTTACAAATGAAACGGGACTACAGTACTGCTGTAGAAACATTTCAATTGTAAGCCCTGTGGTATCAGTTGTAAAGCTCCATTTCAGTTTTAAGCACTGTGGTATCACTATCCCTCCCTATCCCTCTCTCCCTCCAGTTGGTGGCACATTTGAATTTTCTAACGATTCTCTGCTTGTCTCTCCAAGGTCCTTCCAGGTCTTGCCTTGACCATATTTAAAACCTGATGTCCAGTTGTAAAACTGGAAGGCAGGACCTGGCAGATCCTGATAAATTAAAATGAGATGTAAGTAAGTGGGCAGCAAATTCAGATATGCCAATCTGCCCCTGACTGCAGGTTCTACCATGGGCATAGACGACCCAAAAATTATGAAGGCTATTGAAATCTCTTTCACCAAATGATGTCAGAAGCAAGGTATCCGTGTTGTAGTTTATAACTGTAGTCCACCAGCAGTTCGTAAAGCCCAGGTTCATGTACATGTGTGTGCCCTCATTAATTTTTGAAATGCATTGTACTGTAGATCCCATTGCTGCAGTGTGTTAGGGGCTTTACTGGAAGGACACTGCTATTTATGTCACATCGCACAGGGCAGAAATATTCTGGCTTCATGTCTGTTGTGGCTAAGCCAAACTTGTGGGTACTCCCTCCCTTTCCATACTTCCAGCATCTAAGGGGTTACTATCAACACAGCTTAAGAGTTAAATTAAGATTCCCTAAGGCATGGGTGAGCAACATGCCCCCCCCCCCGTTGTTGGACTACACTTCAGGGATTGTGTCTACATCTACTAAAATAATGTATACCAATGTCCTGAAATTACACAACCCATTGGATTCTCAAGGTGTTGCGTTGTAGACCTCTCTAGTACCCGAGGGGTTAAATATTACACTCATTCTGTGTTAGAGGTGTCCAATGGGCTATGGCACTCAGGGTTAAAGAACTGCAAAGAGACAGCAGTTCACCCCTTCACTCCCACTCCAAATATGTTTTTTCATTCCTTGTAGATAAGAATTCAGCCCGGGGTGAGCAGCATGGAGGACACACAGAGGGTCTGATAAGGATTCCTTCCACTGACTGGACCCCAACCCTCCTTTAACATCCTCTGTCATAAGAAAAGCACATTCCTCTTTTCTACAAGTCACCTCTATTGACAGATTTTGCATTGCTTGTTATGTGGATTCCAGTACTGGTATGTGGATTTAAAACAAAACAGAGGTGCTGACTAATCCCAGCAGAAAGCAGAAATATGCTCTGAGAGGTGACCAGACTGCACCTCTGTAGTTATAATTCACACACAGACATACAGGAATGAGTAGTAGAAGCAGCGCAAGATATGTCAGTAGAGGTCAATTGAATAAAGCAAGGATTGTGTTTTTTGTATGACGGGAACTGTTAAATAGCGATCCTGGGGAGGGAATCCTTATCAATCCTCCTTGCTGCTCACTACAGTCAATAGGAAAGAAAATTTAAAAAAAAATACGTTTCTTAGTAGTAGTGAAGGGCTAAACTACCGGACCTCTAAATTTTAACCCTTTGCATGCTTCCACACACACATAGCTCTCTCTGTTCTCACAAACTGGTTAATACTTGTTTCGCTCTGGGTGCAGAGAGGATCACGAGTGGCATAGCACTGTATGAATAAAGCGGGTGCAGAGCGCAGTCTCCAGAATGTCATATTTGCTTGCTTTGATTGGCTGACCATCATGCCAATCACAGCAACAATAGTTGAACCCATTGGATAAAGTGGAATGGCAGGGCCCCCCAGCTTCACCGGGTCCTAGGAGGCAGGTGCCTAGTGTGCCTTTGCCCATGATCCGCTCTGGATGTAGGAAAAAGCTGGGGGGAAAGAGGGGGGAAAGAGGGTGGAAGAAGCTGGAGGAAGAAAATGGAAGGAGGGATGAAGAAGAAGTAAGTATGGAAGAAGGTCTTTCCCCTAGTTTAGAGTCAGCAGTGGTTGGGGCAGCATACTGCTCTATAAAATTTCTCACTAATACGAGTGCCCAGCTTCCAGCAGCATCACTTGCTGGGATAGTCTGTTCTAGTACTGTCACTACGATTGGCTAGGAGTTCTAGCCAATCACTGTGACAGTTTTATCAGTCAGGAACCACAGAGGCAGCTTAGGCAGAATGCCGATAGTAGAATTACTTAAGTGCTCAGCTGTCAGCGGAGTGGAACTGTTCATGCATAAAGTGGAGTGCTTCACCTCCGCACTTATTAGTTCGGGCTCTGTTCATTCGGGCTGCCCCAATGAATAGAGCCTGAATGAAAAAACTCTGCGAAGGAGCAATTATTATCAGCCAGGTGGTGAAGAAAATTGGGGGGGCACATGGGGGGGCACAGTACAATGTAGGGGGGGCCTTGGCCCCCTCTGCCCCCCCCCTGGTGACGCCACTGACTGGGTGAGCTCTGAGCCTTAGTGTAAAGGCAGTATTCATTACAAGAAGCACTAAGCTTGTGCTCTTGCATAGATATTACATATGAATGTAGATTGCGTTAACATTGGACTCCACAAAAATACCCTGTGTATACCATAAACACTCGGTAGTACTTGGCCCATCTTTGTGTTATTAGTGATATGAGAGAAAACAGACAGGCAGGCTGGATGCAGGACCACAGGAAGCTGCTTTGTCCTACTAGAATTATAAAACAGAAAGAGTCTTAACTATTCAGAATCCCTCTGATACTATTCCTGCAACTTTGGAAGTGACAGCAACAGATGCAGGCTTTTGTCCTTCATGGAAGAACATGTCCAATGCAGCACTTCCTTCTAGAAAATAAGAATACTGTAATTCTGCAAACGCTGCCCATTCGGGACTGCTGTCTGTCCTAGCTGACTTAAACATCATGGTAATTCTCCCCTGATCCTCCTTTTTCCCTGTTAAACTGTTTGCCGCTGTGTTTAAATTGAACACTGGGCTCTTCAGCTTCAATATTTTCAGAAGGAGGACTCAGATGGCCCCAGATCAATTAGCATATTCACAAGGTTAGGATGTATTGAAAAGAGCTAATTTATTAGACAAAAAGTTAAAGTAATATATCAATGTCTTAAAATGCCCTTTTAATATATGTTTAATCATGTTTCACTGGTATAAGTGTTACTTAATTAAAATGTTATTTATATTTTCTATCACTTTGTGATATAGAGGAAAAGTGATAGTAGTCTAAAATTGCCTGTTAGTGTTGTTTGTGCTGCTTTTATCTGAGATGGATTGAATACTATTATATATATTTAGGTGATTTATCTGAACAAAATGGCAACATCAAAATCTGCCATTCTTGTTTGTTAACTGCTGCCATATCACCCATTTTTTACGTAAGAAAATGGATCTTGTACTTGGAGTCTAAATTGAATGATTTTTTCTTAATTACAGTAATGTTTATCTATGTTAACATGGTATTAAGTTCTTTCAATTACATAAAGTCCAAGGAGATATTTTAACTGCACTTCAAAAATCAGTAAAGCACCCTTTACTGGTGGACCTTCTCTTATGTTCCTTAAATGTATGATTTATTCAGTCAGTATCTTTTAAATGAGTCTTTTACTATCTCTCATATTCTTTTGTAGGTATTCATTGTACAGGGTTGTGCAGTAGTAGAATTAACAAACTTTGCTAATAATTTGTGGAGGAATGTTTGATGGTCCACTGGTATTTAAGGAGAATTATCACCAATATTGTACTCCCATTACTGAATAAGCTTTCAATGACAATGCAAATGGTTTCATAACAGAACTTCAGAGAAATTGTCTTTCCTTTATCACTTGAACCAACACTTGAACCATTTTTGACAATGTATTGTTTTTTATGTCCCTTGTCTAGGACTTGTGAGCCTGTTTTTCAGAAAAATATCAAGAAAGAAAAAGAGAGCAGGAGAAAAACACCATAAAACAATCAAAATTTACTCATGTGAAAGTATATCAGAAAATAAATGAACTCCGGTTCATAACAAGGAATCCAACATGCAGGTTGAAATCCAAGAAAATTAATTCCTTATCTATGATGTAAGAATGCAGTCAATCCCCTTTAGCAGGAACATTCTCCTGTTTATGACTATTTTTCAGACAGATGCTTACTTTGTCAGAGGTATTAATAAATCAGATTACCCCATAACCTCAGACACTCAGTTTGATTCCCTAACATCCTTGATAAAGAGTGCATCTGTCTCACAAAATGTAGGTAGTGCCTATACAGGAGGACCTGCCTATTGAATTGGCTGCAGGCTAACATATTGCAGAGATGAGGAGCAGCAATTTGATCTCATCTAGTTCCCTGCACATGGGAGTGAAACTAAGACTTCTATACTCTCCATTAGAAGCCTTGTTTCAGAGAATCTGACATCAATGGTCCATGGAAAGAAGAGAAAGCTGCAGTGAGCACTGAGTGAGGTGCTGATATCACACAGAACTGTAGATATCAGTGATCTACAATGGGAACGGAATTAGACCACATGAGATATAAGCTATAGCAACCCTTTTCCCAGAGTTCTGTGAGCACTGCCAATTCTTTAAAAGGGTTTTTTGTTTACAATATATGACGTCTTTAATGTATCCTTATTTTTTAATTGCGCTTTTGGCTTCCCACTCTGTTCTAATGCCATAGGCCAGTTCCTAGTTACACATACGGATTTACATTGCCTTGATGTTTACAGTGTAAGATATTTTTCCTACACAGTTTCTTCTTTATTGTTTGTGCTATTTATTTTTACACTTTGTGTTATTTCTTTTTTTCTTTACAACAACCAATGGGGTTAATCCCCCCTGTTGCCTGATTGGGCATTTTGGGGTGGATGACATAATTGGTGTGTCGAGTGTTTCTGAATGCTGTGACAGTGTAAAACATGCAGGTGTCATTTGCCTTGAGAAAGGTGCCAGTGAGCACCTAAACATCGACCCTCTATGTGGTGCATCAAAGTTGAATTTATTTATTTTTAATGTCATTTTTACTCAATTATTATCATTTAAGCCTTAGTAGTGATGGTATTATTTAAAGCGGGACAGATTAATATTGAGCCACAAATCATATTAACATTAGCGCTATGCATAGATGTAGTTGTATTTTCAAGAATAATTGCTGCATTAGAGAAAAATAGAACTTTTTAGGCAGACAGGCATCGGCAGGGATTTTGCAGTAGGTACTGTTTGCACCTGCACGGTCAATCCCTTCCGGTGCCTTAAGGTGACCAGGCATTGAACTCACCAATCATGCAGTTGAAGGGAACGGACAGTGCAGACTCAGAGATGCCATCTCTGCAAGATGTCTGTGCTGTTCCCCATTGCCTGTCTGCCTAAAAAGTTTTATTTTTGTTGAATGCAGCAATTATTTTTGAAAATACAATTACGTCTATACATATCGCTAATGTAATTATGATTTGGGGCTCAATAATAATCTAATGAAAGTTCTGCTTTAATTTTAGGTATTATTCAGTTTTCAGCATAGCAATGACCGAAATCACTGGAGCCACCTTTGGGATCATTGTTGGAATTGGGTGTAATTTATTTTGTCAGTCAGTCACAGAGGCTCAGCCAGTTCATGAATGAACTTGGACCCCCTACCAGTCTCTTTTCAGTCAAACAAGATTTTGTTTTTTTAGGGGGATAAATATTTTTTTTTCTCCCTTCACACTCCCTCAGAGTCCTCAGTCTCCCCAAAGAAAGAGAATAAGTTGCCTGCCCACAAGACTCCTTGAACTAAACTCCAAATCTACTTTCTTTGTCTATTTTCTCTAGCTCAAAATAATGTTTCTTGCTTTATCTCTCACAAAGATAGAATGATATGCTGTGGGGACCTGATATATAATTTGAACTATTCCAGTGGGAACAAAACAGAAATTTTCCATGAGCTGGGAAAATGTATTCTTACCACTGATTTGAATGCAATGATCAAGGTGGAAAAAAGGCGGGAAATGGCACTTTTCACTAAAAATTTTCCACACTACTGGAAGTGCTATTTTCATCTGTTTCTCTTTTGAGACAAAATGTTTTGCCCATGTTAACAGTGATATTCAGACAGGCAAGTGATATTACCTGAACAGAAACTGAGCGTAACAATGACATATACTAAAGATAGAGACTTCCACCATACATTATTTTCAGACAGACAACAACAAACAAGACATAGCATTCAGAGATGAAAAAGACAAGCATATGTTTGTGATGCTGCCATACTTTTGTCGTGTGCAACTAATTGCATACTATAGATGTGTTGAAGTGCACAGCTCTGTCATTTACCTGATAGAAAACTATAATTATATCCACCAAATGTGGTGAAGGATAGTTTAAGGGTAGTGATGAGCGAGCATGCTCGGCCGAAGCTCGGTTCGGCTCGAGCATCGCTCTGCTCGGCACATGGCGGTACTCGTACGAGTACCGCATGTGCTCACCCGCCATGTTCGGGTCTCCTCCCCTCACGTTTCGCGGCTGCTGCGCAGCCAATAAACGTGCGGGGAGGCTCTGACATCAGTGTAATGCCAGCACCCATGTTGGCTGCTGGCATTACACTGATTGGCTGGCCAGAACCCGTGATCGGGTGCTGTATAGCACCTGACCAGCGAGTTCGGCTCAGTCTTAGCCAGGGAGAGATGAGGATAGGAAGGGAAAGTCAGTGTAGGGAGAAGAAAAGTGTGTTTGAACAACATATAAAGAAAGACCCAAAAGTCCTTTTTAGGACTATTGTGTGTGGGGGCAGCAGTTATATTTTGTTTTGGGGGGCAGAGTTTAAAAAAAAACGTCACATATTCCGTTCACTGTGCCTAGCCGCAGATTAGCAGCACATTCTGTTTAGTGTGCAAAGTTGCAGATTAGCAGCACATTCTGTTTAGTGTGCAAAGTTGCAGATTAGCAGCACATTCTGTTTAGTGTGCAAAGTTGCAGATTAGCAGCACATTCTGTTTAGTGTGCAAAGTTGCAGATTAGCAGCACATTCCGTTCACTGTGCCTAGCCGCAGATAAGCAGCACATTCTGTTTAGTGTGCAAAGTTGCAGATTAGCAGCACATTCTGTTTAGTGTGCAAAGTGTAAAAAATAAAAGTCACATATTCCGTTCACTGTGCCTAGCCGCAGATAAGCAGCACATTCTGTTTAGTGTGCAAAGTTGCAGATTAGCAGCACATTCTGTTTAGTGTGCAAAGTGTAAAAAATAAAAGTCACATATTCCGTTCACTGTGCCTAGCCGCAGATAAGCAGCACATTCTGTTTAGTGTGCAAAGTTGCAGATTAGCAGCACATTCTGTTTAGTGTGCAAAGTGTAAAAAATAAAAGTCACTTATTCCGTTCACTGTGCCTAGCCGCAGATAAGCAGCACATTCTGTTTAGTGTGCAAAGTTGCAGATTAGCAGCACATTCTGTTTAGTGTGCAAAGTGTAAAAAATAAAAGTCACTTATTCCGTTCACCGTGCCTAGCCGCAGATAAGCAGCACATTATGTTTAGTGTGCAAAGTTGCAGATTAGCAGCACATTCTGTTTAGTGTGCAAAGTGTAAAAAATAAAAGTCACATATTCCGTTCACTGTGCCTAGCCGCAGATAAGCAGCACATTCTGTTTAGTATGCAAAGTGTAAAAAATAAAAGTCACATATTCCGTTCACTGTGCCTAGCCGCAGATAAGCAGCACATTCTGTTTAGTGTGCAAAGTTGCAGATTAGCAGCACATTCTGTTTAGTGTGCAAAGTGTAAAAAATAAAAGTCACATATTCCGTTCACTGTGCCTAGCCGCAGATAAGCAGCACATTCTGTTTAGTGTGCAAAGTTGCAGATTAGCAGCACATTCTGTTTAGTGTGCAAAGTGTAAAAAATAAAAGTCACATATTCCGTTCACTGTGCCTAGCCGCAGATAAGCAGCACATTCTGTTTAGTGTGCAAAGTTGCAGATTAGCAGCACATTCTGTTTAGTGTGCAAAGTGTAAAAAATAAAAGTCACTTATTCCGTTCACTGTGCCTAGCCGCAGATAAGCAGCACATTCTGTTTAGTGTGCAAAGTTGCAGATTAGCAGCACATTCTGTTTAGTGTGCAAAGTGTAAAAAATAAAAGTCACTTATTCCGTTCACTGTGCCTAGCCGCAGATAAGCAGCACATTATGTTTAGTGTGCAAAGTTGCAGATTAGCAGCACATTCTGTTTAGTGTGCAAAGTGTAAAAAATAAAAGTCACATATTCCGTTCACTGTGCCTAGCCGCAGATAAGCAGCACATTCTGTTTAGTGTGCAAAGTGTAAAAAATAAAAGTCACATATTCCGTTCACTGTGCCTAGCCGCAGATAAGCAGCACATTCTGTTTAGTGTGCAAAGTTGCAGATTAGCAGCACATTCTGTTTAGTGTGCAAAGTGTAAAAAATAAAAGTCACATATTCCGTTCACTGTGCCTAGCCGCAGATAAGCAGCACATTCTGTTTAGTGTGCAAAGTTGCAGATTAGCAGCACATTCTGTTTAGTGTGGAAAGTTGCAGATTAGCAGCACATTCTGTTTAGTGTGTAAAGTGTAAAAAATAAAAGTCACATATTCCGTTCACTGTGCCTAGCCGCAGATAAGCAGCACATTCTGTTTAGTGTGCAAAGTGTAAAAAATAAAAGTCACATATTCCATTCACTGTGCCTAGCCGCAGATTAGCAGCACATTCTGTTTAGTGTGCAAAGTTGCAGATTAGCAGCACATATTCCGTGTAATATGAAGAAGGCGGGTAAAAAGGGACGGGGAAGTGGACGTGATCCTGATAGTTCAGGGCGCGGGTCAGGACGCGTAGAAACTGTGCCTGGTGCCAGAGCACAAGAAAGAAAGACATCCACCATACCTAGCTTCATGTCTCAGTTTACAGGGCGTCGCAGGACATCACTCTCGAGGTCAGACCACTGCGAACAGGTGGTCGGTTGGATTTCAGCTGATACTGCTTCCAGTCGGTTAAGCACCACCCTGTCTTCCACCAAGTCCACTCTCAGTAGCCAAGAGTCTGGTCAACATAATCCTCACCCTGATCATCCTTCCTCCCACCATAGAGGGTCTGGCCAAAGAAGTGATCCCACACTGGGATATAGTGAGGAGCTCGTCTCATCACCAATCCTTCATTTGAACTTCTCTCCAAGCACGCTTGCAGAGGAACATGACATCTTGTGCCCTGATTCACAACCTCTAGAGGGTACCCAATCACAAGAAGATGACAGAGGGGAACGGCATTTAAGGTCAAAGGAAGTGGATGATGATGATGAGACACAGTTGCTATCAAATCAACCACTATTACTGTCTCAAGACCTTGATGAGGAGGATGATACACAGTTGTCAATGACTGAGTATGTGGTGTGATCAAGAAATGAGGAGGATGATCAGAGTGAGGAAGTGGAGGAGGACTTGGTGGACGATGAGGTGACTGACCCCACCTGGGAAGGTGGAGAGCCGAGAGATGACAGCAGTCCTGAGGGTGAGCCATCTGCAGCACCGCAACAGGCTGGAAGAGGCAGTGGTGTGGCTAAAGAAAGAAGGCGGACCGCACCAAACCGGCCCGCAAATGTTCCACGGAGCACCCCCTTGAGTAAATCTCCCTTGCCAAGGGCTAGGTGTTCCGCGGTATGGCGTTTTTTTAAGGAAAGTGCGGACGACAAAAAAATTGTAGTTTGCAACCTGTGCCACACCAGAATGAGCCGAGGCATGAACACTAGAAACCTCACCACCACCAGCATGATCCGACACATGGCATCTAAGCACCGTAATAAGTGGGAGGAACGCTCGGATCGCCAATCTGTGTCTGCAGGCCACACCACTGCCTCCTCTTCCCCTGTTTTCGGTGCCGGCCAATCGCCTGTCGAAGGCGCAGGCCCGCATACCTCCCGCCCTGCACCTGTACCATCTGAAGCACCATCAGCGACCACATCCACTTCCCTGTCCCAGCGCAGCGTCCAAATGTCGTTACCCCAGGCATTTGAGCGCAAGCGAAAATACCCAGCCACCCACCCACAGGCCATAGCACTAACCTCACACCTTTCCAAATTACTGGCCATCGAAATGCTGCCATTTAGGCTTGTGGAGACTGAGTCCTTCCGCAGCCTGATGGCAGCAGCCGTCCCTCGGTACGCAGTCCCCAGCCGCCACTACTTTTCCCGGTGTGCCGTCCCCGCCTTACACCACCATGTGTCCCGTAACATCACCCGTGCCCTGACCAACGCAGTTACTGGGAAGGTCCACTTAACGACTGACACATGGACAAGTGCTTGTGGCCAGGGACGCTACATTTCACTGACGGCACACTAGGTGAATGTCGTGGAGGCTGGGAGCGACTCGGACCCTGGGATGGCACGGGTGCTACCCACGCCGAGGATTGCGGGCCCTACCTCCATCAGGGTTTCCGCCAGCACCTACGTTATTGGCTCCTCCTCCTCCGTTTCCACCTCCGAATTCTCTGCGGGCAGCGCCACTCACCCATCAGCTGGAAGCAGTGTAGCACTGCAGTGGGGAAGCGTCAACAGGCCGTGCTGAAGCTGATCTGCCTTGGGGACAAACAGCACACGGCCTCAGAGCTGTTGCAGGGGATTAGTCACCAGACCGAGCAGTGGCTCTCGCCACTCAACCTGCAACCAGGCATGGTTGTGTGTGATAATGGGCGTAACTTGGTGGCGGCTTTGGAGCTCGGCAAGCTCACACACGTACCATGCCTAGCGCATGTATTTAATTTAGTGGTTCAGCGATTTCTAAAAACCTACCCCAATTTTCATGATCTCTTGACCAAGGTGCGCCGCGTGTGTGCACATTTCCTTAAGTCATCAACAGCTTCAGCCGGCCTGTTGAAGCTGCAGCAGCGCTTACAATTGCCAGCTCACCGGCTGCTGTGTGACGTGAGCACGCGCTGGAACTCCACCTTCCACATGTTGGCCCGGCTTTGTGAGCAGCAGAGGGCAGTAGTGGAGTACCAGCTGTTATCAGAAGTGAGGAGTGGGAATGGATGTCAGACCTCTGTGAGGTTTTACGCAATTTTGAGGAATCGACACAGATGGTGAGCGGCGATAACGCTATTATCAGTGTAACCATCCCACTTCTGTGTCTACTGAAACGCTCGCTGCTCACAATTAAAACCGACGCTTTGCATGTGGAAGAGGTGGAAATGCGGGAGGAAGAGCTTACACAAGGTGATAGCCAGAGCACCCTCACTTCGTCTTCTCAGCGACAATTGGAGGAGGCGGAGGAGGAGGAGGAGGAAGACATGGTTGCCTCCGCTACAGAGGGTAGCCATGGAACTTTAGTTCCATCTCTTCAGCGTGGGTGGGCAGAAGAGGAGGAAGAGGATGAGGAGATTGAGAGTCATCCTCCTGGTGAGGACAGCGAAATCTTGCCTGTTGGTACTCTGGCACACATGGCTGACTTTATGTTAGGCTGCCTTTCCCGTGACCCACGCGTTATACGCATTTTAGACAACACGGATTACTGGGTGTTCACCCTTCTGGACCCCCGCTACAAAGAGAATTTCTCATCTCTCATTCCTCCGGTGGAGAGGACAAGCAAAATGGTGCAATACCAGAAGGATCTTGTCAAAAAATTGCTCCAAAATTTTCCATCTGACAACGCTGGCGGCAGAGTACGTGCTACCTTGGCCAACCGAGAAGGGGAGAAAAGGGGAGCACACAGCAGTTCCGACAAAGGCAGGGCAACACTCTCCAAGGCGTGGGACACCTTCATGACACCCCGCCAGCACCCTCACCCTGATGCGCAGCCTAGTGTCACAAGGAGGGAAAAGTTTTGGAAGATGGTGAAGGAGTACATAGCAGACCGTGTCAGCGTCCTCAATGATCCCTCTGTGCCTTACAACTACTGGGTGTCCAAGCTGGACACGTGGTATGACCTGGCACTCTACGCCTTGGAGGTGCTGGCCTGCCCTGCCGCCAGCGTTCTGTCTGAGCGGGTATTTAGTGCTGCTGGTGGCATCATAACAGATAAGCGTATCCGCCTTTCCACTGAAAATGCTGATAGGTTGACACTTATAAAAATGAACAAGGCCTGGATTTCCCCTGACTTCTCCACTCCACTGGAGGAAAGCCCCGGGTGAACATAAAGTCACTTTAGATATGTTATTTACAATGATGGGAATACTCTGTATTCCCATTCACCCCTTCCACCCAAAAAATGGGTGTATGGTTGACTCTTAATCTTCTCATCCTCCTCCTCCTCTTCCATATACCCTGTGATATAATTTTTATATAGGGCCAGCTCACCAGCGGGCCCTGTGATATAATTTTTATATAGGGCCAGCTCACCAGCGGGCCCTGTTTGACAATTTTTGTATAGGTCAGCTCACCAGCGGGCCTTCTCATATAATGTTTTATTGGGTCAGCTCTCTAGCGGGCCCTCTCATATAATGTTTTATAGCGTCAGCTCACTAGCGGGCCTTCGCATATAATGTTTAGGATGGTCAGCTCCGCAGCAAACCCTCACCCATAATGTTTTAGATGGTCGGCTCAGCGCACGTTTCCCTCTTAATCATGGCCCCAGTTCAGAAAAATCGAGGACATTTTTTGCAGAATTTGCCTCTGCGCACGTTTCCCTCTTAATCATGGCCCCAGTTCAGAAAAATCGAGGAAATTTTTTGCAGAATTTGCCTCTGCGCAAGTTTCCCTCTTAATCATGGCCCCAGTTCAGAAAAATCGAGGAAATTTTTTGCAGAATTTGCCTCTGCGCACGTTTCCCTCTTAATCATGGCCCCAGTTCAGAAAAATCTATGAATTTTTTTGCAGAATTTGTAGATGATATACAAGTAAATATACAGCAAATACTGTTTGGTAACAATTTTTCGCCTAAAGTTGTTTTTATCTTCCTTTTTGTGTGTTTTACGGTCAGTCTGTAAAAATGGCGTACTACGGGCGAAACATCGTTCCCAGCAGAGACGTTGGAGTCCAAGATGCATCCAGACATCCTCCCTATGCTGTCCCTGAACCATTTCTGTGGTGTTTCCATCATTTTCTGCCCTTTTCCTATGGACCAGGCACCTCCCCTCATCAGAGCAGGGGGTGCCTGGTGTAATGCTCGAGTCCTCCCATTGACTTCAATGGGGCTCGGGTGCTCGGCCGAGCACTCGAGCCTCCGGGGGTGCTCGGCCAGAGCACCTGAACACCCGAGCATTGTGGTGCTCGATCATCACTATTTAAGGGGAATGGACAAGGAGGACTACGTGGACAAGTTGGTGGTAGTAAAAATCTGACTAAAAACAGCTGACTGTGGCCAAGGTTGCTGCAGTCAAGCAGAGAGAAATATTTGTATCAGTTTTGGTCAGTCTTCCAAAACTGAAAAAGAGTTATATGTTTGTATATAAACTAGAAGAGACAAAAGGACTGAGAAAGGAGATTAAAGAGCTGCAGACTGCTTATAGAATGGCTGTCAGTGAGAAGAAGGGCCCCCAATCTGGGTGATGATGGAAGAGATCCAACAAGTTATGACAACACATGTCTACGACAAGGGAAACCTTGAAAAATGTATAGCAGGCTAAGCCCTACAGTAATGCAAGAGAGATAATCCCAAAAACACTGTAGGTGTATTAATTAAACTGCAGTAGGCCATAGACAAATGATTACTCCTTGAAAGCTGGCTTTGTGTGTGCTGACAATGGGTGCAAAATAATATTTGCCTAGAGAATAGCAAAACTGGTGCATGTAACCATCTTCATCCATGTCCTAAAGCTAATTTTTGCCAGACTACTCTCAGGTAAAGAATATGTGATATGGTGCATGTACCGTGCTTAACACATCTTATATTTGGTTGTGCTTACATTACTCATAAAATCCAAAACCCTTAAAGAGGTGCTAAATATCACTTGCAAAATATGTGCACATTTGTCTAGTTGTACAGTGCTCGCAATGCATTATACTCCATACAAGAGGGTAACAATCTGCCCCATCACCAACATAAAATGGAGGTCCCTACCAGGTGGAATTAAAGGGATAGTAATGTTTCATAATAAAAGCAGCTCTAATTAATCATCATAGTATTTGGACTTTGGAGAGTGTTATTCCAATATTGTCAGAGTTATAGTTCAAGAGTAATTCAATGACAAAGTGTCCCCCTCCCGCCCCTTTTACTGATGTAACACTGCTCAGCCAGAGCAGAAGGGAGGTGCCCAGGTAGACTGCAGGGTGGATAGTCTGCAGATGCTTTTTTATCTCCTGCATTTTTTTGGTCTTGACAACATTGATAAATGTGTTCACTGCACCAGAAAATGCTCAATACTTGGAGATAAATTGTCATATTTAGACATCTGCAAATTCACTGAATGATGTGATATTTTCAATGTAAGCAGAAGCACACGTAGCTAGGTTTGTGGCCATTGAGCTATGTTGCTGCTTAGTTAATAATAGTCAGTGTGACTGGATAAGGATGGGATACAAGATTGTGTGTTTTTAAGCATGTTTACTTGTCCAGACTTTACAGATGATAACTCAAAGATGTCTTCTTTTTCAGTGATGAAAGTTTGAGCCTTTTTACTTTCATATACAGATATTTTGGACCATATTGTCATCATTACTCTCCATCTCTACTTTATCTTCATCAGAAGAATGGGATGATCATGTAGGGACATAATCCAAATCAGCAGAAGCAGCAGCAGTACCCATATCTTCCTAGCTGCTTTTATATACTTGTAAGTTTTTTAATTTTACTCATAAGGGATTTTTTAGAATATGTATCACTGGTTTGAGGTGTAGTGTAGGTAGGTCTCACTTCTAAATCATCCTCTGCTATGGCAACAATGCAAAAATGTGACTCATTGTCATCTTTATTGTGAACAAATTTAGTACTGCTTTTCATATCACTCTTATAAACAGTCTCTTCAGAAGAAGGAGGAGGAGGATAATTATAATTCACTACACAAGCTGCAGTAACCAGGACACAGTCAGTTTTTGTAGTACAAATGTGCTACCACCAACAAATCTATGCACTTATCTTAGTGCTATGATTTCCCCTTATCCCTGCCCCTCCCACATTTTGTAGATATAATAACAGTAGTGTTGAGTTTACTCTAAAATACACAATAACAATAACAGAGCTGTTAGCATATGGTAATGTTTTGACTCTTGTTGTGATGAAGTGTGTCTGAAAATAATGTTTGATGTTTGTCTCTGTCTATAGTATCTGTCACTCTCACTTACTATCATGGTGCCCGTGATTGCCTCTGTGACGCTGTGCTTGCAGGCGACATTGTTGTACTTCCTGGTTGTCGCGTTGAAGCACATTCACTATTCTTATTGGACACCGCTAATTACCAGTAGGATTCTCCACCCACTTGCTAGGCCTTAAAGGCCTCAGCCTGCCTTTACTCATTTGCCCTTTTGTGGTGTACCTATGCGCTATAGCTCTTGTGATTCCGATGCTCCATTTCTGTGTATGACTCCTCGCTACATTCTAACTTTGGCTCAGTTGATCTCTGACTAACTGACTGCCATTCCGGTCTGACTCCTGGCTTTGGCTGACTACCCACTCCGATCAGTCTCCTGGTTTTGGCTGACTACTCCTGCTCCGGCTGACTTCCGATTATCCTTTACCCATAACCTATTGTGTCTGCTTGCACTCTCTGTGCCTCGCGCTGCCTCATTCGAGCAGTGCTCAGTCTGAGTCAGTCCTTGGCACTGGCCTTCCTGCTGTCTGTTGTTCCGCTCTAGGCCATTGGGTATCCTAGCATTCTAGAGATTCAGTCACCGCTGCCTGTTGGTTACCCTAGAGCGTTCTAGGGATTCAGTCATCATTGCCTGTTGGTTACCCTAGCGTTTTAGGGATTCACTGTCACCATTGCCTGTTGGTTACCTTAGAGCGTTCTAGAGATTCAGTCACCATTGCCTGTTGGTTACCTTAGAGCATTCTAGGGATTCAGGTACCACTGCCTGTTGGTTACTATAGCATTCTAGGGATTCGCTGTTACCATCGCCTGTTCATTACCCTAGAGCGTTCTAGGAATTCTCAGTCACCGCTGCCTGTTGGTTACCCTAGCGTCTAGGGACTACCGTCTCTGTACTGAACTACTCTAGCATACTAGGGGATTTTCCCTCTGTTTACAGGGGCTTCCCAGCTGCTCCTGCACTAGTAGCTGCTACCATCCTTGCTACAAGCATTTATTCATATATTCAGTCAGAGTTTTGTTTGCCTCCTTACAGTCGGGTGATCCAGTGCTGCCTCCATACCTGGCTAGTGAGGGTTAGGGAAGTGCTTCGGCACGATCCTTATACTTGGTCCTGTGAGGTTTGGGGAAGTGCTATCTTACTTTATTTTATGCTGATTCTCAATAAAGTTATTATTTTACTGTATCTGTACTTCTCAGTGTCTTTATTCCAAGTCACTCCATGACACTTTCAGCTCAGGTGCTCCTGACAACTCCTGCCTGTCTATCACCTATCAATAATTTTTTTAACTGTCACTTTAAGCTTCACCTTCTACAAATCCCACATCCATACTGCCTGCATCCATCCAGATGAAAGTCTAGCATGGATACTCCTTAAATTAAGCAACTTAAACTCCCCCTCTTTGTCTCTCTGTCTCTACACTAGTAGGTAGTATCAAAAGTTGCTGTTTCTCACCTTAGAGCTGCAGTGTTCATTTTTATAGTAAAGTAAAGGATAGACTGTTTAGCTTCAGAATCAGCAGCTTGAAAATTACAATACAGGATAAAGCACAGTGCAGCAGCAGGGGTAGCATCAGAGTCCACTATACCAGAGTAAACGCATGTCCTTCTTGTTCTTGTCTGTGCAGATGTAAGAAGTAGAAATGTGTGTATGTAACATAGCATATCAAATTGTAGCTGTTGTTTGCATGCCCTGAAGGTGTGATTCATTATGTCTTTCCGTGTAGTATCTGTCACTCAGTCAATGAGGCTCAGGCTCAGCCAAATCAGGTAGGAAGGAAAGATCAGCTACCTGTCTGACTGTAACCTATTACACCCTCTTTTACCTATTACCCCCTATACCCACACACCACCTTTCCAGAGGACAGCTGGCTACCACCCAATATTTCAGGCTTCCACAACTCTATTTTTTTTGCCTGTATACCATTACACAAGCTAAATTCAAAACTATAGTATCTTTCTCATTCTCTCTCTTTATCTCTTACAAGCACCAACTAACAATATGCAGTCAATTGACAATATGCACTAAACTGACACCTCCTTTTATACTAATAAGTTAGCACAGCAGGAATACATAGGAGAAACTCTTCATACGCGTGTGTGGGTGGGGGTGCAATTACATTATCACTGATTCCAAGGCAAAGGGAAAAAGCAGGAAAACTGTCCTTTTTGCAGTGATTCCTTTAGAAGACGGGAAGTGCCAGTTTTCTTGTGTTTTTGAGGTGAAAACTTTCCCCCATCCTTAACTGCTATATATAACAAATACAACCTTAAAGATGGACTGGACATACAATTCCAGATTTACTGAATGAAGTGAATGCCACTTTCCACTGATATGAGAGGACACTGTGATCAAATCAGGTGCCAGGAAGTTTCACAATCCAAAATAACTAACTTTACAGCATTCCAAAATATGTTATTATTATCACATTAATTACCAGGGTGGAACTGCACATCCCGCTGGTTTTTAAAGGGTTAGGGAAAAAAAAGGAAAAGATCACTCATAAAAGAGAAGATTTTTATTGTAATTGAAAAAGGTACAGTAATGATGCCATAAAATGTATCTTCGATGAACATATTAGGTCATTTTCATGCAAGTGAAGTAATTCACATATCTTTGGCAGTAAAGAGATTAACCATAATAAAAGACTAATGAGAAGTCACACCCCTTGGGTATTTATGTCATGTAGGTTACAACAGTATTGATGTTGCCAAATCATTTCTAGAATCTTTTGGGATTAGATTTTATGACCATTTCATACTTTATATTCCCTAGGACAATGCAAGTTAGTACTGCCAGTTTTTATTGAGTTTGTAACTGATAGTTATTTTTTTAACACATGAAAAAAACCGATATGTTTAGCTACACATAACACATTGAATCAAAAGAGGTGTTCTTTTACAATAGCTGAAAACATCTTTAACCCTGACCAGAAAAAAAGTTACTTTCTGTATTGCATGTATTAATTAAAATATAAACAAAACATTTTTTTCAAGTTATAATCTTATGTTCAAGATTATAAATTAAATGATACATGAGTCATCAATATTTCTTATTCTGATAATATGTATTGTGAATTTCATCTGTTAAGTCAAAATAAAACTTCCCCACTTGCCTCTCGAAAATTTTTACTGCCTTCCCTAGACTTGTTTGTAAAAGTTTTATACATCAATATTTAAAGAAAATCTCAATAGGTGCATTTGTTTCATATCTGTATAATGACATAACAATATCTTATCCATCAAAGTGGCTATAATGTACAGTGATAAAAATGTAAACTGCAGCTTGCAATTCTACGTGTCTTGTGTTTAAAATAAGAGCGTTTTTGAAATTCTAAAAGAAAGAGAAAACAGCTCAGGTTGACAAATCACTAAAAGAGGCATGCATTCAGGGCCAGATTTGCATCTCAGGAGCCTGTAGGCACAGAAATCTGAAGCGCCCCCCCCCCCATTGGCCATCTCCACTAGACACCTCCACAATGCTCCTAATCTCCACATTGCCCCCCATCAGCTCCATATTGCCCCCATCAGCTCCACATTGCCCCCATCATCTCCATATATCATATTGCCCTCTCTTTGTCCCCCATCAGCTCCATATTGCCCCCATTATCTCCACATTGCCCCCATCATCTCCATATACCATATTGCCCTCACATGGCCCCCCATCATCTCCACATTGCCCCCATCATCTCCATATACCATATTGCCCTCACATTGCCTCCCATCATCTCCACATTGCCCCATCATCTCCATATACCATATTGCCCTCACATTGCCCCCATCAACTCCATATTGCCACCATAATCTCTACATTGCCCCCATCATCTCCATATACCATATTGTCCTCACATGGCCCCCCATCATCTCCACATTGCCCCCATCATCTCCATATGCCATATTGCCCTCACATTGCCCCCCATCAACCCAATATTGCCCCCATCATCTCCACATTACTGAAAAAGGCACAGACCTTTCTTCACCATGTTGCGGCACCGGGCGGTGGGAAAGACGTATTAAAAAAAAAAAAAAAACACAACATGATTCTAATGATAGGCGCCCCTCTTCCCTCTTTGGGGTGTACCTGTAGGCAGATGCCTACTCTGCTTAATTATATATCCAGCCCTGCATGCATTAATGTTTATAGAGGAAGACAATATCACAAAGACACAAAGCAATATCAAATCAATTGAAAAAACTTCCTGATCCATCAGTATAAATTGCAGTACAAAGCACAATCAAGGTAGTATAAAAAGGACACAGATCTCTAAAAGCACAATAATTTAAGCAAGTGCAATAACAATAAGAGCCCACTAAAGAGCAATGCAAGCATAAAATGAACAAAAGGGTCACAAAAGTTCAAAAGAAGGGATAGGCAAAAGGTCCCAATCATATTCTCATGAAAAAATCTGAGAAAACCATGTGGTTGTATTCTTTTTCACTGGAAAATCTGTTTTGAATAAAGCAATTAAAATCTTCACCATTTTTGACCATTAATAAAATTATTTGCTATTTTTTCAATGACTAAAGAATGATCACCCCTTTATTAATGTGTTTTTTGCATTTTCACTATAAAAAATGCCATTTTTCCAGGAAGTGAAACACAATACAAGCAGCTACAGTGAAAGAGAGAACTACAAAACTGAGACAGGAGAGGCTCATAGTGACTGCTATCACTATAAGCAAGTTTAAGAATAATAAAAGGAGCAGCTGGAAGGACCCTTATGTGTCCAGTGAATCTGAGGAGGAGGAGGAAGTGACTGCTATAGACCCAATGCTGGCCAGTCCCCCAAAATCACCCCTAGAGATCTTGGGGAAATTAGTCTCACGGTAGGAAGAAGAGAGTAGTAGTATGAGCATGACAGGTCATCTGCCTGTGCCTGCTGCCAGTGCTATGCCTGCTGCCAGCGCTACCACTGCTGCCGCCAGTGCTGTGCCTGCTTCCAGTACTGATCCTTCTGCCAGTGCTGAACCTGCTGCCAATGTGTCTTGTAATTCTCAGTAAGGGGGAAGGAGAAGATGATGCCAAGTGTGATAGCAGGGGACCTGGCCTAAGTCACGCCACTAGTACTAATACTAATAAGGTGCAGCAGCTTGTACATAGTGATAAGAGTGAGGGACAGAGTTATCATCATATTACTAATGAAGAGGAAGAATCAGCCAGGTCAGGGACTGAATTTGATATGGTTGGTGTTAGTAATAGCAACAGTGATGGTGAAACAGCTGGTGGGACTAGCGATAGGGGAGTGGTAGGGGAAGCAATGCTGAGCATCCAGACTAGCGGTCAAGGGAGCTCACACCATTCCCCTGACCCTGGAAGTCCCCTTACCCTCTGTCCAGGTGGAACATTTTCCTGAAGAAGGCAGAATTGTTGCCTAGCAGCAATAATACCACCACTAACAGGAACACAGATCAGCTGCCTGTGATTGCTGCTAGTGCTGCCAGCCTTCTTTCTTCAGATCACCAAGAAATGGCAAGTGTGACATTAGGGGAGAACTCTGTCCTCCAACCAGTGAGAAGTGTGTAATAGAACAGCAGAAGCACAGAGGGACTGGTGGTGGTACTGGTGATGATGGTGGAGAAGCTGGGGTGGTAGAGACATTAATGGCCTTTTAGCCCAAACTGAGAAGGAAGGGAGGACAGGCATGGACATAACCTCCACCACCAGCAGTGAGCTTTTGGAATTTGTGGAGTTTGCAACTGCCCTAATTCCTGCTGCTGCTTAGTTGCAAGGTCAGCAAGATGCTTAGGAGCAGGCTAGTATGCCACAGAGCACCATGAACACTGGGAATGGGGTCAACAAGTGATGCCAGACAAGGACAGGATCCACTTGCCAGCAGAAGCAGCAATTCTCCTGGTCCTAGTTGCAAGGCTGATTCTGAGGCAGTTGCAGCAACAACAGCAACATCATAATCTGCCCCAGCCAATGAATGGGAACGTGGAGGAGAAGAAGAAAGAGTCCATTCTTTTCCACCTTTTCACTCCAAGGGAAACATTTCTAATCTCAACACACCAAAGATTTTGGAGGAGGGGCAGGTGGAGAAGCATTATTGGTCAACTTCTTCTTTTCTCCACATATACTTGAATTGGTGGGGGGTTAGTTATAGTGCTGCTACTGCCTCACGTGTATCACTGGAGCAAGTCATGGCAAGTAGAAACTTCATCATCCATCACCTATATTACTACTGTTGTTGATTGCATTCCAGTTGAGATGCCTAATCATTTTGCTGCTTAATCAACTCAGCAGCAGCAAGAACAGCAGTTACAAATTCCACATCTACATCAGGGCATTTGACAATGGCCAGTTGCCACTGGCCAACACTACATGACCTGCTGGCACTAGGTCAGTAGGGATTTTTTTTTTCTCTTGTTCTTAAAAAAAAAAAAAAAAAGCATATGCCTGCTAGGGGTGGACGAAACGTGTGAAAAATTTCGCAAAAACTGGCTGATTTTTTGCTTTTCCAGTGAAGAATTTTGCCTTTTCACCTATGCAAAAACATCCTCCTTTTCACCTATTGTAACAAATTTTCCACCTATGTTAACACATTTTCCGCCTATATTTCCTATAGGTACTACATTTCCCACTGTAATATTACTTCTTCTGAGGCCTGAAGTTTAGAAATAAGTGGCAAAATATGGCTTGAAAAATGTTTTAGCATGCAGAATGCATTTGTCCTTTGCCCACAAGACTTTTTTGCTTAAGTGACACTGGTACATATTCAGGATGATATCAAGTAATAAAAAAAAATAAAGTACAACCTACAATGTGGCAGATATGTATTGTAGTGGTGGTGGTGGGGGACTTGTATGGTGTGATTTGTGTATGTATTTTTACCATTGTCATACTCTATCTTCCTTCTCAGATTATTGACACATATTACTTATCGGTCATTCAGTGGTCCCAGGTGGGGTAAATGGTGGCAACCCTTCTTCACATCCGTCCTCTACCTTCTCATCTGTGCTGCTGTTAATATATTTTCCTGTCATGTGTGGTTTCTGCTACTACTACAACTACTGGAGCTGGATGTTGATGTACTTCTATTGCCACTACTACTAGGTGTCAAAGGTGCAGCACTTATAGCAGCAGCACTAGAGGTACTCATCATATCTAACACAACCTGTGTTGCTGGGTACTCAAAACAGGTGTGTGTGGCTGAGTGGGACTTGGACTTTGAAGAGGCAATGATGCTGAGGATGACTGATAGGGTGACTGTGTGCTTTTTGACTTCTGTACTTGTCCAGGGTCAGACTTTCCTATGGCTTTCTCAAACAGTTTATAGACAGGCACAGTGTTCCTTAAAAGTGGTGGAAGAAACAGCTTTTGACTTTCTGCTAACCTTATAGCCCTGTCATCATCCTCACTCTGAACTTCATCTGTATCTGAACAAGAAAAGGATGCTTGAGGAATATATTCTACATCTGCATCATCAGTCATCATTAGGTCATCCTCAGCAGCATCAGCATCATCAGACAGTTCTTGCCCACTACTACCTTTATATTCCTCTAAGCTTCTGGAGGTCTCAAACAATTTCTTTTTACTTTTACTATAACAAAATTCCCTACTACTTTGAGGACAGGTGTTTTGGTGTCTCACTGTCTGATGCAGCAGGCGGTGCATCTGCTACACCTTCCTCTATTATGCTGTTGCCAGCATCATTAACAATTGAATGTGACTTGTTGTTGTCTTCAGTGTTCTTATATGGTTCTATATTTCTACTGGCACTGGTGATGCTGGACCCAGTTTTGCTGTGACCTTGACAAACTGCATCCTCCCTTGGAGTAAAGGGATCATCATCATTGATTGCACATGCTGCAACAACCATTGCTGCATTAGGTTTTTGGACTACTACTTTACTCTCACGTCCCTACACTGCTCCACCCCTCCCCCTTATGCGTTTGCTGGACATTCTGCAACTACACTGTGTTTTTTTTACTGTACAGTTCACAACACAACTGATGGGGCTGTATGATGCCTTGCCCAGTCAGCTGTCTGTCACTGTCACCTAAGATATTTCGTTTTTTATTCTTTTTTATTTATTTATTTTTTATTTTATTTATTTTTTTAAGTTGTCCACCCTGTTGTCTTATGACTGTCTGTCCAAAAAAATTATAACTGAAAAAAGAAAGTCAACAATGTCTTTCCCCAGACTTCCCCACCCAGCACAGGGACAATAACAGCAAGATCAACAAGGAAATAGGTTGCCTGTGTCTTGCCTGTCAGTCACATGGCATTTTGGAATATTTGGGGGACAACCTCTTTCCTCCCTTCTTATCTCCTAGAGTGCCCCCAGACTCTCCTAATACAGAGAACAAATGTACTACCTAAATGACTTCCTAAACTAAGCTTCAATTCCCCTTTATTTGCCCATCTCCTCTAGCTAAAAAAACATGCTGCTCTCTCCTCTCACAAACAGTGGCTGCTGTGAGAGCCTGACAGCCTTTTATATGGCTGTAGAAAACTTTTGTGTGGTGTAGAAATATTTTTCTTCCCATTGATATCAATGGGCGGAAAAAAGCAAAAAAATTGCACTTTTTGCAGGAAGTTTTTCACCAAGCGGAAAGTGCCATTATTCGCCGATTTCAGTTTGAGGCAAAAATGTTCGCCTATCCCTAATGCCTACAAAAAATAAACACATTTTGGGGGCTTGTTTCTAACAAACATAAGTCCTACAAATACATGTTTCCTTAAGGCTTGTGCCAAAGAAGTCTAAGTCCTACAAATCAATGTTTCTTTATTGCCTGTGGCATACACGTCTAAGTCTAACAAATTAATATTTCCTCATGGCTTGGGCTTAACACAAGTCTTATTTATTAAAACAAATCAATGTTTCTTCAGGGCATGGACCTCTAACAACAAATCTTATAAATAATTCTCTACAAAATACTCTATTACGTCAAATATCAATCTACCCCAGTGTCAGCCTTATGTCAGGGGGTCCCTGTCTCTGTCACATTACATACACATTTCTAATTTTATTTTATTTATTTATTTTTTTATTAACTGTCCTCCCAATACCAGTCAAGAACCCCCCCAAAACAAATTCCCTGTTCAACTGATTCTTTCCCCACGTTCCACCCACCAACACAGACACCCTCCTCAGACCCCTTTTATACCATGTCTTATGGGTTGGTTCTTTATATTGTACTTAGTTTTTATTTGTTTTATTAACTGTCCCACCAATCCCAGTAAACACCACCCCAAAAACAAACCCTGTTCAACTGATTCTTTCCCCACACTCCACCAACACAGGTACCCTCATACCCCTTTTATACTATGCCTTTGGGAAATAAAATACAATTTGCTATGTGTTTTGTTTAAATTAAATTTTCCCAATGATTTCAATGAATGAGGTATGTGAAAAATGCAGAAAAACAGCAGAAAAGTATTCACCAAGCGGGAAGTGCCATTATTCACAGATTTTAGTTTGAGGCGAAAATGTTCACTCATCCCTATTCAAAAGTCATATTTAACAACACCAAAGAGGCAAATGACTGAGGGAGAATTGTTCCAAAGTATAATATCCATTGTAGAACATCAAGACATGATGTGAGGAGAGGTTCATGCTGGAGGTATATTTGTAAAAAAGGCAGAACTCAATAACTTGAAATAATGTTTCTGTAATAAATCTGCACAAGTAAAGTTTACTTTATAGTATATACACTAAGCATCTCAAAATAAAGTATAATATGATAAAAATGTAATCCAGTTCTTAGTGCAATTTAACATTTATGCTGCTCCTTATGGCTTTCTTTATTTACAGCTGCAAAATTCTAACAACTGGAATCTAGGTTAGAAGAGGCCTGTAACGCAATATTTTGTCACAGCCAGACATATAAACTTTCATACAGAAGGAAATGCATGTTCTGTTAAGTAAACTATTACCCAGTTAATGTTAGGAGACTGATAGAGTGGCTCTAGGATGCACGTTTTCAAGACAAGTTAGGTCCCTTCTTCAGACATAATAATAATATTAATAATTATATTAATAATAATTATATTACACCTGAAGAGACATAAGTTGTTGTGAAAGCTTGCATCCCAGAGTGACTCTGTTAGCCAATAAAGGTATAATTTTTACTCTTCCAGTCTCCTTCATTTTCTATGGCTAACATGGTACCACGTTTTACCCAAATAATGTTAGGGGGTCCCCCACATGCTAAATGGAGGAAGCAGATCCAAGTAACCTGCAGGGTCATGGCAATGTGTAGTCTGCACCATTATCCAGTCAAAATAAAGAAATATAATAATGCAATTGGCATATTTGAAATAAAAAAGCAGTGAAATCCAGCTGAATGGTTGCTTAGTGAGGCGTTTAAATGGGTTATGAAAATATGGGCTATTAAATGGCTAATAACATTTTGAACTATCATCTGGTAATCAGTCATATGGTGTTATAAAAATATATATTCATATTAAATGACAAGCTGAAAGTCTTAATTGTTTTATTGTGTGTGTGTGTGTGTGTGTGTGTGTGTGTGTGTGTGTGTGTGTGTGTGTGTGTGTGTGTGTGTGTGTGTGTGTGTGTGTGTGCGTGTGTGTTTACCAAACCAGAAATGGAACTGTATATTTGGAAGTTTTGACCAGCTTCTATCTGTTCCAGCACCCTCCAACCCCCAGGTGCTATATTCATTGTCTTTAGGACACTATAAAATGCCTGTCAGAGAGACTCTCTCAATTAATGAGTAACTCTAGCAACCAGTCAGCTCTCAGCATGAAGTCATTTAGGAGAGATTCACGATGAAGGGGAGATTCAGTTCATAAGACAATTCAAATTAAGGTTAGGACTTGTCTCTAATGGGTTACCTTGGTGTGGTGGCAAGCTTAGCATACTATGGCCATACCGTGTGACTAACACCTTGGGGGTTATGCATTAAGACAAGATAAAGAGGTGATAAAGCAGAGGTGACTTTTCCAGTGATATCACTTCTCTAGTTCCTTTGTTATTCTAGGGAGTCTATTCACTAAGATCTCCATAGCTGGAGAGATCTTAGTGCATTGGCTCCATGCAATAAACATAAGAGGGGGTCACCATCTTTTGCTCCCTTCTCACACATCCCGACATGTGTAACACAGAGATAATAACAGCCAGATCAGCAAGGAAATTGGACCGCAGCTTCCCGTGTCTTATAAATCAAAAATGTAAGACAAAATGTTGGGGTATTTGGGTTCAACCTCCTTTGCTCCCTTCTCACATCCCCAGACACATCCAATACAGAGATAATAACAGCAAGGAAATTGGACTGCTGCATGAGTCTTTCAAAACAAATCAGTCAGACAGAATGTTGGGGGTATTTAGGGACAACCTCCTTTGCTCCCTTCTCAACCCCCAGATACTTCCTACACAGAGGTAATAACAGCAAGACCAGAAAGGAAATTGGATCACAGCTGCATGTGACTCACATAATCACTGGAGAAGTTACCTCTGTTTATCACCTCTTTATCACCCTTTAGTGCATCTCCCCCCTAATCTTTAATATAGAGTTGATATGCAGGCAATATGCCACAGTGTAAAGTGTTACTACTGAGTAAATATGAATGTGCATCAATAATTTGTTTTTTGATTTTAGCTATTTTGGTCAAAATTTTTAATACTTTAGCAATTTTAAATGTGTTTTTTACTTTGGATGTGCTTACCAAAACCTGGGGGGAGAAACACTTAGGCATGATAAAATGGAGATAACTTCTCCAGCAATATCACTGTTATTCTATGGAGCCAATGCACTAAGATTTCTCCAACATTGGAGATCTTAGTGCATAAGATCTATAGTATAACATAGGAACTGGCAAAGTGATAGCACTGGAGAAGTCATATCCTTTTTATCACCTCTTTATCACGCCTTAGTGAATCTCTCCCCTTGACTGAAAGTCTTAATTGCCCCCTGTACCTACCTTCACCTAAAATAAGAACAGGTTAGTTCTTTGAATAACATTGACTCCATAGTTTTATTTCACTAAACTCCCTGTAAAAGAAAATATATAATTTCAGAGGCAGCTGTTTCAGTTTTACATTTTAGCTGAAGAGGAAAAAAAATAATACATCATTGTAAAACTGGTAAATTTCTCTGTATTGTTCTAGTCACGTAGAGCTAATTTTTCATAAAAAAATAGAAGTAAGAGTAGATTCATTCCTTAGGGAGTTGCCAGGCATGAGATGTTTATTTTGTGTATCACCCACCCCCATACTCTCCTAAAACACAGCAAAAAAACAAAAGAAGAGGCCATCCTAGCAGTAGGGTTTAACACAGCATAGGGCTGATTTGAACATTGGAAGCAGGTACAAGAGTTAACAGCTGTATTTATTGGATAGAAACCAACAATGTTCTTGAATCTTCCTCCTATGGAGAAGACTCAGTTGGAAATGCTTAATCATGGCTAGGTTTTTGTTTATATTCCAGCACATGTATTTTTAGAGGGTGTCCCCAAATTACAAATCTTCCCAGTGCAACATTTGTTATTTATTGAGCTATTTTTCCCATTATGCAGTTTTCCAACCTGAGACATTTACTGTTTCATCTAACATTAAAATATCAGTAACAGTGAATCTGTGTCAGTGAATATCTTCTGTAATGGAAGCAGATACTGAATTTTTGGACATTAATATGAAAGTCAACATGCAGTGTAAAGTTCTGGAAAATAAGTTATATTTTTCCTCTCCTGTTGACTCCTGAGTAGTGATAGTCAAATGTTTTTGCCTCAACACTAAAATAGGCAAAAAATGGCACCTCCACCTCGTGGGAAATTCGTTACGAAAAGTGCCCTTTTCCTGTTTTTTTTCCCTAGCTAATTTAATTGGGATCAATGGAAAGACTGAATTTGTCCACACCACATGGCAGTTTTCTCTTCCTGCAGGCATATAAATGGGTGTCAGGCTCTCACAGCATGCCATTTTGTATTTGTGGGAAAGCAGCACATTTTTGAGCTAGAGAAGATAGGCAAACACAATGGCGTTGAAGCTTAGTTTAGGGAGTCTTGTAGGTAGGATATTTGTTCTCTGTATTAGAGGAGTCTGGGGCACTGTGGGGAAGAAAAAGGGAGAAAGGAGGTTCACCACAAATAGAACAAAATCCATTTGTGACTGACTGGCAAGATACAAGCAGTCATGATCCAAGCTCCTTTTTGATCTGGCTGTTACTATATCTGTGCATATACCCCAACATTCTAGATTGAGAATTTTGTTGAGGGCCAAAGGCAAGACATCACACTCCATCAGTTATGTTGTGTACTTTCGAGTAAAAACACACACAGTAATTGAGTAATGTCCAGCAAATGCAAAAGGGCCAGGGGGAAGGGCAAAGGAGGACCAGTGCAGGGACATGTAAAGTGGTTGTGGCATGTACAATAAAAGATGATGATCCCTCTTCTCCTGGAGAGGATGCAGTTTGTGAAGGTCCCACCAAAAGTTCCACCACCAACAGTGCCGTTATAATAAAAAAAAATTCAAAAAGAACACTGAAGACGACAACAAGTCACATTCTAGTGTTGATGATGGCATAATGGTGGAAGGTGTAGCAGATGAACCAGCTGCTGCATCTGACACCTGTCTTCAGAGTAGTAGCAAACTTTGAGAAAGTAAAAGTAAAAAGAAATTGTTTTACACCTCTAAACACTTAGAGGAATATTAGGGTAGTGGGCAAGAAGTGGTGGGCAATGCTGAGGATGGCCAAATGATGACTGATGATGATGATGCAGATCTAGAATATATCTCTCCAGCATCCTCCTCTTCTTCAGATAAAGATGAAGTTGAGAGTGAGAGAGATGATGACATGGTCAGAAAGGCAAATGCTCAATCTTCTGCCACTGAAAAGGAGCACTGTGCCTGTTTATAAACTGTTTGAGAAAACCATTGGACAGTTAAAGTCAGTTAACTGACTGTGATTAATTCCCTCTGCTCCTTTGTATAGAAATGTTGTTATCTCAGACCATTAACAGACAATCCTGGACAGCCGTTAGCCAAAAAAAGCACTACAGGGTGCGTTAATGGCAGCTTGATAATCCTTATGGCCAATACACTTACGTGCATTGAGACGTATGGAACAAGAATCCCCAGATTTGCAATGCGTTGCGTACCCCTCTGGCACTCAAAGGGTTAAGTTGAGGTAACACAGCAATATAACAAACGGTGGCTCTTCAGTTGAGGCAGCATAGCAATATGCTGAGGGAGCAAACAGAAAGTGGTGTTTGAGTGTTGACCTCTGTAACATACAGCAAAGCATCTCTCTCCCTTTAAGGAGAAAGGGCAGGAATCAGGAAGCAGGAAGTGGAGGAGTGACAGTTGAAAACAGACAGTGAGGTTGACTGAAGAGATGAAAAGAGTTGAATAAAAGAGTTGCTATTAAGTTTATCCCTGAGTTTGTATTTTATGGAAACATTACACCCTCGTACTGAAACAGTGTATGGAGGGTTACAATTATCTGTAGGAGTTGAAACAGTGTGTTTGTGGGGTCATGATCCTGAGTGAGAGTGTGTGTGGACCGGGAGAAGTTATTGATATCCCCTACTTCAGGAGAGAGTGGCAGCTATATTTTTTTTTGTCAGTTGGATAGTGGTGGGTGGGCTGGAGGGGGCGGGCCAACTCCCTGTATGATAAACATGCCCTCATTGAATCACCCAATGGGAGCAGTAAAGTCCCCATTGAATCACCCAATATGAGTTGTGTATCCTAATGAGACATAAATTTTGTAATGAGGCATTCTGTTCAATGTGTGTTTGTTTTCTGAGGAGACATAAATTATGTTCTATGTGTGAGGTACCATAAATTATGCAATGAGGCTTATTCTTTTATATATATAGATAGATGCTTGCAAAGTTTGGAGCCACTGACAAAATAGCAAACATTTTCTTGCAATGGGCAGAAAAAAATCAGATTTTCCCAGGAAAAAGCAGACACCCACGTGGCTTTCACATATTTTCTCACGGGAATGGGACCTTTCACACACACCCCTACCCATAGGTCCATTCCCCATGGCCACTCCTGTCACAAACTCTGTAAGAAATTGCTGGGCCTTCTATACATGGTATGCTTTTAAAAGATTGTATAGAAAACCATGTTGCCATGGTTAAAATGTTAACATGAGAATCTCACATTGCATGAAAGCGTGAGATTCTCATGTCACTTCCTGAAATGGCACTGACTGCCTGGTGACTGCAACATATGTTCCCTGAAACAGAAGAATGTTAATCTGTCACGGCTTCAGCCCACATTGATGACTGTCTGGGTGATCTCACTCTCCATCTTATTATTATTAACCCTTTGAGTGTTATAGGGGGTGTGCAACAATAACAAAGTAATGCGGTGAAGATCCCTTTAGTGGTAGAGACATTGCACACTATCTGCCAGGTCTATGTCCTGAGGGAAGAGTGATAAGAAGAGACATTTTCATGAGTGCCTTGTTATGAAGGGAGGGTTTGGCCTCACAACACTGTCCACATCGCTTACAGCCCATTGTCTCAGCCTAATGGAAAACAATAACATTGATGCGGGCAGAAGTGCCGTTTCAGGAAGCAACATGAGAATCTCACTCTTTCATGCAGTGAGAGTTTCTCATGTTGCCATTTTAACAACTGCGACAATGTTAATGCTTTGTGTGGTCAAACAACGTTTTTTATGCAACCTTTTAAAAGTGAACCCTATACACCCACAACGCACGCAACCCACACATATATGCAGAAACACAATACATGAATAATTTGCATGCAACAAACACAATGTATACAATATACATACAATATGCATACAATTTACAGAAAATATAGACACAATAAACACACAGTGTGCATAATACACAACTAAACACACTCACAAAACATAAACACACAAAATGCACTCAATGCACAATGCAATATGTAATATGAAGTATGCAATAAGCTGTACAGAAAACACTGTTCGAAAAACACTATACACAATACGCAAAATACTAAATTCAATAAGCAAAACGCTATACACAAAATGCTATACTCAATATGCAAAATATAATATGCAATACACTATACGCTATATGCCATGTGTATTAAGTTATATACGCAACGCAATACACAAAATTTTATATGATATATGCAAAATGCTATGTGCAATACACAAAATAATATACAAACAGCGTTAGACAGAAAATACTATGCACAATATGCAAAACGCCACACACAAAATGCAACATGCAATTTTGTATATGCAATATGCTATACACAAAATTCAATATACTATACTCAAATACAATATGCTCTACGCAAAATGCAACACGCAATACACTATACACAATATGAAAAACGCAAAATGCTATAAGTACAACGCTGTATGCAAACCACTATATGAAAATCACAATATGCTATATGGAAAATGTAATATACAATATGCTGTTCACAAAACACAACATGCAAATCATACACTACACTCACACTCTCTGCTCATATACACCCTCACACACGCTCACTGATGGAGTGTAGGGTAACAAGTGCTTTGCAATGCATTGCGCACCTTTTGGAGCTTAAAGGGATAAGCACTAAAAATTCAACAAGCCATTCATTAAAAACATTGCCTTTCTGGATTCTCCTGAATGTCTGGGGAAAATAGTCCTATGTGTAAATCCACTTTTAATACCTTAACCCTATTACTGCCAGACGTATCCAATGCATTGGGTTGCAATGCGATGGATAACACACATAATGGCTGCTCCTGTTCAGGATGTTGTATGTAGTGTTCGTCTTCATAACACACTTCCATTACAAAACATTTTATGATTACTTAATCATACATGCAACTGCATGGGACTTTTTTATGTGTTTTATTAAACTGCACTAACCAAAGCCATGCCAACATTGCTAGTATTATATAACAGATGTTAAAAGAGGCTAAGAATCGCTCACAAAAATGTTGATAAATGTTGCTGGGAACTCAGAAGTCTGGATCTGTGGCAGTTTAGTGCTCTCTTAGATATATAAATGGTGACACCATAAACAAAGCCCTCAGTTTTATACACCTCTCTCAGATAGTACTCAAGTTCTACATGATGGTTCAGCGACCTTCAGGACTTATGCACAGAAGCATTTTATCTAGGAATTCTCCTAGATAAGAATTTAGTAATTTGAGTTAATTGTTCTACAAGTGCTCATTTTTGTCTCACTGCTTGTTTGACACTTTGGGTTGTGTTTGATTAACATTGCAGCTTCTCTGTTATGTTTGAATTTTTCCACATATTTTAAAATTTTTCCCTTAAGTGATGTAAATCGCATTAAAATTTAGGAAAAAAAAGTTGTTGTTTTTTTTGGGGTTTTTTTTGTTCATCTCCATAAAGATGACATTGTCAGTGACAGCAAAATGAAAAAAAAATTAATGAGTTTTAAATTGTGTCCTATAGGGCGTTTCACACATGCAACATTTGATGTGATAGCCTCAGAAAGACACAGCATGCTGCAACTTTCCTCCAACAGTGAAATAATACAGCTATAAATTTGTATGATGGATTTTAATGGAAACACACTGAAATTGCACAACAAATGTAGCTATCTGTGTTTTCCTAGTGCTTATGCTACTTCTGTTTTGGGATAATGGAATATTGGTAAAACATTTCTACATTGTCCCAATAAAGATGCACCAACATTTTCAGCTGCTAAAAAAAAGAGTAATTCTACACCCGTCATGCTATAATTTGCCCTAAAGTAAATCAATAATAAAGATGTATTTTTCAAAAGAGTTAACTTGCTTTATGTTAGCATAAAATACATTTTCCTTAATGTCTGCTGAAATAGTTTTCTTCAACATTGACTATGAAAATATATGAAATGGTACAGCTATAACCAACATAAAAATATACATAAATGCTTCTAGTTTAGTTTTTAGGAAATGTTGTGATGAAACTATTGATCTTACCAGTTATAAACTTTTTTCTTGAAACTGACAGACCACTGCACAAGAACCTCTAAGTGTTTTTAAACTACACCCCTAATCTAAGTCTCATTTTTCTAATCCCTTTAGGGTGTAAACTTGATCCAACAATAACATACTGTAAAGTCAGTTAGAATCCCAACACACGCAATTTCTGACCCCAAGTACCCTCATTCTCTGAATCAATTTTCAACACGTTTTCAGCCCTCCCAGCTGTGTGCATTTAACCCAATACATCAGGAAATAATTATGACAACAAGTAATCTACATAGCCTAATTAAATAAATATGCCTCATCATTCATTGTACTACAGCCCTGATTAGGAATTTTGATAACCTAATGTACTTGCTTAACTACCTAGGGTAACACATTTACAAACTGCACCTTTCATATTAACATGAGCTGTGTTGTAGAACTTTGCTGAAAGTCTGTCAACATCTTTATATAGTAAAACACAGGGTTATTGAACCAGGAACTCCAGTGGAATGCAGTGTAAGTAAATAGCTTCTGGTGCACAGTTCAAAGAGGAAATGTTTGTATTGAAAGACAAATGAAAGTCTAACCACAGCCACGAGCAGTCCTGTAAGAATAAACATTTCCCATCCCAGATTTAATTTTTTTCTTTTCATAATAAAAACTAGTTGATAATGTCATACAGATTAACCCTTTGAGAGCCACAGGGGTACGCAACGCATTGCAAAGCAATGCGTTGCGTACCCTTTCTGGCACTCAAACGGTTAAAAATGAAAATGCTTACTAAATATGTTTATCCACTCACAATTAAATTATATATAATACTAAGTTACATTATGAAGCAAGACATTTGGACTGTCAAGAAAAATGTTTCTGCATTAATTAAAACTGATGTATTTGAAATACAGTAGCAACATATCTCCCATTCTGCATATGTTGTTTTTTGGCAATGGAAATGAATATGCTATACTGGAAGTGAAAGAAGCACAAAGCTCCATTATAGAACCTGTCATTGTGCCTGACAAGAAAAGAAAAAAAATGTTTTTCTGCATTAACTAAAAAGTATATAATGATATCATTGAAATAAAGTGGCATTATAGCTCATATATAAACTCAAAAGTGATAGCAAAAGCAATACTTTCTTGGAGAGAGTAGAAATGTGTCAGTGGTGAACAAAACACTCCAGAATCAGGATAAGCATTCCTAATGATCTTATAAATAACAGTAGAATACAATATTTTTCATGATAGTTATATCTTGAGACAGATCTACCACGGGTGGATATGTATGGGCTATTTGCACTCAAATTCATGGTCAGCTGTGTTAACCCCATACTTTAGTCACTGATAGGGATGTAACCAAGTAGACATTATAGACAGCAGCCCAGAAGAGCATTGTCAGTCCCTTCATTGCTTATGCTCAGTTTATCTGTGAAGTATAAGTTCTGTGCAACAGATCTGAGCAACAAATCAAAAACAGCATTGGTGACTTGGCTTTGCTACATCATGTGTTACTTGTGCAGCCTATTACTGGTGAATCAACTAGTAGGGTATCACTTTAAAACTGAGAAACTGTGTCCAAGCCCGTTGGTCACAGGCAAGGGCTATAGACTCAGCTGAGACAGTGGGAAGAGTGTGGGAGCAAAAGGGTTAAGAACACCAGATCCCTGGTTACCTGTTACTATTCCTAGCAACCACCACATTAACCCGTGAATTCTCTCCTGCACTATCACCCCAGTACTATAATTTGCTGCCACCACCAAGACTTTATATCTGGGCATCTTAGGTTATCCCAAACACAACAGAATTATGGTATAAAAGCAATCACCTTAATAATCAGACTTATAGAATTAACCCTTGAGTAACGTGTTTGAATTAAGCTTTCTTCAGAGTAGTGAGTTCATATTAGAGAACAAAAACCAGAGCTGATTAATTTAACACTTAATCTGAAAAAAAGGTTTCACAGTGCTGTATACAAAAATTCAGAAATAAAGGACATACAAAAATAAAGATTACAAATTGGCAATCAGTCCATAAAATGAAATGGGAGAAACACAAGAAATCCCTACATACAGTTACTGATGTATAAAAGTCCTTGTGGGAACTTCAGATGGTAAAGTTCTCCTTCCAGTTGTCAAAAATAAATTCAGCTTTTTAATATCCAAGACCCATACTAAATAGATGTCACAGTTGTTTTTAAAAGGCCTGACCCTCTGGGTGTTACCTGGGAGGATCAGAGGTTTGGCCTGATAGTTTATGGCCCACTCAATCAGACCTGTCAGGGACGCTACTGCAAAGTTTAACCTAAAAAGACACAAAGCGTCCCAAAACATGCAATTTACAGCACACCTCCATAATGTTATCAAAATCACACTCCTCATATTTGTGTGAATATCTGAAACCAAATATGCTGGGTCTAACTGGTTGCAACGTGGACATTCTTGTAACTCATAGCAGGAACACATCTCCCTGTGCATGTTTGGTATCCATCAACAGGAGAAGATCTGGCCATTCTAAATATATATTTGTACGGAACCTTTTTACAATATGTACACATGTTCTCTGTTACAGCTCACCTTGCTTTCAGCGTCATCTGCAGGCACGGCGCTTCAAGCATGTAGCAGGCCTCTGTTTTATGCCATGCTTCTTGTAGTCTCCTCCCACTTACTTACTTCCTACCTACTTCCTTCCCCTGAGCTGCTCCTCCTACCTACTTCCTGAGGAGGGGTTTAAAGGGCAGACTGAGTTCTGACTCAGTTGTCCTTGCATTGTTGTACAATACAGTTCTGTTTCCCTTTGGCTCTGTGTATGACCTGGCTTGTCTGACCATCCATTCTGGTGTTGACCTGTGGCTCTGTCTGACCATTCTCCTTGTGCGCTCCAATTTGGCTTAGACATCCTTTCTGGTGCAAACCTGTGGCTCTGGCTGACTACCCGCTCCGTGTATGACTTGGCTTGCCTGACTACCCATTCTGGTGTTGATCTGGGGCTCTGTCCACTGCGCATCCAGCATACCTACGCTTCAGTGGATATCCTATCTGGTGCAAACCTGTGGCTCTGGCTGACTACCCGCTCCGTGTATGACCTGGCTTGTCTGACTAGCCACTCTGGTGTTGACCTGGGGCTCTGTCCACTGCACATCCAGCATACCAGCACTTCAGTGGATATCCTATCTGATGCAAACCTGTGCCTCTGGCTTACTACCCACTCCGTGTATGACTCGGCTTGTCTGACTATCCTTTCTGGTGCTGACTAGGGGGCTCTGTCTGTTTCTTCCGTGTGTTGGTCCCTGCTCCACAGACACCCATCATAGTGCGGACCTGGAGCTCTATCAGACTCTGCAGGCAGAGTCAGTGCTAGTTCTTTGGGATTCTGAATTACCTCGAGGCTCCAATGGGCTGAGACCTAGTTTCTGACAGTGTGGTGGATCTATTGGCAGACTGCTATTTCTGATACAGTGCTTGCCTCTTTGATCACCCTCTGTGTGTTATCTGTTTACGTACATTACTGTGATTATTCTAATTAAAGATTGTTTTACTTTACCGTACTGACTCCTGGTTTATTTCTGGGAACCGTGAGAGTTCTCCCTATTTCATATTATGTGGCTCTCCCCTGGATAACCCACCTAAGAGTAGATGTCTCAGTACATTTTATGACACCCTAAGTCCCGCTCTGTTAATGATATCTACTCATACAATTTATGGCCTAGGACTGGTGTACTGCTAACATTTTGAAAGGCTACAATAAAATACACATACAAAATACACAAACAAATTACACATACCAGAGGCCTGTAAAGGCTAAATCATGCCTTGGTATGACATCCTAGGTATCTGAAATCGCGCAATGTAATTTGTTTGGAATTCAGTACAAAGTGTCATATTCTGCTCATCTTGTATAAATATTGTTGCAATCTAAGGTTTTTTTCATATTGCCAGCACCTTCCCTGTATCCAGAGTTGTCTCTAGTCTAATTCCCTTTTATGGAATGAGGCCCCCACCATATTAAGCAATAATGGCAAATGAAGAGGTCCCATGGAGCTCACAGGATATTTACTACTACTAGCCATGCATGTCATGTGCTGGGTAGAAAGGAGGGTTATGTTCATGCAAATGAGGACAGAATCCTTGGCCTCTAGCAAAAAAGGTGATTAAGTTTATATGTTTTGTTTTATTATTATTATTTATTTATGTTTTGTTACACCAACCCTGTGTTTGTATAATTTCAAGCATAGTTTTCACTTATCTGAATAGGTATCAAGAAAATAGTGATGAATGGAACCATTTGGTGAGATGTACTAATGCTGTTCTGCTCTAACCTAGGTGCTGCAGCCAATTTCTAAGTGGCACATAAAACTAAAGTCAATTTCATAAGCTACTTATACCAACAATGTTTCTCTGTACACAGGCTATACCAAGAGAATGGCAATGTGGGAGTGTGTGAATATTGTGTGGCATTCCTTTCCTCTGTACCAGCAGGAAGCCAATGAAAGTGTAGAAACGAATTTTTTCTGTGCATGCCATAGTGGTGGTGTTCAGGGTTTGCTTTCATTTAAGCCTTGACAGCTATAGAGTTTCTTTGGGCTGGTATGCACTAAATCGTTCACACACTCTAGCATGTATACTATGGAAATTAACACTGGCAAATTCTTACATATGTCCACTGATGTTAAAGTAACCACCCATGAGAAAAAAAATGTCCAACAGATCGTTATCATTCCAAACAGTCCAACAAAGAAAACATAAAACTATATTATAAAGGAATTGTTATCTGGTGTTTGTTTTTTGTTTTTATTTCATTCATTATTTTATTCAGAAATAGTCAATATATGGGGGGAGGGAAGTGTTTTAGAGTTTAAATAATGTCACATGGCCCATTGACTGATTATAAGACTGGGGTGGCTAGTAGTGTTTGTAGAAAAGAGTTAAAAATGGACTGTAACATTTCTGGATTTGAATTATGTATGTTAAATGAAAATCTCAAACATGTTTGGATTATATATATATGGGAGAGAAAAAAGTTCTTTAGATGGAAGCTGCAGGAGGGTTAGCTCATTGCCGAGATTTTGACAGGAGTGGCCACTCCTGTCAAAATCAAGATCCCTGTATCTCCAGGACAGACAGTATAGAGGACAATTGAATATCTCTTCCTTTCTGCCTCCTCTGGGTATGTGTGTGTGCCAGTTATGCAGGTTTCATCTTTTATATAATATGTTTTCTTGCATATTTAATGCTTTAAATCAGTGAACCTGCAATAAAATATTTAAACTCCAATACATCCTTCATTTTTTAATTGCTATTGTTTTACTGTCAATGTATATCTGGAGGTTCTCAAGATTAATTTACAAACCATAAATATTCCATTCCCTGCAGAGGTTACATAATGGGTGATATAGCAAGCAAGCACTCATCTGTTTATATGGACATTCAGAAAAATAATATCTTGGACACTTCTGAATTAGATTTAATTAGAAGGGAAAAAAGATAAACAGATATTTCCCTTAGGATGTATCTTCTTCTGATGCAGGATCTCCCCTGAGATCACACAATATATTTTTGACCTCTGTTCCATTGATTGTTGAAGCTGACTGCTTTTCGAAAAGCATAGTATATACAATCTAGTTACCACCTTACATTGTTACACAGCAGTTCTACTTCAAACTAATTGAAACCATGCAACCTTTTACAAATGCCTTATAGCAGCTATAGCACGTCTAATTCAGAATAGTCCTCTGACATCCATCTCATATATTGTTAATCACAACTAGACTCTTTATAGATATCTGGTATCACTATATGAAAATAGCATATTCTTACTGGTGTCCATATAAATAAACTATGCTTTTCTAGTTTTCTTATCTTGGAGCATACTGTTGATATGCTGAGTTAGCTGTGGCACTACAAGGAGGAATCATTTATAGCAAAGGGAGAAGTTGCTAGCTGGGATGTCACTTACAATAGCTATAATGTCATATAGTTTCCTACAATAACTGGCATCAATCTCCATTGATTCTGACTAGTGACCTTACATAAACACAGTTTTCAGACATATTCTTTTTTCCTCATATTTTACCTCGAAGTGTATACAGATGGTATTAATATAACTAGATGCTGTGGTACTTTCGGGAGAAACCAAATATGGCCAAGGCAGACATTAAACTGTGTTCAAGACATGAATGGACATCTTTGAAAATGTACTGCAGGTGGTAGGTCACTTGCTGCCCTCTTAGATGACATCTCCATGCAACAGGAAAAGACCACAAGGAACTAAAAAAAATAGCTCAGCAAATGTACAAGAGTCAAAAGGAATAGTATAATTTATTTTGACTTCTCTGTTTAAATACAGCTGGTCAGTGAATATTCTTTTGAAAAAGCACACTGTTTAAGGATAAAAATACATAAGAATTTAATGAAAATTACTATCAACACTTAAGTCCCAAAAGGGAACTAAAAGTTCAGAGCAGGTATTATAAAATGTATGCTATATATAAAATGGATTATTAATACTTTGTTTTTCATTCCATTCTACCTTGAAATGTATTTTCTTCTATCCCAATAGGGATTTATGCAAAAACTCAGCCCAATGTTCAAAAAGATTATCAATTGGTAATATTTAGTGTAGGAATTCACTGCTCATCACTGCAATTGTAAAGTAGCAAGTCACTGACATGCAGACCAAATCTTGCTATATATTAGGACATCAGACAGGAGCACTAACCCCTTTGGAAGATCATGGCTATTAATTGACTCTCATTTTATCCATTTGTCTCTCCATTTGACTATTAGTCATTCATTTGTTGGATTACTTCATTTAAGCCAAGTCTATGAACTACTTTTATTGTTGCAATTGTTTCTATTTATAGTTTGCTTCCATTGATGGATTTATCCTGCTTTGACTGCTTGTCATGGTTTTTGGTTTTTTTCCCTTCTTTCCGGGATTTACTGCTCTCCTTCTTGGATTCCTTTGGTCTCCGCTCTTTTGTTACACCCTTTGTTTTGAGCCTATATCTTGCACTGACACTCTTGTGTCAGTGCACGATCAAAGCGTTTGTGTTTTGTGAGTTCCTGATTCATTTCCAGCGTTTCCTGTTTATGATCCGGCTTTCCTCGACTTCGATTCCGTCTTCTGATTTGGCTTTGTCTCTTGTCCTGCTTCGATCCGACCCTGGCCTGTTAACGACTATTCTCTTGTCTCCTGTTCCGGTACCTTACTGATCAACTGGTTTTGACCTAGGCTTGATCGACTATCCCTCCTGTCTGCTCCTTAGATTTTGACTCCGCCTGCCTGTTACCGACCCGGATTTGTCGACCATCCTTCCTCCGTGCCAGTGTGTCGAGTCTGTCATGCTTCCCTACCGTCGGGTTCTACTTTACTGGTCCCTTCAACTCCCAGTCGTACGAAGACCTCCTACGACCCTCAGTTGTGCTTCAGGCACCCTCGACCCTCAGTCATACGATGGTTTATTGCGACCCTCAGTCATACTGTATCCCTGCGACCCCTGCAGCTGCTCCATTTGACAGAAGCTATCCATACTACTGGTAGGTTTCTTAAGCTGGTTCCAGACCCGGTGTTACGGTTTTACTGACACTCAGACCAGGTTGTAACGTAAAACACAGTTTATTGAAATAAAAAAAGAACAACACTGCCCCTAGGGGCTAGTAAAGGTAAGAACAGGCAATATGAACAGAGGATGGAGTAAACTACAAACAGTAGTGCATAGAGGGTTAAGTGGAGCAACTGGTAAGGCTCAGACTAGATTGGCCAACGCCCAGGAGATATATAGCAGTCTATGGTAACAGTCTTTAAGTGTAGATCAGGAACTCAGGATAAGCGCTGTAACACTCTTGAAGCATAAGCAGGATGAGCCCCTGTTGCTCTAAGCTGAGCCCATACCACCACAGTGGGCTTATGAGGATTGCTACTGCCAATTTGATGTAACCAGAATAGAAATCGCCCTGAATGAGTATCGGGTAACCCTGCGTCTGCCACGGAAATATGCCAGCCCTTGGGAGGCCACAGTAGAACGGAATTGCCCAAGCTATGAAGAGCCGATGCACAGAGTAGTGCAGTTGGGATAAAGCACTTTGAGCAAATGAGGTACTGCCCAGACACCCACACGGTGTCACCCAGAATCCTTGTTGCAAGAGCGAATGGACTACCAGTGTCAAGCAGCGTGATCACGATGCTCACCGGACATCGAACAAGCGGAGCTCTGCAAGGACTGGTATAGCGTAAAGCGGAGGCTCAAAAGTGTAAGGGCTCAGAGAATCACCGGAGCTTGGCAATATATCAAGATGGCACGTAATCGGAGGCTTCCGGCAGTGCAAGGGTTAATCTGGTACATTTGAAAAGAGCAATGCTCAACGGGAACAAGGCAGGCAACCTCGGCTACAGCGTAATGAGCGAGGAAACTGAGAACAGTCAGAATGTCGCCAGCGTGACCGGAGTACACAGGAGCAGCAACCGGACAGGAGCAGTTGCCAGAACTGGATGACTGAGTCGCAGGAACATCACCAGCGAGTGGAACAATCATGGAGCAGGATCAGGAGCCAGAACCGGGTCGGATCACGGAGCGGAGTCGTCAGCCAGTGCCGGGTCGGATCACGGTGCAGGGTCGTCAGCCAGAGCCGGGTCAGATCACGGTGCAGGGTCGTCAGCCAGAGCCGGGTCAGATCACGATGCAGGGTCGTCAGCCAGAGCCGGGTCAGATCACGGTGCAGGGTTGTCAGCCAGAGCCGGGTCAGATCACAGTGCAGGGTCGTCAGCCGGAGCCGGGTCAGATCACGAAGCAGGAACAGGAGGAGAGTCAGACTAGCCAGGTCGGTACACAGGAGACACTGGAGAACAGAAACTAGGCGCAGCAACATAACACCACGAAAGGGCAATTGACAAGTGCCCAAGCCTCAGCATATAAAGGCACATCCTGGGCGGGCCAATCAGACTCCTCCAATGCAAATGTATACATACAGAGATAGACAGGGAATCACGGGGACCGTGATACCCGGTGAGTAACTGTCTGTCTCTTAGGTGGTTATCCAGCCATCAGGCTTCACGGCCTGCTACCCCACCCAGCTCCAGCCACAGCAAGATCACCTGGGGACAGCCACCGACCTCCAGCAATGCTCCCCACTCCTCGCACTCTAGCTTTTGGCTCACTGGGGTCTGCACAGTGAGTATTACTTATATCTTACTGCCTGCTATTATTACTTTCATATTAAAGTAGCAGCTTGCCACTCCTTTTGGGGTTATCTCCCCTCTAGGGGTTCTCTGGCCGCTTACATCTGGGAGTATAGGGCCGAGTGTGACGCTGCTCCTTGTTCGACTATGATTCCTTCCCTTCAATTGTGTACTTCACCTCAGCTGACTGACCTCCTGGTTTTGACTACTGCTTTTCAGACTACGATTCCATCCCTTTAATTGTGCACAAATTGAAAAATAAAATAGAATAAACCTTTTAATTGGTATTCAAGTATATTGAATAGAAACCCATAAATATGTTATGATAAGTGATAGCTAATTAAAATAGTATTAAATAGGACACACTGAAAAGCAATATAAAAGGCACTTCCAATGAAAGATATAGACATTGGAGTAAAGTTTATCATTGGGTGTATGAAGTACATATTAGCCGGCAATCAGGGAGTAAGTAGCAATTAATACAAATGGGTACTTGTACTTGCAAGCTAAATAAAATATCCCAAATTTGACCAATAATAGATTAAATTGTTCCTCCCACCCTAACTGATAATCTCTTTCTAAATATGCTTACTTTACATATTCTTGCTGTCAGGCACAGATTTAACGCCTTCTATAATATTTCATCTGTGTTTAAATTCCTCCTCTAAGTCTCTCAGTTTATATCCTTTCTCCTCAAAGGTTCCTCTGAATTGCAGTGCTTGTTCTGTAAATACTTCATCCTTGGTACAGTTTCTTCCCACCTACAGGAACTGCTCATAGGAACATTGCCAGCCATATTTTTAGATGTCTACTTGCAATAATATAGCCAGACATCAATGGCTTTGTAATGGGTGCGGGTCTCAGTTTTATTGTTCATAGTGGCACTGATCTCTAAATCTAGGAAAACCACTGATTTTTTTTTGGGGGGGGGGGATTTTAAAATCAGACTATTATCATTAATTATAGCATAGAACTGCAATAAAGCATCCTCTCCTCCCTTCCATAGCACCAGCGGATCATCCATATCTTGAGGAAATAGGCTCACTCCAAAGGACCCCCCATATACGGGATTCCTCCCAATGGCCTATAAAGAAGCTAGCATAACTAGGAGCTAACCTAGTTCCCATAGTTGTTGCATAGATGTAATGTTTATTTTCGAATAGGAAATGGTTGTGTTGTAAGATAAATTTCAGTTCTATCCAAAATGAATTGCTTCTTTTCCTCTCAAATGATCTAATTGTCCAAGTGTTCAGTACAAATTATACTGTTTGTCCTATTTTATTTTTCATTTCTATGTATTTTTATTAAAATATACTATACTTAGAAGTAGTTGTGTATTGTTTTTTTACCTTTCATATATACATTCATACAGCAGCACAGGAGATTGATTATAAGAGCATTAATGTGTCTATGAAATACAGAAAAGGGTCTTTATATGAACCGTCACATTTGACATTAGCCATTACTTCGTCATTCTTTCATTCATCTCCAAATACATCTACTCAGCATAATTTTATCATATATTGAAATATTTGCTTTATCATTTTTAATTAACTAATTTCCACATTTATCTTTCAAAACATTCTATCACATAATTATTCACCCACAGTTGTGAGAATAGGGAAAATATATTATAATCTTTAAGGATTACATTATACATTTTATCCTTCTGTGTTAGGGTCAATTTTAAATGGAGATTCTAATATTAGAACCAGTTTTACTTACCGGTAGTTTATACATTTTTAGATATTCATTGTATTCATACACAAACAATTTTCTCAGCTCAATATACACTTTTAGATATAGAAATGTGCATTTAGTGGTTTCTGTGATTTATAAATTTCAACCAATAACTATTGCTGTGACCAACGCACTGGGTAAAAGACCTTTGAGTCTTAAGGGACACTATAAATTAGAACTCCATCCAGAACTCCTTTTTATAATAAAATTGTAATCCGGTATTGAGGGGTGAGCAGTAAGCACTCCTTTATTTTAGTTTTTATATTTGATCACCCAAAATTGATTACTGATTGTCCAACTATGATTCCTTACCTCCAATTGTGTATGTCACCTCAGCTGACTGATAACTCAACTTTGACTACACATTGCAAACATTGCTATTACTTGTCTTAAAAACAAGATGTTCAGTATGTATACAGTAGCCATTCATAAGCATAAATATACATGAAAAGCTGTCTAAGGCCCTGATAAAGTAAAACAAAGGCATACAACTGCTATAAATCAAAGCTGCAGAGAAAAATGTCCAAGAACAATTAAGATGATACATTCATAAAATATATAGATGATGAAGTGCAAATAAAGCTATACAGGTAGTATGAAATTAATCTGATGGTAGGCAGCTTTGCCCAAAAATAATATATAGAGCAGCGATAATATAAAGCTATAGGGGCCGTGGTACCTTGAACAAGCCTGAGATAAGTACAGTTACAGTACTTATTAAGGGGAAAATATATATGCAATTTTTGTTTTTACTTTGTTCTCAAATTTCTTATTCAACTGAAAGTATTTAAACAAAGTTTAATATGTTTTGTATGTTGCTATAGCAATGGGGAGATCATTTGCTCTCGATTTATTCTACTTATGTGATGTTACAGATCTCACACTCATGGCTCATGAATTATTCTCCTTCGACTTTCTTTCAGTGGGCTTGTCTTTGATAATCAGTGGAAGTTTTAAATTGTTTTCTACTGGAAATCCATTTATAGGGACCAGTTCCCCTATAAATGGAATTTCAGAAGAACATAATTTAAGAGATTTTATCATTCACTACAAATAAGAAGTGGTTGATAAGAGATGTATACAATATCACAATTTGAAATCATGAATAGCTTGGCCATGTTTAATGACCAAACTCTTCATGATAACATTCAGTTAACACATTCACCCTTGCCTTCCTCTCCTGGTGATGTCACCAAGCAGGGAGATTTTTCCTCTCCACCAAGTTAACAGCTATAGGGCAGAGTAGGGGATCTAAAGATCCCCTCACTTGGCACATTTAACCAGCAGGTGATATTCAAACACCTCCATATACATTTAGTCATCCCTGTTCATCCCATAGCCCTAGGGGTGGAGAAAAAATGGATGGGCTCAGATAATCCCCTTCTATACTACATAAGCCCCAACATAATGTGTCCTAATGTCATTAAGAGGAAAATATCAGAAAACCACCTCTGCATAAGGAACTAAAATGGTATTAAATCGAGGCACACATAGGATACCAAAAATAAGCTTTACTTATCACAATAGAAAAAAAGATATATGTATGTGTGTGTATATATATATATATATATATATATATATATATATATATATATATATACATAATGATAGCATTAAAACAATTAAAAATATACCATACAATCCAGCCCAATATATACATATACATACATCTAAACTGCAAAAAATTATATATATACATATATATACTTCAAGTGACAAGTTACGGTAACCCGGCAATCCATCATACTGATGAAAAAAAATTAACTCATCATCATAAGTAGTCCATGTGAAGTCCAAAATCAAACAAGATATGGTATACAACCAAATCCTGATATAGTTCGGTCCATGGCTTAAGTTGATCCATCTCAGAAAGATGACATAATCAGACAGCAGTAATGCCTGTCAATCTGATATAGATGATATAGATTCTTCCTGGAAGATTATATGTTTCTTCCATCTGAATCAGATGATTTACTCATGGTATTTTTGCAGTAATCTGTCACTTATCTACCACCTTCTTCAGCATCCTCATCTGAAGGGACCATTTATATCAGATTGACAGGCATTATTGCTGTCTGATTATGTCATCTTTCTGAGACAGATCAACTTAAGCCATGGACCACACTGTATCAGGATTTGGTTTTATACCGTATCTTGTTTGATTATGGACTTCACATGGACTACTTCACTTATGTTGATGATTTAATTTTTTTTATTGATATGACAAATTATTTAAAAATAATTATTTCATAGTTTTAGATAATTTATTGTATGCCATTATGCCCACATCCAAGATGGTTTGCCCATTTATGATATTTGTATGATATTTATAGAGGGCTATTCTTGTTTTTTGTATTCAGGATTCAGGGCCAAAATTTGGCAGTATCACCTATTATAAACTTTTTTTTTCTATGTGCACTATTTTAGTTAGATGGGTCTACTTTTTAGACCTATCTTTCCAACTAATATTTATTATATGTTGCTGGTAGGTATGGTGTATTATATGGATTATGTCTGGCTTATACTGCAATGCATAGATTTGTATGTTATTATCTCCATTTATTATACCTGTTATTGTGCTTGCTATTTACACATTTTTATTTATATACTTCAGCTTCAGTGAATACATATTATTTCCACAATGGTCTTTTCATCTATATTCCTTATCTATATATTTTTAGCACTAGCGAATATATGTTTGATTCCTTTCCTTTGCATATTCTTGTATTATTCCCATCTTTGATCTATAGCTCTTTATTACCTGATAAGGAAATTGTTATCTATTATCATATATAAATGATAGAAGACTATTTTCATGACATATATTACTTTAGAGGATCATAATATTTTTGTTGAAATTATCTTCTTCATTTATGTTTAGAGTTGGATAATCTCTCATTGATTTTGCCTGTTTTCATAATATCAAAATATATAAATAACATTATAATTTATTGTATGATTTTTAGTTATTGTGATCTTATGAACCTTATCACCTGTTGAGCTTATCTGCTTTTATAAGGTATTAATATTAAAGTATTGTATGTCATGATGAGACCCTGAATGTTTATATATTATATTTCGTTATAATGGTTTTTAAGGTGTCCTTTTATATACAATGCCTTCTGAAACTTTGCGCTCTGTTTTCACTCTTTAAGGTCATTGATATCACTGGGGTTTGAGGTTGTTATGGTAACCCCTCACTTTGACAGCACATTTGTTCCATACAGGCACTCTTAACTTGTACTAATAGCAATTTGCTTTGTGCCCTCTAACTGACCTTACAGGAGATCGTCATGATATTTCCAGTGCAATTTTTTTATATATTTTATTCTGGAGGACATGTAATCTCTATCCTTTGACTGTAGCATTTTCTATTGTTGATATGGACCGAAAAAATCTCACTGGAAAACTGCAACTGCCAAGGTTTAGTTACTTCTTCTCTAAAATGAAGTAGTTGGATTGTACAGTGAGATGATTTCATCTTCTGTGCAGTTGAATTTCAATATTAACCTGAAACTTTTATAAACAAAACATGAAATTCACAGAGGTTAGCACAGCTTATTGAATTGATTCCTTTACATCTTACCTTAATTAAATGTTAGCACGCTATTAACATCAAAAAGAGCTAAAATTTTTTTTACAGTTTTCTTAATATAGATGCTGCAATCCACAATCTAATTGATTTGGTTTTCCAGTCATGCTCAATTCTAGTGTACATACATTCAGTAGCTAATTATTAGCAGATTTTTGATTTTTGTGATTTTGGCAACAAGGTACAGGCTAATTTTAAATGTGATTGCAAAAACAACAGTGGTTTAAAACCTGTAGCTCTGTCGTACATTCATTACTTTTTGGATTACAACTCAATAAATAGTTAGACCCAAGAGGATTATAAACCTTTAGTTTAACAACATGGTAATAAGTTCTTATATTTGTGCAGTTGTACTTTATGTTTAATGCTTAGCAAATGCATGACTGTAACAATAACATTAAACTTCTTCATGGACCTTTTAAATCAGGCTTTATTTTGGATACAAGATATAAAGATACTAAATGGGCATTGGAACAGGACATATATATATATATATATATATATATATATATATATATTTCACTGAAGCACACTGGTTTTGAACTCCTGTAATCTGTCCTGCATGCATGCGTTCTTATCTATGTTATCGACAAAGCAGCCTGAAGTGCAAAATTCCACTCCTCACATTGCTGAGGGAATGATCAACTATGCTGCCTCATATCTGTATTCCCTACAACCCAAAAAAGCGGTACCTCCACTCAGTCCCTCGCATGTGGTTACCCTAAAATCACTTGGCATCTTCAAAAGCACTCACAGGGGCTGTCATGGTGGAAAATCAAAACTTAAACTTCAGTCAAAACTTAAACTTCAATCTCCTGATACTACCATAACCACTCCACCACTTTGTCTACCTGCAAACCCAGTTGAAATAATTCAACCCAGAAGCCACAAAAAGAACATAATCAAATCAAGGAAACCTCTTTGTGTGATCCCCATAAGAAGAAACATTGTTTCCAAAGTACAGAGCAAGAACTCACAACCCCAACATTGTCCTATCAGATCACTCCTATGCAATGCCAGATCGATAAAGAACAAAACAGCTATTATCGCTGACCTTATTTAAACATGTGAATTAATGTGCATTACAGAATATTGGCTAGATGACAATGCGGGGCCTATTCTAGAACAGCTGTTCCAGGAAATTATATGGTGTTCCACCTCCCGAGACAAGAGCACAAGGTAGGTGGAGTAAAGATCTGTGTCAAATCATCCTTAAACCCCAGGCCAATATCAATACACACACACCCCAATCTTTTGAATGCGCAGCTGCTAGCATCTCAATAGATAGAGTATTTCGGATACTGTTAATATACAGACCCCCAGGATATGGAAAGAGAATTCTTCAAGAACACTCAGACCTTTTGACTGGTTTAATCTTTGAACACCCTAGATGGCTTATATTGGGAGACTTCAACACTTGGATTGATGACACACTATCCCAACTTGGGCAGGACCTCCTTAGCCTGATGAGTGTGTTCGGCTTCATACAAATCATTGCCACTTCCACCCACAGAAAGGTCATACACTTGATCTACTGTTCCAGTCTGGACTAGAAGTATCGCCAGTAACTGTAAATCCAGTTATATGGTCAGACCACCACTCCATACACGTTTCCATTGTATCACAATCAGCCAGATTTCAGCCTCAGAACCTGTTCAAACACCACTCGTTAAAAGGGGTGATGCCATTGGATGTAACATCAAGTATAAATCTAAGTGAACTGATGGGCATTTGTGAAGACTCCAGCTCTTTAGTCCAACTCTACAATAAGATCATGAGAGACACCCTAGAAAGCATTGCACCAACACGCATATGCACTATCAAAACTCACAACAATGCACTTTGGTTTGATAGCACCATCAGAAAAATGAAGAGAACAGGCCATAAACTTGAGAGAAGATGGAGCAGGACACATGACCCAGAGGACAAAAGCCTCTCTTACCAAACACCTCAATGAATATCAATTTAAGATAGCTAAAAAAAATCTTCATTTTTGTTTTTATAATCTACACTCAAATACCAGCACCTCTGCAGCTTCGTCGATGTCTCACTTCCATACTTTCTAGGACAAAGCTCTTTTACCCTCCCTTCCCTTGGATTTGTCCACCACTCTTGAGTGCCCCTTCACTACCTATGAAATCTCATTAGCTATCCAACGCCTACCCTTAGGCAAGTGCCTGGGTTCAGATGGCCTTCCCTCATCTTACTACCGCCACTTTCGCCAGACCTTGACCCCTTATCTCACTTCTACCTTTTCAGCTATTTTAACTGGCCAGTCTTGGCCCCCGCAATCTTTAACTGCACACATACCCTGATCCCAAAAAAAGATAAAGATGTTACAGCAGTTACAGGCCGATATCCCTTTTGAATACAGACCTGAAACTTTTTGCAAAACTGCTGATGGATTGACTGAAACTTTTCCTACATCTCCTTGTCAGCAAGGATCAAGAGGGCGTCACTCCTGCAGAGAAACCCGCAACAATATTATTAAAGCCCTGCTCCTGATTCAGTCCGCTGAGACATCCTCAAAGCCTTCACTGCTTCTTTCTTTGGACTCAGAGAAGGCTTTTGACTGAGTAGATTGGAGTTTCATGTTTACAGCATTCAAGAGGTTTGGCTTACTTGCTGCCTTTTTTGTCTGCGGTCTCCTCCTTATATAACATTGCTACGGCTCGAATACGAGTCAATGGCCTTCTTTCTGACCCATTCAGTACTGCTAATAGCACCTGCCAGGGATGCCCCCTTTCCCCTATTTTATTTGTTCTGGTACTCGAGCTGCACCTTTCTAGGATACGTCTTACGAATTCTGTGGAGGGTATTACTTTAGCTTCCAGAGAATTTAAATTTGCAGGATATGCAGATGACGTCCTGTTATTTATTTCCAACCCTATCACTTCTTTTCTGCCACTACTTTCTCTTCTTTTGGAATATAGTTCACTTTCCTCTTTTAAGCTCAACTATGACAAGTCGGAGATGTTGAACTTGTCAGTCCCCCTAGGTGATTGGAACAGATTATGTACCTCTTATCCTTTTCCTTCGCGTGACCACTCTATTTGTTACCTTGGTGTTCTATTGAGGAGATAGGTTCGGACTGTGGTGGAAACAAACTTTTCCCCTCTCTTATCTACTATACACTTTGAGCTACGTGATTGGTCCCCTCTTGTCATATCTTGGTTGGGATGTGCTAACCTGATCAAGATAGTTACTCTCCCTAAAATATTGTACCTTCTGCGATCTCTTCCTCTCCAAATTCCAAACAGAATATTCTACTGTATAGATAAAATCATTGCTGACTTTGTTTGGAAGGGGAAGCACCCCAGAACTGGGGCTGATACTTTGGCTTTGCCGCTTTAAAAAGGTGGTTTAGGTTTACCTCATGCATGTACTCTTTACAAAGCCACCACTCTCTCAATGATTTGGGAACTAGTTTTGCAGTCTTCTTCCTTAGACTGGCCTTCTGTCATCAGGCTTTTGCTTGACCTTATTGATCCTTTACAGACCCTTTGGGTTCACCCTTCTCTGCTTCCCTCACCTCTACTCCACAATGCCATTTTCTCCCATCTTTTTTCCACCTGGAGAAAATGTAACACTTCTTTTCTGTTATCTGTTCCCCCTTCCCCCTTATCACTATAGTAGGGAATCTCGCTTTTGTTCCGGGCTTATGGAAAGGTGCTTTCCTAGTGTGGTCTGTCTGCGGTCTTGTGAATTTGTATCATCTTCTCCCATTGGGTTCACTGCCCACTTTCTCTTCCCTTTGTACATCTCATGCTCTTCCTCATTCCGAATTTCTCCATTATGGTCAGGTAAGCCGCTTTGTTTCCTCTTTACCTACTCCTTATAATCAATGTCCCCTTTCCCCTTTTGAATCCTTTTTGATCTCTCCTTCCACTGGAAAGGGTATTATCTCGCAGATGTCTAAACTTCTATGTCCTGTTCTCTCTTCCCCTTGCTATCCACAAAAACTTGCCTAGGAAAAAGACCTACCATCTACTATCTCTGACTCTGAATGGGAACTCTCTTTTAAACTTTTACACCGAAAATGGAAATAAATTACAGTGCCATTAATTTATACATTTTATTCCCAAATGAGTGAGTAACATATTGAAAACAATGCATTTCTCAACCCAGTTACAATTTATTTACATGAAAGCACCCACAATAGGAAACATGATTGCTACTAGTGTAAGAAGTAGACCCCCAAAAGAAGTTCTGAATGGAGGAAATAAGGAAAATTTGGGTTTTCACAAATGTAGAGAAGTTTAAATGGGATAGAAAAAGTAAAATATATTAGAGATGGGGAACCACATCATATATATGTCCAGAATAGAAACCAAGCGGATTTTTTAATTGAATAGAATATATATATATATATATTGTCTCAATGCTAATTGTGAACTATTTGGATTTTTATAATGTTTAATTTGAGGAACATGTGATTAATATGGATTTCATATAAGCAATATAATAGTTCTCATGTTTAATTTTTGTAGATATACAGTTTTCAGTCACTTTAAAATATATTTTGCTTTACTAAGTTTGTAGTGGTTTTATATTCATGTATATTATCTCTTTAAATTGAGAGTATGGTAAGATATGATTATATTACCGTAAAATCTCGGGTATAATACGCACAATTTTACCCCACTTCACCTTATGTGAAGTGGGGGGTGCGTATTATACACAAGAGTTTAAAAAATAAAATAGGGTTGGCCGATCCCTTCCCTCCCTCCCCCGCTCTCAAAACCAGCCTTACTAGCTTGAAGTCCGCTTCTTCTGTGGATGAGGCAAAATAAATAGTTCTGCACAGCTTCCTTGCGGGCGGCACGCTTCCCGTTGCCGCCCGCTTCCATCAATGGGCTTGCAGGACCTTCCGCCTACAGCCAATGGTAATGCCCTGTGTAATTTTTTTAGCAAGGGGGGAAAACAAGGGTGCGTATTATACATAGGCACTCTTGTTTTCCCCAAAATCTTTGGTATAATATGCACCTGCGTATTATACACCGGTGCATATTATACCTGAGATTTTACGGTAATCCAGCTGGGAACCAGGATATGCTCAGTATTTTAATATAAAATCTAATTTTAAATATAGATCATAATATTATAATGAATCTATATCAATACATAGTTAATTTATCAAGCTATCCATCTGTTATTGATAAGATTACTGACTGTGATCTGTCTATAGGACAATCAATTAAGATGTTTACAAGTAGTCTTTATTAATCTAAAGGAAACAAATTATTTTTTTTGCCCCAGAAGTACAACAGCTCTTTGAAATGAGTAGAGAGATTTGCGCACATGTGGATGGCGTGAGCCGGGGTAACACAAATTGGGATTAAGACGGGTGAAGACACCTTGTGAGTATAATATGGGAGAGCATTTTAACATGGGAAAACCAGAATGAAGAGACAGGAGGAGATTAAGAGAAGTGGTAGATGTCACTTTCCACCCATATACAGTATGTGGTCCCTTGTGTTTGTCCCAAAAGGTTAACAGTATTGAAGGTGACCAAGTCCTGTTGGAATAATCGATGCATCAATGAACAAGTTTCATATTGATATAACAATGGATTATTTAATTTCTTTATATATACCAACATAAAGATGTGGACACTAGGGATGGCCTCAAACTGAAATCGGTGAATAATGGCACTTTCTTCGTGGCGAATAATTTCCCTTGAAAAGTGCCATTTTTCTGCTTTTTCCCATCTTTTTAGCCCATTGAAATCAATGGGAAGAAAAATTTTTCTCCACCAAATGAAAGTTTTCTACAGTCATATAAAAGGGTGTCAGGCCCTCACAGCATACCATTCTGTGTTTGTGAGAGGAGAAAGAAGCACCTTGTTTGAGCTAGAGAAGATAAGGGAATTGAAGTTTAGTTTAGGGAATCTTTTAGGTAGGACATTTGTTCTATGTATTAAGAGAGTCAGTGGGGCACTCTGGGGAGAAAAAGGGAGGAAGGAGGTTGACCCCAAATACTCCAAAATTCCATGTGACTGACTTCCAAGACACAGGCAGCTAGGGACCTATTTGCTTGCTGATCTTGCTATTATTGTCTATTTACTGAGTGGGGAAGTCTGGGGAAAGAAGTTGTTGATTTTGTTTTTCAGTTACAATTTTTTTGGACAGACTGTGATAAGACAACAGAGTGGGTAACTTAAAAAATAAATAAATACATAAATAAATAAAAAGGAATAAAGACCTAAATATATTAGGTGACAGTGACAGACAGCTGACTGGGCTTAGGCAAGGCATCATACAGCTCCATCAGTTGTGTTGTGTACCGCAGAGTAAAAAAACACAGTGTAGTTGAGTAATGCCCAGAACAAGGGGAAGGGGGAGGGGTGGAGCACTGTAGGTACATGACAGTAAAGTAGTAGTTCAAAAACTGACTGCAGCAATGGTTGCTGTAGTGTATGCAATCAATGATGATGATCCGTCTACTCGAAGGGAGGATACAGTTTGTCAAGGTCCCAGCAAAACCAGTTCCAGCACCACCAGTGCCAGTAAAAATAAAGAACCATATAGAAGAACAAGTCGCATTCAAGTGTTGATGATGCTGGCAAGCACTAGAACAAACACTAGAACACCCGTTCTCAAAGTAGCAGGGAACTATGTTACAGTAAAAGTAAAAAGAAATTGTTTGAGACCTCCAAAAGCTTAGAGGAATATAAGGGTAGTGGGCAATAATTATCAGGTGATGCTGATGCTGCTGAGGATGACTGTAACGGTTTTGTAGGACACTTAGACCAGCAGGTTAGTATAAAACACAGTTTTATTAAAAGACATGAAAGATTGCCTTCTATAGGCAATACAGAATAACTGAAATGAACAGTAAAGTACAGATGCCCTCTCAGGCCCAGTATACAGAGAAATAAATATATACTGTCACAGGACAGGCATAAGTAACTGTCACGGAAGCTGCGAAGGGACCGCGTCACCTTCCGCCGTCGTTCCTGGGTCTCTCCTTCTCAACGCAGATAAGCGCCGTCAGGTGCACCAGTTGGAGTATGGACAGTCACTGGAAACAGTCACAGGGTCACTGGAAGCAGGGAAGCAGGGAAGAGTCCACGTCGCCGCCTGACAGCATAAGAAGTTGGGACGCAGGAAGCTGGCAGCAGGCGGTCGGCGATTCAGGATACTTGGCGCAGATGGGTATCAGAGTGGATACTTTAGACCATAAGCAATACAAGACTCCAGGACTCCTTGTTCACTCCAAAACAGAACTCTCTTTATTGAAACAAACCACACATATTTATAGTCAAACCTTACATTCAAATAAATGGACCAAGCAAATACATTAGGAACATAATTCAATCACACAGTAGACAAAAGGTCAATGGTCTAACAAATACAATGACTCAGACTTCATTACATATCAAATACAAAAGGGTTGCTGAACTCACACAATGGACATAAAGACTGGAGGGACTTGAATGAATTATCACCCAGCAGGGGGTCTCAATACAATAGCCTCAGTGCCTACAATACACATTGCAAGTAACATTAGGTAAACTCAAATTATTAACCCCCTAATGGCCCTGTTCCCTGAAAGCAGGCTATGATTTTTAGTCCTTTTTGGCACATCTGTCCACCAATATAATATCCCAAAGCTCTACATAGCCTGCGTCACTGGGCTGACAATCCATATGCCTAGACAAGGGTTGTTTTAGGCATGACAGGAATGTCCACAGTTTTTTGTTAAACAACCTTATGGCCAGACAAGGCCTAAGTAACGGATAACATCCGTTACAGTAACATACAGGGTACTCAATGGTTAAAGTACATAGAAATCAATCAGTCTCTGTTGTGGTGTGTTTGGCACGCCCATAAGATGGTAAAGGAGCGATAATGGTGCTAGATGAGAAACACCAGTAATAGAGCAGGACAGAGACTACTGCTTATGCTGAGGCAGGGAACTGAGGCCAAAATACTCTGCAAGAGCTTAATGAGCTAGAGCCACTAGCACCCCAACCGGTGTGTGAACTGAGAGCAAGTGCACTGCAAGAGCTGAGGTTAATAGAGCCAATAGCCCCCACGGGCGTTGTAACTGAGACCAATTACACTGCAAGAGCTTAGCTGTATAGAGCCAATGGCACCCACCCAGTGTGTTTAACGGAGGCCAAGGACACTGCGAGAGCTAAGGATAATAGAGCCAATAGCCCCCACGGGCGTTGTAACGGAACCCAATTACACTGCAAGAGCTTAGCTGTATGGAGCCAATGGCACCCCCACGGGCGCTGTAACGGAGACCGACTACACTGCAAGGGCTTAGCTGGATAGAGCCAATAGCACCGCCACGGGCGCTGTACAGAGACCCAAGGCTCAGCAAGTGTAGCGGAAGGCTCAGGGTAGCGGAAGCAATGGCTCTGCAAGTGTTAACGGAGGCTCAGTGTTACGGTTTTCTGACACTCAGACAGGGTTAGAGATAAAACACAGTTTTATTAAAATGAAATAAGGAACAGCGCCCCTGAGGGCCAGAATCGGTAATACAGTACTGAGTGATATACAGGCTCGATATAGCAAGAGCAAGTAAAATATAGCATAAACACAATAAAGGGTTAACACTCAAGCTGGTAGTCAGTCTCTGTGATGGTGATTAGCCAACGCCCGGTATGTAACAGTCCCAGTAATAATGGTGTAGCAGCTAGCTCAAGCAGAGCGACCAAACTGAATCACGACCAGATCTCGGTCTGGAAATGCCCAGGTGTATAGAGTAACCAACTGTAGCAAGAGCCAATGCCCCTACAGGGGTGAGCAACAAGGAGAGATACTGCCTGAGCCAATGGAGCCAGAATAGGAAGCACCCCTGGTGTGATAGAAGTGTACACTGTGAGTGCCAATGGGACCTGAGCCTAGCACCCCTTAGGTGCTGTAACGGAGGAAGTACTGCCCAAGCTGAATACTAGAGCCAACGCACAACCAAGTGCGGATGGATGGAACCACACAGTGAGCGAGAAGGACCTGAGCCAAAGCACCCTTCCGGTGCTGACACGGAGCTTACACTGCCAGAGTATCAGAATGCTCTTTGCACCACGTGGCGCAACACACTGGAGAACGGCACCAAACAGGTATACAACTCTGCAATGTAAAGCTAGGCTCGGTATGCAGACAATAGCTCAACAGGTGTAAAAGAGGCTCAGTAGCGGAGGCAACAAGCTTGGCAGGCGTATGCAACGGCTCGGTATAACGGAGGTGTGACCAGATGGAATAATTTAAGACTATACAACTTGAAATATTGATCCCTATGTTGTACATTGTGTGACATAATGTAATAGTTTGGGTGGTGTATTACTGTAATTCCTGTAAAGGGAAATGATAGTTGGGAGCCAAAGTGCAGAGAAAATAAAGGCTATGCCCAGCACTCTTGCTTGCTTACAATAGACTTCAGATCTGTGTAACTTGGCTAAACAATGACTGGAATGTTGATTGACTCCTGCTGTGCTTCCTTGACTAAACAGGGGAAGTTATTATGGTCCAGTCAAGATGCCCTTTTTCCAAACCTTGCTTTGCATTCTAATCTTGATAAGAGTGTCTGGAAGTGTATATAAGCAGTGTGTTTCATCAATAAAGCTGTTCTGTTCTACTCTCCTTAATACAAAGTCTCAGCTGTATTTCTGGAGGGGGTTGGGCTGGGGATTCTCACCTTAGCCACTGCAGGAGCGAATTCACTTGCCTCGCCGGTCTACTGGCGTAGGGCCTCTGGAAACCCCACATAGGATTCTGCAGCCAAATTCACTAGCTCTGCCACCAGGGGGCAGCATCCAGTTGTTTCTGTCTGTGTATCCAGGACCTCCAGGAAGCAGCAGGGCTCCAGCCGGCCATGGAAGAGGGGCAGCAGCGGCGGTTCAGGAACTGATGACCCCAAAAGGGTCCGGTAAATCCTGGTACCGTCACAGGAGGCAACCGGCACAGCAAATGTTAAGACAGGCACAGACACAACGGCCACAGCTCGGTAGTAATCTCTCACAGGCTCAGTAAACGGAGGTAACCAACAGGCTCAGAAATGGAGGCCACAGAGTAACGAAAGTGTGATCAGCTGGTGCTAACTGCGAGCAGGCCCAGAATGTCTCCAGGCTGAAGCAGAGCACAGAACTGGAAGGATCACGGAGCAGGAACGTCAGCCAGAGTCGGTCAATCATGGAGCAGGAACGTCAGCCGGAACCGGGTCAATTACGGAGCAGGAATGTCAGCCAGAGCCGGGTCAATCACGGAGCAGGAAGTCAGCCAGAACCGGGTCAATCACGGAGCAGGAGCGTCAGCCAGAGCCGGGTCAATCATGGAGCAGGAAGTCAGCCAGAACCGGGTCAATCACGGAGCAGGAACGTAGAGTAGTCAGACAAGCCGAGTCGGTACACAGGAATTCAGGATCACAGCAACAATAGCGCAGGCACAGGAACACCACGAAAGGGCACCTGACAGGTGCCATAAAGCCCAATATAAAGGGATACCCTGGGCGGGCCAATCAGCCTCCTCCAATGGACGAGCCCCAACACAGAGAGTGACAAGAAAGCATGGGCACCGTGATACTCAGTGAACGGAGACAACTGCTCTGCAAGTGTTAACAGAGGCTCAGTGAACGGAGACAACTGCTCTGCAAGTGTATCACGGTGCCCGTGATTCATGCCGTTCTGTGTCTGTCACTTGTTGAGTATCTCTGATTGGCTGTCTGCTATTAGCCCTCCTCACAGAGCCTTTTTAAACCCAGGTTGAGCACTTCCAGGTTGCCCTTTCGTGGTATTTCTGACTTCACTTGGCCTGATCTTCATGTCAGGCTTCTGGGCCTGCTGTTCCTGCTGATCCTGCTGTTCCTGCTGATCCTGAGTTCTGGTGTTCCAATGTTCCTGTATGCTAGTGTTCCGGTGTTCCTGTGTTCCAGCACCTAGCGGGTTAATCTTACTGAGTTCCTGTGTCTCCTGCCTGCCGGTTTGCTCTGCACCGGCAGTTCCGGTGGTTCCAGTCATCTGTCAGTGCATCAGTCTCGCCCCGGTGGACTCCCCGTTGGAGTGTTGGGCTCCTGCTCTAGCCCCGTCGCTCCGGCGACATTGTTCTTCTCGCTGCTGCTTGTACATTGTTGGTTCCAGCGAGCGGACGCTGGTTTACTCCATTAAACCTGGTTGCGTTATACACTGTTGGTTCCAGCGTGCGGACGCTGGTTTACTCCATTAAACCTGGTGGCGACACTTACTGTTGGGTCCAGCGTGAGGACGCTGGTTTACTCCACTAAACCTGGTTGCGATATACACTGTTGTTTCCAGTGTGCGGACGCTGGTTTACTCCATTAAAACCTGGTGGCGACATTTACTGTTGGTCCCAGCGTGAGGACGTTGGTTTACTCCATTAAACCTGGTTGCGATATACACTGTTGGTTCCAGCGTGAGGACGCTGGTTTACTCCATTAAACCTGGTTGCGATATACACTGTTGGTTCCAGCGTGCGGACGCTGGTTTACTCCATTAACCTGGTCGCGACATTTACTGTTGGTTCCAGCGTGTGGACGCTGGTTTACTCCATTAAACCTGGTGGCGGTACTCTGTTGGTCCCAGCGTACGGACACTGGTTTACTCCATTAACCTGGTGGCTATACTCTGTTGGTCCCAACGTGTGGACGTTGGTTTGCTCCTGATCTATCCAGTACTGAGGCTAGGTCGCTGTCCACTCCTATGCAGTCATCCGATTTTCCCTGGCAATAGACTTTGGCAGGGCCGGTAGAGCCTACTACAGTGTTCCTCAGGCTGCCCTGCCCGGTATTGGTAAGGCCGGTAGAACCTTGTACATTACCATCTTTAAGGTTGCCTTACCCGGTATTGGCAGGGCCGGTAGAGCCTACACTCAGTACTCTTTTGGGCTGCCTTGCCCGGTATTGGTAAGGCCGGTAGAACCGTTATATGTCATCTCACAGTTGCCTTACCCGGTATAGGCAAGGCCGGTAGAGCCTGTTATTGCTACTGTCACTTGGGTTGCCTTGCCTGGTATTTTAGGCAAGGCCGGTAGAACCTATTGTATGACTATTATTGTTGTATTGTTATGTATATTTCCCTATGGGGATTGCCTTAACTTTTCAATAAAGTTACGTTTTTACCAAATCTTACGTCTGAGAGTCTTTAAAAACCATGACAAAGTGTTAACAGAGGCTCAGTGAACGGAGACAACTGCTTTGCAAGTGTTCACGGAAGGCACAGTGCTCTGTAAGAGACAACGGAGGCCCAGAGTAACAGAGGCAGCAGGCTCAGCAAGAGTAAACGGAAAGGCCCAGTACACAGGAGGCAACGACACAGTCAGCCCTGCCACAAGCACAGCGGAAGTCAGAATGTCGCCCCGGTGACAGTGGAACAGCACACAGCAGGAACACAGACAGGATCAGCAACGTAGCCGGGTCAGGTCATGAAGAAGGAACGAAGGAGCGTAGTCATACGGGCCAAGTCGGTACACAGGAAGCAGGAACACTGGAACACAGCTACACAGCAACACTGGCTCAGGAACACCACGAAAGGGCACCTGACAGGTGCCAAAGGCCGGATATAAATAGGCCATACTGGGCAGGCCAAACAAGATCAGCCAATGGGAGCGCACCACAGCAAAGAGTGACAGAGGAAGATCACGTGCACCGTGATAATGACCTAATGATGACTGATAATGATGCAGATCTAGAATATATCCCTCCAGCATCTTTCTCTTTTTCAGATACAGATGAAGTTGAGTAAGGATGATGACATGGCTATAAGATTAGCAGAAAGTCAAAGGCTGAACCTTTCACCACTTTTAAGGAGCCCCGTGCCTATCTATAAATTGGCTGAGAAAGCCATTGTAAAGTCTGATCCTGGACAGGCACAGATGTCAAAAAGCACACAGTCATCATATCAGTCACCATCAGCATCATTGCCTCTTCAAAGTCCAAGTCCCACTCAGCCACACACACACACACCCACACACACCTGTTTTGAGTACCCAGCAACAGCAACACAGGTTATTAACATCCACACTTTTAGATATGAGAGTGCCTCTGCTGCTGCTGTAAGTGCTGCACCTTTGACACCTAGTAGTAGTGGCAGTAGAATTGAATCAACATCTAGCCCCAGTAGTAGTAGTAGTAGTAGCAGCAGAACCTCAGGAACCCGTCATTCCATGAATTCCACAGTATGGAGATACTTCACTCAGGATCCTCATGCTAAGCATGTTGCTATTGGCTGCCTGTGTAAAAAGCACGTGAGCAGGGGGAAAGCAGGCTCACACCTAGCCACCTCCTCTATGAGATCCCATCTGAAGCACAACCACAGGTCTGACTGGGAGACACACTATCAGCAGGCCAAAAGTGCCACAACTAGCAGTAGCAGAAGCACTTTAAAAAGTTTCCAGGGCTCTAGGGCAGAAAAAAGAAATAGTGAAGTTATTTATGCGTCAGAGAGTGTGCCACTTCCAGTGCCCATAGTTAGTTTAGTCCATATAACACCTATGGCTCCTGCTACAGAGGAGTATGACAGACAAAACCAGGACAAATATATTAACAGCAGCACAGATGAGGGGGTGAAGGAGGGATGTGAAGAAGGGTTTCCACCATCTACCCCACTTGAGACCCCTGCTATAAACGACAAGTAATGTGAGTCACTAATCTGAGAAGGAGGATAGAGATTTGATGCAAACATGACAATAGTAAAAACTATATACATACACAAATCACACCATACCAGCCAGTCCAGCACCACCACCACTACAATACACCACATTGTAGGTTGTACTTTATTTTTTTTTATTACTTGACATCATCTTGATGAATATGTGCCAGTGTCACTTAAGCAAGAAGTTAGTATTGTGGGCAAAGGACAAATGCATTCTGCATGCTAACTAATACATTTGTCAAGGCATATGTTGCTGTAGGACTTACAACTTTGACTTTCAGACACTTATTTCTAAACTACAGCTCTCAGAAGAAGTAATATTACAGTGGGAAATGTAGAACCCATAGGAAATATAGGCAAAAAATGTGTTAACCCCTTAAGGACCATTGCCGTGCCAGGACCATCACGGCGGTCCGGCACATAAGGACCAATGACGGTCCTGGCATGGCATGGCGTTCAGGGCTCCTGTCGCTGCTGCACGCCACTCCGGAAGCCCTGAACCGGAAGCGCTAATAAAAAAAAATGCCCCGTGGTCCGCAAGTGCCGGAATCGCGTGCATGCACTGGTCCTTAAGGGGTTAAAATAGGCAAAAAGGAGTACATTTGTGTATAGAAGGAAAGGCAAAATCTTTTTTGGAAAAAGCAAAAAATCGGCAAGTATTCACTAAAAGTCATGCAGGAAATTTTCCACACTTTTCACTCACCCCTAGTGGACACTAATACAAATCAAGTAATAAAGAGGGTCATTGTTTCTATCAACTGTTCCATTATTATGATTCATTCCATTATCATTGTCAATGAAGAAATTCATTGTCTATTAACTAATGATTTTTAAAGATGCAAGACAGACTAATTAGCGTTTTTTTACCCACTAAATAGTGGCTACTATGCATCAACCCAGGTAGAAGTCTGATTATTTTAGCGGTTGTCTACTTTAATCCACTAAATTCTAAGTGAAACGCTCCTTCTGCCTCAAATTACTGTTTATGTGATATATGTTGCTCTGCCTGCAGTATATGAAATAGAAGTATAGAGGTTTCCTGTTACACCTCTTGAGGGAGTTTCAAGATAATTTAACATGTGTGATTCATTACGACGGTGACTGTGAATAGTCAGCAGGTTAGCGTCTCCTGTACTTCGTGTCTAATGGTGCTCTGGGATACATAATCAATATTTATCTGACACGTAGTCATTCATCTGGGTTTTGATTTTTTAATTCACTTGCATTTCTAATAAGGTTGTTATGAATAACAGTTATGTTTTGTTTTATATACCCTTTAATTCTGAACATCTCTCACAGTGTAGGGACATTCCTCTGTCTATTAGGGGTAGGTGCGGAGCTAATAAAGGATCTTTTCTTGTTCTTCAATTGTCTGCTGCAATATTATGTGGACTACAATTTAATATGAAGAAACATCATGGCAACTTTATCATATCATCTATTGTATTTATTTAATTTGAACAATATAATTTTCTCTAGTGTCATTGAGAGGTGCAGGGATAATGGGGTATAGGAGCATGCCTATAGGAGGCAGGGCACTCTAGTTGAAACTCCTCCCACTTCCCGGTGTCTATACCCCTCCTCCAACTGTCAACTGTCAGTTTTTAAGAGTATCCCTTACGAGGTACAGGAATTCCCTTCATGAGAAGAGAAATTCATCTATTTACTTTATATTTTATTTTATTACTTTACTACTTGTGTAAATTTTTACACTTACTCAGGGCCCACAAGTAGTGAGGAGAGCCCTTGGATGATAAACTTCACCATTTACATACACTAGTCCCATTGTAACTGCTGTATGAAGGACACTAACCTAGGTAAGGCCTTCTGTTAAATACAGTAATTATATCAATATACCTAACAGTTATTTGATGGACTGCTATCTATGTAAGGCCTTCTGTTATACAAAGCAGTTATATAGCTATACGGGACTGCTGTATGAAGGACTCATACCTAGGTAATTCCTTCTGTTACACACAGTAATTGTATGATGAATATACACTTAGGTAAGGCCTTCTGTAATAATAATTATATAGCTGTTCCTGATTGTGGTTTGAATTACACCTACCTAGGTAAATCCTGCTGTCATACACAGTTAAGATACATATATACGACACATATATGTGACTACCTTATGAAGGACACCTTCCTAGGTAAGTACTTCTTATACAATTACAGTAATTATGTAACTGTCTACTGCATAAAAAATACCTTTCTACAAATATATAACCCTCAGAATTGTTGTGGCTCCTGCCCAGTTCACAGCTACTCCAAGACACTCAATGAAGTGAATGTTGGCCTTCTCTCTCTGTGCATGCTACCTGTGTGGTCTGCACTGCATGTGCAGTGGCATTATCACGTCTCGTAGTGGCATGTGATCATGTATTGATTATGCTTGTCCTGCATTTGTGCACATGGCAGCCATCACTCCTAGCCAACCCTGGTGTGTGTGTGTGTGTATGCGTGGGGCTGACCTTTCTGCACAGGGGTCCAACCTCCTTTTTTGTAGAGCGGTCCAGAGTTCTATATGTCCGCCTCTTTGTGGGCATAATGTCTAATACTACTTTTGTGGAACCAGACCACTAATTTTGGTCCAACTTGATCCATAGTGGCTATTAGTGTTTTAAGTTCAGATTAAGGTGATCAGAGGTTTCTTGTTAGGTGTGTTAGTGTTCATTTAATGACCACTTCTAAACTGCCATTTATAACAACTGTTGTGTATGTTTTTATGTTATGAGGTGAAACAAACTTTGTCCAAAGAAAAATAATCTCTAAATGGTCCGGCCTTTTTTATTGCTGATTTTTGGAGAGATAATACAGTAGTTTATCTGTAGTGTTATAAGATTTCCTATCACTGTTTCCCTTATTACACATAAAACTAAAAAGCAACCATATCAGACATAATGAATGTCACTGTATAATTTGGAATGGGAGAGTCACTAAGGGGAATATGTATAAAACTGAAAGTAAAGCTTTTCTTGGACAAAACAACTGCACCATAGGGAACAATGAAAAAGTCCTATTGATTTAACCGCTTAAAGGGATAGTGATGTTTCACAATAAAAGCAGCTCCAATTAATCTTCATAGTATTTGGGCCATGCAGAGTGGTATTTCAATACTGTCAGAGTTGTAGTACAAGAGTAATTGAATGATAAAGTGTCCCTCACCTGCCCCTTTTACTGATGTAACACTACTCACCTCAGAGCAGCAAGACTGTCTGGATTGATCGCAGAGAGGGACAATCTTCAGTGAGCTTAATCCCTTAAGGCCCGCGTGCTATGCTATGACCATCATGCGGTTTTTGCATTAAGGACCGTGATGATCATAGCATGTCACATACATTTTACTTACAGCGCTCCCGGAGGAGTAAAATTAACTGCTTCAAGACTGGAGCTGTCTCTCTCAGTCCCCAGCTCAGTGTGTCGGTATGCGTCACAGGTGCGTCGGAAACATCAAAATGGTCCTTAAGGAAAGGTTACTTCCCAGGACCGTGGACATTATGGGTTTAAGGAAAAACCTGTCAAGGGGAGGGCATGGTTTTCATTATGCTCACAGTAAGAAGACTGTCCCTTGCTGTGAGCTATCTTGTCCCAGGACCAGATTCCACATTCAAGAGTTGGTGGCTTCACTAGGTAAAAGGGGCAGGAGGGGGATATTCTATCATTCAATTACTCTTGAACTACAACTCTGACAGAACTGAAATAACACTCTCCATGGTCCAGACACTGTGAAGATTAATTGGAGCTGCTGTTTTTGTGAAACAATACTATCCCTTTAAGTATCAGAGTGGTGAACAACACATTGTTTAGGAGTTACATTCAGTTATAAATGTATTAAGTCCTTGAATGTGAAAGACATTTGTATTGCAATGCTGGTGCAATTGGTTTACTACAAAATTATTCCATTTTTGCTTTTATCCATATTAGAATTCCATTTGACTCAGGTTAACCCTTTAAGGAACAGAGGGATGCATAACGCATTGCAAAGCAATGCACTGTATATCCCACTGGTGCTTAAAGAGTTATTAACCATCTTAGCCTTGATGCCATGAATTTCTTGTGGAACACTCTGTTCCTCTTTGTCACATTTTTATGTAAAACAGCTTTTTGCATTAGTCATAGTTTAGTCATTTGGAAACTTGAAGCCAATTTTCCCAGTGCATTTTGCCTTAGACACACACACACCATATTACATAAACTCCCTACAGCTTAACATATTAAAAGCTTTTTTAAAGGACACATTTATTTCATCGGAAATTCTAGCAAAGAATTTCTAGGCGGGATTCCACAAATCTGCATGAGAAAACCAAGCAAATCAAATCTTATACTTTTACAAACATATTTTCTAGACTGTGTCATTCATCTTGTTTTTCTTATTTGTAATGGTAATAAATGTTTTGCATGTAAAAATAACAAGAAGGTTTATTTTATCATATTTTCTACACTTTGGCAATTATTTTTTTTAGAAATATGATTTATGTGTCGTTTACCCCTGGGAATGATACACTATTGTAACAAAATATTAAAAACAATACTAAACAGAAACCATGAAGAGTTAACCCTCTGAGTGCCAGAGTAGTGCACAAAGCATTGCAAAGTAATGCACTGCACATCTATCTGGCAATGAAAGGGTTAATGCATCATTATCATGTCTCATTTAGGGCCCTATGCAGAGAACAAAGTATGAACATTTGTGGAGTATACCAACTACAGATGAGGATTAAACATTTCCCAAATTCAAATAGATTTAAATGGGGTTTGTCACCCCTTGAATGCTACAGAGGTTTCCAACATATTGCTTTTAAATGTACGGAAGACTCCTTAAGCATTCAACATATTAAAAGCTTTATTTAGATCACTGAGAATGTTCTATTCCCCCACCCCACAGTGCATCTGCTTTCCTCCAGAACTGTTCATCTTTACTTTGCAAGGCACTGGAGACCTCTCCATCATTCAAGGTATGAACATACCCATTTAATTTTTAGTACAGACAGTCCCAATTTGAGATGCAAATCCCTATGTCCCTCTTTCTAACCCTGGTGTTCCTCTTTTTAGGAGATCAGACTGTGTGGCATGTATATAAGTGTATCACATTGCTCCACAGCAATAAAATTCACATTAATGTTTGTGTAACCGTCAGTATATGTGTTTATAAATTAGCCAGTGTAAATAAAATACTATAGTCTTGCTCTAAATCATTCACTCAGTTACAAAAAGACAAACATGTCCCTCTTTGGCCATTTGAAATGTTGGGAGGTATGAAATCAATGGGAATTTGGTAACATTTTATTAGTCCCATGTGGTTTTACTGATTTGCCGCAGACTGGCCCCAGGTCATTTTAACACATCAGCTTCTCCATCCCTGCTCTATGTGATTAGATTACACTCTTAATACTACTATTCTGTCTCTTTTCCTTATGCAATCTTGATAACTACTCTGGACCTTATGCACAAAAGAAAAGACAAACAATTATGAGGTGAACTAACTGCATCACATGGGAGGAATAACAATTCCTTGAATGATATAAATATGGCTGTTAACCCTTTGAATGTTAGTAATACCTCACTAGCAGTAAATAATGATTGAAACACTAATTTTGGGCATTGTTGCTACTAGCGGAGAAAGGGGGAGGGCTAAATGAATAACCACAAATGATTGCTCATATTAACCCTTTGGCAATGTGTTGCATACCCCTCTGGCACTCAAAGGGTTAATAGTTGTAAAAACGCACTTTATAACATTAAAGAGGAACTTTCATCAGCATTACATTTAGCCCCAAATCCTTAATATGGTAGCGATATACATAGAAATACTTGCAATTTGCAGTATACGTCTGGCATAAGTAGAACATTTTCAGCAGGCAGCAGTGGGAAAACAGAGCAGACATCTTGCAGAGATGGTATCTTTGTGTCTGCACTGTCCTTCCCCTTCAACTCCTTGATTGACGAGTTAGAAGAATTGTGCCTTAAGGAACCGGAAGGGACTGACAGCGCAGGTGCAGAGAGCGCCTCCTGAAATATCCCAGCCATGCCTGCCTGCTGAAAACATTTTCTCTCTTACTTATACCATATAAGGATTTGGGGCTAAGTGTAATGTTGATGAAAGTTCCACTTTAAATACTTCTACAGGTTTTCTCATATGAAACCATAATGGTACAAGCACACCAATAGTGATAGTCAACGGACCCGGATACGACATAAAATTGTATTCTAGTTTCCTTGTTATCTATCTAAATAATAATCACACAAATTATGAAAGTGAACAAAGGTTAAAAGTGAATGAGTTCAAAATAAAGCCTATATTGGATTCATTGAATACAGCCAGATTTGTCAAATAAGAATATTCAGTCACCAATCATATGGTGAGTCTGACGTGTATTGTGGAGTCGGTTCTCTGCACTTACTTTCAATACTATGTAAACTATTGTGGGTCAGTCTAAAAGTCTTATGAGGGTATGGTAATGAAGGTAACCAAGACAGAAGTAAAAAACTAATGAATTAACTAATGAAACTGAAGGATAGTCCAGTCTTCATTATCTGCACCAGTTTAATGTTTCTGTATCATGCAGGGTAAGTGTGATCTTGATAGCTGAGGGGATATCTCTAACACCCTTTGTGCTGCTGAACTCATGCCCTGGAATCAACATGCGGATTGAAGTATATGGGGAAAGAAAAAAAAGAAAAAAGATCAGCAGAATGTCAGAATTTATTGACAACAAATAAAGTGCACAAAAACATGGACAAATTAAAATATATATCACAATAAATGGAGCTTACATATATATATATATATATATATATATATATATATATATATATAAATATATATATATAAATATTTCACATAACATAATGATGGGGCTCACAGAAATGTATCCTGACAAGCTTGAATGACCTGGTAGAGTAATCTCCAATTGAGGTAAGTAGAGCACGCTGGCAGGGGGAGGCGGGTAATAGGTACAGGAGTAATACATAAAAGGAAAGATTATTATACCTCTAGTCTAGGAACATTCCTGTGTTATAGTGTCAAAATAAACATAACAATCCCTCACAAACCACCTGCTCCAAGATGCTTATAAGAATGCCCCATGATTCAGTGCCCAGAGCATGAAACCAGTGCAGATCATGTCTGGTATCTTATCTCTGGTGATCTGGCAAAAGATGCCTCTCTCTGTCTCTCTCTCTCCCAGTCCTACTCCAGCTGTGCAAATAGCTTGCCTCCATATCACTTTTTATCTTCTTCTCAGTGCCTTTCTATTCTCAATGTGACCCTACATCAGAAAATATTTTATATTAAATCTGCTGAAAAAGCAAACTACTGCAGGTCTTGGAGATGGTGGGATTTGCTGATGGAGGGAAAGAGAGGCAAGTTATGCCAAGTGGCCAGAGATAAGGTGCCAAACAGGAGCCACACTGGTTTCATGCTAGGAGCAATTGATCAAAATGCCTTTTAGTAAGTATCTTGGACAAGTTATTTTGGGGGGCAATTGTAGTACATTTTATTTTTATTTTATTTATGTGTTTCACTCTTTCCTTGTCTCACCCTCTACCTATTACCTACCTCCCCCTGCCAGCTTATTCTCCCTCCCTCCACTGAAGATTAATCCACCAGGCCATTCAAACTTGGCAGCCTATATTCCCATAAGCCCCTATCAATATGTTCTGTGATCTATATTAATCAGCCCCAATTATTGCACTATATATTTTATGTCTTTTACTCACTTTTTCTTTTTTTAGGTATGTTATTTGTAAATTCTACATCTAGGGACACTTGTGCTCTCCTATTTTTTTCTTTTGTTTTTTTTTCCCATAGACCTCTCCAACATTCAAAGGGTTTAACTCCCTATTTAAATCAATATGACATTTTATTTCATGACCAAGACCATCTGTCTCTAATTCCTATGTACAGATTTCAGCTTACCACATCTTGTCTATGTCTCTGCTCATTGTGTTAATATGCTGGTGCACATGATTGTGCTCCATTGCTGATAGTTCTAACTAGGAATGAGCAAATACTCAAATATCCCTCCAGCAGGGCTTTCTGTGGAATGAGAGAGATGTGTCTCATTTATTTGGAATTTCCCCTTTAATGGAAAATTAGATGAAAACTACAAGAGGAAGGTAAATAATATTCCATGGCCTTAATTTCCCGAACCTGTGTTTCTGCCTCTCCCTCATGAAAAGTCCCTTGCACTCCAAGAAGTATACCAATATATGTCATAATGCAGGCATACACATACACTAAAGCACTCACATTCAACCACCTTGCAATCATTTCCAGTGGAAGTAACATAGTAACACAGTAAATTAGGTTAATATAAATCTATCAAGTTAAAGCTTTGCCACATAACCCAGAAAAATGAAAAATATATAAGCATTCCTGCCACCAAAATGAGTATTAGTCTATTTACCAGAACTCCCTATTTTACGTACTAATACATAGTATAAACCTGTATGTTCCCTCTTGAAAGAAATGAAAGTAATTTTATCTTACATGTATCCATTGTATCTGCCATTACTACAGAGTGACTCAAGAAATTCCTCAATTTAAGATACATTACTGTAAATAGAAACCCTTTCTTTGCTGGTACGCTGAGGTACTCCACTTTCAACTTTAACTGTATTGGAGGAATTTCCATTTACAACAACATACTGCTCCTTATCTTTCAACAGTTTGCTATACAGTTGCAATGGTAATTTCCTAGGCCCAATGTCATTATTCAATAGACATGCCTCCTGTGTGGCACTGTATCAAATGCCTTTGCAAAATCTAGATATACTACATCCACTTCTTTGTCATTATCTAGGTTGCTACTTACTTCTTCATAGAACCTCAAAAGATTTGATTGGTCATAAAACCATGCTGATTCCTGTTATTATTATATATAATCCCTTATTATGCCTGCAAGAAGTTTTCTCACTACTGAGGTCAAACTCACAGGTCTATAATTCCCCAGATCTGTTTTAGTTTCCTTCTTAAATAAAGGCACTATATTGACTTTATGCCAGTCTTATGGCTCTGGACCTGTGGAGAGAGTCTTCAAATATTAAAAAGAGATGAAGCAGGTACCTCCTAGTGGAAATTCTCATGTGAGGCAAAATTGCCCATTTTCCAATGATGTTCAGCTTGTAGCAAACATTTATGCCTATACTTAGTTCTGAACTAACTTTTCCCTTTATTCAGTTACCGATACCTGAGTACCTGTGCTGAGGCACTTGTTAGGCTGTAATTCCTGGTAAATTTCCTAACCTGAGAGCTCAAACTCTGAAACTGCATTTTTTCTGCCAAGACAGGATGGCTGATGTACTAAGAAAGTGGAGCAATCTTGTGGCAAACCAGCTGCACCATAAGGAGCACATTCAATCTTCCACTAATATAAATGGTGATTTATGCAGAAGTGATTATTAATTATTATTATTAATCTTTATTTATATAGCGCCAACAAATTCTGCAGCGCTTTACAGTAGGGAGTAGACATACAGAGGTATTAAATAGTACAATCAAATGTGGAGAACAGAAGGATCAGAGGACCCTGCTCGTGAGAGCTTACAGTCTAGAGGAAGGTAGGTATGACACAGAGGGAGTAAGTGCTATTGGGTGTAAGTGCCTCCTGCCACATGACCTGCCAGTCAGTGGGTGGGAGTGAGAAGTGCTGTTGAGTGCAGTGGTCAAGGCAAGGGGTGATTCTTAGTGATATTGTTTATGGAAGCAGTTGATAGGCTTCCCTGAAGAGGTGAGTTTTCAGGGAGCGTCTGAAGATCTGAAGGCTGGGGGAGAGTCTGATTGGGCGGGGGAGGGAATTCCAGAGCTGAGGTGTAGCATGGGAGAAGTCCTGTAGGCGGGAGTGGGAGGATGTGATAAGAGCTGTGGAGAGAAGAAGGTTGTGTGCAGAGCGAAGATGGCGAGAGGGAGTGTATTTGGAGATGAGAGATGAAATGTAGTGTGGTGCAGTGTTAGTGAGGGCTCTATAAGTAAGCACCAGAATTTTGAATTTAATTCTGTATGCTAATGGGAGCCAGTGTAGGGATTGACAGAGGGGTTTGGTGTCAGAAAAGCGATGAGTGAGGTAGATTAGTCTTGCAGCAGAGTTCATTATGGACTGTAGTGGGACTAGTCGGGTGAGAGGAAGGCCAATTAGTAAAGAGTTACATTTGAGCTACAGTTGATTAAATCAAATTCCTAAGATATGCACTGGAGATATCTCTAGCATTCATTGATTTTGAATCCCCAATTAAAGTTAACAGGAATTTGGGGATGGAAGGGTTGCATCACTCTTTCTTATACTTATTACATAAGTCCATAATTCCCTGGGCATCATTTGGGCATTTCCTGCTATTTGATTGATTAAAGCATCATAGTCAATGCAAAGCAAAACTCCTGTTTATCGAAACCATGTCATTTCTTTCAAACAGCCTCTTTAGTATGATTACTAATTTTATGGAATAATTTCTTGCACTGATCATTCCAATTGTCAAGGAGTATGGCAAGGATAACTTTGGTATACTTGACAGTTAACACCATACCAAAATAGCAGCTCTTACCTCCTAAATAGACCTTATCCCTTTAATTTCACTAATCAGGATTGCAGAACAGTTTTGAAACAATAATGTTGAAGCATTTGTTTGTGAACTTTAATTGTTGGACTACTGGACGGGTGCGTTAATCTGAGCTTTACCTTTTTACTCAGAAGATCCAAATTCATATTACTCAAAAAAACTGCACATCCAAAACCATGTCCAAAAATATAAAACACAACTTTATTCACAAATCATCCATTGAAAAAACATATAAATATACAGTGTACCTCCAAAACTGGAATTGTCACAAGTTTTTCAGCCATACGTAGAGACTCTTATCTGGGAGGCGCACACCAGTAGGAGCAACTATGTCACCTTCACATCGATCATGAGTAAGCGCTAGAAGCGTGAAACGCATTAATCGATGTGAAGGCGACATAGTTGCTCCTACTGGCATGTGCCTCCCATATAAGAGTCTCTCCATATGGATGAAAAACTTGTGACAATTCCAGTTTTGGAGGTATACTGTATATGTTTTTCAGTGGATGATTTGTGAATAAAGTTGTGTTTTATATTTTTGGACGTGGTTTTGGATGTGCGGTTTTTTGGAGTAATCTGAATATACTTGACAGTTAGGCATCTCTAGGCCCTTGTCTATAGAGCATTATTATTAACCCTTTAAAGTGACAGTGTGGTAGGCGTTTACCTCACTGGCACTCAAAAGGGTTAATCCATCCCCGGAAACCCAATAACAATGAGGCTGGCATACTAGGAGGAACTGGAGCATTTCAGAGACAATTCCCTTTCATTTAAATTAAGTTTTTAACCCCTTCAATACTATAGAGATTTCCAATGCATTGCTTCTCAGTGTATTGGAGACCTCGCTTGCATTCAAAGTATTAAAAGACCATTTCAAATCAATGGGCATTTTTATTTGGTGCAGTCAATTTTCTACTGAATTTCTACAATTCTTCCTAGTAAAACAGTGTCAGTGTCTATTGTTGGTCTTATTATGCTGCAAACAGTTTTAAAAATGACGAAGAAAAATATTGACAGGACAACAAATTATCTTTTTGAATTTACAAATACTCACAATCAAGAGGTGAAACAGACAAAAAATGTATTTTCCCCAATTATCCTTTTGTTTTTTTCCCAGTATTTTGAGAGATGGTGAATTTTGAGAAAGTTCCAGTAAATGAAATTTCCAAAACTCATTACCATCTTGGTTATGATCCTCCTGGGAGATGAGTGACCGCATCACTAACATATTATTTTCACTTTTCTTTAACAAGAAACAAGATTCCAAGAGTAAAACAAAACAAAACCTCAACATTTACAAATTTCCTCCAGAGAGAATTGATTCGCTCTTTTGTTCCAGATGCAGTGCATTTTCCTGTAACCTATGACTAATTGTATATAACATTCAATGGTTTTCTTTCTAACTACCTCACAGTCAGTGCCTGTAATTCAGTACTGACCCCACTAAGGACAAAAACCAGAACTTGCCCTGAATGGATAATACATTTGTAACACTATGGTATGTATCCTTAACCCCTTAATGATGGGGCGATCTAGTGGTGGGCGTCTGTTAAGGACCATGGTAGTTTTTCTTCGCAATGAATTCTGGGATGGCATAGCGGTGTTTAGCTTCACTGCCATCCCAAAATTCCATAACATGCCAGGACCATCACTGGTCTTTAACCTCTGGACTGGTGTTACACTCCTGACACGTCATACTTTGTTAAGGGGTTCATAATGTCAGTGCCAAAGGGGTACCCAATGCATTGCAAAGCAATATGTTGTGAACTTCCTGAGCCTTAAAGTGCTAACTGAGCAGGTATAAATGCAAGAGTTTCTTTTACATTGGCAATAGTAGAAATAACCATCACCTTTATTTTTATGTATGAATATTGATTTTAGTATTCTCTAATGAATGCATTTGGGTCCAGAGGGTTGCATCTGCTTGCGTTTGGTATTATAACCTAAAACAGAGAGATAAAACATCCTGTTACTCACCACCAAGACTCTCTTTTTTTTCCTGAGTTCAGTTAATAGTGAGATTACTCATACCAGATTAGTGTGCCTGGTTAAACAGCTATCAGTGAGGATTATGCTGACTATCTCCAATCATTAGCTATGCTCTCTGAGAGTTAGTGATCATAGCTAGGGCTGGGCATACCCACCAAAATCTTCACTATAGTCATTTGTGGCATTCATCTTGGTATTTGTAATGTCAATGGTCATCAGAAAAAAATGTATTCTTTGGGATAAGTCTTAGAATCCACTTGCTAACCCTTGCTAGCAAAACTATCCACAGGCCATCCTCACCCCCACAATGGCAAATACACCAGTGTATTGGTTATTTCATATGTATCAAACTCTGCTGCATGCTATGGAAATGAGGCGTTTATATTTCAAAATTCCTCAGAGCAGGAGGAGAGGAAGGCTTTGAAATTCATGTTTGTGCCCAATGGCGCACTGTCAAATGTGTTTTCAGATCACTGTCGAGGTTTCAGTAGTTCCAAAACCTCACAAAAGTATTTTCAGGTTTCCACATGAACTGAACTGGGGGAGGTGATGAAGGTCAATCTACTCTGACAGAGTGTCTCAGTGTTTGTTTTTGCTAGTGGAATTTGTACTGAGTAGGGGTGAGTTATTTGTGAAAATACTTAAGCACATATGCCTCACACCACTTGTGGTGTAGAAATATGAGAAGACGGTAAAAATAATGATGGATAGGGAGTGAAAGACAGTGAAGGTTCAGAGTATAGTTTAATATGAGTGAAGCTTAAACACATAGTAAAGGCATAGGAAATAAAAACAGAGGGAGTACTGATTTCTAGTTTTTCCTGAACCCACAAAATGTAAACTTCTAAGTGCCAGAGGGCATGCAGTGGCTGTTAGTGTGTGTTTAAATAAGCCACAATAGCTGTTGATAAAGCAGTAGACTAGAAGAGCAAAAGGGATAACTTTATTGGCTGAAAGAGTAGCTTTAGAGTGCTTGATTTCAATACCACTCAGTTCTCTCGTCAGGCATGTAACACTCCTGACAAAAATATGTCATTGGTCCTAAAAGTTTGCACTCTAAAGCTACTCAGCCAATAAATAAATCACTTTTACTCTACTAGTCTGCTGCTTTATAAAGCATGGGAAACGTGCATGCTTCTTGTGTATGTGTGCCAGTGTGTGCATTTGTGTGTGTGTGTGCTTGTGTGTGATAAACTTCTGACATATTATTGTGATGCCCATATGATACTACCAGATGACTGAAAGGAGAACACTTCTGTTGAAACATAACATCACACAGAAATGATCTGCAAAACTGCAGTGCACTCAAAAGACCATGACTGTTGGCATGTTCCTTGTATTTTGAGGTTTCTTATGCATTGGATGCCTCTCTAACATAAACTTGGGCAACTCTTAGGCAAATAACATGCATCATATGTATAAAAGAAATAAAAGACCAATTGAAATCAATAGATAATTTTGTTTGGTCCACACTGTGCACATTTATTGGCTAAGAAATTAGCCATTTTCATACATATGACCCTATAAATTTGTCATTAACTTAGTAATAGTCTGCACATTTTCAAACATGTTAATATTACATTATTATCATGATTTATTTCTACTTTTTTATGGAATACGGGGAAGTATATCTGTGCATGGTATCTTAAAACTTTTCATTGTTTCTAGTCTAATGCCTGTTGGGCTGGGATAATGGGCAATTCTGGGTAGATTTTAAGCAATTAGGAGATGCTGTATGCATCTTGAGTAATACCCTGCTAACCTTGTGTAATGGGGTAATGCTCTATTGAGCTCACATAATAATTTACCTGTGTAATGTTCTCCCATGTTGTAACTGGATTCCATATCCTGTATTATCTTGATGCCCATACTAATGTGTTTTTTTCTTGATGGATAGGTCATGCATAGCATGGCACACAAATGAAAAAAAAACAAGACCAGGAAGTGCATAATGCTCATCCATGTATACATAAAGCCCTGCCAAAACAAATTCCGCCTCACCCTATTCCAGTGTTCCTATTTATATAAGGATGTGAGCATATAGGGAGCATTTTATGCTTAAGTAGCAATGTGTAAGTATGCAGTGTAGCAGTTCTATGTAGCCAATCAAGTACATTGTAATAACTAAATCTGGTGATGTTCTGCAATGTATATTTTTCCAGGGGGGATGTATTGTACACACATGTGTACAAGGACATTTCTGTATGCATTTTGGTCCATTCTACATAGAGTTGCACAGACAAGTAATCTGTCCTTTTGTTTTTAATCAGGCCTACAATCTATTTTTCAGAACTTTTTTCAGTTTGGAATGAAAAATACATTTTGACTGTCACATACTAGTTTTCAGCTGATACAGAGAAATGCGGAGCAGAATTTTGTAAACTACAAGCTACTTTTGTTTTTTTTGCGTTTTATACAACTCTTTTTGGCATTAAATTATTTAATAATATACTTTGCTCAAATTTTGACTGATGTAAGACGTTTTCACCTTTTGAGTGCCAGAAAAATATCCAACACGTTAATTCGCAATAAATTTTATACTTCTCTGGCAAAGATAGGCTTAATATGTGGCACCAAAGTTTAACCCCCTTTCAACCACCAAGATAAATGACACACCTGTTGCAAAAACATTTGATTGCAAGATGTTCAACCATCTGAATGACATACATGCATATTCACTATAAAAAATTTTTACAGCTTACATTTTTATTTCTAAATCAAGCTGCAATTTTTTACCCTGGTTACCAGACAACACTGTTGGCACTAGTGTCTATGGAAAGCTTACAGGTTCTAGTACCAGCAGGGCAAACTCAATAAATTAAAACCATTGAATTGGGTAACAGGAATAATTACTTTTCATCTAACACCATTTGTTTAATTCTAAGGCTCTGTACAAAGTGTTTTGATTCCCCAAGGGGAGAAAAGCGCTATATAAAAATAGGATATTATTATAGTATAGCTATCAGTAGACAAGGGCAAAGACATGGTCTGTTCACTAGATGGTTCTGTTGCTAGAAATTTGATTTATGCATTTTAAAAATGTTTGAGCTGAATGAAACTCTTTCAACAGGAAAAAAATATACCATATTTTTTATTTGTTTGTTTTTCACAGTAAAATATTACAATTCATTTAAAAGTTAATTGCATGGAAATATGACCCATCTGTAAGAATCCTAAAGCTGAAATCTTTTCACCAATCTTCCTTTGATGATGTAGATTTTTTTAAGAGGCAGAACCTTCAATTTCTTGCCTGGATTGAATCTCTTTGAAATTCCTTCTGTCTTATTTTCTTGCTGAGTACTTGTCTGTTTTATAAATAAATGTTTTACTCACAGTTTATCCCTCTCATGCTGCTGAAGCGATCAATTAAACAAAAGAAGTTTCAAAGGCAACAATTGCAAGCATCGGCACATTAGAAAATTTAAACAGCACTTTTGACTGTTAAACAAAAACTGCACTATGACTTGAGTAACCTAAACCTTATAAAGTGATCCCTAGTGAGTGAGTGCAAGAGGGATATCATACTCCAGTTACAGCATTACGCAAAACACTCCTATTTCTTCATCTGTTTTACTCTGAAAATATGTGGCATTTTTGAGAAATTATTTTCCTGGATAACAAATCTTACAATAATCTTGCTTTTTCAGTTAGCGGCCATATACAGTGATAATGAGATCTGCATGCTACATAGAAACAGTATGAAATTCTCTGAGCCCTAGTACTCCAAAAAACCCAAACCTCAGGGTGAGGGTTTATTTTACCTTTGAACTATATGCCGTCAAAAACACATAAATTGCCTGGAGTTAATTATTTTATAATCCAGTGTAACAAGTAGCTCAAAATGACATTGTAAACTTTACCTATTAGAATAAGAGGCTATAATTTTTAGCAGGACTCACCTAGGTTGGTGTCCTTCATAATAGTTAAATATGTGGAACTATATGGTAGTCTATTGCAGAGACACTGCTGGTTATAGACGGAATAATCTTGTATGCCTTTGTACAAAACAGGGTAGACCTGGTTAATAGATGTAGCTTCCTAATATTGAGCAACCCAGGAGACAGGCCTAGTGAGAGAAGTACTTTTCCTGTGCCACAGTCAAGTGTTATTATGTGATGGGTATTGTTTTACTCCATGTATGTCAGTAGCCATTTGGCTGATTTAACTATATGTCAGATACCTCCCTTGCACTAAAAGGGCAAATAGTTTATTTATTAACTTGTTTTACATATGCATGGATGCACTTGCATTTTGTGCTTTATTGTAGTTAATTTTTATGTACTGAGATGTTGCCTAAGCCTGTAATTGGTGTTTTGATGATGAAACTGGCATTACAATGTACAGTTTGGTTAAGATTGTTTCTCCATGTGTCCTTGCTTACCCCAGCAATTGATTTGGTAGGAGTTGTATAAACTCTTAATAACTTATTTTTAAACCACTCACAGATTATTTTAGAATTGCCTGGGCATTGGCCCAGGAAGGCTGCTTTTTATGGGAAGTCTTTTTTATATTAATTTTTACATTTCATTGATTTATTTCCATTTTTGGAACATGAAGAGAGAATCAATGTTTTTTCTTGAATAGTTGTTTGTTTCCAACAGTTTTCTATGGGATTTCTGATCAGCTTGCTCTGTGACTAGAAGTAGACTTTTTGGGAAGAATAAATAGCTGAACATAACCTCCTCTATTAGCAACAGAGATCCAAAAGAGGTTTTTTTTCTGGGACTTTGGCTGCCAATCAGCCAATTCAATCTTAATTTAACCTAGATGTTATTTAATCAATTTTTATTATTCATCTTGGCTCAAAATAATTATTATCAGATACTATTATGCTCCTTTTTTCGAAGTAAACAATAGTATAGAAAGAAGTATATCAAAAGGTGAATGGCTAATCTTGCATGGATGTCCCCTATCCTGACCAGAACTCTAGCACTGTATTCAGCATTTGACCCTTATGTACTCTGTATGTCTACCATTACCACTTTATATTGCAAGCTTTCAGGCAGGGACCTCACTTCCAGTGTTTCACTTTACAAAACACTTGTAACTCTGTATTGTCTAAATCTTTGAATTGTAAAGTGATACATACACTTGTGGCGCTATATAAATAAATATATTCATTCATCTCTGTTTAATCACATATTTTTCAGTTCTAGTCATAATGTATCACTATAAAAAGTACAAGGATATGCAACTGCAATATAGTATTTTAGTTTGCAAGGTTTAGGCTGGCTTATCCTATCTAAAGTGGGATGTTATATTATACACCAAAAGGTCTACTTTTAGGATTTTCCCATAACTTGTCTTTTTTACATCACTGATACACCACACCGTTCTTGTGATTAGCTGAATAGCATATGTAATTTTTTCTCTCTCTTGCCCATATAACTCAGCCATAATCTTCTCTTTTACCTGCTTTGTACAGGACAGTTAACCCTTTGAATGTCAGATATGTATCCAACGTGTTGCAACTCAATACATTGGCTAGCTTTCTTTCACTCAAAGGGTTAAATTAATAAAAACATCTGAAAAATATTAATTAATTGAATGTGAGTATGCAATATTTAATGCAAAAAAGGGCAGAGGAACAATGAGATACGCTTGAGTATGTTATGTTTTACCAACACAATATAATTTATTTCAAGTAAGTAAATGCAGAATTCAACAATTTGAGTGGTATGATATGCTGTATAGGAGGGGGTTATTAAAATTTGCACCTGCAGCTGTTGGATATTATAACCCCATCATCCCCAATCAATGGCTGTTTGGGGATGATGGTAGTTTTAGTTTCCAGACTCCCGAGCAGCTTAAAGATGGACTAACCCTGCTTTAGAGCAAGGGTGAGCAACTTCAATCATTCATCTGCTGAAAACCAAAAACAGCTGAAGGGACACAGGTTATGCACACCTGCTACAGAGTCCGGAAGGACCAATGAGGTTACTACAAAAATAGTTTTTCTGAGGTTTTGTGGTATACTTATGGAGTTCAGTTAAAAATATCAAGGGAATAAATGCAACTATTCACACAACGTATGGCACACATCTTAATAAATGTAGACATTTCTAGAATCTACTAGTGAATAATTTGGAAGTCTTACTAATAATGCCTATTAGAAACAAAACACTGATGATTGTAAGAAAATAGATTGTATTGAAAACATAAGTCAGCTTACCTTTTTCCATGTTTCTTTTTCTCATATAGTTTTTAATAGAATAGGCAAATCTAGGGGATTATTATTTTATTTAAGACTGAGAGATATGACCTAAAATAGCTTATATTGTTTATGGAACATCATACCTTCACTAGTGGAAATCATTCACTCTCCTTTCAGGAAGATGTGGTATAACACATTGCTCTACAATGCATTACGTACATCACTGGCACTCAGAGGGCTAAGAAGCATATTCAGATGTAATAGTCTTGCAGTGCATGCAGTAATTTTGCTACTGAAGATGCTATGACATATTGTAAACTGGCCAGTTTTTTTCACAGCTGCACCAGCTGATTTACTCTTCAAATCTAAGAAGGTCAATCTTAAAATTGTTTTTGGTAACAGAAGCTGTTTGTGATGATTCATATTTCTTTACTGTAAATTGCACACATACCATAAATAACATTAGATCATGGGAAACAGGTTTACTGTAAGAAATATGCATGTATGATAGATGCATTTACTATAGATATAATGCAACTCTTTTTAAGAGCAACATGTATTTTGCAGACATGTGTTACACCAGTATTTTATTACAGAACCACTATAAAACAAAACTGGCGTAGACAGCACATTTCAGAGTGCTAACAAAAATTGCGATGTCTGCTTTTATTCAACTACCGCCTTAAAAAAACGAGCAAAATGTCAACGTCCAAGGAAATAGTTGTAGTCTGAAGACAGAAAGATAAAGTTTAGTGTTAGATGTGTTCCCCACATTATCAAAATATGACATAGAGTGCCCCCCAATTGACATATTAGACTGGGTAACTGATTCATTGATGAAAACGCAGTGCTGTGCTTTCTAAGAATGACCCAGTGACAGGGTTCATTCATTCAAGCACTTGTACTGGAGCAGCTTATACAGCCGCTCCAGTACTAAGAAAGGCAAAAAATGCCACATGGATCTTCTATCCTTCTGGATAGATGATCCATGATAGGGTAGATATCAGGAGGGGTCCTGATGCCCCCATCGAGGTCTGAAATTATTGGATTGTAGTAAAATTGCATATAACCTATGTTAAACATAGGTTATATGCGCTCTATTTAAAAAAACAGCAATTGCTGCCTGCATGGATAACCTATCATAATGGATAGTTATCCATGTTAGGGAGGGTGTCAGGAGGGGTCCTGATACCCCCCTTGAGGTCTGAACTATTTATTTTATATAAAATTAAAATAATAGTAAAAAAATTATTACACATATACAGGCAAGGTATGCAGCCTTATGAGTACCAGAGGGGTAGCAAACACATTGCAAGGCATTGCTACCTCTCTGGTACTTATAGGGTTAATCATGCAATATAAATACAACGAGGGCATGTTGAAAAAAATTAGAGAAGAACAATGTCAAACTTAAGTGGTGAAAGAAAGTCATGGGAGCACTGTAAATTGAATTTTAAAGGGGGGGGTTAAAATGCTGAATGTGAACAATATTTGTCAAATTAAAATGGTGAAAGAAAGCACTATAATTTTAATTTCAAAGGGGGGGTTAATATGTCGAAGGGGGGCACTCTATGTCGGATTTCTATGCTGTATACTGTATTCTGCACTGCTTTTGTTCGAATAACGATGTTTTTGAACTCTGAGGTACAGGATTTCCAACAGAAAATGTAACTACAAAACAGGCGGTAATACTGAGCGTGGGTAATAGAATGCTATTTGCACGTTGTTTTTAGTTGTTTCCTATGGGCTTTTTTTTGCTAGCGGTGCATATAATTACCGCTGATTTTGTTTTCACAAGTCTGATAATATTATACTGAAACCTGACTTAAAAAAATACAACACCTGTTTTTTTTAGAATTGGTAAATTGGTATTGGAATTGGTAGAATAGAGCCCTTGATGTAATTTTTATGTTGCCTTGAATCTGTTGTTTTTATCTTTAAATTGATTTCAGAGTTTTGGATACAGCTCAAAGCCTATTACAGTATTATAATATAGTATGTACAATTCTGGAGACCACACCTCCAGTAGGACATTAATAAATTGGAGGTGGTTGAAGGAAGAGACATTAAAATGGTGTAAGTTATTCATGGCAAAACTTACCAGGATAGACTCAAACGACAATACAATGAAAGAGAGGAGGTAAAGGGTGATATACTAAATATGTTTTTGTATATTAAAGGTTGTCAACTTCCTAAATACTATCTATGAGCAGATGGTAAAACACAGAGTTTAGCAGAAAGCTTGTTTGATATGAATAAGCAGGAGGGAACCTAAAATGGAAGAAACTGGAGTGACAAAGCCAGAGAAAAAAATAAAAATGAATGTTCAGGGGCAGGCCAAGGTCAAAAGATTGGTGGATATGGATCAAACACGTTAAACAGGCCGAGGTCAGAGGCAGGCAGATATGGTTCAAAAACGGTAATCAGGCCAAGGTCAGGGGCAGGCAGAGACACAAGACAAATAAGGAGGGCAAGCAAGGATCAAAACCAGAAGGAATAATAAGGCAAGATAAAGCAGAAGCACCGAAGCAATGCTAGAAAAGAGCCCGACAAGAGAGCGCCGAACCGCAAGAGATACTGGTTTATATAGGCCTGAATACATCCTGACGTCACAATGTGTGACGTCAGGAACCTGGAGAAGACGCAACTGGCACCTCGCATGCGTGAGGCAGCAACCCAGAAGAGACAGGTGAAAGAACAATACAAGTGCGAACCAGCGCGCATCAGGTACGAGGACTGGGTCACAATAAAGGGGGCATTTTTTCAGAAAAATTAAATACTTGAACAAGGGATATGAAGTTAAAGGGTGGAAGGCTCAGAAGTAATATGTATAAGTACTACTTTACAGAAAGGGTGATACATTTATGTAACAACAGCCACCTAACAGAGGTGATGGGGCTAATACAATGAGTGAATGAAAAAATGCCTGGGATACACATGTCTATTCAGAGAACTATGTAAGTCTGTGCATTTATGTTTTCTATGTTTAGTAGCTAATTGCTTGACACATAGTAGCTGAATTGCCCTTCTTTGTAGGATCAAAATGTTATGATGCTAAAAATGTCTTCTTCTTGTATGGCCCCTGTGAGCTAATATATATTACACTTCATGTAGAAAAAGGTCCCATAGAGCATGCTGCAGTATTTAGCAACTTGTCCTTCAGTTGAGCAAATAACCCTTGAGCTCTGTCTGCATTAGCTCTATAGGGGAATCCATGTGTGAACTTGTTTGTCTTAGGTGCTTAGAGAGAAGTTTCACTTGATAGATGAGGGCCAGGATGGCCAAATGTATGTCTGGAATTTTCTGCTTCTTTTGTTCAGAAAATAATTTTGCAAGCACTTCAGGCCTGGACTATACATTTTGGGAAAGACCAGAAAGATGAGCTCAGGATTTTTCTTCATTGAGTACAGCCACTCTGAGCTAAATTAGATTGAACCATTTGGAGATGGTCCCTTAGAGCACCCTGCAATGTTTGTCACATTCATCTTAAGTTGAACATTTCTGACTCTTTATGTATTCATATTTATGTAAATTTGCTCGATATGTAGGTAGGTATAATCATAAAATGGGGAACATCATACATGTTAATGCAAAACATATATTTATATACAACTATATACAGATATGTTTACACATTTTAAAGTGATAGTAATGTTTCAATCCCTCCTTATAGTATGTACTATTGCTCAGTTACGTTGCTAATGCTGAAATCGCTCTGAAATTATATTATTAATTATCCCCCTGCTGCCCTTGTCATTTGTGTAAGCCACCTCCCCTCAGACCTGAAAATCCAGTCATCGGACCGCACAGATCACAACGTGGGACAATCTTGACCAAGTAGGGCTGTTTTTTCCTTATACTGAAGGAAGGTTGTCCTCCTTCAGTTCTGAGGAAAACAAGACAATGTAATGGACCAATAGTACACACTATAAGGAGGGATGTTAGCTTAGCTGTACTTGAATCATCACTAACCCTTTAATTGTTCTACATATAAAACACTACTAAAACATTCAAGATTTTACTCTTTAAGATATAGTTGCAAACAAAATCACAGAAAAAAACAAATTAAAACCATGAATATTGAAGTTAGCGGAGACATGGGAAGAGTAATAGCATAGTTAGATTGCTGAGGCCTACAGATTCAGGAGCAATATCTTAGAGACTGAAAGTACTGGAGATAAAAATGATGCAGAAATGTGTAGAGGAGATAGTTCTGCAGGTTCTAGATCCAAAGCTGGCAAGAAAAAAAGGAAATTCAGACAGGTCTTTCAAAAAAGGAACGCAAGCAGGTATGCAGTGTAGTTAAAGCCTCCAATGGTGACTTCCACAATAAAAATAATAAGCCAGCATAAGGTTCCATGTTCTCATAAGATAAAACTGTATATTCATTGATAAAGTTTTTATGGTATTGTATTCTTAGCCACCACAAAATAAATGCCCTAATGGCATACAACTTCCACATTAAAAAAAGGTCTATGCAGTCAAAACAAATGGAACTCAAGTGCATTCAGGTAAAAACTGTGAATCATTTAAGTGACATGAAAAGAAAACAGAAAAAAACAGTTTACTACCATTGTAGACTTTCAAGGGGCACAGGGGGAGGACTACCGGTCAATACTGAGGTCCAATTAAAGGACCAGAAGGGCTGTGATCTCATTAATGAAATCAAAGGCAATGTTTACTCAGACAGTAATTACCAAGGAAACAGAAAGTGGGGGCAGGTAAGATCTGGTGGATCATCGAGTCTTCTCATTTAGTTAGCTCATATTTGTTGTTTCCTAGAATAGCCATACATAATAATAATAATAATATAATAATAATTTGTGATTTTTATAACGCTTTTCTCCCTGTGAGACTCAAAGGGCTTTACAACTCTATAAACAGACATAACATTTAAGGGTTCCTTATGGTCAAATGAGTTGACTGAATGCTTGATAAAAGAGATGGGTCTTTAGCTTTTTTTTTAAAGTCTGTAATGATAGTGCCTCTCTGATTGAGGACGGTAAAGAATTCCAGAATGTGGGGGCAGCGTGGCTGAATGCCCTGGAACCTGAGTTTGTCTTTATTCTGGGCACTGACAGGAGGGATCTGTTAGCTGACCGCAGTGAGTGGGATTGAATATAGGGTGTCAGGAGCTCTTTCAGGTACTGTGGGCCAATTTTTAAATATGTTTGCCATTTAATTGGAAGCCAATGCAGGGAGTGGAGAACGGGTGTTGTGACATGAGTGAGTTTTATTAACGTTGGCATATCATCCAGTGGAATTAAGTATTGTATCCTAGATCAGTTTCTCTGCTGTTTAAATGACAGTCCAGAGTCAATCATCACTCCGAGACTTCGTACCTCTGTTGAACTAATGAGTTCAGAGCCTCCAAGTTCCAGGCCAGCTGGGTGAACCTGAGATATTCTTGTTGCTCGGGGACCCCTCACCAAGTGTTTCGTCAGGGTTTACTTTAAGCCAACTAGCATTCATCCACTCTATGAGGTCTGCTAAGCAACTGTTGATGAGGCATGTTGGGTCTTTAGTATCTGGAGCAAAGGAGAAGTAGAGTTGTGTGTCATCTGCGTAACAATGATATCTTAGGCCGTGTCTTCTGATGATGTCTCCCAGTGGTAGTAAGTAAATTGAGATAGCATAGGAGACAAGATGGAACCTTGTGTAACTCCGCAAGCTAATTCTGTTGGTGCCGATGAGTAAGATCCTGATGTTACTCTCTGTTATCTACCAGTGAAGAAAGATTTAAACCAGTTAAGAACTGTGCCTCCCAGACCACAGATGTGCTGTAAGTGAGCTATTAAAATCCCATGGTCAATGGTGTCAAATGCAGCTGAGAGATCCAGAAGGATTAGGATGGAGTAATCACCTTTGTCTCTCGCCAAAAGGAGATCATTTAGCACTCGGACTAGCACTGTTTCCGTGCTTTGGCGGCATCTGAAACCTGACTGGAAAGGATCAAAGATGTTATAGCTTGATAGATGGGCCTCCAGTTGAGTTGCCACTACTTTTTCAATGATTTTCCCCAGAAATGGAAGGTTGGATACTGGTCTGTAATTTGCTATGCAGTCTGGGTCTAGTGAGGGTTTCTTTAGGAGGGGTATTACCACTGCTTCTTTTAGAGGATCCGGGAAGATTCCAGTTTTTAGTGAACACTCCACTATTTTTGTGAGGGGTGGGGCAAGTGTTTCAGTACATGCAGATTTAAGACGAGTTGGGGCAGGATCTGAGTCACACGTAGTGGGGTGCAACTTTTGCATGGTTAACTTCCTCTATATCCACATTTGTAAAAGTAGACCATAAACTGGGGGAATCTCGTCTTCCACTGTAGTGGTTCTGGTGGGTAACTGGTTGGCCTGCTGTGATGGAGGCTCGGATGGAGGAAATCTTGTCTGTGAAGAAGATCACAATTTCTTCACACTTATCTTGAGAAAAGTTGGTGGGTATATGCATGCATGCTGGTTTGCAGAGCCTTTCTACTGTGCAAAACAGTTGCCTGGGTCTGTTCTTACCCCAGTAGTTCTCAGGGAGGTTATTTAATGTATCCATCACACTTTCTTTAAAAGGGTCAGGGGAAAAAAAGTATTGTTTCCTTTTTATTAATACAGCCTATAGTATCTCTCGCTTTAGCTTAACATGCCATTGGGCAAGATGCCACCAATAATCCACCAACAGTCTCTTGCTATTTAAACAGAGAAGTCACATTCACTCGCCTCTCAATTTGGGAAATATTTTTAATCAAACTTTAATAAAGTGGATGAACTTTCATTTTCAAATTTACAAATGATGACTTCATCAAGTTTAAATCAAATATAAACATGTTGTCAGAAGATCTCTATGACTTTATGTTCAAGTGGAACTACCACCTTACAACAAATAGGTGATTTGGAAAGAGCTCTAAACATCATCTTTATGTTGAGATAAATATTTAAAATACCTTTAAATTTATATAACTTTATTTATTTTGCTTTGATTAAATCACTCCTTCTAGACAGCATGCTAAGCAGAAATTAACTTCCCTTCTATCTTTCTGTCTCTCTGTGCCTCTCCCTACAACATTTCCTTATAACTAGAGAGAGGCGATACACAAGACTTCCCCTCTAAAGTCCACTAACAGGACTTACTCTGATTTCCCCTTTTCTATTATTACAACAGTTTAAAGCAAACCCTACACTTAAACTACCTTAAAGAACAGGCCATGTGTCCCTGCTAATCAATATGCTATTCCAGTAGTTCAGGGGTTAATACTCACCTGATCTGGTGCTGTTTCCTGTGGGGTTCTGTGAAGCCTTTCTCTTCTTCCTGCTTGGCCAGCAACTGGTGGTAACATGGGCCTTAGCAGGAACAAACGTCATCATTACTTATACCCAATATTACTACATTTTACATTAAATAGACTGATCAAGTTCCAAATGTGTGAATGACAGGAATAGTGATCACGTGCAATTTTGTTCACCATATATTCAGTTGAGTTCAACTGGAAATTGATAGTAGAGAAATAATTGATGTAGACCTCCACCAAATTAGTAGCATTGTCACAGCTGAGAGAAGAGAATTTTGGTCATTAATCTGAAAAGAGGAACACTTTTTCTAGTTTTGGATACAGAATTTTACCCAAAGGTGTAAAACTGGTGTCACAAAACAAATATTTTATTTATCCTTTAGTCTCCCATTTTAACCAATCAGATTAGAGGAAAATTGATTATGGCATGTGTCACGGACACCAGAGTAAATGAAACACACGACACAGGTACAGTTGAATTTAACCAGTTTATTAAAATAAGTAATAGCAAGCACTTGAATGAATGAATGAATATGTTTATTTATACAGCGCCACAAGTGTACGCAGCATTTGGCAATTTAAGGGTTAAACAATACAGGGTTACAGGTGCTTTGTAGAGTGAAATATTGGGTGGGAGGTCCCTGCCCAAAAGCTTACAATCTAAAGTGGTAATGGGAGACATACAGAGTACATAAGGGTGAAGTGCTGAATACAGTGCTAGTTCTGATGATGATAGAGGACATCAGTAAAGTAAATAATTTATAAGAGCACTTCCCCAACCTAGTAGGAACAGGAGTGAAGACAGTGTCTAGTCCACTACCCAAGGATTGACACTGAACTGTAGCCGGTTGTCTGTAGTCTATAGAATTTATGGGAGCAGAACTAAGCTTAGTTCTATAACATAGTATATGGAAACCTGGAATAGCAGGAACCCGGACTACTGGAGCTACAGATAAACTCCCAGACATGAGACAGGGAGACAGGCATTTTGTAAGCAGTGACTCTACCACGGAGTGGTAGAGGGAGTGAGGCATAGAGTAACCTATACCCCGATAGATAGGCACAGAGTGGAGGCAAGAGAGTGGAGCATAGCCAGCCATGACACCGGTAAGTATGTGAAGGCCGCACAGTATATAGGCCACAGAGTGGAGTGTGCACAACAGGAGCAGGAAGCAACTGATACAGTGCACAGAATGGAAGCAAAGGAGTGAGAGGCAACCAGCAACTCTACCACAGAGGTAGCAGTTGTTCTACACCGATGGAGTGCTCCCACAACTAGCCAGGACAGGTGGTAGCCAGACTGGAGTGAAAGGCAGCACAAAGCATAAGTCAGACAAGCCACAGTAAAGAGTCAAATTGGGTAGTCAGCCACAGCCAAGGTCAAAACAGAGCAGGTAGCCGGACAAGCCAGTGTCATACACAGATCGGTAGTCAGACAAAGCCACTAGGTCTCGAGCCAGAGCGGAAATTCATGCAAAGCCAAGGTTCGATCATAAGAGAATACAGCAGCCAAGCAAGGGTGAAACGAGGGCAACACTGAAGCAACGCACAGGTACACCACGAAAGGGCAACAAGTCCTAGCCTCAATGAGGTTTTTAAAGCAGCAGAAGGAGGTGGGACCCAATTAGGCCCAACAGAATAAGCCCATAAACAGGCGTCCGTGCCAGTGCCTGTAACATGACTCTAGCAATGAGGAAGTGGCCGAGGACCATGCCGGCCTGCAGCCATGCAGAGGTAAGAGCACAGTATTGCTTAGGCCTCAAAAGGAGACTGTGATAGGGATGTCAGAAAAAATGCAAAAAGCAGATTTGAATACTCCCAAACTCATTCAAAAATGGCTCCTGCCCAGGTCTCTACTTTCAAGACTGTAGGACAACTGCTTGATCAGAAACTGCTGGAGGGGGTTACTACAACTTTTACTGTGATTAAGTGTGTTTCTACAGCTTATACTCTGATCAAGGGTTATACAGTTTTTACTGTGATAAAGTTGGTTACTACAGTTTATACTGAGATCAAGGGTTACTACAACTTTTACTCACCCAATCTTGTTTGCTACTGCTTATACTGTGATTAAGAGAGCTTATACTGTGGTCCATTCAGGCCTGCTAGTATGATGTCTGTTCCTCCACCCCTATTTCCTTACATTTGGTCCACGTAAATTCATCCTGAACGAAATTGTTTTTAGTTTTGGCTGAATCAGTCTGTGATCCAAAAATATTGATGCTTCTCTTATTTCTAAACAGTACCACTATCACCACCATGACCATCATCATCACCACCACCACCATCATCCCTACTAGTGCAAGTGTCAACATCAGAAGAACTGTTACTTCTCCTCCCACTATCAAGATGACTGTAAAAATGCATATCTTGTATTTTGTTTTGTAGAGATGGTTTTGATGTTAAAGATGTTGATAACAATGAGATTTTCTTTTCAATTTAGCATATCCAATTTAGTTGTCCTTCTTAGCCTTTCTGACTGTGGGAAATATTCCTTCTTTTTGTTTTGACGTGGGGTTAAAAAAAAGCTGTAAAGTGACACTTATTGCATTTTTCATGGCAATGCCACAAGGACCAGTTCTCAAGAACTGAAGCAGGGTATACATTATTGTAACTATGTCCAGCTGTGCACCAGCGTAAGTCCTACCCTGATCATCATCATTATCACTACCACCATCATAATAGTGGGTTTTATCTGGCTTACACTTGAGTTCACATTTTGAACTCCTCAAAGAGCCTTACCAACTTGCACTGCCTTGAACATCTTTGAGTGCTTCATTGATGAATTTCTGTTGCTTGTAAAGATGTTCCAACATGGAGAACATAGAGGTTCAATGGGCGAAGACATCCACTTTTCCTTTTTACAGGTAGTACACAGCATTGCAAGCAGTATATAAATGATTTACAAGCCAAGATGCTGCCATTATGTTGCTGCCATTGTTCTTGCATATCTGGCTTTGAATACCGTAGGTCAGCCAGTGGTCGATCTTGTTTTTCTATTGAAGGAAAATATTCTTAAAGTTCCATGATAAAAAGGAGTAGAAAATTGTGAGCCTTTGAGTGTGTCATTAATTAAACATAAAGCTGCCAGATAAAAAATATGCATATTAACCCTTTCGGCACAGAAAGGGTTATTATCGGGTAGCTTTACTTCAAATTAATGACATACACAGAGGCACACATCTATCATTAGTAAATACCTCTATGGAGAACCAAGTTTCAAAACATTTTTCAAATCTAAAGAAGTTTACTATTACAGGAAAAGCAGTGGACACCATGCTCACTTATACTTTTTTTTTCAAACCAACCCCGCAGGCAAGAGTGCTGTTAAAAGAAGTGACAGGAGAATCTTGCTCTTAAATGCAGGACGACATTCTCATGTTTCTCTTTTCAACACGGCGACCTACTTAATGCAACTTCAAGCCGCGCAGTATTAAAATTGCAATATTTTAAAAGTGAACCAAAGAAAGGACATGCGACTGACAGGTGTGATCTGACTGTAGTACTGCGGGTGTGTAGGTTACTCTGTGACAGCAAGAGCCTTCTTCATCAGCTGTGATCAGTGCAGGGGAGGAGCTGGATGCCTGGAATCACTGCAAAGGGATCGCTTGAATCTCATTGGTGGGTGATCGCGTTCTGGCAGTCTCTACTGTGCATGGTCTGCATTCGGGCAGTCTGTATTGCGCATGGCTGCATCTGACAAACATACATCTGGCCTTTTATATTATAGGATGCAATGACTTTTCCAACTATACAAGGTATAGTATAACATACAGATATCTCTATTTTATTTTGCTACATTGTCCAAAACTGTTTTATATTGATATATCAAATGTACATGCATCCATCCTAATCCCTCACGTTACTTGTTTGATTTTACATACTTTTTCCCTTTTCATTTTAATAAAATGATCCATGGAGTACAGGGCATCTATTTTTTGTTTTCATAACATTGAGCATTGTATGCAATCATGTTGTTTTAATTAACAACTGTTGAGTTTATGTAATACTATTCTGCTCAATATGATAAAGCATCCATTTCCCCTTGTGTATGCCTTCATAATTATGCTCAGTTAATACAGTCATAATTATGCTCAGTTAATACAGTACTTAAAAGAAATGCCATGCATTCTAGCTCCCTCTTGTGTACAGTTATCATCACAGCACAAGTTATATGCATATATTATTGCCAACATATTTAGCCTGAGACACAATATAAATAATCTGTTTAATCATTTTTAATGCTGGCTAAAGTAATTGCAAATAAATTAACCATTGAGAGCTATAGAGGAAACCAATATATTGTTTTGCAGTTTTGGATACCTCTCTGGCATTCAAAAGGTTAATGTATGTCAGAACACTAGAAAGATCTATATAAAATAACTACCAAAAGAAAAAGCCTCATAATCCAAGGTTAAGGCAACATAAATTATTTCAACCATAAAACTCATTGTAAATGTAAATGAGTTTAGTAGTCAAGACAGGGAAGCAATTACATCCTCTATAGAACTAACAGTAAATGCACTGTTCGCACGCACAAACAAAAATCTGAATCAAAACAAATTTAACATGTTTGCTTGTTTTTGGGAAAAACATAGAAGAGTACATTTCTTTAAAGTATGCTATAAATTCTGGATCATACATAAAACAGAAATACATCAACCTGAAGGTTTTATTATCAGGTTACTTTAAAATATACCCTAAATTATCATTGAAATGTACTTTCACAAAGATCATCATTTGTTTGTCAGTCCATTTAGGTACTAGATTAATAATGCATTATTAACATTTTTCAGATCTCATGAGAAAGATTGAATATAAATGTTATTTATTGAGCCCAAAGTGAAGATTACAAGATATTAGAGAATAATCCTAAATAATAATTTGCAAGGATAAAAGTCACGATGCAGTCATGCGCAGTCGAGACTGCCCGCGTTCGGACAGTCTCTACTGTGCATGACTGTATCGCGTGAGTGAGGCGACGCAAGACTGCATCATGTGGAGCAGTGAGGTAGCGGCCTATTAACCCTTTGATTGCCAGAGGGTTACGCAGCACATTGCAAAGCAATGCGTTGAGTACCCCTCTGGCACTCAAAGGGTTAACATTACCCGGACCTTGGCCTGTGTACACAGACTTTTACACTAGTAATATAGTAATTCATTATAATAAACTTATTAAAAATTATTATTAATTATAATTAATTTCTGCACTCTCACCTAAATCTTTTCAGATCACAATAAAATAAATTTCACTCATGCAATTAAACCCTTTGGGGATGGTTCTATTTTCTATGAAAAATGTAGTACTTATTTTATTTCAATATTTCTTCTTGATTCTAATATCAATTTTGCTTTGCAAATAGCAGAATAAAATCCTTTAGGTTATATGTGCTTTGTGCATGTGATAGGTACAAGATCAAAACCAGAAAATATGCTGTAAGTAATTAGGAATGGGTGAAAGGTAATCCAAAGAATGAATTCCCCACAAGTGGAAAGTCTCCCTTCTATGCCTGCCTATATAGTATAAAAGAGGTGTCAGGTAGGTTCCTGCAGCTTGTTATTCTGTTCATGAGAGAGAGAGAGATAGCAGAAGTGATTTTTTGAGCTAGAGAAGATAAGCAAATAAAGTGGAGTTGGAGTTCAGTTTAGAGAGTCTTTTAGGTAGAAAATGTGTTTTCTGCATTAGGACTCTGGGAATTCTGGGGGAATGGGATGGCAGAAAGGATATTTAGCCAAAATAAAGAAAACTCTTGTTTAAATTAGACAGGCGGGTGATCCAAGTTCCTTCTGAGATGGCCAAGCCTCTATAACTTACTGAACGAATAATTTGCAGACTGACACCTTAGAAACAGCTGACACTGACGCCTATAACAGTCAGAAGAAGAGGGACCAGAATATTGACTAATGTCTATCCTCATACTATTAAAATTAACACCGCAAACACATTAGAAGAGGCAAAATGCAGCTGCTGAAATCTTCTTAATGCTCACTAGAGGCAGATAGACAGACAAAGGGGGGGGGAGTAGTTGCACTTGCAAGGAGTATGAGTGTTTTTCTAGACAGTTGCAAATATGTATGGTTTATTAATTAATTAAACCTTTTGACTGATAGGTGACAGAGACAGGCAAAGACCCTAATGTGAGCTGTTACTGAGGCTGACAGTGACAGACAGAAACTGGAGACAGAGACTTATAAGATACATATTTTGTCAAGGGCAAGGTATCCCATGCAAACAGTTCTGTTGTGTGCTTTACTTTGCTAATGTCCAGCAAACATACTAGGGGCAGGGGTAGGGGAAAAGAGTTGGGGTAGAGCAGGGAGTGGAACTTGTTAAAATTATAGTCCAAAACTAACTGTAAACTTGGTTGTTACAGCATGAGCCCTAAATGATGATGATACTTCTCCTCCTGAGGACTGGAGGCTGTTTGTGAAACTTACATAAAAAGTTCCACCGTAACCACTAGTGTTGAGCGAGCACCCCGATGCTCGGGTGCTCGGGTGCTCTGACCGAGCACACCCTGAGGCTCGAGTGCTCGGCCGAGCACCCGAGCCCCATTGAATATAATGGGGCGACACGAGCATTACACCAGGTACCCCCTGCTCTGATGAGGGGAGGGTGCCTGGTCAATGCCCCCCTTCATCTCCGCTATGCCCCCTTCATCTCCGAATGCCCCCTTCATCTCCGCAATGTCCCCCTTCATCTCCGCTATGCCCCCTTCATCTCCGCTATGCCCCTCTTCCACAATGTCCCCCTTCATCTCCGCTATGCCCCTCTTCCACAATGTCCCCCTTCATCTCCGCTATGCCCCTCTTCCACAATGTCCCCCTTCATCTCCTCTATGGCATAGAGGAGATGAAGTGGGACATTGTGGAAGAGGGGCATAGCGGAGATGAAGGGGCACATTGTGGAAGAGGGGCATAGAGGAGATGAAGGGGGACATTGTGGAAGAGGGGCATAGCGGAGATGAAGGGGGACATTGTGGAAGAGGGGCATAGAGTCTATGCCCCTCTTCCACAATGTCCCCCTTCATCTCCGCAATGCCCCCTTCATCTCCGCAATGCCCCCGTACCTCCAGTCCCTGGTGGTCCAGCGGAGCGTCTTCAGATCTGTGCCTCTTCCGGCACAGATCCCCGCCACCCGAACATGGCGGGCGAGCACATGGCGGTACTCGACGAGTACCGCCATGTGCCGAGCAGAGCGATGCTCGAGCCGATCCGAGCATCGGCCGAGCACTCTCGCTCAACACTAGTAACCACTAAACACAACAACAAATTGCATTCTAGTGTTGTTGGCTTTTATGCATGACAGTGAGAGTAACAATTACAATACCTATTCTTGAAGTAGTAGTGAATGCTCTGAAACCCCCTCTAAAGGGAAAAAGTAAAAATAAATTGTTTGAGACTTTGAAAATCTACAGCAATATGAAAGTAGTAGGGTAGAAGAGATGGGCAGTGCTATTAATGAGCTAATTACTGATGATGATTTTGATTAAGAATATATCCCTCCACCATCCCCATCATCTTCAGATACAGATGAATTTGAAAGTGAGAGAGTGGCCATAAAATTAGCTGAAAGGTAAATGCCCATTTTTCTATAACAGAAAAGGAGCGCTATGCCTCTTTATAAACGTTTTGAGAGATCATCTTTACTGGACAAGTAAAGATGTCTAAAAATACACATGGATCCCGTTGGTCATCATCATGTTCACTCCAAATACAACCAGTAAAAAAAAGGTTATCAACATCCACAGCTCTAGCTATGATGAGTGTTTCTTCTGCTGTTGAAAGTGCTACACCTTTGATACCAACTAATACAATTGCAACATCTTGCCCCAGTGGTAGCCCCTCAGTCTATGAAGCGTACATTATGGAGATACTTCACTCTTGATCTCAAAACTAAACATGTTGCTGTCTGTTTTCTGTGTAAATGCATGTGAGAAGGGAGAAATCAGGATCACACCTAGGCACAGCTTTATTGATATCCCCCCAGAAGCACAACCACAGGTCTGATTGAGAAGCACACCATTAATATAGAAGTGCCCTTACTAGCAGTAGTAGAAGCATTACTGGGGTGCTGGGGCATATAATAGTGTGTAGATGTGTTAGAGAGTTTGCCAAGATTGCCTTCATTTAAAATAACACCTATGCCTCCTGCTGCTGTCCTTCAAATGGAAAATACAGAGGAGTATGACTCTGAGTTTATAGATGGCAAGAGTCATAGAAGGCTCAATTCAATTAAGCCCATTAAAAAAGCCAGTAGGGCAAAATGGATACCGACAGATAAAAGAAAATATCTATGTGGGTATTCAGTTGTCCTACCGACTAAAAGCACAATGGACGTTAGGACACAGAAAAGGTCTTGAGGCCAAACATCCATTTTGCGCGTTTAGTTCCCAAAAAAACACTAAATAGTAGCAATATTGGGAACTTCAAAGGAAAAAAGCTAACTATTGGTGCCTGACACACTGTCAAGCACCAACTGTTAACTTATCTGTGTTACACTTACCTGTTATCCACTGTCTCCTTCTATCTTCATTCTGTATTTTCTTTCTTCTCTCTTGTATCTTCTTTCATTTCTTCTGTCTTCTCTTCTTTCTTCTCTCTTCTTGCTCTAACGAAAAAGAAAAGTCTAAATAAACGTCTTCCTCAAATAACCCGCACACTCATACATAGTTTAACACCTTGAGTGCTAGAGGAGTACACAGTGCATTGCAGAGCAATGTGTTGCACACCTCTCTGGGGTTCAAATGGTTAAACTATGTATCAGTGTGCATGTGATGATACAAAAGTTACTTCCAGTTAATAAAATAAAACACCTCCAACTTTATCGCCCAGCAAGAGTTTTTTTTGCCGGCATTTTTTCATAGTACTGGTAACTGAATAGCTTACAGTGCTTGAAAAAATGCAGCTGAGGTTTATTGGTGTAACAGGGACAATTGAATCGAGCCCAGAGTACCCATACCTGCCATCTGCTCCACAACTAGAATATCCACCACCCCTTGTAAATTTGTTAATACAATAAAGTTACACAATCATTCTGCTATATAATGCTAACCCACACTTACTGGGTTTTTAGGAAGGAGTAAAAAACCTTACAAAAATATAGTATATTTGTGGAATATCAAGTTGCCAGATAATATGCTGCCTTATCATTTTGTAGAACACAGAGGTTTCAAAGAAATGTCATGTGTTGCAGCCCCCGGCAAATTCCAAGCCACAGTTACTTTCGCAAAATGGCTGTGCCAGAATTGTACAAGATGGTGGTTGGTGTGGTGGGCAATGGGCTGGAAACCTCATACTGGAAGAAAATAAACGTGACAACAAATATGTGGACAAGTGGCCAGAGTGCAGAGTATATGATTGTCACTGCTTACTTGGTCTCCCTCCGACCAGTGGGTAGCAACAGCATGCAGCATCAGGTCACATATAATAATGTTGCCTCTGATTCTGGCTGTATTGTATAAGAACAGCAGCAAGGTAGTCCACACCATTGGCATGCCAAGTTGTGCAGAATTTTGAGAGACAATCCCAGAAATTCATAGATGTATTAAATAAACTAGAGCAGGTTATAGAGGAATGGCTTGTACCCCACTCCTTAAAATCTGGTTTTACTGGCTGCAACATAATGACTGACTCGAGAAAAGGTTATATGATGCATGTACCCTCCTTTGACTCCTTTGACCATAGAATATAAAATGCTTATAGAGATGCTAAATATCTCCTTTAAAATCTGTGCCAATATTAGCCTTCCTACAGTGGTCACCATCCTATATAATAATTCGCTAAGGATGTTTGTCAGAAGCTGTGATGCGCAGTAGAGACAGTTGCTCGCGCTGCAATCATGCGCAGTAGAGACTGCATGAGCCGCCACTGATATAGAGCGGTGTGTTCCGGATTCAGACCGGAAGGTGCGCAGAGAGGACTACGGTCTGAATTCGGAGCTCCCCACTACGTATCAGCCAAGGCGCATTCGGGCAGTCAGTACTGCGCATGACTGCAGTGCCACCAGTGTTGGCCCGTGTATACGGGCTTTAAAACTAGTTCATTATATTCAATACAAAAATGTAACAATGTGCCCCATCTCCAGCTTAAACTGGCGGTTCCTACCAGATGGAATTACACATTTGTAAGAGCAGAATAAGGCCATTAGTGAGTATGCAATGCCATTAGTGAGTATGCAATGCAAAACTGGAAGACTTTAGAGTGAATATCTTTGTCACCTGGTCAATGGCAACTAATGTATGATGTATGAGAGCTGCTGAAACCTTTTGATGAGGCCACCTTGCTGGTTAGTCATGTTGGGGCAGGAATGAGAGAGACTATTTGAGCAATATGGTTACTTTAGCTCTACATACTAATTAGAAATTGCAATCCACTGCTAATAACTCACTGACTATTCCATACTACAAGAAAGAAGCCAGTTGATCTGCCTTCTCCTTCAGAGCTCTGAAAGCCTGAAATAACCAATCTGAAAAAAAAAATAGATCTAATACTGATTACTGTAGGACACTACTTTTGACAGCAGTGCTTGTAGTCTTAAAAAATGAACCAACATCTAATATCATCTAAGTATCAGGTAGAAGACATGAACAACAACACACAAGATGGAGAAGCCCATGGCACATGTACTATTAGCAACAGCACTGAGGGCCATAAGGAAGAGAGATCTGAATAGTTGCTACCATCTCTACCACAGTTGGGACCACTGCTAAGACCACATTAATGTTTAACAATAATCTAATATTACTAATGCAAGGTTATATTGTATTTAAACATGATAATACAAATTATTTGTCTAGTATCCATCCAAGCTTTCAAACTCTTTTTGCAGGCTTACTGAAAGTGAAACCTTCAAAATATTACAGCATGGTTAGCAAAAAATTGATTGCAGGCTTCCAACGAAAGACACCCTGAAAAAAATTGCTGTAAAAAGCAAGGCCTGACAAAAAATATATGCAGGCTTCAGACTTGGAAACAATTTAATTGCAGGCTTCAGCCTTGGAATAAACATGCCCTGAAATAAATTGTTTGCATGTACTGGATGGTGGTATTAAGCCACCACCAAAAATATTATGCCATCCAGTGGCACCCACTAGTGACATTCCTGCATTTGCTACTGATGTAATGCCTGCTACTGAGTTGTCTAAGCATCAGGAGAATTATGCTACTGAAAGGCACTAGGATCATCAGCAGTAATATGAGACAGGTGGTGGTGCAATGATGGTTCCACTTCCTACTAGCCCTAATGCTTCTGAGGCAACAGCAGCACCACAACAATCCTACAACTTCAGGTAAATCTGGTCAGAAGAAGCTGACCAATTATACTTCTCCACCTCCTCTAAAATCATGGATGTGTTTGGATACTATTGTTTCCCTTGACAACAGGAACAAACTGTGCAGTTATCATAAACAACTACAATGTACAAAATGGATAAAAATATTGTGAAAGAGGAAAAGGATTGGGAAGAATCACACTTGACACACATGTCTCAAAGTAAGCAAGTAGCACAGATATAGCTAACACCTTGACATGTATATCAGTAATGTTAACCCTTTGAGTGCCAGAGGGGTACGCAACGCATTGCTTTACAATGTGTTGCGTCCCCCTCTGGCACTCAAAGGGTTAAAGCATCCCCCAAGAAAACAGGTGCTGCTGTCATATGATGTTTATTCACTCTGCTAAGGACAAGTGACTGAATGGTGGTGGTGGTGGGTGACAAGACTTTAAAAATAATTAATCCTGCCTGCCATCAGCATGGCATATTCAGTGGGATGGAATATCTGCAGATTTTGCCGTGTGTGGTCAATGCAGTGGATAGAGATGAACTTCCAGATCCTCAAATCTGCAGACTTGATTAGTGGACTCAATTAGTGGAGGTGGTAAAGGAGGCAGTGGTGGTACTGCTGAGGAGTAAAAGAGTGCTGGAGGAGCAATGAGTATATTTTCCCACACATGGACCCTAACACAAGCAGATGATGATGCAGATGTTAGAACTGACATCGATCTTCCAGGCTTGTGCTGGGTTATGCCTGATTTCTGTGATATTTTTAACACATTCATTGTGCTCTTGGGGCAGGACGGGGCACAGAGACAGCCACACTCAGTTTCCTTTTGTGAGGGATATGTTGTGCATGCTTAACATAAATGTCAGGGTGTTTATGTTGACATGCTTAATGAGGTCTGATGTGCCAATGTGTGCCCCCTCCTGCACTGTGCTTGCCCCAAGGGAAAAATTAACCCACATACATTGTTTTAGTGTGGCGGGTAGAAAAGAATAGCAGATGTCTTATCCTGGTGCACCTGCAATGCCTGGGGCAGTTACTGCTGTTGCACTTGCCTCAGCATTAACACTAGTGCAAGGACCATGGGTAGTGGCAAGCAGAACCACATCTACCTGTCCTAGTCCTGTATCGCTGCTGGTTGAACCCAGTCCCATAGTGTGCCCACCGTGGTCCATGACACACTATCCTGATCAAAAGCCTGCTGCTCTGACAAATGAATATCTGTCCCAATGACTCAGCAGCAGGAAATACACTAGCAACAAATGCCAAAATGTCACTAATGGTGGTGATGCCCATTTTTAAATGCATTACTTTCTCCCATTCTTTATAATTTTCTGCCAACCACCAGCTTCTCCATTACCCTCACTCTCATCACCATCTCTACCTATCTCTTGCGGCTCTCTAGGGCTACTTGGTTATAGCAAATGTGACAGAGGTCCTTATGCTGTCATACTTGTCATCACCTCAAAAGACACACTGACAGTAATAGCAGCAGGCACAGGCATCTGACCTGAGCTGCTTCGGATACTAGTATCCAGTGACCCCTTTTTATTATACTTCCCCGAGCCATAGGACAGCTGTTGGGGGGGATCTGGGACTCACTTGGACTGATGTTAGTGGGCTCCTTTCACTGCTGTGGCTGCAGCAGCCCTCCAGCTTCTCCTGCTGCTCATACTGTGCAAGACAGCATTCCAAAACATCTTTATTGTTTATGTTATCTCTCAATCTCTTTCTTTTTCTGTCTTTCTCTGTCTGTCTGTCTCTAAGCTTCCTCTCCTATTCCAAAACATGTTGCATGGCAGAAAGTCCTTGGTTTTAATAGCATGGGGGCAGGAACTTTCATTGCCATTAAGAACATAGGTAGAAAATAAACCATTCTTGTGAGAAAGTATGTGGTGTTAATGAAACAGGAGAAAATGTGTGGGTTTCCCTAATTGCTGTGGCAACAAAACAGGATTTTTGCCTATCCCTGGTAGCAATGCATATATAAAGGGTATTGTAAACATCAGAACTCAGTACTATATTCAATTAAATAAAGAGGTACAATTAATTAGAAACCAACTTAGCAACAGTGGACAAATAAGAATTCCAATTGATTTAAATTGGGTTTTTAACCACTTCAATGCTAGAGCAGTATCCATCTTATTACTTTGCAATACATCAGTAACTTCTCTAGCATTCAATAGGTTAAAATAGCTATTTAAATATATAAGAATTTGGAGTTGATTTTTAATGTAGCGTTCATCAATTTAAAAGACTTTTCAATGGAAATTTGGGACATTATTATTTGCCCCCTATGGTACCTCTTTCGATTCCTGAATGTGGTCCTTGGTGCATCTCACCATTTGTGTTGGTGTGGGTCCATGAATTTTGTACTCCCTTTGTCCTTCTATAACAGAAATGTAATTGCAGGGCTCTCTTTACCCTCTGAGTGCCAGAGGGACACATAGTTTTCTTTGTGGAATTTTACAATGCATACCAGGGTAAAACATTTGCCTTATAGACATATACAACCTTCCAGATTCTGCATATATTTTACACATCTACAAATAAGGATTTTGCGTTGAGTACCCCTCTGGCACTCAAGGGGTTCATTGTTACCCTCCCCAAATGCCCAAGATATTTTGAGGCAGCACATATTATTCAACCTAGTGCATGGCTTTGGAGATATGCTTCTAATCATCCATAATTAAAGGGAAACTGTACCATAGGAACACATGGCTCTTTATTTGATTAACACAGAGAATTATCTAAGTAGGTATCCTTCAAACAGCACTCAGGTATATCTATGTTATAGTTTTTATATCTTTTGATCTCTCTTGTAGCCAACTGCAAATTTTTTCTTTAAACACTGTGGAAGCTCATTGTTTGCTGTGAGGAGGTGTGACCTAGAGGCAGGCTTGAAAGTAGAGTACTATATACACGAAATGGCAGGTGTAATTCAAAATAAAAATAGATAGATATACATGACTGCTGTATGAAGGCACACCTTCCAACCATTGACAATGAAAAATAGTTACGCTCATATGGCTGATAAAGGAATTTTTCCCAGAGCCCTTAGATATATAATATGCTTTTAATTAGTGTGCCTCACTGTCATGGCCAACAGATCCTCCAAATAATCAGCAAGCTGAACCCACAAAGCTTGCAATCTATAGACCAAATCAAATAGAATATAGTCTACAGTTAAACTGACTCTTAGAGCTTACAATCTAGAGAAGAGAATTCTCATATAGAGCTGGTCACACCAATATTCCGTATAGTCAGTTTAAACACATTCAAAGAAACTGTAGTAATCTTTCAGATTATGATTCACAATCTATAATTTTAATGGGAAGATTCAAGGAAAAAAATTATCCTACAGAATTAGTTCATAATACCTTTTGGAAAGCGTGCTCCTCAAACAGAATGTCTTCAGCTATTACAAATTCCGATAAGAATTTAAATAATTAAAATGATAGAAATAAGATACTAGAGGAACAGTCTAAATATCCACTCTTCATTACACAATACAACTGTGCACACATACACAAATCAAAAATATTTTTAAAAAACTTTGGGAGATCTTAATAAATGATCCTATTCTTAAAAATTAAATTTTCCTCCATTCAAAAATTGTTTTCAAACAAGCTAAAAAGTTGAAAAATATAATTGCACCCAGTAAATATAAGAAAAATATGGTTTCCAGCTCCAAACTTTCCCTTTAGGGATTAAATCCTTTAGTATGGAGTTTTAAATGTGGTAAAACGAGATGTAATACATGTCTTTTTATCTCAAAAAGCGAAGATAAATTCAAATCAAATATTACGGGAAACCAATACCCCATCAAATCATTCATGACATACGAATCTAGATTTGTAATTTATCTTATCACCTGTAAATGTGGAATTCAATATGTTGGCTGCACCACTCAGCATTTAAGAACAAGATGCGGCCAACACATTAGAAATATAAAAAAGAAATTTATTCTACATAGTCTTTCTAGACATTGTACTCTTCACTCCCATATAGATTTAAAAATTAATCCTATTGAACAAATAGTGGATATTGACATACATAGTAGATATAAACAATTAGTTAATAGCGAAGCCTTTTGGATTTTTATGTTATGTGCGCTCCAACCAGAAGGATTAAATGAATGTATAGAGACATCGATATATAAAAAATATTCATTTAGATGATTAAACAGATAGGAATGATGATCTGATATATCTATAGAAAATTGTCTTTATATTATCTTTCCAATTATAAAATCTTTTCATTTTAAATAGGTCTGGAAATTTATATATTTATGTTTTTATATAAATGTATATTGCTTGAATTAATGTGCATATATCTATATATTCATATTTTTATATAATTGTACATTACTTAACCCCTTAAAGACCGGCCGATCAGCGCGGCAAGGTCAATTTTTTTAAATTTCTGGTTTCCGGACTCCCCGAACGGCGTGCAGCCATGGGGGGAGCACGGAATTCCATGACGGTCACAGTACGTCATGGGTTGTTAACTCAGATCGACCCATGACATCCTATGACCGTCAAGGGTCGTTAAGGGGTTAAATTAATGTACATACACTGATGACTATTATTGTGGTTATTTAAAAGGATACTTTTGATACTTTGATTTCAGGGAAATAGTCTTGAGAAAATAAAATAAAATAAATGTATCCACAAAATAGGATACAAAATAAACGTTAGGTTCAATATATATACCCTGGAATGAAAGTAAATTAATGACACATTAAGGCTTTGTAATAAATGACTCATGAGGATTTCCATATATTTCATCTATTCTATACTTGGCAACTTCCCTCAGAGTAGAGGACATAGATCCACATGTGACCAGAAGAATCTATTAATCTGCTATACATTGTTAATATATATCAAGTATCATCTTAATTAGTATGGGCATTTACGGGTTACTTTAAGCATTTACAAATAGCAACATTCCATTTAAGTCCCTTTTTCTTGATTTTTCTGTTTAACTAATCCAATTAGTAAGATTGTGGAAACCCTTCCGTTATTTCCATTGACTATAAATGTTTGCTTGTTTTCTCGAGGAGCGTTCATATCGCTACACTCCTGATGAAATAGCCTGTGCGCTATGAAACGCGTTGATAACTAGTTTTTAATCATTTGTACAAACTATATTTTATATTATATGTCAATAAATATCGTCTGTAGACAATTTATTTTAAACCTCAAAATGTCAGTCAATTAATCCAATTTATAAGCCCATCTGTATCCCTGTATTGATATTGGAGACTGGTTTGGAATACAGGATCTGTGCTAAGGAGACCGAAAGGGGGCGGACCAAAATCAGCCCCGCGAGCTCTATCAGTACCGGGTTGTGGATTATACTCCCGGGCCAACATCTCAAGTGAGTATTCCTGTCTTTTTCCGTAATAAAAGTAGAGAAGACTATACAAGGAATACAGATTGAGTTTGCTAGGTGAGGGCAGCCTTAAGAATTAACCCCACACACTCTTAGCTTGCCAGCTTGATTAGTGAGACAAGCGCACACGCATTCAAGTGAGTTTTCCTTTGAGATAGAATAATCTTTATCTTATTATCTACCTACTAGTTGAACAGACCGTTACACGGGCCACAGTGCCACTGCCACCCGTCGCAGGGCAGTCACGCGCAATAAAGACTGCCTGCGCCATGGCTGATACAGAGCTGGGCACTTCGGCGCGGGCAGTCTCTACTGCGCATGAGTGCAGCACGCGCAGCAGTGTCTACTGCGCATGTTGCGGCGTTACACACGATTTAGCGAATTATTATATAGGATACCCCGCCTTTCAAGTGGATCTTTTCTTGTGAATGCACATACTGATTTTTTTTTATAAGAAAGTGTATAAGTATATGTGGTTTTATATTGAAACGGATCACACTATGTGCTGTTGTCTTTTCTCTTCACATGTGTAATAAATATTGAGTATCAATATCGACTGGACACATGGTATTTAGAAGAAAGACAACAAAATATTCTGCAGATCGTACACACTTGTAAGTTGCCATTTAATTTTGGGAAGAATTTTGTATGATTTGTATGTTTTGTATGGTATTGCTATAGGATGGGATTTTGATTTCAAATCCGATACTGCATATTTACACATAATCAGAGAGATTTGGACCCAAGAATCCCATTTATGTGTCAAATTTAACAATATCACTCAGGACACTTTTTTGATTTATATTAGCGCTCCCCTAGTATTTTTCACTACATATAGAATATTAGCTCTGAGAGACACTTTCAGATCAGATCTCAGGATTTTGCAATCAACAGTAAAATCTTTAGAGCAAGGGTCATTTTTAACCCCTCCCATCTGACAGATAAATTGCATTTTACTATTTGAAATCTCAGGTGATATAGAAGGAAACAGCAACTTGAATCTTCAAGCTATCAAGAGTGAATGCATTGGGTTTTTTTCTCAGAGATTCTGCTTTTTTCCTGGGTATTTAATTATACCACTGTAAAACCTCCATTTGCTGTTATCATTTCCTTCAGTCTAGTGCTTCTCTTTCTCACTTTACCCATGATATGCATTCCACACATGTGATAGTAGCAGTGAAAATACAGTTTTCTTGTACTTCCCCTGGCCTGCTACAGTTTCTGTGTCAATTAGTCTTTTTTTTAACCATAACACAGAAGAAACCAAGGAACATGGAAAAGTAGGGTGTGTACACTTTGCAATCCAATACAATTGTACATTTTAAATTTGTACTGTGCAGCACCTTAGAAAATGGTGCTCTACCAGGTGTAACAGTAGATTTGTAGAGAATGTAAAGGGCACCTATCTTGGTCACTTAATCCATTAAACAAATTAGGAGCCATTTATCCCTATGTTAAAGTTTCATTTAAACAGAAAAGTAATAGTTCACACTTCCAACGAAGTTAGAAATCACTGATCAAGTGGATACAATTATATTGCTTGATATTATTGACTTTTCACTTAGAGTAGGAGGGGCAACTTGTCTAAGGAAAGGAAGAAATGTATGCTTATGCAGCTACAACCATATAATTCTTTATATACCAATACTTTTATATACTAACTTCATTCTATACTTTTTATACACATCTACACATAGGTGTATGTGCTAATTAATACATCACATATGAAAACAATGGAATTATATTCAAAATGTTAGCTCCTGTTAGATAGGCTGACCAGATCTCACCTTTAACCGGGGACACATAGGAAATAGGCATATTTCAGTACGTAACTGAAATCAAAGCAGTCCTGCAGTATGCATTTTTCCTAATGCGTCCCCGGTTAAAGGTGAGGTCTGGTCACCCTACTGTTAGTTATAGCATAATTTAGTACGCAACAGCACCTGTTTTGACTATAATCTCTTTAAAGGAGCAGTAAACTATTTTATATATTATAGAGCTTTTCATGCTGAGTAAAACAAGGCCACTCCCACTGCTGTCAGTTGTTTTATTCAAATGTTCTAACAGTTCAAATAATCAGGAACTGAATGTACTGTGTGTACTTCCTGATAGTTCTAACTGACAGGAAGTGACTTGGCAGTTTCTATCACATTCTATGGAGAACTGTAAATCACTAACTTCCTCTCCATTAGAATGTAACAGGATAACTAAATATAATTTGACCACTAGAGGGAAATATGCATCGCTCAGTAATAAAAGTACCATTATTTTACTCAACAGGAAACACCCTACAATATATATTTTTTTCTTAAAACAAGTTCACTGCTCATTTGAAGAACCTTCATGTCTCTTGTATTATAGATAGAATAAAAGTCCCATATTCCCAATGTATTTGATGCAATCTAGTGTAAAATAGAATATATGAAGTTGCATATCTAGGAAGATCACACCTGTAGGTTTATGGTCTGGGGGTCCCAAGATATGAAATACTGTAATACTTGATTCACACACAGAGCTCAGTGCTGAGCTGTACAGTGGGTGTGGAATGAGACAATGGGGAGATGCACTAAGGCATAATAATGAGGTGATAAAGTGGAGATGAAGTCTCCAGGGATATCACTTCTTCAGTTCCAGAGCCAATGCACTAAGATGTATCCAACTTGAACATGAGCTGTCGATGTCTCCCAAGATCTCCTGGCTTTAAACTATGTTTTTATTCATAGTACTCATTAATGAGCTTTTGTGCATGAATGAGATGGGACAGTGACCCAGTGAGGTCTGAGGAGACCTCACTGGAGACATTAAGTTTGGGATGTCCCCTAGACATCAAGGGACATTTGAACACCACAATATTTGGTTTGTGTAAGAGTAAATATTTCCATATTCCTTCTATATTACATTTCTTTGTGAACTACAGTAACACTTCAGCTTTGTTACAAGATAATTGTTACGAAACAGAAACATGGACATGAAAATATTAATATGAGTATGCTACTATATACAGAAATGATAGTGAAAGAGCTCTCATAACAAATCACCTACAATTCTTAAATTTCATGCAACCAAAGATATGAAGTTGCAAAGGTCACCAGATGAAAAACTCTTCAAAGAACCATCATCTGCTAATGATCTTATGAATGCCACACTGTGTGGCTCTTTCTAACAATAACACTTGCACTGATTGTGCAAGAAAATTATAATTTCCATGGCTTAATACATGGATTCTTTATGTGGGTTCCTAAGCTCATTAATTTTGCAGGTTCTAAAGGGGTGTTAAGAAAGGGAAGAGTTCCCATTTAAAGATATGTTCGCATGATTATGGATTAATCTATCAGATATTCTGTCATTTTGAAAGCTCCATCTGTGCACACACAATGATATTCTATATTATTCAAACATGAGCTATTAGTGAGATTTGAAAAATTACTTTGAACATCTAGCCTAAGGTGGATTCATTTATATTCTGTGTGTGTTGTAATGCTGCCTTCTTGCCTCATTGGGACCCTAAAAAGTAATAAGAGGGAGGCTTCTCAGTTCAATGAATGCAGGCAATGAAACATAGTTGAAGATACATTTCTACACTGAATACAGGTCATAAAACTAAGAGGAAGATCAGTTAGTAAATATTTACATCTGGAGAGGAGTCACCACAAACCCTTTATGCCATGAGTTTTATTTTTGTTTTCTTTTTTTTTGTGGGGGAGGGGGGTTAGCCCTGAGCCAGCTTCTTGTTTGTGAAAACAACACGTGTAGTTGGACATATTATTGAATGCATTCAAAACACTCTGGTACTAATTGTACATTGCTATCACAATGTTTGTTCAGTGCTTTTACAACTGTTGAAGGATGCTGATGAAGTTTAACTATTCCTTTGGATTAAGTATAAACATTATACAAGATCACTTGCATTTTGTAGGATAGTCACTTTTGTTTACTAGTTTAGATCATTGAAAAGGTAAATTACTGCTCATCAAAGTATTTAGGGGTCAGAACCCTTGGAAAGTCTTCACACACACACACTCTATAGAAGTCATTTTGTACATTTACTCCCTGCTGTCATAGTCACTCCATTAATCTCTATTAAAGTAGATGGATTTACTGTAGTATCCACGCAGAGTTAGATTACATGAGGCATGTTTCTAATTAAGTTGCTTATGTCCTTTGCAGGACTATCACTTCTAAGCAGATGGAAATTTAAATTGTATACCATAAGTAACTTACGTCTAATAAGAACTGCATATACCGACTGAGCCAGTGGGATTCACTACATGTATGACTTCTGTAGGAACTAACATATGCAGTCTTTCCAGTGAGGGGACAGGGCTCAGATACCTGTGTTATTCATTGACAGTGGCTCTTAACTCCAGTCTTCATGGTATGCCAACAGGTCAGGTATTCAGGATATCCCTACTTAACAGCAGGTGGATTAATCACAGTCAATGAGCTCCTAATTACCCACCTCATGCAGGGATATCTTGAAAACATGCACTTTGATGTCTTCTGAGTATTAACATTGAGAATCACTTTTCAAAGCAGTCTATACACTAACATATATAAGATCTCATCATCTTTATGTGCTCTCCAGAATTAAGAGGGGAAAAGTAGCTAGTTCCTTTGAAACATCTAAAAAAATGTCGCATAGCTGTTATATGGCCTGTTTTCTGTACAAAAAAATCATTAAAAATGTATATAAATACATTTTAGCATTTGCCTCATATCAATAAAAAATGAATTAGGTCTTTCACTTCCGTGTTTAGGAGGGGTAGGAAACAGTTGCTCTCCTGATGTTTCTGCACTACAGCACCCATAATTCTCAACTGACCAATGGCTAGCTGAGAATGATGAAGATTGTATTCCACCAACCACTGGAGCATCACTGTTAAACCGTACTGATAAGAGAAACAAAATATTGTTAAGAGAAAATGTGTGTCTTGCAAAACTATACTGCTAATGACATGAGCAGTACTTCTCTTATGTATGTCCCAACATTTTCCATTTATAATTTTGAACTCCTACGTTATTCCATGGGACAGTCAGTTCTTGAGCCAATGATAACAATGATCCCTGCCGAGCATTCCTATTTAATAGTTTGCATCTCTCCATCAGGATCTTGATATCAAAGAATAAAAGGCTAACTCAATGGGAGGTTAGGCAAGAGTGCACCTGTGGAAACAGAACCAAGGCCCTTATGCTGATCTCTCAACAGAGGAATGAGGAAGCATTGCCCTCAGTATTCAGGATGCTTGATTTCCTATTCCTTATTCTACATAGGGAATTTTCCATACAAAATAATAGCATGCATTTCAGGACAAATAACTCTTTCCTATATCCTATATCCTATGTAAAGTGTGATAAAGCAGTGGTGTTCAGTTCAAATAACCTAGCGTGTTAGAAACATAACTTAATCTGGTTTAAATTATCATTGTTAGCTTCAATGGTATTTTTGAATATATTGTATTATTTTACTCCAACCTGGACTCTGATCAATCACTCGTTTCTCCTGTTCTTTACTTTGCATGTTGGTTGAAGACAGATTTTGGAACTGTAAGCTCAGCTTGGCATTATATAATGTATTAAATCTTCCAAACAGAAAACAAATGTTTGTAAATTTCTTTGAAAAAATCAACCTGGAAACTTTTTTAACCCTTAACGACTGGAGCGCACATGTGTGGCCGGCACTTGAGGACCACTGGGCTTTTTATTTTGTAGGTTCTGGTTCAGGGCTTCCCAAGCAGTGTGCAGCTGCGCAGGGATCCCTGAATTCCATGATGTGCCAGGACCGTCACTGGTCCTTAAGTGCCGTGACGGTCCTGGCACGGCATTGGACGTTAAGGGGTTAAAAGAGCAGAACATAGAGGGCTATGTACGTTAGTACTGGGATTAATATTTAGTTAGTGCTTGTTGATCCAAGGAGAAATCTGATTACCATTTAGAATCAAGAAGGACTTTTTTTTCCACCCTATTCAAAGCAGAATTTGAAATTGCTGTATTGAGGGGGGTTTTGCCTTCTTTTGGATCAACGACGCTAAACAGTAATAGGAAAAGGGTTGTACTTTTTTTCAACCTAAACTACTATGTAACTATGTAACCCAAATATACAAATTGAAATTTTCATTGCGTATTTTTTTTAATTTTCAATTTATTAGAATTCAATTTTGCAATATTAAACTATTAGAACATAAGCAAATTAAAATTACAGATCTTCCAGTACACATCATTTTCACAATGTTCCTTTATCTAAGTTTTCAAACTAACAATGGGCCACATATATTAAAGGAAGCATTGAAATTCTGGGTAGACATCTCTTGCATTCAAGAAGTTAAAAGCCATATTAAAATCAGTGTGAATATTTACTTGTGCCATACAGTGCAATTAGATTGCCTCAAAATTGTTTCACTTTTTACATATTGAGCTTTGTATTCAGGTTATTACACACATAACTGACTTGAAACTTGTTTTAATTGTTTACTGTTTCCAAACAACAAAAAATGTGTTATTTGGTTGATACAAATGCATTGGATCATGTTTGGAAGGTTCTGTTGGGCTGTGATCAGTTTTAAGAAAGAAAGTAGAGTTGTCATGTAAAAATGCAAACTGCTTTCACAGTTTAAAGAGATGCACTAGTGACATTTCCTTCCTGTACTGGTAAAGTTGTTATATTATTCTAACATGCCTTTGATGTTTCATAGAGCAGTTTGGCAGTCATTTATCAAAAATAATGCAGGTACATGGCAAATGCTGTTACACTTTTGATCCTGGTGCCAGTAATTAGACATGTATAGTTGAAAATTAAATTAAAACTAAACTTTTGATAAACTGCACTTTTAGGAGGGTGCACTAAGAACCAGTGAGGTCCTTGTGTGGATTTAATGAATCAATTTTACTGGAGCAAAATCTTTGTAATAGGTTGTTTACATGTAAATTAAATAGAAATTAGCATAATTTCTATTATTCACTTTGTGTAACAATTTATATAATACTTGGAAAATGTAACATCCAGATGAATCAATTGGGAATTAATTTGTATAGAAGAGGGACAGAGAGAAAGAGAAAGAGAGGTTGATTGGATGAGTTGACAAGAATAAGACTGACTATATGCAGACCTGCTTGGTATGTTTTCTTGGCCATCACATGACTGTTTTCCTGAAATATGATCAAAGAAATGGGGATTGAAACATGGTAGGAGATGCCCTAAGGTGAAATGCATATGGGATAAAGGTGAGATGCTTTCCTAGGCAATTCATTGATGCCTGTGAACTAAGATCTCTCAAGATGGAGAGATCTTAGTGCTTAGCATAGGTTACATAAAATAATAAATAAATTGTAGAGTTTATCTTATCTTTATCACACCTTAGTTCATAACCCCCTGCTTTGTAAAATGTGTCTTAGGGCTTTCATACAAAGTCTAATATCACAGAATCACTTCAGTCATCCCTTGTGGTAAGAATGAAGGGGTTAGCCACAAAGATGTGATAAACTATCCAGTGAGATAGAGTCTCCAACTCATGTGTTGTTCTATGGTGCCTATGTACTAATATCTCCCCAGTTTAAGATATATTTGTGCAAAAGGTCCAAAGAATAGCAGGAATTGATGAATTTCTTTCACTTTCAAATTTATGTCACTTTTATATCCCCACCATATATCTCCCCTATGAAATTTCTAAACACCTTGGGGAGATTCACTAAGCAGTGATAAAGAGGTGATAAAGTGGAGATGACTTTTACAGTTTATTACTTCTCCAGTTATTCTATGGAGCCTATTCACTAAGATCTCCAAAGTTTTTTATTTTTACAATTTTTTACTGCTTTTATATTACTACAAAATAATTCATATTTTTGAATTGCTGACATGATATAATGTTTCACTGTTATCAATAAAAAAGAAAATGTATACAAGTGTATGGATTTCTGAACTTGTGGCACGTGATTGAAAAATTAGGTAATCCTGCCTTTCATTCTTGTTAGGTTACCTCTAAATGTCCTAATTCCCACTATACCTCTGTTTAAGGAGTAAGGACAGTAACTATTTCACTGCCATCACTCTCTGAAATTATGGTGGCTGCTTAGAAGTTTAGGAGAACCTTCCATCATAACACAGATATACGGCTTTACCTAATCAAAATCCAGACATTGAGTGCAGGCTACTTGGGAACGAGAACTCCTCCTCTTTTGGATTATGCCAGTGCCCATTGATTTTGAATGGCCTTTTTGCATCCTATTATTAGGTATAACTAGTTGTGTTTTCTGTTTTTTTCTTAGATTCTTATAAGAATGAAATTGGAATTGCTAGGAGATTATGGACCCTGACTACAGACAAGACATACAAACAAACAAAACGCTAGCTTAAAAGGATGCCTTATCCACAGAAACACTCACTATGATGAGGTATTACTGTAAACACCAGTGTAACAATCCAATGGTGGAGTTACTCTTTTACACCAAGGCTGGTTAGACCTCATCAGAAGGTATCACATACCCTGATTTGGAAGAAAATATCTTGTGTCTCCTGCTACTGTATCTTTTTTTGAAGTCATTAAGGACTTCTAGTCATCTATTAAGGTAATATATATGCATTTATTTGCATAGCATTCTGCATCAAAATCAGTGAAACCATATAAACAAATCTGAAAACTAGTGAGTAGGGATGGGCGAAAATTTTGCATCAAATTGAAATCTGTGAAAAATGGCACTTTCCACATGGTGAAAAATTTCCTGCGAAAAGTGACGATTTTCCACTTTTTTCCTTTTTTTTCGCCTAGCTCATTCCATTGAAATTGATGGGAACATTGAAGTTACACACACACAGCAAATATTTTTTTATTTCCCACATGTATAGTATAAAAGGGGCATGAGGGTGCCTGTGTTGGTGGGGTGTGGGGAAAGAAACAATTGAACAGGGGATGATTTATTTTTTTTTGGGGGGGGGTTACTGGGATTGGGGGTCAGTTAATAAAAAAATAAATCCTAAATAAAATTCCAAAAAAACCATAAAACATGGTATAAAAGGGATCTGAGGAGGGTCCCTGTGTTAGTGGGTGGAGTCTGGGGAATAAATCAGTTTTGGGGGGTTTCTTGACTGGTATTGGGGGGACAGTTAATAAAAAATAAAATAAGACACTTGTATGTAAAGTGATAAAGACAGGAACACCCTGACATAAGCTGCCACTGGGGTGGACTTATACTTGACTTGATAGAGTATTTTGTAGAGGATGATTTGTTAAATTAGTTGTTAGAGGCCTTTGTAGGACTTAGTCTTATTAGAGGCCCAAGCCCTGAAGAAACATTGATTTGTAGGACTTAAGTTTGCTTGGCAGAAGCCCTAAGGAAACATTCATTTGTAGGACTTAGGCTTGTTAGAAACAAACACCCAAAACGTATATATTTTTTGTAGGACTATGGTGTTTTTTTCTCAAAGCACAAGTCCTGAGGAAAAAAATGCCCTACTGGCCTAGTGCCAGCAGGTCATGTTGGCCAGTGGCCACTGGCCATTGTCAAATGTCCTCCTGAGTCCATAATTGTGGAATTTGCAACTGCTGTTCTTACTGCTGCTGCTGAGTTGTTTAAGTAGCAGGATGATTAGGCAGCTGAAAGGGAATGGGATCAACAATAGCAGTAACATGGTGTCACAGTTTTTTAATGAACACTCAGACTCGACTGGTAAGGTTAAAATACTTTATTGAAATAAAGTACAAACAGTGGTGATGCCCACAAGGGCACAATAACAGAACAATACAGGACTGATAGGCCAGTCCCTGAAGGGATAAGGACAGCAGGAGGCAACGACCGGCTGGAGAGAGTTCTGATCTAGAACCCCAAATGACTGGAGGCTTCACGAGACTATAGACAACCCACCCCTAGTGGACTAGGGGCCACTGAGGCTACGCAGACCCAGTTCTGGCGTAAGGATCCCTAGGAGTCCACAGGATGATAACTGGCATGAGTCTCAGATGCCTGGGAGACACTGAACCCAGCAGTATTAAGGCAACACTCACCCAAGAGGCTAGGGTCACGGAAAGACCTAGGCCACCGCTTCTGATAATAAAACCCTAGAACACTAGGGGTGGATCGAGGCAACACAACATGAAGTCAGCTAGTGTCCCAGTGCACGAGCAAGGTGTAACTCACGCCACAGCTGGCTCTTGAGCCAAGAGGCTACTACAGGTAGGAATGGAGCACTGACCCTGTCTAGAGGATCTAGGCACTGGAATGGTCCTGAGGTAATGCCCAAAGAGAAGTCTGCAACTCCCACAGGAAGTGAGCCCAGCTGGAAAGCGGAGGAGGACACAGATGGATCACAGAGTAACTCAGTTAGTGCTTCAAAGCACTGAACCGGTACTTCGCATGTGCACACTACCTGAGGCAGTCACCCAAATAAGCGGCTAAAGCACGAATGCTCAGCCTACAGTCGGCAGTATAACAGAATCACCACGCGGCGCTACACAGACTAGCACAACAGGTCAGGCAGCAGAGTGGAACGTTAGCCCGATAGAGGCAACCAAGCGGGTTCTCAGCCACATCAGTAAGCAACGGAGCGGGTTCACAGCCAGAATAGTCAGCAACGGAGCAGGTTCTCAGCCAGATCAGTCAGTACCAGAGCGGGTTCTCAGCCAGATCAGTACAGCAACGGAGCGGGTTCTCAGCCAGATTAATCAGCAATGGAGCGGGTTCTCAGCCAGATCAGTTCAGCAATGGAGCGGGTTCTCAGCCAGATCAGTTCAGCAAGGAAGCGGGTTCACAGCCAGATCAGTTCAGCAACGGAGCGGGTTCTCAGCCAGATCAGTTTAGCAACGGACGGGTTCTCAGCCAGATCAGTTCAGCAAAGGAGCGGGTTCTCAGCCAGATCAGTTCAGCAATGGAGCGGGTTCTTAGCCAGATTGGTCAGCAGCGAAATCAGCAACACAGGATACGCAGGAATGTCGTCAGGCAGGCCAGGTCATACACAATCAGAGCAAAACAGAAACTAATCATCAGGAATGGGTACACCACGAAAGGGCGCCTCAGCATAGACATGACAGGGTATATAAAGGCTGGCCCTAGGCGGATTCAGGATAATCAGACCAATAAAAATGAGGCAGTGAATCAAGCAATAACAATGTCGCCGCCTGCGGCTAGAGCACAGGCACCGTGATACATGGGTGATGGATGATGAAGGTTCCACTTGCCACGACTATCTCCAGTGATGCACCTGATGCACTAGCAGCACAGTAAGTAGCCCCAAGTCTATGTGGAGAAAATAAGAAGTTGGCCATTAATTCTTCTCCACCTGCACCTCCTCCAAAATCATGAATGTGTTGTTATTAGAATATAATTTATTCCCTTGAGGAACTGCAAAGTGTACAGTGTGTGTGTGTGTGTGTGGTAAATAACATCTGGTGGTGCAACTGTATCCAAACACCATGACACCCAAAACCAAATACTGCTGCTTTCACTATACCCTTGTCCAGAACCTGCTAAGGACACATGACAACTTGCTGACAGTTTAATAGTAATGATAAATCCTCCCTGCCACCATCTTAGCATATTCTGTGGGATGGAATCTCCTCAGATGCCACTTGATGCACTGCTTGCGATTCTCCTCCACCACACTGGCATGTTTGGTTAGTGCACCACACAGTGTGCAATGGGTGTAGACGAACTGCTACATCCTAACATCAACAGAGTGGCTAGCATTTGACAGGGGAGGTAAAGATGAATGAAGTGGATTGGCTGAAGATGTAGTTACCTTAGAAGGTGATGGCGAGCTATTTGTTTAATTTATCATGGAACTTCCAGTCTCTGCCTAGGTTGCGCTATTCTTCCTCCTCTTTCATCTCTGCCTCACCTCTTGTTGCCTTTCTAGAGAGTCAGGGGGTACAGCAACAGCAGTGCTTCATTTCTGTGGTGGATGTTTGGCTTTAACATGTTTGACGTAAATGTCATGGTGTCTGAGTTTCATGTGTGATATCAGGGCACTTGTGGGGGAGTATATGGAACTTTATGAACCTGCTATGTGCTATGTTGCATGTTATATATGGAAACAGAGGAAATCAACAGAAAATGTTACCTATTACCTATGGCAGCAATAAGGGTGGCATTAAGGGGACCGTTTCCACAGAAGCTGAGTGGAAAAACATTTGTACCGAAGCTGCATGAAAATATATACAATTGCATATCTGTATATAAGTGAAGGCTCAGGTGACTGAGTTGCAAAAGTATATTTAAACCCAGCTCATGCTGTGATTCTCTGGTTCTTACCTTCTTCTTTATAAGTCTCTTAATTGAATTACTTTCACTGCATATGAGATATATAATGCAGGGTAAAGACAGCATGAGATGCAGAAAGTTCAGCACTTCCCTAAGGACTTGGCAGAAAAAATCCTTTCCTCCCTGACCATACGGGAATAAGGTTATATTCATCAAGCTAAAGAGGTGCAATTTTAGAATCATGGGATTGGAATGAAAATTCTGCAGATTCCAAATTATAGAAATTGGTATTGTGTTGGACATTTCTCTAGAATTAAAGACTCCATTTAAATTTGTGTGAATTTTCATCCCCTACTTATGGTGCTGTTGGTTTGCTCCAGAATTGCACCTCTGGAGGGAACTGTCCTCCTCCCCACTCATGGTGAAGTTGTGTTGCTCCAGAACGGCACCTCTAGGCCCCAGGTCACCTAACATTTTTTCCTAAAAACTCCTACCTGGCTCTTCCCCCTCTTTCTCTACTACACTACCTGGAACGTTAGTGACTGACCTCAGTCAAAGCAGTGTAAGGGGCTGTAAGAGTCTGTTTAGTAATGTTTACAAAAACAAGCAGCTAAGATCATTTTTTCTACTGAATAGTAGGTATGAGAGAAAAACTTCACCACAAACTGAAATCGGTGAGCAATGGCACTTCACGCTTTGAAAATTATTTCCCGTGAAAAGTGCAGATTTTCCACTTTTTTCACCTAGCTCATTTCATTGAAATTAATGGGAACATTGCACTATACATAGCAAATAATATTTTATTTCCCAAAGGCATAGTATAAAAGGGGCATGAGGGTGTCTGTGTTGGTGGGGTGTGGGAAAAGAATCAGTTAAACAAGGAATTTTTTTGGTGGGGTTGTTTACTGGGATTTGGGAGGTAGTTAATAAAAATAAATCCTAAATACAATAAAAAAAACCCATAAGACATGGTGTAAAAGTAGTCTGAGGAGGGTCCCTGTGTTGGTGGGTGGAGTCTGAGGAATGAATCAGTTGAACAGGGAATTTGTTTTGGAGGGGTTCTTGACTGGTATTTGGGGGACAGTTAATAAAAATATAAATTCATAAAATAAAATAAGAAATTTGTATGTAAAGTGATAGAGATAGGAACCCCCTGACATAAGCTACCACTGGGGTGGGCTGAGCTTGAATTGATAGAGTATTTTGTAGAGGATGATTTGTTAGATTTGTTGTTAGAGGCCCAAGCTCTGAGGAAACACTGATTTGTAGGACTTAGACTTATTAGAGGCACAAGCCCTGAAGAAACATTGATTTGTAGGATTTGCGCTTGCTTGGCACAAGCCCTAAGGAAACATTGATTTGTAGGACTTAGGCTTGTAAGAAACAAACTCCCAAAACTTGTATATTTTTTTGTAGGACTATGGTGTTTTTTTTTTTTTTCAAAGCACAAGTCCTGAGGTAAAAAATACCCTACTGACCTAGTGCCAGCAGGTTATGTTGCCCAGTTGCCACTGGCCATTATCAAATGTCTTCCTGAGTCCATAATTGTGGAATTTTTAACTGCTGTTCTTGCTGCTGCTGCTATGTTGTCTAAGCAACATGATGATTAGGTAGCTGAAAGGGAATGGGATCAACGATAGCAGTAACATGGGTGATAAATGATGAAGGTTCCACTTGCCATATCTAGCTCCAGTGATGCAACTGAGGCAGTTTCAACACAATAAGTAGCCCCCACTCTATGTGGAGAAAAGAAGAAATTGGTCAATAATTCTTCTCCACCTGCCCCTCCTACAAAATCATGGGTGTGTTGTTATTAGAATAGAAATGCTCCACTTGAGAACAGGAACTGTGGCTTACATCAGAAACTGCAATGTACACAGTGTGTGTGGTAAATAACATCTGGGGGCACAACTTTATCCAAACACCATGACACCAGAAACCATGTACTGACACTTTCACTATACCCCTTGTCCAGACCCCGCTAAGAACACTTGACAACTTGCTGACAGTTTAATAGTAATGATGAACCCTCCCTGCCACCATCTTAGCGTATTCTCCTGGATGTAATCTCCACAGATGCTGCTTGATGCCTGGCTTGTGATTCTCCTCCACCACACTGGCATGTGTGGTCAGTGCACAATGCACTGCCACATCCTAACATCCACAGAGTGGCTATCATTTGGTAGGGGAAGTAACGATGAACGAGGTGGATTGGCAGAAGATGTAGTTACCCTAAGGGAAGAAGGTGATGGTGATGGAAAGCTAGTTGTTTCACTCATCGTGGAACTTCCAGTCTCTTCCTGGGTTTCTCTGTGCTTTGATCTCTGCCTCGCCTCTTGTTGTCTTTCTGGAGACACACAACATTATTATAATGCATATATGCCATTGCTGTTATATTGCATTTTTATACATATATGTCATTACTGTTATATTGCCTTTCTGGAGAGTCACGGGGTACAGCAACAGTGGTGATTGATTTCTGTGGTGGGTGTTTGGCTTTAACATGTTTGACATAAATGTCATGGTGTCTGCGTTTCATGTGTGATATCAGGGTGCTTGTGCCAAGGTGTGTTCCCTCCTTTCCTCTTCAAATTGCTCACAGTGCCATTGGTGATGACTGCACTGTACCTGCCCCAAGAGAAAAAGAGTCCCACACCCATGACTTCAGTGGGAGGGATAGGGAAAAGGAAGCAAGAAACTAATGCAGGGAAATTGGGATTGTTCTGGCCACACCTTGAGCTCAGAATGTTTGTGTGACCATCACAGCTAAGTTCCCCTCAAAGCTTGGAGCACTAGGCAGATGCCTGCAGTCAGAAAACACCTCAGATACACTATATGAAGATAGAAATACCAAATTCTCTCTCTTTCTGCACTTTTCTGTATTGAGTTAGCCTGAGGTTTTTGGATTACTAGCCACAGGTAGTACATCTGAGGAGGTTTCTGTACTAGTACATTTATCATCAACTATAGCATAGATTTGCTTTTTGCTTGTTAAGGTTTTGGCTAGATGATCATTTATTTTATGCTAGTATTTTTTATTAGATAAAAAATATATGATTTTTTAGATTTGCTGAAATTTTTATTTTTTTAATATATTATAGCTCACGTATACAACATACATTATTGGGTGTCAGCCATTTATATAATCATATTTTATTAAAATAACTTTCGTATTGTTTGCATAAAGTTGGGAATATTGTATTGCTTTCATAACCCTTTGAATGTGATTGGTACCCAACGCATTGCAATACAATGTGTTGTGTGTACCCCTCTGGCACTCAAAGAGTTAAGCTCCAGAAATCCTGTTTTTTATATTTGTCTATTCATTTAACACTTTAGGAGTAGGGGTGCTTTTGTTCAGGCTGCTGCGTATATTGATTTTGGTGAGTCTTTGTCTCTATCTTTGCACCACTATATTGTATAACGTCTTATACATTGGTTGGATGATTATAGTCCATTTGTGCTGTTATGGATAGGTTCATTTTAATGTTGTTATTTTTCACTGTACCATTAGTGATTTGGAAATGAGCCTTTAATTTTCAGTCTGTTACAATATTATTTTTATGGCAAATCCACAAGCTCAGGAAAGTTTAAACTGACTTCTTAATGTTTTTGTATCCTCTAGCTAACCTCTGTTATATAAATGGAAATATAAAACCAAAGATTAAAGCCTGAAAATCCTATGCAAAATATCTATAGAACACTGTCTGTATTTACTAATGGATTATATGCTAAATAGCAATGTTCTAGAACTATTTAACTTATGTTTACAATGCACAGTAGACTGCCTAGCAATAAAGAGATTGACAAAGCAGAAAGTTCTTAAGTGGCACAGTGTAATTAATTATTTAATTTATAGTGTTTCCTTATTCAACTTCCATTAGCAAGGGTGCACTAAATCAAAAGTGTCTAGTCAGTAAATGGTAGACTGCAAAGCTGGTGTACTGAGAACTGGAGTAATACTGGGACAAACCCACTAAACTGTTGGGAAAAAAATAAAAAAAATCTCCAAATTCCCTTCTGAAAAATGTGATCAACTCTGGAGCACACTGGTTGGCACTATTTTCTTAGTGTACAGGCCTTACTGTGTCATTTCTAATGTATGTTCCCGTATCACAACTGCTTAATGGCATTTAAATTCAATGTAGGAATTCATGTTAGGACAAACTGGCATTTCTCATGCAATGTAGAGGCAGTGGGGTTTTTGGCTCATTTATTACATTTTTTTGGGTTCTTGGAGAGAAATTTGTTAATATTTATTTGAGTCTCAACTTAAGCAAATTCAGTACACATTAACTGAAACCCATTATCTACTGGAAATTTCATGTAAATACACACGTCAAAAAATTATGACTTTCGAATGGCCAGTGTGTTTGATCCACCCACAGGTTAGCATATGCTTCGGAATGTCTAAGCAAACACTTTTACCTAATATTAGGCTTGGCTCTCCATCAACAAGTTTTAAAGTGCTTAAGAGGAGTAGTAAAATGGTCATTGATACAAAAAGTGTCTTAAAGGGATAGTAATGTTTCATAATAAAAAGCAGCTCCAAATAATCTTCATAGTATTTGGGAGAGTGTTATTTCAATACTGTCAGAGTTGTAGTTCAAGAGTAATTGAGTGATAAAGTATCCCCCTCCCGTCCCTTTTACTGATGTCACTGCTCAGCTCATAGCAGCAGGGTGGTGTCAAAGTAGATTACAGAGAGGGACAATCTTCAATTAAGATAAGGGAAAAACCTGAATTGTCTGTCAGTGGGGGCAGGGTTTTCATTGTTCTCACAGTAAGAAGATTGTCTCTTGCTGTGAGCTGTCTGGTCTTTGGACCAGATTCCACATCTGAGGGGGGGTAGCCTACACTAGGTAAAAGGGGCAGGAGAGGGAAACTTTATCATTCAATTACTCTTAAACTACAACTCTGACAGTATTGAAATAACCCTCTCTATGGCTCAAATGCTATGAGATTAATTGGAGCTGCTATTTTTGTGAAACATTACTATCCCTTTAATAGCTTCTACTGAAACTAAGCATACAAATTGTGAGAGGCTTCTGAGGACGAATCCAGCTGCACCCTCCTGACGAGGCCCAACAAGGCCGAAATGTATGTCGGGGTTAGCTAGTGTTCCCATGCAAGGAGACTTGCCTGTCATTTTGGAACTGGTCTGCCCTTTTTGGGCAGGATTAGTCTAATATGTACATGGAAATTTCTCCTCTGTAATGGCACTAGAGAGCTAAAACGCAATGTTTCTGAGCAGTGACTAGCCATAAAACAAGCCATTGTGCTGTTGTTCGTCCTCAGAAGCCTCTCACATTTTGTATGCTTATTTTGAATACTCTTAGGGGGTCTCTCAGTACCTAGGGAATCCAGCTGCACACTCCTGATGAGGTCCAACAAGGCCGAAACGTATGTCGGAGGTTAGCTGGTGTTCCCGTGCATGGAGACTTGCCTGTCATTTTGGAACTGGACTGTCCTTTTGGGCGGGATTAGTCTAATATGTACGTGGACATCTCTCCTCTGTATTAGCACTAGAGAGCTAAAACATGATGCTTCTGAGTGGTGACTAGCTGTAGAACAGGCCATTGTGCTGTTATTCATCCTCAGAAGCCTCTCACATTTTGTGTGCTTAGCAGAAGTATTTGCATCAGCACAGATCAGCTGCCTGTGCCTGCTGCTAGTGCTACCGGTCTGTCTTCTTCACCTCAAGAAGAGATGGCAAGTGTGATAGTAGGGGACCCTCTGCCACATATGTCATCATCCCAACCAGTGAGACTCTCATAGAGCAGCAGCAAGGAACTGTTGATGGTGGTGTTGAGGGTGATGGTGGAGCAGCTGAGCTGGGAGAGACATTAATGGCATTTTTAGCAGAAAGCGATAAGGAAAGTGAGACAGATATACAAATGGGGATTGGCATCACCCCTACTACCAGCAGTGAGACTGCGAAGTTTGATGCGTCTGTAATTCCTGCTGTTGTTGAGTTGAAAGGGCAGTAGGCTAGTGTGCCACAGACCACCGTAGCCACTATGGGAATGGGAACAAGCCGAATTGCTAAAAATTATCTGTGATTCCTCAGGGCTTGTAACGCTAACAAGCTGAATTGATAAAAATGATTTGTGATTCCTCAGGGCTTGTGACGCTAATAAGCAGAATTTATAAACATTTTCTGTGATTCCTCAGGCCTTGCGATGCTAACAAGGCATATTGATAAAAATGATCTCTGATTCCTTAGGGCTTGTATCTCTAACAAGCCAAAGTCCTACAAAACAATTTTTCCTCAGGGCTTGGGCCTAAAAAGTCTAAATCCTACTAATCAATGTTTTTTCAGGGTTTGGACCTATCACAATTCTAAGTCCTACAACAAAGCAATGCTTCCTTAGGGCTTGTGCCAAACAAGTCTAAGTCCTGCAAATCAATTGTTCCTCAGGGCTTAGGCCTCTAACAATTTTAAGTCTCGCAATTAAATGTTTCCTCGGGGATTGGACCTAACGGAACTCTAAGTCCTACAACAAATCAATGTTTCCTCAGGGCTTGGGCCTAATACAAGACTAATACCCACAAATCAATGTTTCCTCAGGGCTTGGGCCTAACACAAGTCTAAGTCCTACAAATCAAAGTTTCCACAGGGCTTGGTCAAACAGGTGTATGTGTTAAAAATCAATGTTTCATCAGGGCTTAGGCTTAACACAAATCTAAGTCCTACAAGGAAATCAATATTTCCTCAAGGTTTATTCCAAACAAGTGTAAGTCCTAGAAATCATTGTTTCCTTAGGGCTTGGGCCTAACACAAGTCTAAGCCCTAGAACAAATAATAAGTCATACAAGTCAATTGTTCCTCAGGGTTTGGGCTGTTAACAAGTCTAAGTCTTACAAATCAATGTTTCCTCAGGGCTTGGGCCTAATACAAGACTAATACCCACAAATCAATGTTTCCTCAGGGCTTGGGCCTAACACAAGTCTAAGTCCTACAAATCAAAGTTTCCACAGGGCTTGGTCAAACAGGTGTATGTGTTAAAAATCAATGTTTCATCAGGGCTTAGGCTTAACACAAATCTAAGTCCTACAAGGAAATCAATATTTCCTCAAGGTTTATTCCAAACAAGTGTAAGTCCTAGAAATCATTGTTTCCTTAGGGCTTGGGCCTAACACAAGTCTAAGCCCTAGAACAAATAATAAGTCATACAAGTCAATTGTTCCTCAGGGTTTGGGCTGTTAACAAGTCTAAGTCTTACAAATCAATGTTTCCTCAGGGCTTGGGCCTAATACAAATCTAATTCCTTCAAATCTATGTTTCCTCATGGCTTGTGCCAAACAAGTCTATGTCCTACAAATCAATGTTTCCTGAGGGCTTCGCCAAACAGGTGTATGTGCTAAAAATCAATGTTTCATCAGGACTTAGGCTTAACACAAATCTAAATCCTACAAGGAAATCAATGTTTCCTCAAGGCTTGCACCAAACAAGTGTAAGTCCTCAGGGCTTTGGTGCAAATAACAAGTCTAAGTCCTACAAATCATCCTCTACAAAATACTCTATTCCATCAAGTATCAGTCTGCCCCAGTCCCAGCTTATGTCAGGGAAAAATTCCCTGCTCAACTGATTGTTTCCCACACTCCACCAACACAGGCACCCTCATACCCCTTTTATATTATACCTTTGGAAAATAAAATAACATTTGCTATGTATTTCATGTAAATTCAATGTTCCCATTGATTTCAAAGCAATAAGCTACATGGAAAAAGTGGAAAAAATATTTTGTGGAGTCTAGTTGTGGTACTGCTACTACCTTAGGTGTATCACTGGAGCTATTGACAAGTGGAACCATGATCTTCATCACCTATATAAATGCTGTTGTTGATCTCATTCCCTTGGAACTGCCTAATCTTTCTCTGCTTAAACAACTTAGCAACAGCAGCAAGAACAGCATTTGCAAATGCCGTAATTACACTGTAGCATGTGTCAATGGTCAGTGGCCAGTACAAAATTACCTGCTGGCATTAGACCAGTAGGGCATATTTTTTTCCTCAGGGCTTTTACTTCATATAAACCAGTGGCCTACAAAAATGTGCGGGCTTGTTTTGAACATGCCTAAGTCCTACAAATTATTCCTTCCTCAGTCTTTGGGCCTAACATGACTAAGTCTTACAAATCAATGTTTCCTCAGGACTTGTGCCAAACACTTGTAAGTCCTACAAATCAATGTTTCCTTAGGCCTTATGCCAAACAAGTGTAAGTCCTATAAATCAATGTTTCCTCAGAGCTTGGGCCTCTAACAACAAGTCTAAGTCCTACAAATCAATGTTTCCTCAGGACTTGAGGCTAACAAGTCTAAGTCATACAAATGTATGTATTATGTATGTATCTTTCTTTATATAGCGCCATACATGTACACATCGCTTTATAGAAGTTGAAATAGTACAATACAAAAATACAGAACTGGGTTAAGAGCATTAGGCCAAAGTGTGATCATTGCATTATTTGAGGGGGAAATGCAGTAAGGGAATCATACTCTGGGAAAGAGACCCTGTCCCAAGGAGCTTACAATCTAATTAGAATTCATGACAACATACAGAAACAGTAGGAGGATAATAAGTACAAGTACAAGGCGTAGTGAAGGAATTGCAGAAGGATTCTGATGTGACTATCGGTGTGCAAAAGGAGGATATTGTTACTGAGATGCCTTCTTGAGCAGATGAGTTTTGAGGAGATGCTTGAAAGTGATGAGTATGGATGATTGGCGAATGGTGATAGGGAGGGCATTCCAAAGTTGATGGGCAGCCAGTGAAAAAGATTGTAGCCGAGAGATGGCTCGAGTTGTGTAGGGAGAGGACAGGAAGAACCCTTGAGAAGACCGTAGGTGATGGGAAGGGGTGTAGCAGGATATAAGAGCAGAAATGTAAGAGGGTGTTGAAGAACACAGAGACTTACAGAAGAGGAGGAGAATCTGACTTGTAATCAATGTTTCCTCAGGGCTTGGGCCTCTAACAACAAGTCCTACAAATCATACGCTACAAAATACTGTCTGCTCCAGTCACAGCTTACGTCATGGGGGTTGGTTATTGTCTCTGTCACGTTACATACCAATTTTTTATTGATTTATGTATTTATTTATTTTATTAACTGTCTCCCCAATTAGGGGTGGGTAAAAAGTGAGAAAAATTTCCTGCATTACTTTTAGCGAAAAATGGGCAATTTTTTTTGCTTTTTTTCATGAATGTTTTCTCTTTTTTTCACCAATGCAAATTGTCCTCCTTTTTGCCTATTTCAGCAAGTTTTTCGCCTATTCTAACACATTATTTTCCTATTCTAACACATTTTTCACATAGCCTAACACATTTTTCTCCTATTCAACATATTTTTCTCCTAATTTAACAGATTTTTTCCTATACCAACACGTTTTTTCCTACGTTTAATATGGTGCAACATTTCCCAGCACAATATTACTTCTTCTGAGGGCTGTAGAAGAGAAATAAGTAGCTGGAAGTCAAAGTTGTGAGTCCTACAGCAACATATACCTTGAAAAATGTGTTAGCATGCAGAATGCATTTGTCCTTTGCCCACTACACTTTCTTCCTGCTTAAGTGACACTGGCACATATTCATAATGATTTCAAGTGATTAAAAAAATATAAAGCACAACCTAAAATGTGGCAGATGTGTATGGCAGTGGTGTGGGGGGGGACTGGCATAGTGTGATTGATGGGACCTTGACAAACTGCATCCACCTCGGGAGGAGAGGGATCCTCATCATTTATTGCATATGCTGCAGCAATGATTTGCACTAATACTTTACTCCCATGCACCTGCACTTCCTCTACCTTTCCCCTTCTTGCTTGTGCATTTACTAAACATTACTCAACTACTGTGTGTGTGTTTTTACTCTCTACAGTACACAACTGATGGAGTGTGATATCTTGCCTTGGCCCTCAACAAAATTCTCAGTATCGTCTGCTGTCTATCAAGTCTGCCTCAGTCACAGATCTCACAGTCAGTTGTCAAATATATTTATTTGTTTAATTATTTGTTTTTTTACTTTTATTTTTTTATTTTTAAGTTGTCCACCATATCTTATAAAAGTTAGTCCCCCCAAAAATATATATAACTAAAAAATCAAAATCAACAACTTCTTTCCCCAGAGTTCCCCAGCACAGAGACAATAAAAGTAAAATCAGCAAGCAATTTGGACCTCAGCTCCCTGTGTCTTGCCAGTCAGTTACACCAAATTTTGGGATATTTTGATCAACCTCCTTCCTCCCTTCTTCTCCCCATTGTGACCCCAGACTCCCCTACTACAGTGTCCTGCCTAAATTACTCCCTAAAACTAAGCTTAAATTCCCCTATCTTCTCTAGCTCAAAAACATGCTGCTTTCTCCTCTCACAAACACAGAATGGCATGTTTTGAGAGCCTGACACCCTTTTATTTGGCTGTTGAAAACTTTTGTGAAGTGGAGAAAATGTTTTCTACCCATTGATTTCAATGCAATGAGCTAGCCAAGCGGAAAATGCCATTTTTCAGTTTGAGGCGAAAATTTTCACCCATCCCTACCCCTAATCCCAGTCAACAAACCACCCCTGAAAAAAATTCCTTGTTTAACTGATTCTTTCCCCAGACTCCACCAACATAGGAACCATCAGTCCCCTTTTATACTATACCTGTGGGAAAAACTATAAGTTGCTATGTGTTGTGTGTGTAAATTCTTCCCATTGATTTCAATGCAAAGCCAGGCAAAAATTCTCTCCAGGAGGGAAGTGCCATTTTTCACCTATTTTGGTTGGAGGTCAAAATTTTCACCCATTCCTATTACTTGCTCCACTTTAGCCCTCAGAAGCAATAGTATTGCAGCAGGAAATCTTGCAGTCATAGAAAACATAGGCTAAATATGGCAAAGTTCTCGCAGGAAATTTATTGGCAGCTGCAAAAAGGTGGAAAATTTTATGTATTCTCTATGGGTGGGAATTTTCTCTGGAAATTGTCGGTTTTCCATGAAAATTCACATGGGATGTTTTTTTTTTTTTTTTTTTACTTTTCTCCCATCCCTACATATTAACACTGTGCTTCACAAAATGTTTAATCATAACTCTCTGTAAGTAACACTAAGGATTTTTACTTAGTACAAGGAGTTTTTTTAATGAGGACCGAAGGCAAGAAAGTATTTTGAGGCTATATACTGGGAGCTAAAGATAATCAGTTCTAGAGCAAACCAAATTGCACAGGGGGCAAATAAAACTTTGAAAAATGACCACTTATTTACATGGGAGTTAGAGGTGTCCAAAACATTGTTTCAAATGTGTTAGAGACATCCCCATTTAAATCCCTAAGCATTTTCCTTTGCCCCTCTATGATGTGATTTGGTTGCTTAAGAATTCTCTTTAGCTTAATAAATACATTCTTAGTTCAACATGAATCATGATGCTTATCCCTTTGATTGCTATATAGGTATCTAATGTATTGCACTTGAATGATAATGACTGATGACAAATATGTGAACATCTAACTACCCTATACCAGTTCTCAAACTATGAAAAAATAGACCCTATATCACTAAATCTTGCATTGAACAATAAAAAAAATACCAGGAACACTATTACAGACACAACAAAAGATTTAGTTTTCCAAATTTTGTAACTGTATTAAATCAAAGGAACAGTAGTACAAAACATCTAAGCTCACTGTAAGTGAGAACAGTTCATATTACAAATAACAGATCATAACACAGTCTGGAAGGTCTGCTGTTTAGATCTTAACAGTCACATTTCTGATTTACCAAGTCCACATGTTGCTCTCTCTAAATCTAAATCTTATTAGTTTGTGGTTGAAAATTGCAGCTACATAGCAGAAATTGTATAATCTATGTTTGTTGTGGAAGAAAAAAAAATAGTTTTATGACATGACTTTATTTAAAGTGGACCTGTGACCTTAGTAATTTTATAATCTATTAAAATAACCTCTATGTTTTGTTAGCCTTATGTTTGTTGGAGGCACAGTGTGGAAATATAAGCTAATTAGTTTCTGTACTGGACCAATATTACCACAATGAACCTATATTAGGAGTTTGCAAATCTTTGTCTGAAGGCCACATTTAGAGTTAGATGTTGGGTGGGAGCCAAAGCATTCATTTTGTGTCTGTGTATATATATATATATATATATATATATATATATATATATATATATATACATACATACATGCTCTCTCTCATACATGCACAATCAAACATTCTAGTCTCATACCCACTTTCTCATTCAAACATACAATCTCATGCTTTCTCTAGCTTGGGTGATGTTACAAATGTTTTAAATGTTCATCAGTAGCTATTAGCCCGCCCATCAGAAGCATTAGCATTAAGTATCTGATTGCTAGAGATGACTCCATTGCTTTGCAATGTGCTGGAGACTTATCCAGTATTCAATGTGGGTTAACATAATATCACGTTGTACAAGTTCTGCTTATGGATACTGGATAGAAGCACTTTTATCTGAAAGCAAAACAAATAATGAATTAATTTGCTGCTGCAGGGAGGATTGTTCTCTGGCAAATGATCTCATACGAAGGGTTCACAGCTGAAAAACAGAAGTCTACAAGCTGGATCAAATGAATTGGCTCTTCTGGCCCTATTTTTACCTATCATTGACCTAGACAGAACCTACACAACAGGAACTTTTCTAATAGCACAGCTAGGGATAGGTCTGGTCTCAAACATAACTAATGCTCATATCGTTCAGGGAAGTAGCATAAAATGCCACACATTGCCTTAAAATTCTAAATGTTAATTTCTCAAAAATGATTTGTTTTAGAGAATAAAGGCTATTATAACATATTTACTTTTAATTGTCTGTAAAACAAACTGGACTTGTCTTAAGGCAGAGGTGCTTAATGGGTAGCTTGTGGTCTACCAGTAGATATCTAAGTGGCTACTGGTAGACAGCGAGAAGAATCTTGCAATTGATACCTAGGTTATGGTAAAATGCATACTACGTGGAAACTCTTAGAGAAAATAAAATTGCACTGTTCAAAATGTTTTATTCTTCCACATGTACACTAGTAGTTACAAATCAACCCTGTCTGGCACTCCAGTCTGGTTCCACTATCAGTCATCACTTCAATTTGTTCTGTGGAATCTTTTATACTTTTTAATGGATGCCTGGCTAGTGGAGACCCATGGAATCCAGTTTGGGAAGGACTCCTCTAAATGTTTCAAAGGAAAGAGTAGACATTAGTCAGCTGCTATGAAAAAAGTTATATCAGTCATCTTTCATTGTGCCATTTGTACCCTGACAAAGAGACTCTGTTCCTTTATCTTTGAATCTTTATGACCTGTGCTACAGATAAAAGGTTGAATAATGAGTGGTTCATTAAAAATAGGTAAAAGGGTAGCAACATGTTTGCAGTGGATAATTAAAGTCAAAAAGAAAAAAGAATAATCAATTACCTTTTGAACACAGAAAGCCAGTCTTTATTTAATAAATGAGATAACAATTGGTCATTGTAACATTTTCAAGCCAGATTAGCACCAGTAAGCCATAGAAATTCACCTTATACTTGAACCTTGGTGAACATGTTTGCTTATTATTAAAACCCCTTGAATACTTCTCTGTCACTCAAATGGTTAATTTGAACAATTATATGCAAAATAAAATTAATTAATATTCTAAAGAAGCAGTTTCTGAACATTTTTTCTGTGGTGGAATCCTATCCATTTACATGAAATCTATTGGGAACCATATCAGCCAAACCATTTAACCCTCTTGATGAGAGGTTTCCAGTGCATTGCTTCACAATGATTTGGAAACATTTCTATCTTCCTAGGGGTTAACACAGCACCAGTATAAAATGTATTTGCATGATTTTTGCACTGGTAAATAAACCCTTCAAGTGCCAGAGCGGTATCCAATACTATACCTCTTTGGCACTCAGGGGGTTAAAGCGAGAATATCATGTAGCACTAATAAAATATATAGTGCAGAATTTGCCCTGCTGAGTAAACCAAGAGTACTCCCACTGCAGAGATGTTTTATTCAAAAGTTATCCCAGCTCTACCTTGCATTTTTTGGCTACAGTAACTTAATGACCTGAGATTTTAATGGGGTACTGTCTCTACTGCAGCTTAAGGAGGGTTATTGTCAGTGAAAATAGCGGTCCATATACTATCGTAACAACAGTGCCATCAAAACATCTCTTTTTATTTTACATGCTGTAACCATTTGATTGCCAGAGGGGTATCTAATACATTGCATTGGATACCTCTGGCACTCAAAGGGTTAAGCAATGACTTCCAAAATGCAGAGCATGTGACACTTCCTTGTGGGGCATGAGATTTGCTTCAGAGCCATACCATTGTATTGCTATGCAACATAACAATATTGTGGTAAAAATTATCATGATTGGAAGTTTGGGTAAGGCTGGTTCAAACAATGCTTGTGAACAGCACAGTCTGCTATGTTTGTACTGAACCACTATGGTGAGGAGACTATACATTTTGATTTGTAGAAATGTTTGCAGGGAAAAAAAGGATGAATAAAGCATTTTCTTCAAAATATATTACAAAATAAATACAATTCAGTAAAGTTAATAATTTAAGTATGTGGGCAAATGGTTATATTCATTCAATTAAAAAGAGGGTGAGACCATCATGGTTTGGTGAAAACCATAAAGGAAGCATCACATAAAATTGTTTGCAAACCACTGCTTAAAAATCTAAAGTTCTCCAGAGTTGTCTCTTGCAGTTATACCTCAGAATTCATCCACTAGCTACTGGGATACTTTCAGTTGTTGATACCATTTACGGAAGTGAATCTTATTGCAAAAACATCTGTGTATTGGGAACATAAAAAAATGTTCTGGAAACATTTGGCTGTATTCAGGAAGGTGCTGACCCTTTGAATGCCAGGGGATAGTCATTGCATTTCAAAGCAATGCATTGTGTTTGCCTCTGGCACTCAAAAGGTTAAGTGGAGAAAACCAATTGCTTCACAGGGAGCATATAAAAATGTCCTAAATGTCCACTGATTTACCCTTTAAGAGAGGTGTGCAAGACATTAACCCCTTGAGGACCAGAGGGTACCTAAAAAACATACCTTGCGGTACACTGGTATTTTTCTGCTTTCATTTTGATCAGTTACTTAATTGTACAAAATCTATGTAATTCTGCCAACAGACAAGGTTATGCAGTCCCACCAAACTAATACTAACACACACGCATAATGAAATTAGGTTTTGTTCAGAATTCAAAACCAACAAAATTCACAGTAAAATGCCATTCAGTGGTAAGTGTTATTTTTGATGGCAGAGTAACAAATATACGTAATCCATTCTTTGTAATCTTTGAAAGCTTGTATATATATATATATATGCTGTATATTTATAAGGCATGTGATAATTCATCACTGCTTTTACTGGAATGCTGGAAGGAGTTTCAATTCCTTTAAGAATGTTACATATCCATTCCTTATGTGTGCTTGAGTGAAAATAAAGATATTAGGTAATGCATCTTTATTAGGACATATAATTTAGATTGTAAAATGATACATAACATCCATCTTAAATACACTTTATATTCATGGACTGTCATAAAAGCAGCAGAGAAGCTAAGGGCACTGTTAATAGGATTCAGATGTAAATAATCTGTTGTGGCATCGGTCAAATAGAGTACTTCTAGGTATTAAAACACTTACAATGTTTCTGCGTTCTTAACCACTTCAGGACCAACTTACTACAATGCAGTGAGTTTCACACCCATCTTTTCTGAGAGGGTTAATGTAAAGTGCAGTTTCAGGAGCATTTAATGGGGATCTATGTGATAAATTATATTCCTAGATGAAATGTTGTAATGGATTTTGGTTGTAGCAGGAATTTTTATAGTCATGGAATGATAAAGTAATGCTGAGAATGTTAGAGCACTTTAGAAATACTCAACTTGCTAATAAATATTAAACCATTGCTAATGTAGCTTATGAACTCTTGGGAGGAGATCGGTGATAAATAGGCGATAAAGTGGAGATGGTTTCTCCATTGATATCATTTCTCCAGTTCCTATGTTATTTTATGGAGCCTATTGACTAACATCTCCAAAACTGAAGAAATCTGTGACGTCATCTCCAGTTTATCACCTCTTTATCACTGCTTAGTGAATCTCCCCCTTGTTCTTGGAAACGTAGTAACTTTACTGCAAATTCAGTGGTTGTTCTCCAGTTGGAGTTACCATATTGATGGAAAATATATGCAAGTACATGCTGTGGCTCACATAACTTCACATATGCCATAGCAGCCAGTAGAAGATCCAGATGGGTCAAACAAGAGGCATTCTCAATAGAGTCTGCATGGCAACTGGCTGTTGAAGAACCTATAAAACTGAGCAACAAAGAGCCACTTCCATTTTAATGTGGTGTTTAGGAATACACAAACAGCACTTTTCACCTTCTGCAGTAATTCCTGTGAAAAGTGAAGTGTTTCTGCTTTTTATTGCTACATACTTCTCCCAGACATGTTCCACGGTAGCCACATGTAATGATTCCCACAACACTGTCACATAATGGCCCTAGAACCACACACACTAACCCTGACAGCCTTGTGCCATGGTAGCCATAGAACCACTCTCATTAACCCAACCTCCACCCAGTCTTGTCCCACAGCATCCATAGAACAACACATAATAATTGACCTCCAGTCTTGTCCAACTACACTGGTATCTATAGACCCATACATTCTTACTTCCAGTCTTCTCCTACTGCACTGGTATAACCTTAACCTCACATATTGAGTCTAACACTCACACTACCCCCCACATGAACAAAGTTCCTAAACAAAGTTTCTTGGGGTTAGTGAAAAATAGTATTTTTGTGGGAGCGATTCAATAAGCAGGAATTTCCAAAGAAAAATCAGTAAAATTGCTGATTTTCTATGAAAATTCCCACAGGGTAAAAATGTAAATTTTGGCTATCCATAATGGTGGTGGTACCATGAGTATCATCAAAACTACTCATCCTATGTTCATGGGGCACTAGGAGGATCACAAACAAAATATATGTTCTTTGTTCCAGTGATAATACCAGAAGGCCTATAGTATTAAAGTATTATTGTTTTATTACATGGTGTCTGGAGGTCAATGTCCTAGGCAAATAATGGCACTTCCGCTTGGCGAATAATTTCCAGTGAAAAGTGCCATTTTTCTGCTTTTTCCCACCTTTTCCGCTCAATGAAATCAGTGGGAAGAAAAATATTTCTCCACCACATGAAAGTTTTCTACAGCCATATAAAAGGCTGTCATGCTCTCACAGCAACCATTCTGTGTTTGTGAGAGGAGAGAGCAGCATGTTTTTGAGCTATAGGAGATGGGCAAATAAAGAGGAATTGAAGCTTAGTTTAGGGAGTCATTTAGGAAGGACATTTGTTCTTTGTATTAGGGGAGTCTCGGGGTACTCTAGGGGATAAGAAGGGAGGAAAGAGGTTGACCTCCAAATACTCCAAAATTCTATGTGTTTGTTGATCTTGCTGTTATTGTTTCTGTGTTGGGTGGAGAAATCTGGGGAAAGATGTTGTTGATTTTCTTTTTCAGTTATATTTTTTTTTTTAGATAGACTGTGATAAGACAAAAGGGTGGACAACTTGAAAAAAAAAAAGGAATAAAAAACTAAATATATTAGGTGACAGTGACAGACAGCTGACTAGGCTTAGGCAAGGCATCATACAGTTCCATCAGTTGTGTTGTGTACTGTACAGTAAAAAAACAGAGTGTAGTTGCATAATGTCTAGAAAAAGCACAAGGGAAGGGGGAGGGGTGGAGCAGTGCAGGGACGTGAGAGTAAAGTAGTAGTTCAAAAACTAACTGCAGCATGTGCAATCAATGATGATGAGCACTCTACTCCAAGGGAGGATGCAGTTTGTTAAAGTCCCAACAAAGCTAGTTACAGCACCACCAGTGCCAGAAGAAATATAGAACCATACAAGAAGAATACTGAAGACAACAACAAGTCGTATTCAAGTGTTGATGATGCTGGCAATAGCTTAAAAGAGGAAGGTGCAGCAGCTGAACCGCCTGCTGCATCAGACAGTGAGAGAACCAAGCACCAAAAACACCTGTCCAAAAAGTAGTAGCAAAGAGGAACAGTAATTATCTGGATATGATTATTGAATGGGAAACATTTCCATTACAACTGTGGCCTAAACTTTATGTTAACTTAATCTTGTTCTCCTAAGTGCTGATATGTAAATATTAAGAACATGCAGAGGAATATATGGACATTTTCAGAAGAGGAAAGGAATGTGGCTTTATTTAAATGGTGTCTGATGGTCTGGATTGACTTGGAGAAACACAGCATGCACCCAGTTACTGAGCAGCTAATGATCCCCAGAGGGGGACAGATCTTTTGATTTCTATGAAAAGGCAAAGTTCATCTCTCTCAGACTGAGAGGTTGGTTTAAGATTCAGTGGTAACTGATTATGTACAGTAATATATTATATCAAAAATAATTTGAATCTATCATCTTGTTCAGTATAAAATGTGTGACTGAAATGTATGGAAATTGGCTGACTGCAAAGAATACAGGAGGGCTTCTACACTGGATCCAAGGTCACCATATACTCACATTGCACACATGCCTACTTACATATGCATTGAATTATGTATTTGTTTAAAACAGGAGGTATGCATAAAATGGATATCAGTGTATGTTAGCCATACAGTATAGAGAACCAAACCACATTCAAGTTGGCCCTTCAAGAAATTTGTAATTTGCTAATTAATGAAACCATTTAGCTAATTCATTAGAGGGAAGTAATAGGAAAAAGTTTCCCAACTGCAGCTTGGTGCCTGTAAGCTTAGCCAAGCTAGAAATGACTGTGTTGTAAAACCCTGCTGATCAGCCTGTCAGCTGGTTTAGGAAAACTGTCCCCCACTGCCATTTAGGTTACCCCACAAGAGGGAAAAGTGATTGTACTAAGAAAACGAGACTGCTGAGTCCCTGCGGAGGCTGCTTATGGGAACATCATTGCAGTAAGTAAATTTCTTGGCTTTAAGTCACAGACCATTTATGAACCTCAGCCTCAATGCCATCTGAAAAGGTCAGTTTCCACCCACCAGAAATGCTTAGTATATTAGCATACAAAAATAAATTCCCTCCATACATAAGAATGTTTCCAACTCCTGTGAACCAGCTGCACATAGATGTTGTGATGGGTGTTGAAAAATGCATATCTAGGAAACTAACAAGGGATCATAAAAGTACCTTCTGACTTTCACTAACTGAAAGATGTCTGGTCTCAGAGGCAGCACTTAGTCAGATGACTAGACAGTTTTAATAACACAGCAATTTTGTAAGGTCTATCATTTAACATTTCTAGGGAAAAAAACTGAATCTTACCACATGCTCAGTACATTTAAACAGATAGCAATGCTTATTTTTTAAACTCTATAATTTATTCTGCTCTTTCTTTCTTAAAAACACATACAGGTATATGTTGGCAGTTTTTTAGGTTTGTTACCCCGCACCCTTTTACGTGACAGCAGACATTTCTTCTTAGACTACCGATTGCTGGATATGGGACTGCCATCACCAGGGCCGGACTGGGAATAAAAACCAGCCCTGGAAAAAACTGCTGACCAGCCCCATAGCATTGCGTCATTATACTAGTCCCATAGCATAATGGCATTTTTTTCTTGTTTATAAAAGGGGAAAACACGCATTTTAAAAGACATCTGAATGCCACCAGAACAATAGAGATTTATATATATATATATATATATATATATATATATATATGTGTGTATATGGTTGACAGTGGCACACACTGAAATTTAAAATAAATCATATAGCACTTTATAGTATGGCAGTGCACGTCCCATAAAGGTAAATATAAAAATGTACTCAGCCTAGGGTATCCCCAACAGCAGTTGGTATCCCCAACAGCTGTTCCTCTCTGCTGTTGGGGATACCCTAGGCTGAGTACATTTTTATATATATATATATATATATATATATATATATATATATATATATATATATATATATATGATATACACATACACACCACCTCTTGACTCTCGATTCCCCTCTTTTTCCTCTTTCTCCCACTCTTCATTCCCACCTTTTGCTTCGTTCTCCCCTCTTGACTCTAGCCCCCACCTTTTGCCTTTTTCTCTTCCTTTTGATCCCCCTTTCACCCCTTCTTGCCTCTTTCTCCCCCTCCTGATCCCCCCTTCTTTTGCCTCTTGGTCCCTCCCTCCTTTTGCCTCTTGATTGCCCCTCATTTCACCTCATGATCCCCCCTCCATTTGCCTCTTTTTTCCCCACTCTTGACCCCCCTCTGCCTCTTTCCTCCTCTTGTCAAGTTGCCTCTCTTTACCCCCTCTTGATTTTTCTTTCACCGTTCTCCTCCTCTTGATCCCTCTCTTGCCTTAATCCAGCCTTGACTCTTGTCTTCATCCCCCTTTTGCCATTTTCTCTCCCTCTTGCCTCTCTCCCCCTTTCCTGATTCACCCCTTTTGCCTCTCTCCCCCTTGTACTTCTCTCTCTCTCCCCCTTTTGCCTCTCTCCCCCTTGTACTTCTCTCTCTCTCCCCCGTTTGCCTCTCTCCCCCATGTACTTCTCTCTCTCCCCCTTTTGCCTCTCTCCCCCATGTACTTCTCTCTCTCCCCCTTTTGCCTCTTTCTCCCCCATGTACTTCTCTCTCTCTCTCTCCCTTTTGCCTCTTTCACCCCCATGTACTTCACTCTCGCTCCCCCTTGTGCCTCTTTCACCCCCATGTACTTCACTCTACCCCTTGTGCCTCTTTCACCCCCATGTACTTCACTCTACCCCTTGTGCCTCTTTCACCCCCATGTACTTCACTCTCTCCCCTTGTGCCTCTTTCACCCCCATGTACTTCTCTCTCCCCTTGTGCCTCTCTCCCCCATGTACTTCTCTCTCTCCCCCTTTTGCCTCTCTCCCCCATGTACTTCTCTCTCTCCCCCTTTTGCCTCTCTCCCCCATGTACTTCTCTCTCTCCCCCTTTTGCCTCTTTCTCCCCCATGTACTTCTCTCTCTCCCCCGTGTACTTCTCTCTCTCTCTCTCCCTTTTGCCTCTTTCACCCCCATGTACTTCACTCTCGCTCCCCCTTGTGCCTCTTTCACCCCCATGTACTTCACTCTACCCCTTGTGCCTCTTTCACCCCATGTACTTCACTCTCTCCCCTTGTGCCTCTTTCACCCCCATGTACTTCTCTCTCCCCCATGTACTTCTCTCTCCCCTTGTGCCTCTCTCCCCCATGTACTTCTCTCTTTCTCTCCCCCTTGTGCCTCTCTCTCTCCCGTACCTCTTTTTCACTTTCCTGCACTGCCGACATCCGGAGCGCAACCACTCCAAACGCGGAGGCGCCGCATGGAGTGTGCAGGGGTTTTCTTCCTCTGTCTGGGCGCCACTTTTAAACTGGCCTCAGAACAGAGGAAGAAAATACCTGCACGCTCCACGCGGCGTCTCCGCATTTGGAGTGGTTGCGCTCCGGATGTCGGCAGTGCAGGAAAGTGAAAAAGAGGTACGGGAGAGAGGCACAAGGGGGAGAGAAAGAGAGAAGTACATGGGGGGGAGAGGCACAAGGGGAGAGAGAATAATTATAGAAGAAGCCCTCGGCCGGCCCCTGGGAAGCCCAGTGCTGGCGGCCTACCGGGATTTTTCCCGGTATCCCGGCAGGCCAGTCCGGCCCTGGCCATCACAAACTAATGCAGTCATTTTTTGATAGAGATACTTCCCTGTGTCTTAGTGGTGTATACAAATACAACTAGCGATTATGATTAATCAACAATACTCAGACAAAGGGAAGAATCTTAATCAGCAGATCCCCAAGTAGAGTATCATGGAAAACCCAACGCAAGTGATCAGTTTTCTGGATCAGCACCTTGCAAGAAAAGTGCACCATTAGTCAGTCACCCACTGTCAAGTGAATGACTTACATGTTACAAAACAGACAAGAGCCTCATGTCAGTGACTGTCAGCATATGACATCATGGGGGATGCTTTAAAGGGATAGTAATGTTTCATAATAAAAGCAGCTCTAATTAATCATCATGGTATTTGGACTTTGGAGAGTGTTATTTCAATTCTGTCAGAGTTGTAGTTCAAGAGTAATTCATGACAAAGTATCCCCCTCCCGCCCCTTTTACTTATTTATCACTGTTCAGCCAGATCAGAAGGGAGGTGCCCAGGTAGATTGCAGAGAGAGACAATTTTCAATTAAAAAAACCTGAAAAACTTGTCGAGGGGGGCAGGGCTTTCATTGTTATCATAGGAAGAAGATTGTCCCCTGCTGTTATCTGTCTGGTCTATGGACTGCATTCCACATCTGAGAAGAGATGACTTACACTAGGTAAAAGGGGGGGGGGGTAAACTTTGCTTTTGAATATCTCTCAAACCATAAAGTTTTGAGAGATAAGACTTATATCGTTCTTCATGTTTTTTTAATGCCTACAAAATAAAATAAAGATAAAACGAAGTATTACTATCCCTTTAACATAAACAGCTCTTTAAGGTTAAAGAGATTTTAATGTTTCACAATACAAGCAGTTCCAATTAATCTTCATAGTATTTGGGCCACGGAGAGTGTTATTTCAATACTGTTTTAGGTCAAGAGGAATTAAATGATAAAACATCCCACTCCCACCCCTTTTACTGATGTAACACTGCTCACCACAGAGCAGCAAGGTGGTGTCCAGGTGGATCTCAGAGAGGGACAATCTTCAATCAGTACAAGAGAAAAACCTAAAAAACCTGTCAAGGGGGCAGGGTTTTCCTTATGCTCACAGAAAGATGATTGTCCCTTGCTGTGAGCTGTCTGTTCTCAAGAACAGATTCCACATCTGAGGGAGGTGATTTACACTAGGGCGGGAGGGGGATACTTTATCATTCAATTACACTTGTACTACAACTCTGACAATATTGAAATAACACTCTCTATGGCTCAAATACTATGAAGATTAATTGGAGCTGCTCTTTTTGTGAAACATTACTAGCCCTTTAATGTTGGTAAGTTGGACATACTTTATCAGTGTTGCTGAGATGCAGTTGTGTGATCCCAGTCCTTGTCCCTCTTCAGTAAGTTTATTTTTATACACTGTGTGCATTTCAGGAGTTTATAACTGCACAGTAACTCCTTGACCCCAAGGAAACATATTCTACCATCCATGATTTGGAGACAGTGGGAGTAAAAGAAGGAGTATGTTGATTGCTACTGAATAGTGATGAGCGAGCATGCTCGGCCGAAGCTCGGTTCGGCTCGAGCATCGCTCTGCTCGGCACATGGCGGTACTCGTACGAGTACCGCATGTGCTCGCCCACCATGTTCGGGTCTCCTCCCCGCACGTTTCGCGGCTGCTGCGCAGCCAATAAACGTGCGGGGAGGCTCTGACATCAGTGTAATGCCAGCAGCCATGTTGGCTGCTGGCATTACACTGATTGGCTGGCCAGAACCCGTGATCGGGTGCTGTATAGAACCCGACGCGCAAGTTCGGCTCATTCTTAGCCAGGGAGAGATGTGCTCAGGCAGGGAAAGTCAGTGTAGGGAGAATAAAATTGTTGGAACTCTTTCAAGACCCAAAAGTCCTTTTTAGGACTGTTGTGTGTGGGGGCAGCATTTATATTTTGTTTGGGGGGGCACAATTTCCTTTTTTTTGTGGGGGGGATATTAGTAAGGTGACATATAATACTAGATGCACAGGAAGTCAGTGTAGGGAGAATAAAATTGTTGAAACTCTTTCAAGACCCAAAAGTCCTTTTTAGGACTGTTGTGTGTGGGGGCAGCATTTAATTTTTTTTGGGGGTGGCAGAATTTCATTTTTTTGTGGGGGGGGACATGTTCTAAGGTGACATTGTACTAGGTGCACAGGGACAAATATTTCACAGTGCAGTGACAAGCTGACATATTCTGTTAGGTGCACAGGGCCAATTATTTTACAACGCAGCGACAAAAAGGGCCATTTTAAACGTGTGCCTAGCCGCAGATTAGCGTCACATATTGTTTAGTGTGCCTAGCCGCAGATTAGCGTCACATATTGTTTAGTGTGCCTAGCCGCAGATTAACGTCACATATTGTTTAGTGTGCCTAGCCGCAGATTAGCGTCACATATTGTTTAGTGTGCCTAGCCGCAGATTAGTTTTTATCTTCCTTTTTGTGTGTTTTACGGTCAGTCTGTACAAATGGCGTACTACGGGCGAAACATCGTTCCCAGCAGCGACGTTGGAGTCCAAGATGCATCCAGACATCCTCCCTATGCTGTCCCTGAACCATTTCTGTGGTGTTTCCATCATTTTCTGACCTTTTCCTATGAACCAGGCACCCTCCCCTCATCAGAGCAGGGGGTGCCTGGTGTAATGCTCGAGTCCTCCCATTGACTTCAATGGGGCTCGGGTGCTCGGCCGAGCACTCGAGCCTCCGGGGGCGCTCGGCCAGAGCACCCGAACACCCGAGCATCGGGGTGCTCGATCATCACTACTACTGAAGTGACTTGTTCTGCTGCTGCTGCTGCATCAGCAGCTTCTGTCTCCACAGCATTATCGCTAGTACTAGTGCTACTACAACGTGTCCAATGTCACTGATGCTAAATGATCTCAGTCATACTCCTCCCATCACCATCACTATGGACATGGTGGATATATGAACTGCTGTAACATATGATACTCAGAAGACTTAGCAGGAGCTAAAGTATCAGAAAACAGCATACAGTCACAGATGGGTGGCATATATTCATGGCAAGAATGGGGGGGCATGGCTTCCACCTATTGCCATATTATAAGCCTGTAAATAAGTTTTCATAAGGCTTGCCATGTTATATGCCTGGAAATAGATTTTGAGTTGTGTCCTACTTGCATTAATAATATAACCAGCAGCAATGTAACCCCTGTCTTTGACTTTATACTTGCTGGTGGGCAACTAAGTGTTTCAAATGCAATCTGCACCAGTGTTGGCTAGTAGCTACAGCAAATTTTTTTGCCAGCACTCCAATGAGTCATAATTTCTGCCTAGAACACAGCTATCCTACATGTCTGCTTTAACCATCTCACATGCAGAGGGGCCAAATCTTTGAGCTAGACAATGTTCATGGGTATCAGTTACCAAGCAATATTTAGGGGGAAAATGCTTTAGAGAAGTGCCTTCAACACCACCACCACCACATCTACCCATCACCATTAGATTGGTGCTGCCCCTGAGAAACCAGAATGGCTTTCTGTGATGATGATGCTATGTGTTCTTAGTCTTGGGATGTAGTTGTTGAGAGAATAAGCCTTTTTCTGACTTCCCAATGCTTTCTATTTGTTTTTGTGCCCATTCTTTTCTCTCTCCTCTTCCACAATATAATGTTCAACTTTGTCTATAAGGAATTCCTTATAAGCTTTGACAGGATAGAGTTAATCAGAGAAATGCTGGTCATGCCTTAGCACAATTTGATTATGCTTTGGCACAAATTCAGACATTTTATGCTCCAAGATGGGGTCTAGCTATGTAGCAGGAATGTATCCCTCATTGCTTTTTAATATACACTATTCTATTATCCTGCTGAAAACATCCTAACATATCAGTGACCAGCTGGTTCATATATGTGTTGTCATTATGAATAGAATCTCCGGCCATGCTTTTCAGTTTTTTCTGTGGAAGTATACCACTTATCCCTGTACCAGCATTTCTAACCAACAAGGTGGTTTTCTCAAAACTGATAGAGGTCTAACATAAGCTGCTGGTGACCCTCTTCCAGTTATGCAGTGTATTTTCACTGATGACCTTGTTCTGATAATACAAATGTCCTAGTATGTACAATGTGGAATTCCACTTTGTAGTAATATCTTTTTCCAGCCGGTGATGGAACAGGTGGTTAAGGTCTTGTATGGAATATAATAAACTGCCAGCAGTGTAGGACTGGCTAAAATATGCACAGCTTTTGTGGACAGAAAGTGATTGACTATTAGGTTGAGGACATGGGCAAAGCAGGTTATATGCACCATATCTGACATTATCAGTGCAGCTATTGTCAGCAGACACAAAGCCAGTTTTCAAGCTGTGGGGTATATACCAATCATGTGTCACGTTCTGCAGTTTCTTTAAGACTTCTACAGCTTTGTAGAAGCTGATTGGAAGGATATCCAGTCATATCTATACTCTGCCCACTTGACTACATATCGGTGGTCAGGTGAACATTTTTACCATAAGATGTATCCAGACCTTTGCCTACCAGACTAACACTAGCTTGTACAACTCTGGCACAGCCATCCTAGAAAACAATGGTGGCTTGGGATAAGAAAGCTGTGTGTAATTCAGTACATCGTTACTATAAAACCACTCTCAGCAAACAATAGAGCAGCACATCAGCTGTTAACTTTTTAACTAGCTTGCCAGTTCACAGGCGTGCTTTGGAATGTTTTTGTGCAATTTTCTATGAATTCAGTAATTGTGGATTGGATGCACATAGAAGAAGAACTCTCTAACCTAATTGTTTAAACTACATGATGGGTAACAGTGGTGAAAGTGCTGCTACTAACTCAGATCATCCTCCTCCATACTTTGTAGTTGTATAAAACCAGCACTATGAGCTGTAAGTGTTATAGTTACAGAAGATAATGTTGTCTCACTTACTGATAGTTCTCTAACACTACTAACAGATTCATCTAGGTCCCCTCCACTTTAAGGAGTGCTTCTACTGCTTTTTGTCATGGCCCCTCTAATGTGCCACTGGTCTTTCTCCCAATCAGATCTTAGGTTTAACTTCAGGAGGGAGCTCATTTAGGAGGTGCCTAGGTGGGATCCTGCTTTCTCCCTGCTCACAATCCCAACAGATGTTTAGCTTTTGGACCATGAGTGAAGTATCTCCAGACTGGAAATTTTATAGACTATGACATCAGCAAAAACATTCCTATCTGGATGCGGGGGTGTTCTTGACCTGTCGTGCTGCTTATCCAATAATACAGATGACCAGTATGGCTGCTTAGGGGTTACTGTTGATGATGTTGATTGAGATTATGTTTTTTTTTTTTTGTTTTCTTTTTGCCTTGTATAATCTGCTCTCTGGGTGTCTTCCACCAATTGTGCGGCAGCATGCAGAAGTAGCAGGTTACGCCATCAATGTTTCTTCTGACCTAGGAGTAATGGATAGTTGCGAGGTAGCTGATACCATTGGCATGCCAATGTATGCATGCATAGACAGACAATTCCACAAAGCTATAGATGTGTTAAACAAACTACATCAGGTCATAGACACATGGCTAGTATTCTCTTGTACACTTTTTTTAAACCTGGCTTTCTGTCCTCTGAGAATACCTCCAATATACCATAATACCTTATTTGACAATAACAGATGTAGTGTATATAATCTGCTTCACCCATGTTCTGAATCTATTTGTGTCTCAGTTCCTCTCAGGATCCCAAACCATGAAACAAATGGTACATTTTTGCATATTTTGGCTAGTCCTTGTGTACTCACAATGTGTTATATTATACTCAAGAGCATAACTACCTACCCTACCACCAGCTTAAATTGGAAGTCCCTACCAAATGGAATTCCACATTGTACATGCTGGAATATTTTTATGAGTACAATAAGGCCTTTAGTGAGTATACAATGCTTATATTGAAAGGCTTTGGGGGTGGATTATATGTCACTAGGTCAATGGCATGTAATGTATAACTTATATGAGCTGAAGCCTTTTGAGGAGGCCATCTAGCTGGCTAGCTGTGCTGGTGCAGTAATGAGTGAAGATATTTTCACTGATATATTTATTGCAGAAACAATTAAGAGCATGGCTGATGATTCCCACATTACAAACAGCACAAACATGAACTAGTTGCTGAATGGCATGTTAGTATGCACTGAGCAAGTTCCTCATATAATCTACATTAAAAGCAATGATGTGCCCCAAAATCCCACACTGAAATGCCTGTTCATGGGGAAAATTAACTGAATGCAGGAATTATTTATGGTAACATCTCAAGACTAGCCACGCAGTAGAGCACACATTGCTCATTGCAGAGGGTCAATTATATTTGTTAATGGTATGGTAATAATTCAGTTACACACTACCACCAGTCACTAATAAGCTGACAACCACCACAGACAAGATAGTTTTAAAAGCTTGCAATAGGCCTACTCTAAGTGCTTTTGATAACAATTATTTCAAAGCTTACCTAACCAGGCCTGCTCTAAACGCCAACATTGTTTAGGACTTCGTCTGTTAGCAGTGCATTACATTCCTTGCAAGAGAGTAACCAGCTGCCCCATCACCAGCTTAAGTGGAGTTCGCTACTAGCCTGCTAACAGTTTTTTCATTGCTTATATTGTTGCAGGCCTCAACCTGCTAATAATTTTTTCACGGCTTATTTTGCCACAGGATCAGCCTGCTAACAACTCATTACATTCCTTACAAGAGTGTACCCAACAGTTTACAACTGAGATCCCGGTTATCTACTATTCTTTGCCATTAAAGGGGATGTTTACCCCCCTCACAACTTTCCTTAAATCTTTTCCTTAGCAATGATAACTAATGGAAAGTGTATCCTTTTTTAAAAAAAATCAGCCAGTTTGGAGAAATTCAAAGATTATATATAGCTCTGTACCACCTTCCAGCAGACAGTGCTGACCGGATTTGTACCATAGTCTCAGCTTCTATCCAGCCTCGTCTGATGACTGAGGCTGTCTGTCTCTAAGCTAGAGTGCTCTCATTGGCCAGAAATCGATCTCTGCCAATGAGATCGCTCCAGCTTACATACTACAAGCATGGCAGACTGTCCTGTTCATAACCATTCTTTGAACCAACCTTTCACAAATTATTATTATAATTCATAATTATAATCATCTTCCCCTATATGGATACTGCTATGTTGCAAAGTTGTTGCTGCAACAAAGCCTCACTACCCCCAACTCTGGGAATGCCTCACCCATTCCTTCACTAGTTTGGGAACCATTATACTGCAGTAATGATGAGTGATTCTGGAGCAAAGCAACTGACCCATAGGGAATAATAGAAATCCTCTTGAATGCTAGAGCGGTCTGTAATTAATTACTTCTCAATGCATTTGAGACCTCCTTAGCATTCAATAAGTTAAAAGCCCCATTTACTAGAATGGGAATTTAGTGAATTTTTATTTGTCCCCATCATGTAGTTGTTTTACCATAGAATTGCATCTCTTCAGATTCTTAATATGGCCTATGACAAATGTATTTTTTCCCAGTTTCTTAGCATTAATCATATGCATGCCTGACAACAGTTAATAACTGTTAGGAATAGATTTCTTCCAAAACGCAAATGTATTGATATATGGGACTATTTGCAAATACTTTTTTTCTTGGCAGGCAAGATCTAGTGTGTCCTTTGAATGTTATCATCTTAGTTGTTAAGCAGAGAAATATTTGCAACCGCGAGTTCAGGTGCTATTGTCTCTAGAGTTCTGGACTATCTATCTTATATCTTCTTCCCCTGCAAGAAATAAAAGCATGAAGTACCTTAACTTACACAATTAGTTGTAACTTAACCCCTTGGACAGCAGAGATGTATCCAACACATTGATCCGAAAAGCTAAGCAGACATTTCTAGCACCAAGGAATTACATAACTATAAGATATTAGAGCTGAAGCTGAAATGCAAGATCATCAGGATACATTTCTCACACTTCTTTAGCATCTGCAGATACTTTAAACACTGCTCTGGAAGCTTGGGACATAGTCTCCAAAGTTTAATCAAATTCATTTTTGTTATTTTCTAAAATCCTACACCAACTATAGTATTTCTATGTTGTTAATGGGAGAGTGACTTCTAAAATTATTTAAAGGAGCAGTAAACTTTTGTTATGAAAAAATATATATTGTAGGGATTTTCCTGTTGAGTAAAATAAGGGAACTCCCACTGCCAAGAGATTTATATTTCCAGAGTTATTACAGTTTAAACCCATGTTTTTTACATTAGCAGTGCCCTCTGGTGGTCAAATTCTAATTAGATTTCCTGTTAGATTCTAAAAGTCAGAGACATACAGTTCTCCATAGAATGTGATAGATACTGCCTGTCACTTCCTGTCAGTTAGAACTATCAGGAAATGCTCTGTAAAATATGTGTTTTCAATAAAAAAAAGTTTCCTGCTCCTTTAAGCTTTAAGCATTAAAACATAAAAAAGGCCTAGATAATATCTCACCATTATTTGGAATGGCAATCTTCTGACTTTTTAATCAAAAACTGTCTAAATAAAGCCAAATGGCAAGGATAGTGAAACTTTGGATGTACAGATGACCAGCTGTTGGGGACTACAACTGCCATCATCCAGAGGGCTTCTAATAGGTTTTCTATATTATCTGGGGAAGAAGAAGAACTAGACTAAAGGATGCCAGTGAGGAATAACACAGTAAGGCCTCGATTCAATTCCTTCCATCATATTAAAAAAATACCCCGCCAGGAATTTTTGAGGCATGGTAAGCAATTCATTTACCTGTCATATGCAGAAATAGGGGCTCAAAAAAACACTTGTCAGGTGCTAAAGTTAGCACCCTTTTGAACCCACTAAAACGCATTTCAAAGTCATTTTCCCATTCAATTCAGAGCCGGATCAACACTCCACAGGGCCCTAGGCAAGGTATCAGTTTGGGGTCCCCTCCAGTACACTCCACACTTGCAGGTTTAATACTGTCACCCTTTTAAATACCCCCTTGTCACCCGACTCCTTATACGCCCTCATTTATACTTGTAAAACTGCCATAATAATGACAACTCAGCCTACCCTAGTAACTTGATTCCACAGAATGCTGCTCACATCTCCCCATCCACATGTCCCACAACCGTGCATATCCCAGGGTTCCCCCTCCAACTCTACTTCAGTAGCTAAAGAAGAAAGGGAGGAGGAGCGCAAACAAAAAAAAAGCTGTAAGTGTAGTAGTGGGGATAATCAGAATATTGACACACAGAAAATAATACTCAATAATTAATGCATAAGGAAAGGATGCATTCAATAAAAATAGACTAAAGAGCCCCAATGAATAAGGAGAATAAGTACCATGCACTAAAGGTTGATAAGGAGTCAGTTTGTCAATCTTGTATCATTTTTGTGTCACTGGCATATCAACAGTATCTTGCACTAAGCTGTCTTCACCATCATAACCCATCATATTCCTGTGAACAAGAAACAAATGCACCTCCACTGCCATGAATCCACCATGCCATCAAAAGGTTTATGATTTTGCACTGACTACTTTCACCATGGTTCATTTTATATGGAATTGCAGTTTAATAAGCCATTGTAGTATTCATTTGGATGTGTTTCTATGTTAATGTGGCACATTGCCACATTCACACACAAACACATACACAATACCACAAATACATAAAAAACAGACTGTAATGAAATAAATAATTCAATCAAAGTAATGAAGCTCATCTACGAGTATTAAAAATTCACACGTGGTATCAATGTAACTGTTATGGTACAAGTGGGTGGTCAGAAAGCACAGGCTATGCTTTAGCTGATATGTGGGTAGTATAATTCCTAGAAGACCATTACAGACAGGACAACCTTTTTTCATATTGTCACTTTTATTATTACCATTTTTATAAGTAAATATTGTGTGGTAAAGAACTCAAGATGCCTGGTTTCAGTAGTGGAATATGCTGAGGGAATGCAGCAATACAAATATTGCTGTTTCTGCACCTTGCTCTTCACATCTGCACATCTAGACTTTTATATTAGATACACTGCACTTATCAATGTATTCTTTTTTTTTATTTTGGACTTTTCATTTATAGAATCTATGTGTCACCTTATATTTAAATTTTGGTTAGATGCCATTTTAATAAAAATTGTTGTACCAATTCATTACATTATCCCCTGAAGTCATTGGTGTGGGACTATTTTTCACTTGGGGCAGGCACAGTGCAGTCATCAACAATGGCACTGTGCACAATTTGTGACAAGTCAGTGAGAAGGGGAAATGAAGGAACGCACTTTGGAGCAAGCACACTGATAACACACATGAAATACGGACACCATGACATTTATGTCAAACATGTTAAAGCTAAACACCCACCACAGAAATCAAGCACTGTTGTTGCTGTACCCCCTGTCTCTCCAGAAAGGCAAGACGAGGTGATGCAGAGATCGAAGTGGAGGAAGAATAGAGAAACCCAGACAGACACTGGAAGTTCAATGATGAGCGAAACAAGTCGTTCGCCATCACCTTCTTCCTCTAGGGTAACTACATCTTCTGCCAATCTACCTTGTTCATCATTTCCTCCCCTTCCAAATGATAGATGATGTTGATGTTAGGATGTGGCAGTTTTTCTACACCCATTGCACACTGTATGGTGCACTGACCACACATGCCAGTGTGGTGGTGGAGGAGTATCGATACCAGGTCATCAAGCTGCATCTGAGGAGATTCCATCCTGCAGAATATGGTAGGATGCTGGCAGGGAAGGTTCATCATTACTATTAAACTGTCAGCAAGTTATCATATATCTTTAGCGGAGTCTGGACAAGGATATAGTGACAGCAGCAGTACTTGGTTTCTGGTGTCATGGTGTTTGGATACAGTTGTGCCACACACACTGTGTACATTGCAGTTGCTGATGAGAGCCACAGTTCCTGCTCTCAAGGGAAAAATGTATATTTTAATAACAACACACCCATGATTTTGGAGGAGGGGCAGGTGGAGAAGAATTATTGCCCAGCTTTTTATTTTCTCCACATATACTGGGGTGACTTACTGTTCTGCTACTGCTTCAGGCATATCACTGGAGCTAGTCGTTGCAAGTGTAAACTTCATCATCCATCACCTATGTTACTGCTGTTGTTGATCCCATTGCCTTTGAGCTGACTAATCATCCTGCTGCTTAAACAACTTAACAGTAGCAGCAAGAACAGCAGTTGCAAATTCTGCATCTACATCCGGGCATATGACAATGGTCATGGGCCAACACGACATGACCTGCTGGCACTAGGCCAGTAGGGCATTTTTTTCTCAGGACTTGGGCTTTATAAAAGAAAATACAAAGAAAAAGAATTAAAAAAAAAACCATAGTCCTACAAAAAAAATAAACAATTTTTGTGGATTTGTTTCTAACAAGCCTAAGCCCTACAAATCAATGTTTCCTTAGGGCTTCTGCCAAACAATTTAAGTTCTACAAATCAATGTTTCCTCAGGGCTTGGGCCTCTAACAACAAATCTAACCAATCATCCGCTACAAAATACTCGTCAAGTTATCAGTCTACCCAATGGCAGATTATGTCAGGGGGTTCCTGCCTCTATCACCTTACATACAAATTTCTTATTTTATTTATTTTTTATTAACTGTCTCCCTAATACCAGTCAAGAAACCCCCCAAAAACAAATTCCCTGATCAACTGATTAATTCCCCAGACTCCACCCACCAACACAGGCACCCTCCTCAGACCCATTTTATACCATATCTTATGGAGGTTTTTTAATTGTATTTAGGATTTGTTTTTTTATTAACTGCCCCCAATCCCAGTAAACAAACCCCCCAAAAAACATTCCCTGTTCAACTGATTCTTTCTCCAAACCCCACCAACACAGGCACCTTCATACCCCTATTATACTATGACTTTGGAAAATAAAATAATATTTGCTATGTGTTGTGTGTAAATTCAATGTTCTCATTGATTTCAATGAAAAGAGCTAGGCCAAAAAAGTGGAAAAACTGCACTTTTCGCTGGAAATTATTCGGCAAGCGGGAGGTGCTATTATTCACAGATTTCAATTTGAAGATAAAATGTTCACCCCCATCCCTAGTCATCTCCTCTTTATCACCTCTTTATCACACCTTAGTGCAAAACCCCCTGGAATGCTAGCGAGATATTCAACATATTGGGGGAGATGCACTAAGGTGTCATAAACAGGTGATAAAGTGGAGATGACAGATCAAATGATACCACTTCTCCATGTCCTATGTTATTCTATGAAGCCAATCAATTAATATTTCTCGAACTTTGGAGATCTTAGTGTATAGGGTCTATAGAATAACATAGGAACTGGAAAAGTGATATCAGTGGAGAAGTCATCTCCACTTTACCAACTGTTTATCATGCCTTAGTGCATAGCCCCCATTGTTTTCCTGTGTGTTGGAGACCTCTCTAACAAGGGGTTAAAAGCCCCATTTAAATCAGTGGGTATTTGAGAATAAATTGGTCCCCTAAAATGCAGTTGGTGTGCTCCAGGATTACACTATTGCTTCTTAGGGCTAGGGATGGGAAAAAAGAGAAATTTCCTGCAGGACTGTTCATGAAAAAAACAACAATTTCCCTATTTTTTTCCACAAAACTTTTTGCCCAGAGAAAATACATAACTTTTTTTCCTTTCCACCACTGCCAACAAATTTCCCATAAGACATATGCCTTGAAAAAAACTGTTAGCAGGCTGAGTGCATTTGTCCTTTGCCCACAACACTAATTTCCTACTTAAAGGGATAGTAATATTTAAAATGTGAAAAAAATATGTTGTAGGGTTTATCCCCCTGAGTAAAACAAGGGTACTCCCACTGCTGAAAGGTGTTTTATTCAAAAGTTATTACAGTTTAAAGTTGAATTTTTTAGGTGCAATATCACAGTGGCCTGAAATTGTACAGTGGCGCTATTGCTACAACATCCTATGGAGATTTATGGTCCCAGGACCTGAGCTGTCCATAGCATGGTGTAGCAACAGCGCCATTGTGAGATTTCAGGCCACTGTGATATTGCACCTTAAAAATTCAAATTTAAACTATAATAACTTTTGAATAAAACACCTTTCATCAGTGTGAGTTCCCTTGTTTTACTCAGGAGGATAAACCCAACAACATATTTTTTTACATTTTAAGTATTGCTATCCCTTTAAGTAACATTGGCACAACCATCTTTGAAAAATAACTGTGCACCTGCAGGGTGCAACACATAATATCAATTCTTTAAAGCCTCTGTTTTCAACAAAAGAAAAGGGCAGTATGTCAACCTCCAACATTTTGGCAAGTTTATTATTCCATAAACATAATTTTGCATTTTGTTTGTGCACGTTTTGACTTCTTTCTAAGAACTTATTAAGTGTGGGATGGCAATACATAGTAGAAGAACATTATTTCTTTAACGTCATCACTTGTGGATGTGGTAGGGGTGGTGGCTGTATGTTTAGGTACTCCATGACTCTCCTCTGCAGCAGGAGCACACACATATTTTCACACTCTCAGACATGTCAAAATCACTTCTATTATGTACCCCATAGCCCTGGTAACTTTTAGGAGTGTTTCTGCTGCTGCTAGCTCTGACCTGTTGATGGTGCGTCTTCCAGTCAGACCTTTGGTTGTGCTTCAGTTGGGAAATCATTGAGGAGGTGCCTATATGTGAGCCTGCTTTTCCCCTGCTCTCACATGCTTTTTGCACAATCAACAGATAGCAAAATCCTGAGTGAAGTATCTCCATACTGTGAACTCCATGGACTACAGGGTTCTTGAGGGGCTGCTACTTCTATTGGGGCTAAATTTTGATGCACTAGATGTCAAAGGTGATGCACTTCCAGCATCAACAGAGGCACTCATCATAATGGGTTGAGGACATTGATAACCTGTGTTGTTGTTGCTGCTGGTTATTCAACGCTAGTAGTGTGTGGCTGAGTGGGGCCTGGACTGGTGATGATGGTGATAGGCATCTTTGCTTGTACAGAGCAGTTTATCAACAGGCACAATGCTCCTTTTCAGTGGTGGAAGATTGAGCCTTTGTCTTTCAGGTAACCTTCTGGCCATGTCATCACCTCTCTCACTCTCAACTGTAGCAGTGGAGGATGCTGAAGAGAGATATTCTTGATCTATATCATCATCATCAGTCATCATTAGGTCATCCTCAGCACTGCCACCCCTTCTTGTCCACTACATTTAAATTCCTCTAAGCTTTTAGAGGTCTCAAACAATTTATTTTTACTTTTACTTTCACAAAGTTTGCTACTACTTTGAGGACAGGTGTTTTGGTGCTTTTTTGTAAGGAACTTGAACCACAGCTGCCTGTGTTTTTCAAATCAAACCAGTCAAACAGAATGTATTTGGGGTAAACCTCCTGTACTCCACTTTCACTCACACCCCCGAGGCATCTAATACAGAGATAATAACAACAAGATTTAAGAGGTTATCGTGCCCAATTAAGTTCATTTTTACTTGTCCCCTATGGGACAGTTGATTTGCTCCAAAATTGTTCATCTTTTGCTTTCAACGTAATGTCCTTGTACATAATAGTAAGCAGTACTAAACAAACTGAATGTAGCTGAAAGATTCATAGCCCCTCCTAATTCTTTCCTCACTCCAACATAATGTCCAAACAGCTAACTTCTTATAAAAATATAATCTTTACACAAAAAGATCTAGCAGAAAGAAAGGTTATACTTTTTTTTAAAGGGAAATGCTTCATATAGGAATAAGTGGTTCCTAAGTTGTTTAATATCAGGAGTCATCTATGTTGGAGTTCTTCATACAGCAGTTTAATATATTTATTTATATAAAACTAGTTGAAGAGCCCGTTGCACGGGCCACAGTGCCACTGCCAGCAGGTCGCGGGGCAGTCATGCCCAGTAGAGACTGCCCACGCCGTGGCTTATACAGTGCCAGCCGGTTGCGGTGCAGTCATGCTCAGTAGAGACTGCCCGCGCCGCGGCTGATACAGAGCAGGATGCTCCTTTTGGAGCGCCCCTCTCTGTATCAGCTTCATCACTGGCAGTCTCTACTGCGCATGACTGCATCGTTACACACATTTTAGCGAATTATTATATAGGATGATCTCCATTTGAAATCTGTATTTTGTTCACATATTCACTCAATACACAGTAGACATCAACATTCTGAATGAGATAACCCAGAGAAATATATCCTACCTACCTGCAGAATTATTTAAGCATTTTCATGTAGTGAATTGCAACCATTTAGACTAGAGATTCCTAAACCTGTCCTCAAATAACATGCTTTGTATTTAGAATGTTCCTGCTTGAGCACGTGACAGACTTCAGTCTGATGTTCAGTGGGATCTTCTGCATCCTGGTCTTCCTCTTTATTTCCTCTTCCGTAAGCTTCTTGAGTCTTCTTCTTAGTCTGTCATTATCTTCTTTCTTCTTTTCTTCATCTGTCCTCTTCTTCTGACTTCATCTATAAACATGTTGTTGCCCCTATAAAAGAATATTAATGGCTCCATTAAATGTCCGCTGCTGTTGGAGGTGGGAAAAAAACCCTCATTGTAATACCTTTCGGAGCCATTGCCCTATCCACACTGAGAGAAATTTGTTCAAAATAGTTCCCACTCTCCCATTGGCTGGGATGTGTGGTTAAGCAGGGCACAGAACATGCCCTCCAGTTACCACACCTCCTAGTCAATCAGCTTCTAGCTGGAGGGGTCATGAATACAAATTTCATAATTCCTCCAGCTTGCCAATCATTGAATATAAAATCCAATCTCTGTTCGAATTTCCCTCAGTGTGGATAGGGCAACAGTCCAAAATGTATTGCAATGGGGTCTTTTTGTTCTTGGAACTTTAATGATGCCATTAATTGTAATACTTCCTTTTCTTTTATAGGGGCAACATTGTATTTACAGATGAAGACAGAAGAAGATGACAGATGAAGAAGAAAACAAAAGAAGCCTAAAGAAGAGGAGTTAAAGGGAAGACCAGGGTGCAGAAGAACCCGCTGGACACCAAACTTACAGGTAAGTGTTGAATGTTAATGGGATGGTTTAGCTCTAGGGGTATTAAGTGTCAGAGGGGTGTGCAAAGCTCTGCAATTGGTTGCATATCCCACTGGCACTTAAAGGGCTATTTTTTGAGGGAGTTTAACTCATGTTTTTGGCACCTTGGATATATTGACATGTGGCTTAGAGCTTAATATCAATACATCCACAGTTCACTAGTGTAGATATCCCTAGCTGCACATGCATTTTTTTTTTTTTTTTACACACGTTAAAGGACTCAACTCCGATTTTTCTAGGTGCAAATTTTAGGCAATAAAAGTGAGTCCCTTAACTCGTGTTAAGAGTACCACATGTAATCAAATCACAAATTTGTCTGCTTGGTCATTGATCTCAATGGGTGCAAATTTAGAGCCCATTGTGCTTTTTTACCATTACCTAGTGTGTCACAGCACAGGTTATAGACTACCTAACTGTGACTTGAAACTATGGATGGTACTTTTATTTTTTTAATGGTGCCAACTGAATCGAGCACCTAGTCTGTAAGTGGTCCTCGAGAACAGATTTGGAATTTCTTGCTTTAGACTGCCAAGCACAAAAAACATATTCAGATATATATATCTACTGAATCTAGTCAAATCGTTATATTGAACACATGAAGAAATACTTATCTAATGTATCTTAGTTACATTTTGGCCAAATTGTTTATTTGAAACATCAGCAGATCAACCATTGATGTGTTTGGCAATGTAATAGTTCAATGTTATTTTTGAGAAAATCTCCCAACATGAAAAAGTCACATCAAGAGCCAAACTTGACAGTATTCTAATACATTCTATTATCTGGATATCATTATCATCACGTTCTATCAATAATCATCAACTTTTGGTGACCCAGTGGACTAGAGCTCTCCGTTTTGCCCAGTTTGGGATGTTCTCGCACAGCTCTTGCATTATAAGTCCTGTAGCTTCATGGATTCCATCAATCCATCTCATATGCTGTATACCTTTTCTTCTACTACAGTCTACTTTACCAAACGTAATAGACTTCTCCAGGAATCCCATCACTAGGAACCACATCACATACACAAAATATTTCAGCTGTATTTCAACATGCTGGCTTCCAGATCAAGCTAGCTTGATTTTTTCAGAATGGATTTGTTAGTCTGTTTTGCAGTCCATGGGACTCTCAGTAATCTCCTCCATGTCCAGAGTTCAAATGCATCAATCTTTCTCCTTTCACTTTTTTCTGTTGTCCATCTTTCTCAGTCATACAGGGCAACTGCAAATACCAATATCAATATTAACTTGACTTTAATTGTCTGTGCCACATCCTAGTCTTTCATGAATTTTGACAATCGACAATAGCTGATGTTGCAAGGGACAATTTTCTTCAGATCTCATTAGCATAAAGACACTCACTTTTAATGGTCAATCCGTATAGAAGAAAATCATTTACAACCTCAGAGCTGTCACCATCCACAAAAAACTCACTTACCAATGTAGTTGACATGACCTTTGTTTTCCCAATGTTTAGGGCAATGCCACATTTTATATTTTCTTGTTTTACTTTCCTCAGATCTCTTACAGATCCTGTTGCATTTCAGTGTTGTGTCATCTTATATTGTAGATGTTATATCCCACAATTTTGATACCCGTTGACATCTCACCCTGTCCCACATTTTGCATGGTGTATTCAGTGTACATGATGAAAAGATATAGTGATAGGATACAGCTTTGTCTTGCATCTCTTTTTGATAGTGAACTACTCTGCCTTTCCAGATCTGGTCCACACTATTGTCTTCCGATCATCATGTAAGTGATTGACGGATGTGGTCAAGTGTTCTAGAACACCCATACTACATAATTTAACATTACAAGACTTTTAGGAGATTAGCCACGTAACTAATTGTTAGTTTGTATGGAAAATATATGAAACCATGTGTCTCAGTTGTCAAAAGATTGGCTGACAAGTACTTAGGATAAAAATTCACTTTATTGAGAGACGCAAACAGATAATGGAATATACGAAAATAAACACAGGATAAGATAAGGAAGATCCCTTCACAGAGCAAGATAGTCCTATAAGAAGTAGGAGACTGCATTTGGGTATCTCTCACATAGACTAGGAGCCAACGTGAATTTGTGAGGAGTCTGCCAGATCCACAGATCTGCACCAGATAGGGTATCTGACTAAGTAGGGCAACAAACAGAGAATAGTCAGACAGAGCCACAGGTCAGCCCCAGAATGGGTAGTGAGACAAGTCAAGGTCAAGGCACAGAGCGGATAGTCAGCAAAAGCCAAGTCTGCAACCGGATGGATGGATAGCCAAGCCTAGGTCATACACGGAGTGGGTAGTCAGCCAGAGCCACAGGTCTGCACCAGACTGGGTATCCAACACTCCCAGAGATGATATGGAGAGGATAGCCAGACAGAGCCACAGGTCAGCACCAGATAGGATGGTCAGACAATGCCATGGTCATACATGGAGTGGGTAGTCAGACAGAGCCACAGGTCTGCACCAGACTGGTTATCTAACAATAGTGGGAAAGAGAACGGAGCTGATAGGCAGACAGAGCCACAGGTTAGAACCAGATAGGATGGTCAGACAATGCCAAGGTCATACATGGAGCTCAACTAGGAGAAATGCTACTGTAACTGATGCCAGCACAAGGGCTACTGAGCACAGGCTCCACCAGTCCTTATACTTATATACCAAGCCAGGAAGTAGTAAGGAGGAGTTAAGCCATGGCCCAAGGTATAAAGACGTACATGCGTCACTCCCACAGGCGCGCTTCAGAAAATGTTGCAACAACCCACGCATATGTGTCGAAACTTGCGTCACCTGTAAGATGAAATCCAGCCGCGCCGCCCCAGGAGAGGGCATGGCCGGCCACGGGAAGCACCAGATGCGGCTAGGTCACGAGAGAAGACAGACACTGGGAACAGGGAAGGAGCTTCAGCACTGGCCCCAACAAGGCATCAGTAACTGGCAATACGACGCCAGCCAAGAGGTACAGCAGGCTGTAACAACATGTAATTAAGTTGTTTTGGGGACTTACTCTCTAGAATTTAATAAACCAAAACATTTAATGTGTATTAGCATGACTTAATGAACATGGAGAACTACAATTTCCTTGCAAAAATGCTTAGAAGATATCCAGTCCTTCAGAAATTGTAGTGTCCATAGATATTTAAACACATACAATTCCATGTGTATTAGCTGTTATTGGTTCTGTTTATGAATTTTAGCAATCTGCATCCATCAGTTGACCCCACTCATATTCAAATCAAAGTAAAGTATCAGGAACATGTGTAGATGATGGACTCATTAACCCCATGGAGGACAGAGAAATTACTAACTCATTGTGCAAAAATGCATTGAAGCCATCGCTTGCATCCAAAAGTTTAATATAAATCTATTCAGTTTCTAATTTGCGTATATGTTTTCCAAATTTTACAGTTAAATAGGGATAAACGTGTACTGTGCTATTTGCCAAGGTAAAAGCACATGTGATTTTATCCAAAAATAATTGTAGAATAATCCTGGATTGTTCTGAAATCTTTCATTGTATCATTTCTATTAGATAGAATCTGTACACTTCCTTTTGTTTCTTTAAGACTAATTATATGTTTTTGCAATTTAATTTGAATGCTTATTTTTCTTAGTAAAGAAGCAGTTTTTTCCCTGGACTGACCTGAAATGCCCTTATGCTTAGTGTCTGCTGAATGTTTGGAAATATACTTTTGTTCCCAGTGTTCAAAGCCTGACTACATTGTTGCAAATCATCTGTCTCTGCCAAGCCAGCTGTTTAGGATATATGAGGCAAAATGTATATTAGTATTTTTTAATGAGTTTTTTTTTTCATTTTCCAATGTCTTGTAAGCTGTTCTATGGATATTTATTCTAAAGAGAAAGTCTGGCAGGCTCCTCATCCAGATATATACTTAAAGGAAATTACCATACACTGATAAAACTGCATGCAGTGATGAACAGAGAATATATACATACTGATAAAATACTAAAGTGAATGTACAACAAGCACAGATACTTAAAGATGAGCAATTTGGGTCAAATCAACTGCACTTTTGGTAACACGTATTTAAATATAGCTTTAAACCCCTTGCAGTGGCAGACTGGTCAAGGGAGCAGAGGTGAAATTGCCTACTGGGGTGTACGACCAATTACATATATTGGCTAGTGACTTGCTGAAGACTGTGTTTTGAGTCAGATCTTTGGGCTTTTAGTTGCCTGCTGATGGGCCTGGCTGTGGAGTTGGCCCTTATCTATTATTAACCTTTGAGGACCAGAGGTATGCACATCATGAAGCAATGAGTTGTATGCAAGTCTGGTCCTCACTGGGTCAATACAGTGAGACAAGACTCAGGATCTGGTAACCCATACATCTATTGATGTGCATAGCACATCATGACTCTCTGTGGCTCATCCAATCAAACACCAGCCACTATCTCTAGGGGATTTAGGTGCAATGTTTCACTGCGTAAAAATCACTCACTCACAAGCAGAGGCAGAACAACTTTGTCGTATACTGCAGTGGGCAGGTCTGAGGAGCTGAGCCTGACCCCAGAGCACAAAATTAAAGTTTTATTGTACTGACAAGCCTGCCAGCTTTGGCCTGGTAAGTCAAGCATCAAACCCAGGTCCACATTACCCTAGATCTTTAAAGAGTATAAATGTGGACACCAAATGAGTACATTCAAGTGGAGGGGTAAATTAGGCACCCAATGTGACCAACTGCTATTGCTAGATGTACCTGTCTGAGCAGGGCAATGTGACACTGCAGGCACATTTGATTTAATACCACAGTTTGTGTGTACAGGCTGCTGTTGAATGCTTCCCTGATCACCCAAAGAATTGTCAGATGTTCCAATATATGCCCATGTGGGACATCAGATATATAGTTACATAGTTGTTGATCCAAAAGAAGGCAAAAAAACCCCTCAATACAGCAATTTCAAATTCTGTTTTGAATGGGGGTGAAAAAATCCTTCTTGATTCCAAATGGTAGTCATATTTCTCCTTGGATCAACAAGCACTAACTAAATATTAATCCCAATGCTACCATACATAGCCCTCTATGTTCTGCTCTTTTAGAGAGGTATCTAGGCCTTTTTAAAGGCGTCTAATGTATTCGTTATCACCACCTCCTCAGGCAGTGAATTCCATACCTTTATTGTCCTTACTGTAAAGAATCCCTTCAGCTGCTGTAGATGAAATCTCCTTTCCTCAAGTCTAAGCAGGTGACCCCTTGTCCTTTGTACTGTTCTGTTAAAGGTATAGTAATGCTTCGTTTTATCTTTATTTTATTTTGTAGGCATTAAAAAAACATGAAGAACGATATAAGTCTTATCTCTCAAACCTTTATGGTTTAAGAGATATTCACAAGCAAAGTATCCCCCCCTGTTCAGCCAGCTCAGAAGGGAGGTGACCAGGTAGACTGCAGTGAGGGACAATCTTCAATTAAGATAAGGGGAAAAGCTTGTCAAGGGGGAAGGGCTTTCATTGTTTTCATATAAAGAAGATTGTCCCCTTCTGTTATCTGTCTGGTCTTACAACCAGATTCACATCTGAGAAGAGATGGCTTACACTAGGAAAAAGGGGTGGGAGGGGGAAACTTTGCTTGTGAATATCTCTTAAACCATAAAGGTTTGAGAGATAAGACTTATATCGTTCTTCATGTTTTTTTAATGCCTACAAAATAAAATAAAGATAAAATGAAGTATTACTATCCCTTTAATGAACAGTCTTTGGACAGCCCTTTGTATGGGCCCAAAACATATTTATACAATGTTATCATATACCCTCTAAGAAGCCGTTTCTCTAGTGTGTACAAGTTTACCTTTTCTTACATCTCGCAACAGTGAGATATATTTTGCCCCTCTGATGTTTCAATATGCCTCTTTGATGTACAACTATGTACTACTCTCAAAATTTGATCCAGAGACTCAGGGTTTTAAACCAAATAAATTTTAGGGTATAGAAAAGGGCCAATTTCTCAGAGTGAGAGACTGCAGTGGTACCTACTATAAGAACTGCACCAATAACTGCTTCTTCAATGTTTACATTGGTGCCATTTCCTGCCAGAAAGGAAAAGGGAGAAGTCCTTCATGTCTTGTGTGTTTTCATGTAGGGAAAGCTAAAATGTATTGCTTGTTAAGAATTGCTTGAAGACTGGTTTGAGCACCTTTGCACTTGAGCAGACAGAGACATATCACCCATAAATTAAGGTATGATAACTGTAAGGGTTATTATTTCCAAGATCTCAGGGTCAGTTTGTTTCAAAAGCTCTTAGGTATGCTCCTATAATGGTACATTGAACCCCCATTTCAACTATAAGCTCTATGGAATCACTAGTGTAGATCCACCTTAGTTGTAAACACTGTAGTATTACTAGTATAGCTCCATTTCATTTGTAATCTGTGGTATCACTTGTGTAGACCCATTTCAATTGTAACCTCGCTAGTATTACTAGTGTAGCTCCATTTCAGTTGTAACCTCTCTAGTATTACTAGTGTAGCTTCAATTGTAAGCTGTAGTATCACTTATGTAGACGCTTTGCGATATTACTAGTGTAGCGCCATTACAAGAAATATAAAGTGAACTCTCACATTTAGATGCAGTCAGCTATTAATGTACATCAAAGCTGACAGATATTGCATGTGTAGAATATTACATAGTCTCCACGCAATGTTCTCTCTGGTGAAATTCCACAGGATTCTCCCCTGTATCCACCATTGCTGCACACTGGAAAACTAGGATCAAAAAACAGTACATTCCAAAAGGTTAGCTTAATGTATAAAATGCAAATATATAAAAACAATATATAGCATTGATGGATACAGGGGAGAATCCTGTTTTCTATTCGTCATTATTCACCCCCCCCCCTTGCTTTCTCTCCATTATATGACCTCTCTCAGTTGTAGAATCACATTCTCAGATAAAATAATAAAGATAAATAACACAAAAATAATAGCTAAAATGATTTTAAATTTCCATTGATAATATGGCCCTCGATTATATTTAAGTTTAAATGCCTGCTAGAGACATTCTTCTCAGTTCTTAGTACCAGTTATCAGGTAGCTTGATAATAAAGAGTCCAAATTAAGTACTCTATGATAACATTTATAGAGAGATCGATATAAGTCTTATCTCTCCAACCTTTATGGTTGGAGAGATATTCAAAAGCAAAGTTTCGACTCCCGCCCCTTTTACCTAGTGTAAGCCATCTCTTCTCAGATGTGGAATGCAGTCCATAGACCAGACAGATAACAGCAGGGGACAATCGTATTCCTATGAGAACAATGAAAGCCCTGCCCCCTTCACAAGTTTTTCAGGTTTTTTCCCTTATCTTAATTGAAGATTGTCCCTCTCTGCAGTCTACCTGGGCACCTCCCTTCTGCTCTGGCTGAACAGTGTTACATCAGTAAAAGGGGCGGGAGGGGGATACTTTGTCATTGAATTACTCTTGAACTACAACTCTTAAAGAATTGAACTACAACTCTGATAGAATTGTGAACAATCCCCTGTGTAGGCCTGTATAAATCTAGGTACAGGACTCACAGAGTTTGCTCACAAATTGCAGTGTGCTCTGGATTAAGTGAACAGTTTGGACATCACAGCATTGGAAAAGTGTTTTTGTGTTGACATCCTAACCTGCAGTAAGAAGGTTAAAGGGTTAAAGTGTAAAATGTTGTGTTTTTTCTGGGAGTGTGATTAGTTAATTAAGGGTGGGGTTTGTGAACAATCCCCTGTGTAGGCCTGTATAAATCTAGGTACAGGACTCACAGAGCTTGCTCACAAATAGAGCGTGCTCTTTACTAAGTGCTCTGGAATAAGTGCACAGTTTGTGAAACACAGCAGGTAGTGCAACACAGGAGTTAGAGGAACACAGGTAAATTAATTGTTTACATTTTTTAAGAACTCACATTTGCACCATACATGATGAGCAAGTTTGGAGATCTCGCTCAGTGCACATCTTGCCATATGCATGCTTGGAACAGCAGTTCCAGGGTCCATACCGCTGTGGCAAATGTGAGCAAGTAGCCCTTCTAGAAGCTCAGATTGGAGTTCTAGAGAGTCATATTGCAACACTGAGAGATATTGACAACCTTGAGAGGAGTCTCTTGCTAACTGAGCAGAGTCTAGCTGGGCCACCTAGCAAAGAGGGAGGAGATCAGCTAGAAGGGAATCAGGCACATAGCTGGGTGACAGTTAGAAGTGGTTGCAGTGGGGGAGAGAAGAGGAAGAGGGCAGCCAGTCCTGAGTTTTTCCATCCAAACAAATTTGCTCATTTAAGTGAAGATGTTGGGGAGGCAAACCCAGAAGTGGAATTACTGGAGAAGACTGTTCTCCCTAACAGCCGGGAGAACAGCTCCTCTAGCACAGAGGGGATCCAGAGGAAAGTGAAGCCTAGGCAGGTTGTGGTGGTAGGGGACTCCATTATTAGGAGAACAGATAGGGTAATCTGTGGCTCTGATCGCAGCAACCGACCAGAGGGAGGGGCTGGAGAGGATCCAGCTGTCTTGGTGCATATTGGTACCAATGACAAAGTAAGAGGAAGGTGGAGAGTCCTAGAAGGTAATTTTAGGGATTTAGGCAGTAAGATTAGGAACTGGACCTCCAAGGTAGTATTCTCAGAGATACTACCTGTGCCATGCGCTATGCCAGAGAGACAGCGGGAGATTAGGGAGCTCAATGCAAGGCTGAAGTCTTGGTGTAAGAAGGAGGACTTTGGGTTTTTAGAGCACTGGGCTGATTTTGCTTTGGGTTACAATCTCTATAGCAGGGATGGATTGCACCTGAATGCAAGAGGGTCTCAAGTGCTTGGGGAGAGAATGACTAGACGGCTGGAGGAGATTTTAAACTAGGAAGGGGGAGGAGGGGCCAATAAATACTGGGATAGATAGTATAGAAATGGAAGGCGATGTTAATAACCAGGTGGGAGGATCTGGGGGCAGGGTTAGTACAGATGATAAGGAGAAGCCTATAAACCACATCAAAATTAAATCACAAATGGAACACAGCAGTGGCATAAATTGTATGCTTGCAAATGCCAGAAGTTTAACTGGTAAAATTGGGGAACTGGATCTGGTAGCTGAAATTGAAAACTATGACTTCATAGGCATAACAGAAACATGGTGGGATGACACACATGATTGGTCAATCAATTTGGAGGGCTACATGTTATTTAGAAAAGATAGGTCAAACAAAAGAGGTGGTGGGGTCTGTCTGTATGTCAAACCAGCATTATTGCCTCAATTGCGGGAAGATATATGTGATGACAGTAGTGAACATGTGGAATCCCTGTGGGTTGAAATAGTCACTGGGGGTAAAACTGCCCAGATAATATTAGTGAGTATTTGTTATAAACCACCAAACATTGGTGACCTTGAAGAATCAAAGCTATCAATGCAAATAGAAAAGGCTTCTCAAATAGAGAGAACTATAATTATGGGGGATTTTAATTATCCAGAAATAGACTGGAAAAATGGAACAGCTAATTCTGCTAAAAGCAGCAAGTTTCTGAACTTGTTAAATGACAATTTTTTTGTCTCAACGAGTGCAGACCTCAACCAGAGGGAATGCATGTCTGGATTTGGTAATAACTGACAATGAAGAACTTATCTCTAACATCCAAGTTAGGGAGCACTTGGGGAATAGTGACCATAATATGGTATCATTTGAGATTAATTCAAAAAAGCTATTTGGTATGGGTTCCACCAAAACACTGAATTTTAAAAAGCCCAATTTTAGCAGGTTTAATTCATCCCTTGGTCTCGTTGACTAGGATAAAATATTTTCAGGAAAAAACACAGAAGGTAAGTGGAATGCCTTCAAAAGAACATTGCAAAAATACACACATAAATTTATCCCTGTTGGAAACAAATACAAAAGAAGCAAATTAAAACCAATGTGGCTAACTAGTAAAATAATTCATGAGATAAATAACAAGAAAGCGGCATTTAAACATTACAAAGCTGAGGGATCAGCAGAGGCATTTGCAGAATACAAAAATGTCAACAAAACCTGTAAAAAGGCTTTTAAATTAGCTAGACTGAAGAATGAAAAAAATATTGCTAAAGCGAGCAAAAGCAACCCAAAAAAATTCTTTAAATACATTAATGGCAAAAAATTAAAGTCTGATAATGTTGGGTCCTTGTTATCTGAAACGGGTGAGGTGGTCAAAGGGGACAGAGAGAAGGCAGATATTTTAAATAATTTCTTTTTTTCTGTTTTTACCAAGGAAGACCCAATGGACAAAAATCTGCAAACTACTTTTACAGAACAGCCACAGCAAGCATGGGACTGGCTAACGCAAGAAAAAGTGTTAAAACAATTGAATGGTGTTAAGGTAGACAAGGCTCCAGGGCCAGATGGTATACACCCACTGGTACTTAAAGAGCTAAGCCAGACCCTGGCTAGACCGTTATATTTGATTTTCAGGGATTCTTTTATTTCAGGTATAGTGCCCATGGATTGGCGTAAAGCAGATGTGGTGCCCATATTTAAAAAGGGATCAAAGTCACAGCCAGGAAATTAGAGACCTGTAAGCTTGACATCTGTGGTAGGGAAGCTGTTTGAAAGGTTGCTAAGGGAATATATTCAAGAATTCTGCTGGAACAGGAATATCATTAGCAATAGCCAACATGGCTTTGTGAAAGACAGGTCTTGTCAAACGAACTTGATCGCATTTTATGAAAAAGTGAGTAATAATATAGATGAGGGAGCGGCGGTTGATGTGATCTATTTAGACTTTGCCAAGGCATTTGATACAGTTCCGCACAAGAGGTTACTGTACAAATTGAATGAAATAGGCCTAGGGGAAATGAAAGATAGAATGCAGAGTGGTAGTAAATGGCAAGTTCTCCAGTTGGATAAAAGTGATAAGTGGAGTACCTCAGGGATCTGTTCTGGGTCCTCTTCTTTTTAATTTGTTTATTAATGACCTCCCAGAGGGCATAGGGAGCCATGTATCAGTGTTTGTCGATGACACAAAATTAAGTAAGGTAATAAAGTCTGAACTGGATGTGTCTTCATTACAAGAGGATTTGGACAAATTGAGTAACTGGGCAGGCAAATGGCAAATGAGATTCAGTATAGACAATTGTAAAGTTATACATTTTGGGTATAATAATAAAAATGCAACATATAGTTTAAATGGTGTTTCTCTGGGGAAATCTACTAATGAAAAGGATTTGGGAGTAATGGTAGGCAATAGACTTAGCAGTAGCATGCAGTGCCAGCTGGCAGCTGCAAAGGCCAATAAGATATTGGCATGTATTAAAAGGGGTATTGACTCAAGGGAGGAAGATATAATTATGTCTCTTTACAGGTCCATGGTAAGACCCCACCTAGAATATTGTCACGGTTTTCAAGACACTGAGACCAGCAGTTGAAATAAAATGCAATTTTATTAAGAACAAAATAAATGACAAAGAACGCCCCCTATGGGTGGCACTGCGTAGCAGCAGGAATGCAATAGTATGATCAATATGCAATATAGTAGAAGATAGTACAGGCAACTGACAGGCACTGAGTACTGATATACAAGAGTTAACGGAATAATCAGTCCATCTCAGTTGTATTGTTTGGCACGCCCAAGGTGTTAAAGGTGGTGAATGGTGGAGAAGACTGAACAACAACAGTCTGTAATACTGAGAAAACTGTCCAGCAAAGAGGAACCTGCCACCCAGAACCTGCTGTACTTGAATGGTAGCCCCATGGGCGTATGAACAGAGCAAGTAGACTGCCAGAGCTAGAGCGAATAGCCCCCACGGGAGACAACTGAATTACCAGAGCTGAAGCCACTAGCCCACATGGGCGAAATGGCAGGAACTGGATTGCAAGAGCTTGGACCAATAGCCCCCACGGGCGTAATGGAAGCAACTGAATCGCAAGAGCTTGAGCCAATAACCCCCACGTGCGTAATGGAAGGAACTGGATTGCAAGAGCTTGAGCCAATAGCCCTCTCGGGCATAATGGTAGTGACTGAATTGCAAGAGCTTGGACCAATAGCCCCCACGGGTGTAACCACAGAGACGTGCACAGAAGCAGCCAGAGCCGTGCTCCACCGGGCGCGGTAATGAGCTACACCGGACTGCAAGGAGAGGAACGGCTCAGCACAAAGCAACTCTCTGTATAGACTGAAGGCCCAAAACCGGGACACAGCTCTGCACAGGTTAATGGCTCGATAGTTGGAACACAGCTCTGCACTGGTTAATAGCTTGATAATTGGAACTCAGCTCTGCACGGACAGACAGCTCGGTAGTTGGGACACAGCTCTGCACGGGTTAACAGCTCGAAAGTGGGAACACAGCTCTGCAGGAAGCGGCTCAGAGGCAGGAACCAGCACAGCACGGCAACCGCTGCAGCCGCTCAGAACAGCAAGTGGGACAGTCACAATGTCACCGTGGCGACAGAGAGGGCAGGAACGTAGACCGGGCCGGAGTAACTGGAACAGGTCACGGAGCAGGAACGTCAGCAGGCCGGGTCGAATCACGGAACAGGTTCTCAGATAAGCAGGATCAAGATACGAGCAGGAATGTCAGCCAGGCCGGGTCAAAACACGGAGCACGTTCTCAGACAAGCCGGATCAGGAACAAGCAGGAACGTCAGCCAGGCCTGGTCAGATCACAGAGCAGGAACACAGGATCGTAGTCAGAGATAGCCAAGTCGGTACACTGGAAATCAGGAACGCAGGAACACAGCACAGCAAAAACTGGCTCAGGAACACCATGAAAGGGCACCTGACAGGTGCCACTAGCCCAATATAAAAATGTCATCAGGGGCGAGCCAAACAGGCTCAACCAATCGGAGCACAGCACAAGCGAGAGTGACATGAAGGGAAACTGCACCGTGATAAATATGCTGTTCAATTCTGGGTGCCCTTTCTGAAAAAGGACATTATGGAACTAGAGAAAGTGCAGAGGAGGGCTACAAAACTAGTAAGGGGAATGGAAAGCTTTAGAAAGGCTAGAAAAGTTAAACTTGTACACACTAGAGAAACGGTGTCTTAGAGGGGATATGATAACACTAAATAAATATGTTCAAGGCCCATACAAAAGGCTTTCCAAAGACCTGTTCATTAACAGAACAGTACACAGGACAAGGGGCCACTCGCTTAGACTTGAGGAAAGGAGATTTAATCTACAACAGCGGAAGGGTTTCTTTACAGTAAGGACAATAAAGATATCGAATTCACTTCCTGAGGAGGTGGTGCTATCAAATACATTAGATGCCTTTAAAAGGGGCCTGGATACTTATTTAAAAGAGCATAACATAGAGGGCTATGTACATTAGTATTGGGATTAATATTTAGTTAGGGCTTGTTGATCCAGGGAGAAATCTGATTGCCATTTGGAATCCAGGACTCCCCCACCCATTCAAGGCAGAATTTTAAATTGCTATATTGAGGGGGGGGTTTTGCCTTCTTTTGCTTACAGACTACAACTCCCATCATGCCCCACGCTATTGTGGGAGAAGGCAGAACATCAGTAAGTGTGCTTATATTGCTACCAGTGCTTTGGGACAAGGCTGGGGTTCAGTATGTGTTGTTCTGTGGTTACCACTGGAGATATCTGGGGGTCAGTATGTGCAGTTTTATGACTACCAGTGCAGTGGGGGGTTGTGGAGGAATAAGTAAAAAAACTGAACTTTTCTTGGGAATTCCCACAGAAGGAGAAATTTTCAGTTTTCTCACTTTTCTCTTTTGGGGTGAAACATTTCACCCATTACTAATCAAAAGCCTCTCAGTTTTAAGATGAGATGACTCTCTGCACATCACAGTCACTTAGCAGGACATGTTCTCCGGCACTACATTTTTTATTCTAAACTAGTGTAAAAGCCTGTGTACACGGGCCAAGGTCCAGGTGATGTTAACCCTTTGAGTGCCAGAGGGGTATGCAACGCAATGCTTTGCAATGCGCTGCATACCCCTCTGGCACACAAAGGGTTAAGAAATCCGTCCTGCTCTGCGTCCTGCCGCCGACGCAGTCATGCTCTGTAGAGACTGACCAAAAGCACAGAATGCTCCCAACATTCTCTGCGTTCGGGCAGTCTCTACTGCGCATGACTGCTTCTGACAAACATCCTAGTGAATTATTATATAGGATTACAGCCTGAAATGGGTCCATCACTGATGGTCAAACCATATCTTAATTGACAGTAGAAGATCCTATTGACACCTCTGAGGATTTGGTGGCTCTTTCAAAATTATGAAAATGCCCTCACACACAAAAGGTATGAATTTAAGAAAAAATTGCAAGATATAACGAATCTGATGTATTAAGAATAACTGGTGCAATTCATGGGCCAAGCAACTGTACATAGGTTAACAAATACAAATGTCTTTTTATTTAAATGGGGCTTTTAACACCTTAATTTTTAGAGTGGTCTACAACACATTGCTTGTACTTGGAAGCCTATCTACCATTCAACAGCTTAACCTTTGAGTGCCAGATGCGTATCCAACATATTGCTTTACAAAGCATTGGAGATACCAATTTGTTGCAGCTGATTTGCTTCAGAATTGCTCCAGTCATGTTTACTACAAAAGATTAATTAGCATCTATTATATTTTAACTAATTTTGAATCTGTGTCACTAATTTATTATGAAAATGTTTAAGGAAAGTAATAGCATAGCATTTCCATTGATGGTAGTATCCTTGTTTTACTCATCAGGAAAAGATCTGTAATATATGAAGGCTGTTTTTTTTCACAAAAAAGTTTGCTGTGACTTTTTTCAGAAACAATGTGTATATATAGAATTAAATGATGACTAAATTTGATTTTGAAAAGAAACAACCAAACAAACCATATGCTGCCTGCTGTAAATTTATATTTAACATTTCAGATATAAATTCTGTTAAGTGCTGATACGTTTGATTGAGACCACCCATTGCATTCAAATGCCAGTCAGCTGGCATCGGTTCTGTTTGGCAGCAAATGGAACCACAACAGAGAGGAAAAATATTTCAAAATATTTTCTGTGTTAAACAAAACTGCTTGCAGTGTAATGTGCTGCAGTGACCTTTTCTGCAGTGGAACATTAACAAACGTGCTGGTTAACATCCTCCATATCTAGCAATTACAAAAGTGTGAACAAACATTGTGACAATGCTGGAGGGTAGCTCTTGTCTAATCTGATTCCAAGATAAAAGAGATTATTTCAAGTCCAAAAAGATGACTGTCCTGAGGGGAGATGCCCTATAGCAAATGTAATAAAAGAGTGTGCCTGGTGATGTGTGGAGATCAATTCGCCATGGAAACTATGACATACATAAACATACGCTTGAGAATTAGATATGCAAATGGAGGGGGAAAGGCTTTTATCATTAGTAGGGATGGGTAAATTAATAACAAAAACTTCCACCTTTTCACCAATGCCAATATATTTACAGCAAGAACTTTGCAAACTTTCGTCTATGCTTTCTATGGCAGTACCACTGCTGCTGAGGGCTAAAGTGGAGAAATCAACAACTTATGTGACTACCCAGAGTCCTACAACATATGTATTGAAAAAAAATGTCAGCGGGCTGAATCCCTCTATCTTTTGCCTACAACACTAACCACCTGCTTGTACAACTTTGGCATGGGTATCCTTAAAACATAACTGTGGCTTGGTATATGCCAGAAGGGTGCAAAACACAACATTAGTTCTTTAAATCCTCTGTTTTCAGCAAAAGAAAAGGGCAGCATGTCAACCGTGAACATTATGACAAGTTATCTATTCCACAGGCGTACCTTTGAATTATTTTTGTGCAGGTTTTGACTAAGAACTCAGTAAGTGTGGGGTGGCAGTACACAGTACTGTGTAACTTTGTTGTTTTAATAACATAACTTGTGGTAGTGGAGTGGGGGTGACAGTGGCAGCAGGAGTGGCCACTATGTCTCCAGTCATCTCATCCAACAAACTCAGAATTATACTCTTAGGGTCCCAATGTGGAATCATCCCACCAGAAACCAAGTACTGCTGCTGTCACTATGCCCCTTTACCACTCCCCAGTAAGGACACAACTGACAACTTGTAGTTTTAATAGTAATGATAAACCCTCCCTGTGGGATGGAATCTCCTCAGAAGCCACTTGATTCCCTGATTATCCTCCACCACACTGCCATGTGTGGTCAGCGTACCACTCAGTGTTTGTTTGGTAAACACAAACTGCCACATCCTAACATGAAGACATGTGATGAGGGGGGTATTCTCAAACTTCAGCATCAAGAACAGCAGCATCCCTTCCCCCTTAAAACATAAAGAATCCCATTCCCACATAGGTAAACAAAGGACCACCCACCTTTCAGCTGACTGAGGTAAACACATAGCCGGCCTCCTAAAAGCTGTTTTATGTAAACAGAGGATCATCTTCCAATCAGCTAATTCTTGTAAACACAAGATTCAGCCACACTCCTTTTGTCTTGAGAAATGTATCTGAGCATGATGTTTACATGAATCAGCTGATCAGTGTCTGGTCTGCTGTTTACATGTAACAGCTGTTAAGCAGCCAGTTCTGTGTTTACCTCAATCAGCTTTTAGGCTTCCAGTCCTATGTTTACCTATGCAGGCATGGGACTGTGCATGTTGTAACCATTTGAGTTCCACAAGAGTGTGAAATGCATTTCAGAGCAATGTGTTCCATATCCCTCTGGCACTAAAAGGGTAAGGGAGGGCTGCTGTCTCTGCTCTATAGCAGAGACATGGCAAACTGTGGTTGCATAGAAAGCTATAGGGAGATCCCAAATTCATCATCCTCAGGGATGTTAATATGTTTCTGTGAGCTCTGATAGCATTGCCAGCCATTGGAGCTTAGTGCTTGGGGCAAATAGCCACATTAACATGTGAACACCCTCAAGAATACGAAAATGGCACATTAAGATAAATTTCAGTATGCAAATGAGCCAATGGCAAAGTAGGCACTGCAACATTGTAAACCTGGTGAAGGCATTGAGAAATCACAGTGATAGTGGTGTACTTCATGTGTAATTACAGGGATAAGATTGAAAGGACATCTTAGTGCATACAAGGAGATGGATTTGAGTCCATTTTGCCATCATATTGTCAAACTGGACCATTACTTAATCTTAGTGCATCTCTCCCCCAGTTATTGATTGACACTCTTCTTAACACCAAATAATTAACCATTCGAATGCCAGATGGGTGTACAACACATTGATTTTTAACCATTTGAATACCACACTGCTTTTTACTGCTTTGCAAACCTCATTGGCACTGAAAGACCTAAAGTGGAATTATGCCCTAGGAATAAGTGGTACTTAATTTGTTCAACAGAAGGACATAGGTAGGTGTCCTTCAAACAGCAGACATTCTATCTATACACAATTACTCCATAGAAATCATTCAGGACTACTGCAGCCTACCTATTTGGAGATGTGAACTAAAGGCAGATCTATTGCAAACACAGAGAAATAGGCTGCTGTGTGAAGGACCTGTACATATATAAATCCTTCATTTAAACAAATTAAGGAACTTTTCCCCTTAAAAATATGTATTGGGAAGGGTTGTGTGTTTGTTGCTTTCTTTTTTTGTTTTTTTGTTGCACTTGAACTTTGCTGTAGCACTCACAATGACATTTTACTACATTTAGAATGATTACATGTCCCTTTAGAATTAGGGGAGGGGTTTTTATCGCTGACTAATCTCACCTACACCAATAAAGCCTATCGTTTACTGTCAGGATTTGAAAGGGATGGGCTTAAATTTCCTTTTTCTCTAGAGGGAATATCATCAGAAAACCTGCAATGTGCTGTCTTTTTCCGAGAAATTACCACACATAGAGCATAAAATGTCCGACATTTCAGTAACCCCAAATACATTTCTGAAAGAACAGCACTAGTTTTTGCCTATACCAAGATACCCACCATGGTTCAAGCTCAGTAATATGTGTAGTTCCATGGCTACCAGTGCAGTGGGACAAGGCTGGGATGATCAGTATGCATGGTTCTTTGCAGTTGTGGACAACATGATGCCCAGTAGCTGCTGCCCGACTACAACTCCCATAATTCCCCGCCAGCCATTGGCTAGAGAGGAATGATGGGAGTTGTAGTTTGGCAGCAACTGGGGAGCCTCACGTTGCCCTTTCCTCATATTCTCTGTGACTACCAGTGCACAGGGACAAGGCTGTGGGTCATATATGTGGAAAAAGAAGACAAAATGCAGTTTTCATAATAATTCTCACGGAAGGATCAAAGTGCCATTTATTACACATTTTTATTTTGAGGTAAAAGTTTTCCCCTATCCCTTGTAAGATCTAATTACATAATTAAAATGGTGCTAAGAAATCGGAGTGACTACAGAAACTATGCAAACAAGTATATAAGTAGATATTCCTTATTACTGTGTCAAGCAAATTATTTCTGTTAAACACATTAAGACCAGCTTACTTATAGTTGTAATACCTTTTTAAGATCCACTAATGGCAGTAGTGTATAACATTTAATATCTGTCAATCTAAACACATTTTGAGTCTGAATGTGCAAGTAAGAGAAGAGCCTAACATTACTAAATCGTGAGTAGATTTAGTGGCTTATATCTATTGTGAAATATTAATTCTATAGCGTTTTCAAAATACCATGCATTGCACAATGCCCTTGTCCTTAAAGTTACTGTGAATAGGGCTTACACATGATGTTAATACATCATGCACACTTGTAAATATATGTTGGTGAGCCATTAAACAAAATGAGAAATAAAGAACATCGGGATATATTTTCTTCTTCAATACAGTGTAGTAAACAAGGTCACAGTACTTCCTGATGTAACAATGACAGAAATGTCTGGATCATTGTATGTTCCACACTATGTAAGTGGAACAATTCTAGGGCAAACTTACTGTCCCATAGGGGACAAATAAAAATTCCCATTAATTAAAATAGGGGCTTTTATCCCATTGAATGTTAAAGTGGTCTCCAACACATTGCTTTGCAATGCATTGGAGCCCTCTCTAGCATTCAAGGGGTTAAAAGACAAATTTGAATCAGTGGAAATCTATTAAATGTTTATGTGTTCCCTATAGCATAATTGTTTTGTTCCAGGACTTCTACATTGTTATTTTGTGAATATGGCCCAAACAGAGCTTGACCCTAGTGTGCACATTAGTTTTACCATTAATATTCTAACAGAGCCAATGCACATAACTGTTACATAGTCTTAACACAATGGCTCAAAAAATCAGAGCCATGTTCCAAAAGACTGATCATTTGTTTGCTGTCTACAATCAAGCTGAAGTGTTACCAGATTTCATTTAAAGAGAAAAACTCATCCTCTCAGTATATTGCTTGGAACATAAGACCATGCCATTGTTGAGAGATAAAAAGAACTTGTATAATTAGTCTGAATCATACAAATCAAACTGCGTTTACAACAGTTAGGCCAAGGTACATTTGGAAAGGCAAAGGGAAAAATAATCCATTTATGAAAACAACATGTGAAATGCATGTTTTTTTAAAAGGGTAATTTGTGTTGAATATTTTGAAGAAGGATATCATTTTACAATTTCCATAATGTGTACTTGGCTGTGACTGGAAAAATCACTGACTATAAAAACTTGATTACGATGTTGTCCTGGGCACTGAGAACAAACAAAGTGGGAAAAAAGTATCTTAATTTGCTCCTAAAAGCCATGGTAGGAAAGACTTAGAAAAATGGACACTGAAACTCTGGACTGAATGCACAGATACATCACTGCACTCCAGTGGAGAGAGTCTTCAACACCAGGTGGCTATAGTTCACAGTGTGCACTAGAGTACATGATCACTGTAGTGCATACTAGTGCACACACTCTTACATTGTTGAGATTACAATACGAGCATGCCCCTTACTCCTGCCTGATAGCACATTCAGGAAATGGCATTGTCTCACTATTTCATCTATGATTTGTTTAATACATGGTTAAACAAGACCTAAAGGAAATAAACTCCCCAATATACCCACTGACTGACCCTCTGCCTCTCTTTGGCACATGCAACAATAAAGGGAGCATTTTTTGCAAAAGTAGTTTAGAAAATCGGCATAGAAATAGAAAATTGATTCTAGTACTTGTGTTCATGTGAAATTGTTTTTGTGCATTCCCCTCTCTATCTCCAGACGCCAGTGGAGTAACCGTAACAATATGTGTTGAACTATAAATGTTAGCTGTAGTTTCCTGGGGAGGCACTTAAAAATGGCTGAAGATTTATGAATAAACCCAGAAGGTCATCATATCAGTCTCCCTTAGAGGCTAAGTTTCCTGTGCTTCCTACCTCTGTATGGCCGCTGGCCAGCATGGCCTCCTGCCACTTCCTCATTGCTGACATCAGGTAACAGGCACTAGCACGGACGCCTGTTTATTAGTCTATTCTGGGTGGCCTAATTGGGTCCCGCCTCCTTCTGCTTCTTTATAAACCTCCTTAGGCCTGGGAGTCATTGCCGGTACATGGTGTTCCTGCTTGTTACTCTGACAGTACGTAAGGGCCATGTCTAATGTAGGTACAGGCAGTCCACCTATTCAGAGCATCCTGTCCAGGATGGTTTATCAAGACCAGAGAATTGACCAATTGTCTTTTGCTATGCAGACACTGTTAAATCGTATGGTTCACCCAGACCACTTTGCTCCACAACTGGTGGAGTCCCAAGCACCTGCACTGATTGTGGCTACTACCTCTGAAGGTAACATAAGTAGAGGGTTGTCTGGCTCCGCTCCTCCACCCCAAAGATACGATGGTGAACTTATGATGTGTAGGGGGTTCCTCAATCAGCTGGGAATATTTTTGGAGATGGTACCACACGCATTTCCTACTGAGCAAAGTAAGGTGGGATTCCTGATCTCTCTCTTATCCAGCAAGACATTGTCCTGGGCCAATCCACTATGGGAGATGGAAAAACCCATAGTCCACAATTTCACAGAATTTGTGGCATCCTTTCGGAGAGTTTTTGATGTTCCTTGGTGTGCAACTTCCACTGCCAAACGACTTATGACAATACGGCAGGGCGCACGTACAGTTGCAGACTGCGTTATTGAGTTCTGTACTCTGTCAGCAGAGGTAGGATGGAACAATGAAGCCTTAGTTGCCGCATTCTTCCAGGGCTTTTTTGATGCAATTAAAGACAAGACAGCAGCCTGAGACCTGCCTGGTGATCTGGAGAAGCTGATCTCAGTCACCATCTCAATTGATATACGAATCCATGAAAGGCCTTCGTTTAAGGAACAAGGACATAAGACCTTGCCTCAGTTGGCACCTAGTTTCCTATGCCCACCCTGTCCTCCCTCACCTCCCACGCCTCCTAATTCCGACCCTGCCGGGGTGGAATCTATGCAGCTAGGCTTCACGCATCTTGTGGAGGAGGAGAGGGCTTGGTGCAGGAGGGGGGGCCTTTGCTTATACTGTGGAGAGCCGGGTCATGTGTTGCATGCTTGCCCTGTATGGCCAGGAAAACGCTCACACCTAGGGTCAACTGGGGGATAGACCCTGGATGGCATTTTACAGTCCCCAGAGAGAATTCTGAAAAAACCTATTCTCAAAGTTGTACTGTCTTGGGCCTAGTCTTCAGTGATGGCTCTGACACTACTGGACTCAGGGGCTACTGGGTTTTTCATTGATGCAGACTTCGCGGTCAAACACGCTATTCCTTTGCTGCCTCTCTCGCTCCATTGGCTATTGAGGCTATTGATGGCAGAACCCTACAGCCGGCACACGTGTCACGGATTCAATAAATACACCAGGAGTCAGTACTGTAAAGTAAAACCACCTTTACTGACTGGTAATGAGCATATATATTACATATATATATATATATATATATATATATATATATATATATATATATATATATAATTAATAAAATAACAACAAGGCACAGAGGGTACCAGAAGAAGTCAGCGCTTCCTACCAGAAATAGGAGGCCCCTTGGGGGACCTCCCTGCAAGACACGAGGCAGACTGCCAATGGTAGTCTCGGAGTAGCGAGTAAGACAACACCAAGAGCACAGCAACAGAGTACTCCTAAATGAAAAGGGCAAGGGATACTCTTACTGACTCACACCTGCAGTCAGTATAGTGGGTAGAGACCATCTGGGGAGAAACAGAAAGGATGTTTGGCCAGAGCCTAGAGTTGGACTAGCCAGGGGTCAATACCAGAGTGGGACGTCCTCCAGAGCCACAGGTCTGCACCAGATTGGGTGTCTACTATGCCAAAAGATAATGCAGGAAAAATAGTCAGACAGAGCCACAGGTCAGCACTAGGATGGATGATCAGACAAGCCTAAGTCATACACGGAGCGGGTAGTCAGCCAGAGCCACAGGTCTGCAACAGATTGGGTATCTACTATGCCAAAGGATAATGCAGGAAGAATAGTCAGACAGAGCCACAGGTCAGCACCAGGATGGATGGTCAGACAAGCCTAGGTTATACACGGAACGGGGAGTAAGCCAGAGCCATAGGTCTGTACAAGATTGGGTGTCTACTATGCCAAAGGATAATGCAGGAAGAATAGTCAGACAGAGCCACAAGTCAGCACCAGGATGGATGGTCAGAAAAGCCTAGGTCATACACTGAGAAGTCCAAAGAAATCAACAACTGCATCAGACACCAAGCTAAGGGTGACTGCACTGACTATCCTTCACCCCTTTAAATCCACCCAGGAAGTAGCAAGGAGGAGTCTCAGGTAAACCCAGGTATAAGGAGCACTAGCGTCACTCAAACAAACACACACCTGCATATGATGAGGCAGAATAACATGTGTTGTGACCAGCGTCATTACGAACATCTGTACCGTTTGGGAAAAGGACACGGCTGCAGGAGGCACAAGACACGGTCCGGCCACAGGCACGGCGAGATGCAGGTAGTAACACCGGAGCGCCATTCCCTGATCCAGTTCCTAAGCAGCACCCAGCCAGAAGATGCTGGAACTAAGGTAGGCACTGTGACAACACCTTACTCATGAGACTCACTCCTTGTCTCAAAGGGTAGGGGCACTCCATGTGGAGACACAGCAGTTCCAGGTGATATATTCTCCCCAGCATGCCGTCATTCTGGGTTTTCCCTGTTTGCAGACTTACAACCCTAGAATTGACTGGCAGACCTGTGATATCCTGTCATGGTCACCTCTATGTAATAAATTTTGCCTCCAACAGCCTAGGAGAAGATTGTGTACCTCTACCTCGTCATCTACTGAGAACCAGTCCTGCAAGGAGGCATTTAAAAAGGTAGAGGCAAGTACATTGCCCCCACACAGGCCTTATGATTGTACTTTTGATCTGGTTCCGGGGACCAGACCTCCTAGGGACCGAGTTTATCTCTTGTCATTGGAGGAGAATAAAGCCATGGAAGATTATGTGGAGGACTCTCTAGCCAGGGGCATTATCCGGAAGTCTTCTTCCCCTGCGGGTGCAGGCTTTTTTTTTTTTCATTAAGAAGAAGGATGGGGAGCTTAGACCATGTATTGATTTCAGGGGCTTAAATAAGCTGATGGTAAAGAACGCTTATCCAATTCCGATGATCACTGAGCTATTCAATCATATCAAAGGCTCAACTGTTTTCACAAAACAGGACTTGAGGGCCACATACAATTTGGCACGAATAAGAGAGGGTGATGAATGGAAGACAGTGTTTAACACCCGGAGCAGGCACTGTGAGTATTCGGTAATGCCTTTCGGATTGTGCAACGCATCCTCTGTCTTCCAGGAGTTCATTAGTGACATTTTAAGAGACCTACTTCAGAGTTGTGTTGTAGCATATTTGGACGATATACTCATCCATTCTCCCACCTTGGAGACACATAGAGCAGATGTAACACAGGTTCTACAACTGTTTAGAGAGAACAAGTTGTTCTGAAAACCTGAGAAGTGTGAATTCCACAAATCCCAGGTGACCTACTTGGGATACGTGATTTTATCCATTGGCCTAGCCATGGATCTGCAAAAACTGTCTGCTTTCTTGCAGTGGCCTCTTCACATGGGGCTACAATCCATACAGAGGTTCCTGAGCCTCAATTATTATATGAAGTTCATACAAAACTTTTCCTCAGTCATGAAACCACTCACAGATATGACTCAGAAGGGTGCGAATCCTTCAGTCTGGGTATCTGAAGAGCTTCAGGCCTTTGAGGACTTGAAGTCCGCCTTTGCGAAGACCCAATATTGTCCCACCCAAATTCCACCCTACCATTTACCCTGGAGGTGGATGCCTCGGAATCTGGTGTAGGTGCTTTGCTGTCCCAGAGTGCGGGCCCTGGGAGGCAATTGCTGCCTTGCGTTTTTTTCTCAAAGAAACTGTCAAAGGCTGAGAGTGTATATGATGTGGGTGATTGTGAATTGCTCTCTATCATCCTGGCCTTGAAAGAATGGCGTTACCTGTTGGAGGGCATAGTGCAGTCAATTCCTCCTCCCGGAACTCACCCTTTCTGATTAACTATGGAGTACAACCATTGCTGCTGCCAGAGTCTTTCGAGGTTCAGAATATTCCTGCTCTGGAGGAGCACTTGAGAGCACTCCGCTCCACATGGGTACGGGTTCAGAGATCCCTGCAGAATTCCACGTTGCACTATAATAGACCAGTGTTCCAGGTGGGAGAGAGAGTATGGCTGTCCACATGCAATCTCCATCTCCAGGTGCCTTGTAAAAAGCTGGATCCCCAATTTGTGGGCCCTTTTCAGGTTCTCCGCAGGATTAACCCCATAACCTATGCCATTGAACTCCCTGTTAATATGCGCATCTCCAAGGCTTTCCATGCGTCGATACTGAAACCATTGGTCTGTTACAGATATACTACTGCTCCTATCCATCCCAGACTTGTCCAAATGGGGGACCGTGAGGAGTATGAGGTACAAAGTATTTTGGATACTCGCTGGGTCAGAGCCCAGGTACAATATCTGATGCATTGGAAAGGATATGGACCTTAGGAGCGTTCCTGGTTTGCTAAGAGAGATCTATATGCACCAGCCCTTCTCCGTGAATTCCACTCCCACACCTCTAGTGCTGGTCCTCCTCCGTGGAGGATAGGTCGTTAAGGGGGGGTACTATCTCTCTTAGAGGCTAAGTTTTCCTGTGCTTCCTACCTCTGTATGGCCGCCGGCCGGCATGGCCTCCGGCCACTTCCTCATTGCTGGCATCAGGTAACAGGAACTAGCACAGAAGCCTGTTTCTGGACCTATTCTGGGTGGCCTAATTGGGTACTGCCTCCTTCTGCTCCTTTATAAACCTCCTTGGGCCTGGGAGTCATTGGCCTTACGTGGTGTTCCTGCTCGTTACTCTTGCTCTCCATTGTGACCCCTGTTTACCTGAGAATCTCGCTCTGTATATGACCTCGGCTTGTCTGACTACCCACATTGGATCTGACCTGTGGCTCTGTTTGACTACTCGCTCTGTGTATGACCCCAGTTTGTCTAACTACCCACATCGGTACTGAACTGTGGCTCTGGCTGACTACTTGCTCTGTGTATGACCCCGGCTTGTCTGACTACCCACATCTGTTCTGACCTGTGACTCTGGGTGACTATTTGCTCTGTGTATGACCCCGGCTTGCCTGACCAGTGGCCCTGCTGTTATAATAAATAAAGGTGTTTGTATTTTATCTTTGTTTCTGTCCTTCTTTGCCTGATTACCTTGACACATCATAAGGCTTGTTTTTCCTTGTGGCTTGGGAGGATGGGGGAAGGAGGCTTGAAAAAAGAAGGGCAGGCCAGGTAGAGTTGAAGAAAGGGGAAGGGGGTTGAGGCATAAAGGTGAGGTGGCCTAGGGATTGTTAGTTTATTTGTACTTGCTTTCCTGTTTGATTACCTGGAATTTTGCAGAAGCAGTTTAGGAAATTGGCTTAGAAATAGAAAATGGATTCTAGTACTTGTGTTCATGTGAACTTGTTTTTGTGTATTCTCCTGTTTGCAGACTCCAGTGGAGTAACTGTACCAAAATGTGTGGAACTATAAATGTTAGCTGTAGTTTCCTGGGGAAGCACTTATAGTGGGATACTGGAACTACAAGGAAGGGGCTACAGATCCTGAAAGTGAGAGCTAGTGGCACATGCAATGAGTGCAGTCATGTTACAGCACTGTTGATAAGCTTTGGACTCGGTACTTGTAGACCAAGTACAATGAAACATGGTGGCAGCAGTCTTGGCAACACAATAGGTGAAGTTAACAAAAAAGAAAAGAACAAAATAGGAGATATATATGTATGCACAACTCCTAAACAGTTGCACCTCTTCCCACAGTTCACTCTCAATATCTAAAAATTATGTACAATTAGCAGTATAACAAATACATAATGTAAAGACAAAAAATAAGAGAGAAAAATTCCCAAAAATAGTGTAGATACAGATACGTTTTCTTGTTGCTTCGAGTCAAATGCTGCACGCTCAACATGGGTTGGGTCCCCACTCAAAAAGACAAAAACTACAAAAAATACAAAAAGCGGCACTAAGTCCTAAGTGTGCAAGGGGAGGGGGAGAATGTCCTCATTAGCATGCAGGATGGTTGAAATGCTGATGATGTGCAGGAGATGCCCTCCCTTACACATCTCTATCAGTTCAACAACTCAGACGCTTCAGTGAATTTCTTTGAAATGCATTGCATACTCCTCTGGCATTCAAAGGGTTAATCAAGTTTTTTTTTTTTTTTTTTTTTCCCATCATGCTTTCTAGTGGTTTGTGACTAGACTGTGCCATTATTTCCTGACATATAAAAAACATATAAAAAATAGCATGGGCCCGTTGTAATATTGGGTGTGTTCCAACTTTATTCAAGTGGCTGTTTCCACATGTAAAGATATATCCTCCTTTTCAGTATATTTCTTTATTGCCCGAGATATTGACCTTTAAAGTTATGCTGGTGATGTCAGTTCTGTACTGGCTGCAGGATAGCTCTGTCCCACAATCTGTTAATCTTCCTCTGTTCCCCTCCCCAAGTGGTGCCTCCTTCCCACCTCCTTTTATGATGGAGGATTCAGACATATGACCTGGAACTCTCTGTTGCAAATGCACTTCCAGGTCATTGTACAGTCACAGACTGAGAGCGTTCATGCACCCAGTCCTTAATAAAAAGTGCCAGTCCACTTGCCGAACTAACAGAGGCAAGCGGATTTGCACTTTTTACAAAGGAATGCGTACATGAACTCACTCAGTCAGTGTCTGTACAATGATCTGGATGCGCATTTGCATGAGACCTCGCCAGGTCATATGCCAGAATCTTCCATCATCAGAGGAGGTGGGAACGAGGCACTACATGGGGAAGGGAACAGAGGAAGATTGACAGGCTGCAGAATATAGCTGTCATGCAGCATGTACAGAAGTTACGTCACCAGCATAACTTTAAAAGGCAATATCTCAGGAAACAAAATATTATATTGAAAAAATAAAACAGAAAACAGATAACAGTTTCAGTACAAGGGAACTTCAAGATGAAGACAAGTTTACTAGAGGTGAGAGTTTCCCTTTAACAAGAAATTTATAACTTGCAACTCCTCTTTGCAAGCTTATAAACTGATTTTCCATCTCCCCTTCCTTCCATATGGCCATACAGTTTTCCTGGAGACATCTTCAGTTGCAGTGAAATCATCTCAACTGTACACAACTGAGTGTCTTTCAGTACAGGATCACTCAGTATGAGTGTGCATAGCCTTACAGCTGCTTGTTACTGCTCATAATTCCCTTTCTGAACTTAACAGCTACCTTTAGAAGAAATTGAGCACTGTAGACATGAGAATCCTGCTTTGACCACAGTCACAGGGTGCATCTCTTCATGACGTGAGCAAGTTGTCAGCTTTCTGAATATTTCAGACTACTGTAAATGTATCACTCAAAGATTTGGTAGCTTTTACAAGCATATCCAATATTGTTAAAATGTGGTCTTTCATAAAAGAGTAACTTGTTTAAGCATTATTATATATATATGGATCCCTTCTATGATATAGCAAAACAGGCTTCTTCAGCAGAAGTTTTAAAGGAGCAGTAAACTATTTTTTATGAAAAAATATATATTGTAGGGATTTTCCTACTGAGTAAAATAAGGGTTCTCCCACTGCCAAGAGATTTATATTTCCAGAATTATTACAGTTTAGATCTATGTTTTTTACATCAGCAGTGCCCTCTAGTGGTCAAATTCTAATTAGTTTTTCTGTTAGATTCTAATGGAGAGGAAAGTCAGGAAAGTCAGACACATACAGTTCTCCATAGAATGTGATAGAAACTGCCTTTCACTTCCTGTCAGAACTATCAGGAAGTAAACAGTAAATTAATTTCCTGATTATTTGAACTGATATAATTTTTTAATAAAACAAATGACCTTGTTTTATTCAGCAGGAAAAGCTCTATCAAATACATGTTTTCATAAAAAAAGGTTACTGTTCCTTTAAGGCTTGTTATTGCATGCTCTATCTCTACCATGGATTAAAGTAGCCATCCTTTCTCAAAGTAACTCTAGATCATTTCCTTCATTAAACAATTGCTTGCTGTGTGTCATGTTAAGGTTAGTAGTGGGTATTTTTGCTCCTTCCACCATTTGCCTGTGTCTAGTTCCCTTTGCATCCTCGTGGAGACTTATGTAGAATGCAAAGGTTTAAATGTCCCATTAAATTCAATGGAAATTTTGGTTCCATTGAATTAAATAGGGTGGCATAAATTGGTTTGCCCCAGAATTACTCTACTTTTTTTTTTGCTTGCTGTGTGTCATGTTAAGGTTAGCAGTGGGTATTTTTGCTCCTTCTACCATTTGCCTGTGTCTAGTTCCCTTTGCATCCTCGTGGAGACTTATGTAGAATGCAAAGGTTTAAATGCTCCATTAAATTCAATGGAAAGTTTGGTTCCATTGAATTAAATAGGGTGGCATAAATTGCTTTGCCCCAGAAATACTCTACTTTTTTCTGCCTATGGCATTAAATGTGTACAGAGAAAGTGACAGTAGCTTTAATATCTATTACTTGGCCTGCATTTAAATTAATCATTACATTTTTATCTGAAGATAGATTTTAATTAATAAATTAGATATAAATTAGTTACATTGTAACTGAAAATGTGTATTACAATCTCACCCTTTACAAACAAAAACTTGCCCATACATATCAGAATTGAAAGTACCTTCACTAATCTGGGAGCAGGCCAGTGTAGACCTGATTACACAAACAAATGGATAAATGCATTTCCAAATAAAGACATTTTCTTCATACTGTGTCTTAGCACTTTCATAATACTTTTCATAAGAATTACAAAGCCATACCTATACAGTGATTGCATTTGCCTGGAAATGTTAATGGGGCTTAGCCAAAACAATGATCAAGAGACACTGGAAGGCCCCACAGGATGCACAGAGAAATTAATTCTTGTGGGATTCTACTTGGAATTTAGTATTATTAGATTATGAGTGAGAAGGTAATAGAGAAATAACACTCATTGGTCATCTTAAAGGGATAGTAATACCTAAAATGTAAAAAAAAATATGTTGTAGAGTTTATCCCCCTGAGTGAAACAAGAGTACTCCCACTGCTGAAAGATGTTTCATTCAAAAGTTATTAATTTTCAAAGTTGAATTTTTTAGGTGCAATATCACAGTGGCCTGAAATTGTACAGTGGCGCTGTTGATACACCATCCTATGGAGATTTATGGTCCTGAGACCAGAGCTGTCCATAGGATCGTGTAGCAACAGCGCCACTGTACAATTTCAGGCCACTGTGATATTGCACCTAAAAAATTCAACTTTGAAAATTAATAACTTTTGAATGAAACATCTTTCAGCAGTGTGAGTGTCCTTGTTTTACTCAGGGGGATAAACCCTACAACATATTTTTTTTTACATTTTAGGTATTACTATCCCTTTAAAACTGAGCAATAATAAAAGTTTATTTGGGCAAAGATATTGCATCCACCTTTGTTAATACAATATAGAAGTGAAGAACATCATATACCATAAGCACAGAGTTGTATACACTAGATAGTAAATTATCCATTGAGACCAGTTAGAAAATGTGTCTCAAATACTGGGTCTTCATGACTATTTTGTATGTGATAGGTTTAAAGATATAGATCATAATCATATAACCCAAAACATAAATTAAAAGCTGGAGTCCTAGAGGGATGGGGAGCATTTTTATTATTTTACTAAAAGAGTATTATGGAGAGACTGGATGTTGCCCAGTAAGCAGAGCCCCTGCAGGGATTTCTTGTCCTGGACATGCTGGAGGCAGGAACAGATGGCTGATGCTCACCGGTAGGCCAGTGGCTGATGCTCACCGGTAGGCCAGTGGCTGATGCTCACCGGTAGGCCAGTGGCTGATGCTCACCGGTAGGCCAGTGGCTGATGCTCACCGGTAGGCCAGAAATGCAAGTGAATTTAGTTCTTGAAGTGGCTGGTTTTAGAATCACCAGACAAATCCCCCTCCAGGAATCCCCTCCAGAAAAAAAGCCAACATTTGAAGGAGGGTAGAACAGAACCACCTTTATTTGTTGTGAACTGCACCTTTTTTACACTACCACCTGGCATCCTGGAGTCAAATTAAGACTTGGAAAAGTGCTGATACAGTGTCCAATCAGCGGGTGCCCAAGGGGACCATTCAGAGACAGTACTTTAGTCTCCAATCAGAGCACCCCACTTTTCCAATCCAGGAAAAAGTTGTTGAAATAGAACTGCTCTCAAAACAGAGATTAATTAGTATTCCTTTCTTGCCACTCTGCAGTATGCTTCCTGTCCCAAGCCCTAACAGTAACTGATAGTTTCAGGCTCCAGGATCCTATGTACACAGAATGCACAGAAATTCATAACCCAAGGGATACTTAACACAGGGACACCGGTTTTTATCAGTATTTATACAAGGGGTTCACCTCTTTCTCTACAACTTTTTCCCTCCCCCCACAGACCCACTGTAGACTCTCATGTTTTACAAGAATACAAGTGTTCCCAAGTCCTAGCAAGTCACAGAGCCCTAAATGAGGGGATGTTTGGTGAAATGTCCATCCTTCCTGGCCCACCCCTTTTGTCCCACTCCTCAAACCAAAACTTAAAGGTTTGAGGAGCAGTGGAAACCCAGGTAGTTCCGGGTGAAAAGTATCATCTGTTCTATGAACTGGGGGCCCCAGAATACAGGTGTTGGTGGGCTTCAGCCCTAGGGCAGCACATGACCAATCTCTTCTCCCAAATGTAGTCCTCTGTAAACATCCAACAGGGCCAAAGGAAACAGCAGAGGGAAAAACCTCTGGATATGTCCCCCTCTCTTGGGTCACCCTCTGGTATGTGTACCTTGAGCCCAATGTCTCCCAAATCCATGAAAAGATGTTTATGCCAAGGTGCCCATTCTGGCACCCACCTCTGGACTGGAGGTTTCCATTATGTCACAAGAGTGGTCAGTCCTTTGGCACTCCCATAGACTACTCTCTCGGCCCCCTTCCAAAGGGGCTAATACAGGAATATGGAGCACTGAACTCTGCCATCTCCTCCTGCATCTGCCATGCTGGTGGTTTGATGGGGCATAAGGATGTCTGCCCCATAGTCACCCTCCCAGGAAACTTCCTCCCGTTTCATAACACTTTATGCTACTTGACCTTGGACTTCTGGGTCCTCCATTTCCTTATCCTACAGGGGCTGTTGGGGAGTAGCATCATCCTGCTGGCTTCAATCCTCCAGAACCTCCTCCAGTACCATAACACACACTGACAGCAGTCTTTCACCTTTCTCACTTTTTTCTCATATTAGGGCTTGTCTGGGTTCTCTTTCAATGCAGATGATTGTGGACACAGACTGGCTATCTGGCAACCTTTTCTGGCTTTCACCTCCACCTTCTCTGCTACCATGCTCTGGAGTTCTGCCTCTCCTTCTGATTCGGGCAGCTCCCATGTCCACTTCATCTGGTAGAAGAATTCCTCCTTCTCTTTGAGCACTAAACTTTTGCTGGGGGTCTCTGTACTTTCCTTGGCTTTCCTCAATCAAAGTTCTCTCCAGATATAGAGGTATTCTCAATCTATCCCTATCTTTTGGCCGATCAGGAAACTCCTCCTGCTGCATCTGGCATAAATGAAAGCTCAACTGGCCATCTTTCAATTAACTCATCTTGCCGATCAATCGAGTCTTCCCCAAAATCTATATTATACAGAAAAGCATCTTCCACCAGGCCTCCTGGATATGCCTCTTGTCACGCATCTGCACCTGGATATTGTGTGCATAGGCCACCAGTGGAGTTCCACCATCTAGATTGTTTTAACAAAGAGCAAAATTATTCTTCTGGTTCTGCTTCAGCACAAACTAGATCCTCCAACTGATAGCACCAATCCTCACAGAGGTCCTGACCCAGCATGCTGCACTGTCTCTACAACAAGGTGGCTTGCCAGTCTGGAAAAGTCACTACATAAGGAAGTGCTGGCCTGTATAAATCTTAGGCATGAGTAACAGTCCCTCAGATATTGTTGCTGCTCCCAGGCTGCAATCTCCCAGCCAAAGGTGACAGTCTTCTGATAGGTCTCCTCAGTGAAATCTGCTCATAGAAAGTTGCACATCTCCTGCACATGATTGTCCACACTTTTTTATCTTGGCCATAGTTCTGTTGCTTCCTATGGTGCTTCCTGATCTCTTGGCTGAAACCAGTTGTGAAGAGATAGGGGGTTTCGCAGTCAGTAGACATCCTCTGTGGGTTCTTGTACTGCATCAGACAGGAGGCAGGAACAGATGGCTGCCACTCACCAGTAAAAAAGCATGACAAGTCAATTTAGCTCTTGCAGTGACTGGGATGGAAATCGCCAGCTAAATCCATCTCTGTATGCATTAAAGTTATCACATCTGACTGTCTATAGCAGAACTTGACTCATGGACTAGGTACTAAGAGCTTGATTCAATAACCAGTGGTAAAAAAAAAAAGTACCATCGGTAGTTTCAAGTCAGTGTCAGGTATTCCATCACCTGCACTGTGACATATTACCGGATGGTAAAAATACAATACGGGAGCTAAATTTGTGCCCATTGAAATCAATTACAAAGTTGATGAATTTGCATTTCAATTACATGGCTAGTAACATGCATTAAGGGAATCACTTTTTTTGGCAGACATTATTTCCTAGAGAATATGGAGCTGAGTACCCTAACACGTGTGCCTAACCACTGATGTGTAAGCGAAATGTAAAAAAATTTGTAAAAATGCATAAGTAGGGATCCCTAAACAAGTGACCCATACATGTATTGATATGGCACCCTAAGCTCCATATCAATACATCCAAAGTATCAAAAAAATTTGTATAAAGCAAAAAAAAAAACCTTTGAATGCTAGTGGGGTATGCAAAGCATTGCATACCTCACTGGTACTCAATTGGTTAATCCCCAGATAGCTAACACCATCCAATTAACATTACACACTTGCCTGTAAATTCAATTTCCAGCAGGGTCTTCTGCACCCTGATCTTACTCTTTAATTCTTCTTCAGTAAGCTACTATCTTCTTCTTCATCTGTCATCTTCTTTTTTCTACTTTTCTTCATCTGTGCTCTTCTTTGGTCATCTTCTTTAAAGTTATTGTTGCACCTGAAAAAAAGATATAGTTATTAAAATGAATACTGACATAAAAGTAAAAAAAGACAATAATCCCCCCTCCTTGTACCTTTTGGACCGTTGCCCTATCCCAACTGAGGGAAATTTGAATAGGAACTAGCTTTTATATGGCCAGTACCTGTTCAATAAGGTTTCCATACTCCCATTGGCTGGGATGTGGGTTTATGCAGTAACCACATCTCCCAGCCAATTAGCTTATGGCAGTTTATTCATCCCTCCAGCTAGAAGCTGATTGGTTGAGAGGTGTGGTTACTTTAGGGCATGTTTTGTGCCCTGGGTCACCCCATATCTCAGCCAATGGGAGCATGAGAACCATTTTGAACAGGGACTGGCCATGCAAAAGCCATTCCCTATTCAAATTTCCCTCATTTGGGATCCGGCAACCGAAAGGTACAAGGAGGGGGCAGCATAACTTTTATGACAATATTAATTTTAATAACTATATTTATTTTTCGGGTGTAACACTAAGTATCAAGTGGAAGAGCAAAAAAGAGCACAGATGAAGAAAAAAAGATGACAGGTAAAGAAGAAGAAAGAAGAAGATGGAAGCTTATAAAAGAAGAATTAAGAGGAATACCAGAGTGTAGAAGACCAAGGTGGACTTCAGACTGTTGTAGTTCTAGTGTAGGGCCAAGGGAGGGTAAGTGTTTTGGAGGGTGACTGTGTTTTGTAGCTCACTCTGTGTTAGATACTGTGTCAAACACAGAGCTTTAGCTGATTTCTTTTGACGTTCCCATTTTTCACTCTATTTAGATTGAGTTATGGGAATAAAAAAAACACAACAAACATTGGGCCACAAGTTAGGTTCTATGGCCAATGCTCATCTAAGTTCATGTTGGTAGGTCAATTGAATTTTGACAGTACCACTTTGTGTGGAACATTCAGGGTTCATTTTTGACGTACCGTGTGTTTTATCTGAGGTGATTGAATCGAGCCCTAAGACAGCTGTTTGTTCCATGTTTTCACTGCCAAAAATGTAATATGTGTCTTCTGGAGCTATCAGCATTAGATATGAGCAAACAATTTGTTTAGCAAATTGATTCAGAGAACACAGAAAATGTTTACTCCATTTTAAATAATTATTTACAGACAGTGGGTTGTTAAGTTAAGAATTAAGGGAGAGAGAAAAGAGTACATGAAAGAGTGGAGGTTGGCGCAGGTGTGCTGAGAAAAGAGAGAGATAGATGGGATGGGACACAAAGGGTTAATAATTAAAATGGTTCAAACCCATTTAAGGGTTAAACAAGTTTATGTTAACTGGAAATTGTAGACATTCAAAGTAAGCCGGTTTCCATTTTCTATAAGTCAGTAGTTGCTTTTTAAGAGCGTTTTCATTCTACTATTTTTATTTCAATCGGCCGGTGTCAGTGATTGACAGAGTGCTTTTGGGGTGCAGCTATACTATGTATTATAGCCCTGTGCCAGCAGATTATACGCCTGCTGACAGAGGACTAAACTATTTCTTTTGCATCCCTGATATCTGTGCATTTGCATGCTTGCTGAGATGCCACCATGTCTGTTGCTTGTACTAGTCCTGAGGGGCACTTTTCTCTTGTTGCTTTCTAACTTCACCAGGACATGCTTTCTCAACTTCGATCTTCAACTACTCCTAACAGTTGAGGCACTTTGTTATATTTCATTATATTTGTTCAAGTACTTTAATCCATCTGTGCTCAAGTATGGAAATACTTATTATTTAAAACTTGCACTGTTGGGAGAACTCAAGAACCACCTTATGTTCAAAAGAAAACTGGAGAAATCAGCTGCACTGTATCCTTTATAATAATTTGCTAGGATGTTTGTCAGAAACCGTCATGCGCAGTAAAGACTGCCCGAATGCACAGAATGCTGGGAGGTCAGGACAGGACATATGATATTTAAAAAGGGACAACCCCTATTCATTTTAGGTGATAATGTCCCTTTCATATTTTTACTTGTCTTAGTACTTAGCTTTGTCATAATGTTCAGTGTCTTTTAATGTCAATACATTTCTAAAAGCCAAAAAATGTAAACCCATTGAAAGCTCGTGAGACCTAAGACACTGCTTCTCTAAGTGATGAGGTTTCTCTAGCCTGTTATGGTAGTCGAGAAAATGTTTTCCAATGTAAATGTTCAAATGTACATTCTTTACTCAGGTCAGAGACTAAAATCTGTCCCAAAATGTTTAACAAACTTGTCTTTATGTAGAGCCAACATTCTTCAGCTCACCCTCTGCTGATCTGTAGGCATCTGTTTGAAGTTATATTTGCTGGCATTCCTGAGTTTTGTCTCGCTCTTTTGCTAAGGTTTATTCACCTTCATTTCAAAATCGGTTTTCCTGGGGTTGCTGTTTTCTTTCTTATACTCACAATTGCTACAAAATGATGTTATTAGCTAGCATTAGTTAATATTTCAAACATACATGCACACACAACTCAAATGATCTATGTTTGTTTTGCTACAAATGTTGTTTAACTCAGTGGAGTAAATCTGCACCCTGTGTATCTTTCCCCAGAGATGATTTGTTAATGAGTGCTGATTTCATTTTTTTTTTCTTATACCTACAATATATCTGTCACACACAAACATATATATATATATATATATATATATATATATATATATATATATATATACTAAAACCCTTTGGAGTGTTGGAGAAATGCTTCAATAAAATCCTTTTGCTTCAATCAATTATATGTCTGCCAGGGCTGTCCCAGTGCTTTAGCTGAATATATCTTATAATTCCTTTTATGGAAATGGGCACATATCATTATATTTCATTAGTGTGCCACTGTCAATCTTTTGCCTATATATATATATTTTATATATATAATAGTTCAGTATCAACAAATATATCTCAGACAAGGACCTATAGCCTGACCCAGAATAATGCATGGTTACTACCTAGTCTCGACCCACTTTTCCTTTTTCCAGCCCACAAGGAGATTTTCCATCAGCAGTGTCCAAACCAGTGCTTAGAGCATTAGGTAGACCATAATTTAAAGAGCAAGTAACACATTTTACTTAGCCCTATGGGACAGCATAAGGCTGCACTGTGAAGCCCCAAAATAGCTCCTATCTGCTGTTTAGGTGGTCAGAAACGTGACCACCTTGGCTGGAACACATCTCAGTTGTTTGTGTCTCTCAGTAGCAAACACCTGAGTTGTGCCAGCAATCTGCAAGCACACACAATGCTGGCCTTTCTAGCCTGATATAGAGGGTCTATGAGAAGCTGTTTTGCACAGGGCAGGAAACTGAACTGTGAGACTTCAATTTTGCATGTCAGTCTCTTTACATGGGAACAATGGAGATGCAACATTGGTTGCTGCTTTTATTGTGAAACATTACTATCCCTTTAAACCTGAAATACTGAGGTTTCCAAATCCAAAATTATTTTGGTGAACCTCCTAAATAAATACTAGATTGAAGTTGCCAGTTTTATGTAATTTTTTCTAGAAATATCCCCAACAGACTTCAGTGGGAATCTGTGAGATAAAATCTGTGACAATATTTATCACCTGCAATGGAATTTTGACTTATGTACTTTTATTGCGCAAGAGACATAAAATTACACAGGAAACTGACCATGTGCCACTGTCTCAGACCTTAAGAAGCCTAGGGAAACATGTTTGTGTTAGGCAAAATGAATCAAAATGTTGTTTAGGCTGTAGTCAAGAAAACATTCTATACAGAGGATATTCCATACATTCACTGGAAACAACAGTACTTATGTACATACCTGGGAACTCTCCGGATTTGCCCCGGAGACTCCGGTTCTGACAGAGCTTTACCAGGTCTCCGGGGCAGAGGCAGATTCCTCCGGATGTGGGGAGTTTCTATTGAAACTCTGCCACATCTGCTCTTTCTCCTGCTGTTCCTCTGTCCCCAGCCCTCTGTGTGACACCTTTAACCCTTTGAGTTTCAGAGTGGTACGGAATGCATTGCTTTGCAATGCATTCCGTACCACTCTGACACTCAAAGGGTTAAGCACCCACCCCCCCACTCGCATCAAGCCCCGCCCCTTTTTGACGCGATTAGCGTCATTTTTTGTCACCCCCTGCTGAACAGAGGACTCCCCTCCGGGTAGCCCTCACCTGGAAGTTCTCAGGTATGCTTATGTAAGAAGATAAAAAGGTGTTGTTCTGGCACATATCAGCTGCACAAATGGGGAAAAATAGAAAGTTTCAGAATTCACATTGATTTAAATGGGGTTTTAACATTAAAGATGTCTCCAATGCATTGAGAAGCAATGTGCTGGAGACCTCCCAGCTATTCATAGGGTTAAAAGACACATATCAATTTGAACTTTAATTTCCCCTATAGTACACATGGCTTGATCCAGAACTGCACCTCTTTGACTTACTGAATATGTTTCTTTTTAATTTTGTTCTGAATGTATCAAACAGCAGAATGACTCACATGGTTAGGAGCCCTGGGTACATTGCATGGAATCATGCTGCCTAAAGGCAGGTTTCTTTGTTTTCATCTATTGTTTTTTAAAGAAACACAAATACTAACTATGCACGAATTCAAACACCGAACACAACATTAATTTAAAATAAATTATAGTGTAGCTAATCTACAAATGTACTCCATTTTTTTAATTTGCTGCAAGGGGGATCTGTAAAGTTTTGGTAGGCTTGCAGACAGGATAACCATTCTGCTTTACATCTCTCCAAGATTTGTAGCTGTAGATGTGTTTTTTATCACCAGTCATCTGGAAGAGAGCATAAGACCATATGGACCTAATTCAGCAAGCTAAAGAAGTGTAATTCTGAAGCAAGCCAGCTATACAATAGGGCACAAATAAACACAGATAAGCAATGCATTGAATATCTCTCAAGCATTCAAGCTCCCTATTAACTGGGATGGGCAAAAATTTTTGACTCAAACTGAAATCGATTAAAAATGGCACTTTCTGCTTGGTGAAAAAGTGCTGTTTTGCCACTTTTTTGCCTAGCTCATTGCATTGAAATCAATGGGTGGAACATTTTTTCTCCATCACACCAAAGTTTTCTCTAGTTTTCTACAGCCATATACAAGGGTGTCAGGCTCTTACAGCAGCCATTCTGTGTGTTTGAGAGGAGAAAGCAGCATGTCTTGAGCTAGAGAAGACAGACAAATAAAGGGGAATTGAAGCTTATTTTATGTAATCATTTAGTACAACATTTGTTCTCTGTAGTAGGGGAGGGGCATACCTCCCAAGTGTCCCTCTTTAGGAGGGACAGTCCCTCTTTGAGCCCCAAATCCCTTCATCCCTCTTTCACACCATAGTGTCCCTCTTTTTAGGAGATGAGACTGTGTGGTGTGTATATAAGTGTATCACATTGCTCCATATCCATAAAACTCACATTTATATTTGTTTAAACATCATTATATTTGTTTATAAATTCTCTCTCTGTGTAAATAAATACTCTAGATAATTTATTCAGTCACACAAAGAGGTGTCAGTAGGTCATGAAATCACCTATAAATTCTTGGTAATGCCCCATCCACCATCCACACCCCCAGCAACACCCCCGAAAACAAAAGTGTCCCTCTTTGGCCATTTGAAATGTTTGGAGGTATGGAGGAGGTTGACCCAAAATACCCCAAAATTTAGTGTGACTGACTGGCAAGACACAGGCAGCTGGGGACCAAATTGCTTGCTGATTTTGCTTTCATTGTCTCTGTGCTGGGGAAGTCTGGGGAAAGAAGTTGTTGATTTTTTTATTTGTACGTATGTATGTATGTATATCTTTATTTATATGGCGCCACACAGTGTACGCAGCACCTAACAATAGACATATGTTACAATAAATAAGAGGGGATGAAATAAGTGCGACATTCATAGAAACAATGGGAGAGAGGTCCCTGCCCCAAGGAGCTTACAGTCTAAATTATTTAGTTATATATATTTTTTGGACTAACTGTGATAAAATAGGGTTGACAAATATTTTTTTTTTTAAATACATAAATAATTAAACAAATAAATATATTAGACAGCTGACTGGGAGCCTGTTGTGAGCTCTGTGACTGAAGTAGACTTGATAGTCAGCAGAAGACATTGAGAATTTTGTTGAGGACCCAGGCAAGACATCGCACTCCAACAGTTGTGTACTGTAGACAGTAAAAACACACAAAGTAATTGAGTAATGTCTAGCATATGCACAAGCGGGAGGGAGAAAGGTGAAGTAGTGGAGGGACATGAGAGTAAAGTAGTGGCACAAAAACTGATTCTAGCAATCGTTGCTGTAGCATGTGCAATAAATGATGATGATCCCTTTCCTCTCGGGGTGGATGCAGTGTCTCAAGGTCCCACCAATCACACCACATCAGTCCCCCACCTCCACTACCAAACATATTTATTTTTTTAATCACTTGACATCATCATGAGTATGTCCCAGTTTCACTTAAGCAGGAAGCAAGTGTTGTGGGCAAAGAAAAACATGCACTGTGCATGCTAAAACATTTTTCAAGCTATATGTTGCTGTGGGACTCACAGCTTTGACTTCCAGCTACTTATTTCTCCACTGCAGCCCTCAGAAGAAGTAATATTGTGCAAGGAAATGTTGCACCATTTTAAACATAGGAGAAAAATGTGTTGAAATTGGAGAAAAATGTGTTGGAATAGGAAAAAATGTGTTGGACTAGGAGAAAAATATGTTGGTATAGGAGAAAAAAGTGCTGAATAGGTGAAAAATTTGTTAGAATAGGAGAATAATGTGTTGAATAGGTGAAAATGTGTTAGAATAGGAGAAAAATGTGTCGGAATAGGCAAATAATTTGCTGGAATAGGCGAAAAGGAGGACAATTTTGCACTGGAGAAAAGGAGAAAACTTTCATGAAAAAAGAGAAAAATTGTCAGTTTTTCACAAAAAGTCATGCAGGAAATTTTTCTCACTTTTCGCCCACCCCTATCTTTTAATGAGAATTTGATAACTCTTTGTGTGTCCCCTATGGTGAAATTGCTTTGTCCCAGAATTGCATATCTTTAGCTTGTTGATTTAGGCTCTATGGGCGGAAAGCAGGAATCATGTGCAATTGATATTTCCAATATTAAAACCACTAGTGAATAGTTTTGCACATGATTTTGTTGAATTGCACATGAAAACTTAAGATTAGTGAACAGCTGCACATATTTTTTTAGTGGACGTGGTCAGAATTAACAAATCTGTCTGAGTGGAATAGATAAAAGCTAATTTTTCACGCACAATTCAAGAGGCATTCAGTATAAGGCTTCCTGGATTGTAACATGCGCAATATCTATCTGCACATGAAAAATGCCTTCAGAGCATGCACACGTTCCTTGCATTCCGCCCTATGTATTAAAAGTCAGGTAAGGTAGAAAATAGTGTCTAATAGGATTAAATCTGGGATAGGCAGCCTGCGGCTCTCCAATGGTCAGCTGAGGATGATGAATTTCAACATATGGGGAGCCACAGGTTGCCCATAAGTTAATAGTAACTGCACATACATTAATTTCAATAGTAACTGCACATATAATTAATATAAACATTACAGACAAGGTGATTTATGTATAGAAAGAATACAATATTCAACTGAAAAAATGTATCTCAAAGTACTTGTATAAATGTCTATGTTATAAAGGATGTGAAATTGAAACGTGAATTACAGCCAAAAATTCTTTTTCCATTTTGGCTTGATTTCACTACCTAACCAAGCACTTTGGGATAATTTTTTGCAATAATATAAGTTAAATGGAATCTTTCATTGCGTCAAAGGCCAGAGGTCAGATTCTTTGCTTTTGGGTGGCCAGTTCAACCAGCAGGTGTCCATCATGAACTGATATCTGTCCATCTCTACTAACCTACTGTTGTACTGCACAAAAGGTGGCAAACCACCTGCACAGAGGGGGAAAATAAACATTTCCATAGATTTAAATATGTCTTTAAATCCCTTAAATCTGTAAGAGAGGTCTGCAGAGCTTTGCTATTTAAACCAATGAGGTGTATTATTTGTCTCATATAGTGTAATATATTTAGTTTGTTCCTGAATAGCTCCAGTTCTTCTCTGCAAATTGCAATGTAACTGGGAAATTTAGATTAAACATTCTGAATGTTAATTAACTCATCCTCTCTCAAAGAGTTGACTCTTTCATCACCAGTATGATCACTGAATCATTAAAAATTTATATTAAAAAACAGCAACACAGAATTTGTCATATTTGAACCAATCGCTCCACCAGAAACAATAAAACCATGTTTAATTAAAACCTGTTCTATGTACATGACATACATAAATCACACTGCTATGCAACCTATTTCATCACTGTAACACACGTTTTATCACAGTTAGCTGATATCCTTCAGCTTTAGAGCTTGATTTCTAGTTCCTCTCTGATACCTGGCTTGCTTTTTTCTCCCTACCATCTAGAAAGTAAATTTTTACTATCCACAACTTTGTTCTGGTAAAACCTTATAGAAAAACACACTGGTTGGCTGGAACCTATTAAAAAAACAGGGTTTTGGATTTCTTTGGCCACCAGATAGACAACCTTGCCCTATCATGAATGAATTCATATTATAATACCATTTTCTGAATTTGTTCAAAAATGTGTCTGTTTGAAAACCATACAGGATAGTTTGAAATTCTGCATTTCTGCTTATGATTTAGCTAATTAAAATGGATACATTTGTTATACAATACATTTTCTTACGCAAACACAATTCATTTTAACAATTGTTGGACTGTTCCATTTGCAATGATAACCAGTTGTTTGACATTTTTAACATTTTTCTGGTGATTTTTTTTTTCACATTTAAACAAATATTACAGCCTAAAGTCATCAATTGTTTGGAAATGTTTTAGAGTATTTCCATATTAGCACTGAACCACATTGAATGGTTTGTTCTATTCAACCATATATCCTTTACTGCCATTTTTTGTGCATTATCCACATTTAATTTTGTTTGCCAATTAGGTGACTTGGAAATGACAAGTGTGTCCCTTGACCCACTTTGACTTCTATCAGGGGGGTCTCTTACACTGATGGGTGGCATATGCTCAGATACGTTCTCACTATCTGTAATGGCCACAAAAGATCTCTCTTCAGGTACCAGACCATGTGCAATATAATGCATTGACAGCAATATTTAAGCAATGTATAGAACTTACAAAACCCAAATGAGTTATGTAATGGAAGCTAAAGACACTGGGAAGTCCTTAGCCATCATGCCAGGTTTCCCTCTCCTTGAAGCTGCTGCAGAAGTGCAGCCATGCCAGTTCTGTAAAGCACTGTAAAGTTACTGGGAATGAGGGTAAAAGGGGACCCTTTAAACAATTCCTGAAGTAAAGGACACCACACAGTTTCAGTTCCAAAATGAGCTTCTTTTATTTGGGAACATGGGGACATTTTATAATGGAAACACACAAAGGAACAAAGGAACATAATTCAGTCTTGCCACTCCGATCTCCAACCAATGGGAAGTGGAGAGACAAGGGATAACAGGGTGGTAACCAATCTGGGCCCAGCTGCTATTGTATACAAATTCTGATTATATTACCTGGGCCCATCAGACTAATTAAATCTTGTCGCACCAGGCTCCCCAACTAATGGGAACCTAAGTGACAAGATGGAAACAAGTGGCAAAAAAGCCGCCTACATGTGGAATACACATTACAATATGGTAGGCGGCCAATCACTGAGCCGTCTACTTTTTAAAATAGTGGTGGGGAAAATAAGCTACCCAGCAACCAGAGTACAGGGTTCCTGGGTGGTTTACATGTAAACTAGGGAGATCTACAATACATGGAAAGCAATGCATTAGAAAAAACTTTTAGAGTAATTTTCCATCTGTAACGGTCTTAGGCTTGTTACACTTCAAATTTATTTTAGAAAAAAAAATGCATTAAATGAAAGATGGGTCTCTTCTCCATACCCTGAAGGTCCCATTCACAGAGACTGAAGGAGAATTCTACAACTGAGAAGGGTGTATTTACTCCCTCCCTTACTACCTGGGCTTTGTGGCAAGCAGTATAAATAATATGTTTTGTTGTGTCTGTTGACTCTCTCCCTCACTACCCGGGCTTTGTTGCAAGCAGTATAAATAATATGTTTTATTTGGTCCGTTAAATCCCCACTAACCCACCACTGCTCAGTTTTGTGGAATCTTTAATCGCTATAATGGAGAGGGAGTCATCCTGTTATTTTTCTACCTCTCTCCTCATTGGCCATGTGTTGGGGGGGTATAAAATGATACCTATTCCCAATGGATGTAGAATGACTATACTTTCTCTAGCCTCCAAGCATGGACTAAATAATATTTGGACATTATAAAGGTTTTCTTTTTTTCCCTAAGCGCCCCAGGTAATTCAGGGGAGGGGGGATCATTGGTCAGAGAAGGATAAATGACACCCATCTGGTCCCTTCCAAGCCAGGCAACTGGGAATTAAAGTGAATTTTAACCAATTAAGTAAAAGTATGAAGTAGGCTGTAGGCCATGAGGAGCATTAGCAATTCTCACCAGTAGCATATCATCCCTGATCTCTTGTTAACTCTGATTTTTCCTTTAATTTCAAATTTTTTATGTAATTCATCATCATTTATATAGTATGTAAGATGGGATTACAATATATTGTGACTGAATTACATTACACTGCCTGATTATTTCATTTTAGAAACAACCCACAAGTTAGCACATGAAGTCCCTGTTGAAATCACCCACCCTGGTGAGCATGGCTGTAGTGACATCACATTCCTAACTGAAAGATGCACAACAGAAACTTAAACCAGCCAAGCAGGCTTGTATTCTTGATGACTCATGACATAACTGAAAGGCAAGGGTATGTAGGGAATTTAACAATTTACATTAACCCTTTAAGGACCAGAGGGGTGTGCAACATATTGCTTTGTTGCACTTCCATATGGTCATTAAAGGGTTAATATTAAAGCAGCAGTAAACCAATCTATGAAAAAAAATGTATAAGGTTTTTTCTTTCATTTTGAAGCAATGTGATGGAGACTATCATAGGGTTTATTTTTACTTATACTTTCCCATAAACTCTTAGATGCTAGAGAGATGTTTCTAATGCATTGCTTTCCATGTATTGTAGATCTCCCTAGCGTCCAAGGGAGTAAATTAGAGATCCTCGTATAATAATTCACTAAAACGTGTGTAACGACGCAGTCATGTGCAGTAGAGTCTGCTGCTCGTGCTGCAGTCATGTGCAGTAGCGTCCAGAGCATCCAGCTCTGTATCAGCTGCAGTGCGGGCAGTCTCTACTACACATGACTGCCCCGCGACCGGCTGGCAGTGGCACTCTGGCCTGTGTAACGGGCTTTTCAACTAGTATGTAATAAGTGAACATAACCAGGAGCTTGCTGTCAGTTTTTTGATGGGGAAACAAATATATATCAAGTACAAATTTACCTTCACATGTCAATTTCTTGCATACACAAATATCTTCTCAACAAAACTGTCAAACTGAAATGGGTGTGACTTCAGAAAGCAAAAGAGTAATTGACAGCTCTGACTCCAAAGGGTTTCTGCCTGAACTGCATGATTTATCTTTGGTAGAATGCAATGGGGTCCCAAATAATTAAAATCCCATCAGCCCAAGAGACAATTATGACTAGGGATAGCTGCTATGAACATAACCCAGTTTTTACCCATTCAGAAAGCTATGACTGTAAACAAGATAACTGGTGGGTTATTCACTGAGGTGTGATAAAGTATAGATTACTTCTCCAGTGATATCACTTCTCCAGTTCTATGTCCATACCTGGGAACTTTCCATTGATGTCCACCCAGAGGGGAGTCCTCTGGTGCAGCAGGGGGTGAGAATAACAATGGAAATTGCGTCAAAAAGGGGCGGGACTTGACATGTGCGGGGGTGGAGCGCTTAAAGGTGTGAGACAGATCTCAAAAGAAGGCTATGGAAGGAGTTACAATGGGGGAAACAGCAGGAGTGGGTAGAGTTTCAATAGAAAGGAGGAATCAGCCTCTGACCCAGAGACCCGGTAAAGCAGTGTCAAAACCGGAGTCTCCGGGGCAAATCCGGAGAGTTCCCAGGTATGTCTACATTATTCTATAGATCCTATGCACTAAGATCTCCAAAGCTGAAGAAATCTTAGTGAATAGGCTCCATAGAATAACTTAGGACTTGGAGAAGTGCTATCAATACAGAAGTCATCCCCACTTTATCACCTCTTTATCACGACTTAGAGCATCTCCTCTCTGGTCTGGCATTGCACTTGTAATATGACCTAACTTCCTTGACGACTACTAAAATATAAAATCTCCCTATGACGTTTATAGTAGTTTAGATGACCCCTGGCAAAATGAGTATTTGTATTACAACACCCATCGCTATATAGATTTAAAATAAGCTATATCCATTCATGCTAAAAGTAAGCTATAAGGTATAGACTCAGGAGGTTGCCAGAAAATATTATATCAAAGTCTGACCCCATAACATTTTATAAATATAGCAAACAATTCATTTTCCATCTGTTTTATTTCTTCCACCCCCTAATTTATTTTAGCACTTTGTGCTTTCTTGCTTGTGTCATATTATTTAACACTGTTTACATACAATGACACGAATGCAGGAAATCATTATAGTCATTCCCTAATAATAGAAATATAGTTTGTATCTCAAGTTCCAGTAATGTAGCTCCCCAAACTTAACAAATATTTTCCAGAGGTAAGTCAGGCCACTTGTGACTTCTTATATCACAGATGTGGCTACTTTTAAAGATGGTCCAGCCCATTAGTTTTGTATACAGGAACACAAAGTTTATTGGGCCTTATTTACAAAAGAAAACATGAGTAATTCTGGAGTACATAAAATGCTCAGTAGGGACAAAATCAAGCACTGCATTGGTGTATATGGGTGGTTTAACGCCTTGAATACTAGAGAGGTCTGCAATGCATTTGAAGCAATGAGTGGTAGATATCTAGTGATTAATGTCTAAAAGATCCAGTTAAATGAATGAGAGTTTGAGAACTTTTTACTTCCCCTCAACAGTGCAGCTGGTTTGCCTGTCAATTACTCCAGGTGCTTTGTATATAAGACTTATTGGTCCACAGTTATAAAAGTGGATTGGTTCAATTCTGAAGCAAACAAACTGTACCACAGAGAAATACCAATTCTAATATTTCCCACCGATTTAACCCCGGGACGTTTCCGTCTCATAAGGACTGCTTTGATCCCTGCCAACGCGCCGGTACACGTGACCTGTTGCGTGATCAGCGTGCCGCTTTGGGGCCTGAAAGAGATCGCTCCAGTCTTGGAGCGGTCAATTTTAGGCCCTATTTTTACTTACAGTGCTCCCGGTGGAGCGCTGTAAGTAAAAAGTACGTGACGTACTATGACCGTCATCGGTCCTTAAGGGTATCAGGACCATGACAGTCATAGTACGTCATGTAGTCCTTAAGGGGTTAAAGATATAGAGAATAAACTGAAATTTTGATCAATCGGAGGATCAGCTTTCATTTTCCCACAAAGGATCAACAGAATGGATGTACCTGATGAGAGATGAGTTTGTTATTTCTGTTTGCTCATTTGTTTAGAGGTGATGTTTGTAACCTGTAACCATGTTCACATGTAAGTGCATTTGGTTAGTGTAGGTGATTTTCTGTTTTTTTTTTTCTTTTGTTCTATATATCAAAGCATTATGAAGAAAAGCACTGGAAATGTATCTAGCATGGATGTAATGTTGAAATCAATAAAAAGATGAGGCTTTCAATAACTTGCATCTCAGTATATTTTTCTTGCAGTATTTTGTTCTAAAGACATAGCAGAAGATTATCATAGTGCTTGCTATCATTTTGTTGCAAATTTCCAAAATGTTCCACATACCCTTATACTTTTAGGACAAAGTTATTGTTTATGTAATTACTTGAAAACATTTTTTTTCATTAACAATTTAATTACCAGACCGGTATACTACATATGACAGTGCAATGTGTTGAATGTATCTATGGTCCTTAAAAGGTTAAAAGCATTTAAAAACAATTAAAAACACACTACACATTTTGAAAGTGCGTGAAGATATGAAGGATCGGCTGTCTTTTTTCCACAAAGGATCAACAGAATGGATGTACCCAAATGGAGATGGGTTTATTATTTCTATATGGTCATTTGTTGAGAGGTAACATATGTAACTTCTAACCACGCTCACATGTAAGAGTATTTGGTATAGGTGTTTTTTTGTTTTTTCTTTTGTTCTATGTATTGAATACTCCCATGTGCTGGATATACTGCAGTGGGGGAGAAGTGAAAATTTTTCCCAAAGTCTTTAAGCTGGTATGCACATTGATGTTGTTCCAAATAATAAATGTGAGTTATGTCCATTGGCGGTGGTAAGGTGATTTCACTTCTGTTGAATATACTACACTAGTAATGTCTCCTGTTTGTTCTCTTTTTGTGTCAAAATACTTTGAAGACATCTCTAGCTTTCAAAGTATTAAAGGTGATCTGTCACCTTAAGATAATTCAGTTAATTTCAAAGAGAATTAAGATCTGCCTGTATGTTTTATTAGCCTGTTTTGGAATGTAAATAGTTTTTGAGAAATTAATGTTTTGGTTGATTGTACAGTATAGAACTTTATGCTAATTATTGCTAATTATTGAATTATAGGGGTTGGTTTTATATTTGCCTTCCTCTGGATCAACAAGGGTGATATGGCATGGACTTGATGGACATGTCTTTTTTCAGCTTCATCAACTATGTTACTATGGTAATATGTTCTGTGCTGGGCCAATATGACCACACACACAGTGCAATGAATAAATCTAGGCAGAGCTCATACGCTGTGATCATTTCTAATAGCACAGCAAAAAATACGTTTGGCATTGAACAAAACAAATTGATATATTGTGTAGGTAATTATCATAAATTGCCACACTATACCATTGAAATATTCATGTTAACTTTTTGAAAACTATTTATTCTACAGAAAAATAACCAGTAAGTCTTATAAGCAGATTTTAGTCTCTGTAAATCAACTTAAATTATCTAAGGTTACCAAGTTCACTTTAACAGAGATATCAGTTGATATCATACTCTTTGCTAGTAGTCCTGAAGAAGTGCAAGAACACATTGAAGATCTACAACAGGAAAGCAAAACTGTTGGTCTGAAAATGAATATCAACAAAAGCATGTTTAACAAATTTACCATACCAAGGGAAATCACAGTAGATGGACAAGAACTAGAAGAACCGGTCAAGTATGTTTACCGTATGTTTACCTTGGGCAGGAAACGTCAACAGATAGAAATACCATGATGGAAATTGTTCAATGTGTAAGATTAGGAAGGTAAGCATTTTGAAAATGTAGCAGTGCTGTCTTTAACCTCTTAAGGACTACATGATGTACCATGACCGTCATAGTACGTCACATACTTTTTACTTACAGCGCTCCACCGGGAGCACTGTAAGTAAAAATGAGGCTTAAAATTGACCGCTCCAAGACTGTAGCGATCTCTTTTAGGCCCCAAAGTGGCGTGCCGATACCCACAACAGGTCACGTGTACCGACGCGTCGGCAAAGATCAAAGCAGACCTTATGGGACGGAAACCTCCCAGGACCTCTGGTCCTTAAGGGGTTAAGACTCAGCTTCAAGAGAAAAGTTTTTGACAAATGAATAAACAGAGAAGCAGGGAATGTCAAATTTTGAAAATAACAAAAAGAGAAGATGCTCTTGGCCCATTCGGGCTGTTGTTTCAACATCATGCCCTCTGCAAACAGTACCTAAATACCTAATATTCCTTCTCTCTATAGCTGCAGTTCTCACTAAAATATCTGGTTCCTTCTACCCTCCACCATCTCTTCCACCCTATCTTTATATCTCTCCTTCACTTCTATCATCCACACTCACCTCTACACACCAACTCCTCACTCTTCTCCGCTCCTGCACTCTCCCACACAAACCAAAAACCAAAGACACACAAATCACTCTCTCATCTCCTGTCTCTATCTTTTTTTCTGTTAATGGCAGCTGGAGATATTTCTCCAAACCCTGGCCCCATCTCCATTCAGAAACATTCTACCTCCAGTCAGCATAGGAACATTTCAAATCTAATCACCATTTCCTGCCTTCAACCTAAATTTCTTCCCTTTTCCTGTGCTCTATGGAATGCTCGCTCCATTTCTAACAAATATAACACTGTGCATGATCTCTTTTTCTCCCGCTCCCTCAATGTACTTACTATTACTGAAACTTGGCTCTCTCAATCTGACACCGCTTTAGAGGCAGTAATCTCCTACTGTGGTCTCTCTTTCTCTCACACTCCACGCTCAACTGGACGTGGGAGAGGTGTGGGTTTGCTGCTCTCTGAACATTGTCATTACAAACTAAATTCTCCCCCCTCCTCACTTTGCTTCTTCTCTTTTGAGATGCATGCTGTCCGTATCTTTGCTCCAGACTCTCTACAAGTTGCAGTCATCTATCGCCCACCTACCTCCACATATAGTCCTATCTGACTTTGAATCATGGCTTTCGTTCTTCCTTTCATCAAACACACCTTCACTTCTTCTGGGGGACTTCAACTGCCATGTGGATGATCCCTCCATCTCCTGGGCATCCCGTTTTCTCTCTTTAACATCTGCATTTGGACTAATCCAGTGGACGAATGCTAGTACTCATAAGGATGGTAACTTCCTAGACCTTTTGTTTACCAGAAGCTGTGCACTCTCGGATTTTAATATCTCTCCTCTTCCACTACCCAATCACAATCTTCTAACATTCAGCACTACTTATACACCTTCCACAATCCCTGCTTCCTCTCCCTGCTTCACGCGTAACCTCAAATCCCTTAATCTCACAGCTCTCCAGTCCTCCCTGGCTACTGGATTTTCATCTATTCCCATTAATCCGGACACTAACAGCCCTGTCAAAACATACAACTCAGTCTTATCCTCCTTTTTGAACCTGCATGCATCTCTCTCTCTCCGATCCACTCGAAGAACTAACCCACAGCCATGGCTAATAAAGACACCAGCTTCCTCCACTACAGGTTCCTACTTTCCTGCTTTAACTCTTCTCTGTCCCTCGCCAAAAAACTTTACTTTTCACAACTAATCAACACTCATAAATCCAACCCCCAAAGTCTTTCTCTTCCTTTGACTCCCTCCTCCGCCCTCCATCTGCTTCCCCCACAAACTCTATACAGCCACAAGACTTTGCTGACTGCTTCAAAGCCAAGGTGGACCCCATCCGGGATAATATACCACCTTGTATATCTCCTCCTAACCTCCCTTGTTCCCCTCCTGGCACTTTGGACTCTTTTTCACTAGTCACAGAGGAGAAACTGACTAACCTGCTATCCTCCGCTCTGTCCACTACATGTGCACTTGATCCGCTCCCCTCTCACCTCATCCAGTCCCTCTTCTCCACACTAATCCCTATCCTATTACAAATCTTTAACTCCTGCTTTGCCATTGCTACCTTTCCTGACAACATCAAACATGCCTTAGTAACACCCATTCTCAAGAGCAACTCTTCTGACAGTAACACACCATCTAGCTATCGACCAGTTTCTCTTCTGCCTTTTGCCTCTAAATTCAGTCAGTAGGATCTCCTTGGTTGCCTTCCCTCTGGTTGATTGGCTACTCTTCGACTGACTACAGGCGAGAGTCAGTAAGAGAATACCTGTGGCTATTCCATTCTGGGAGATCACCAGTTTCCTGATTCCTGCGGCTTCCTCATTCTATGTGAGACTACTATTGGCCTAGGGCTGAGTCTCGAGCGGAGTGGACTACTGAGGGTAGCCTCCTATTGCTGATAGAAGTTGTTTGCTCCTCTAGTTACCCATTGCTCCTTCCTGTTTATAATCTTGTGTTTCTTTCTGTTCAATGAAGGTGATTTTTTTCTATATGACGCACTGACTCCTGGTTTATTCCTGAGTAACCGTGACAGTACATAAGGGCCATGACTACAAACTGTAATAGTGATCCACCTTTTCAGAACATCCTGGACAGGTTGGAGATTCAAGATCAATGTATTGATCAATTATCCTTGGCCTTGCAGACCTTGCTTAACCGTACTGCACACCTTGAGCGCTTTAACCCACAACTGGTGGCCACTTCCACTCTTTCTTCGTCACCGATGGTCCCTACCATCCCTGATGTAGGCGTGGTCAGAGGGTTATCGGATTCAGCTCTGCTACCACAGCGTTATAGGGGGATCCTGAGCTATGCCGTGGGCTCTTGAACCAATTAAGCATATACTTTGAGATGGTACCACTTGCCTTCCCTAATGAGCGCAGTAGGTTTGGCTTTGATATCACTCCTTTCTGGCAAAGCATTGGCATAGGCGAATCCTTTATGGGAGACGGACAAACCCATAATCTATAACTTGACGGAATTAGTGGCCTCCTTCAAACGTGTCTTTGATGTGACAGGTCGCGCGACCTTGGCTTCTAAACACCTAATGACCATCTGACAGGGCACCCGTACAGTGGTGGAGTATGCTATTGAATTTCATACCCTGGCAGCCGTGGTCAGCTGGAACAATAGGGCCCTGGTAGCTGCCTTTTCCCAAGGGTTGTGTGACAATATTAAGGATGAGATTGCTGCCCGTGATTTATCCAAAAATTTGGATGAGCTAATATCTTTTACCATTCTATTTGACACTCAGGTCAAGGAGAGACCCTTGTTTATGGAGCTCCTGCGGAGGCCTCCTTCCAGATCAACTTCTCACTTATCTTGCCAACCCAGTCCTCCCTCACCTCCCACGCCTCCTGGTCCTGACTCAGGGGGTGGTGAACCGATGCAGGTTGGTGCCACCTGGCTTTCTGCGGAGGAGAGGGCCTTCTGGAGGAGGGAGGGACTGTGCTTGTATTGTGGGAGACCTGGACACCTGTTGAGTTCATGCCTGGTACGTCCGGGAAACACTTGCATCTAAGATCCTGTCAGGGACGGATCTTGGGTGGTATTTCTCAGTCCCCATTCTCGAAGTGATCCGTTCTTGGGCCAATGAGTCTATATCAGTTCCAGCATTGTTGGACTCAGGTGCTGCTTTATTGATGCGGAATTTGCGACCAAGAATTTTGATTCCCTTGCTATTTTGCTCCTCTCCATTGGCCATTGAGGCCATTGATGGTAGACCCCTTCTACCATCACACATTACGGAGGAAGCATCCTTGTTAACCCTGAAGGTGGGGCCCTCCATAAGGAAGCCCTGAAATTTCAGGTGATCAACTCCCCTCATTATGCAATCATTCTGGGGTTTCCTTGGTTGCAGACGCATAACCCCAGGACTGATTGGTGTACTTGTGAGATTCTGGGCTCCGTAGTGTAACGAGTCTTGTCTCTCTCCCTGTGAGACTGGCATGTGCTAATACCTCAGTCCTACCTGAGGAGAATTCGACTTTCAGTGATGTATTTAACAAGGTTCAGGATGGGGCATTACCTCCTCATAGGCCTTATAATTGCTCTGTGGAGCTACTGCCTGGTACTACACCTCCTAGGGTCCGCTTATACACCCTGTCTGTGGAGGAGAACAGGGCCATGGAGGAATATGTCTTGGATGCCCATGCTAGGGGCATTATTCGAAAATCCACATCCCCTGATGGCGGAGGAGTTTTTCATGAAAAAGAAGGACGGAGAGTTACGTCTGTGCATTGACTTCCGTAGGTTAAACAAATTGATTGTAAATACCTTTGATTACTGAATTATTTGATCAAGTAAAGGGGTCCAAAATGTTTATGAAACTCAATTTGAGGGCGGCATATAATCTAGTCCAAATGAAGGAGGGCCATGAGTGGAAGACAGCATTTAAGACCCGGAGCGGGCATTACGAGTATTTAGTTATGCCTTTCGGTCTTTGCAATGCTCCTGTTGTATTCCAGGAATTTATCAATGACGTTTTGAGAGATTTTATTACAGAGCTGTGTGGTTGTCTATCTGGACGACATCCTGATTCACTCTCCTACGCTGGAGGTTCATTACGCGGATGTGTCCAAAGTGTTATGCCTGCTGAGGGAGAATAACATCAAATTGGAGAAAGGTGAATTCCACAAAACCCAAGTATCCTTTCTGGGGTACATTAATTCCGCTTCTGGGTTGGCAATGGACCCACAGAAATTGTCAGCCGTGTTTCAGTGGCCTCTTCCAGTGGTACTCAAATTGTTACAGAGGATTTTGGGCTTCACTATTTCCATAAATTCATTAAAAATTTCTCCACAGTGGTAAAACCACTAACAGACATGACCTGCAAAGGTGCCAAGACCTCAGACTGGTCTCCCAATGCATTGCGTGCCTTAGAAAACCTCAAGGCAGCATTCACAGCAGTGCAAATTTTGGCTCACCTGAATCCCGCCCTACCCTTTACCCTGGAGGTTGACATGTCTGAAGTAGGAGTTGGTGCCCTTCTTTCTCAGCGCTCGGCTCCAGGGGAGGCCTTACATCCATGTGGCTATTTCTCAAGAAAACTGTCCAAGGCTGATAGGGTATATCAGATTGGGGACAGAGAGTTACTGGCCATCGTCCTGGCCCTAAAAGAATGGCAACACCTCCTGGAGGGTACCAGCTCTCCTATCTTGATTCTGACTGATCACAAGAACCTCACATATTTGTCCGAGGCTAAACATCTGTCATCCCATCAAGCCAGATGGGCATTTTTCCTTTACAAGTTCAATGTCGTGGTTTCTTACCTACTGGGCTCTAGGAATGTTAAGGCGGATGTCCTATCATGCCAGTTTTGTAACCAATCTAAAGAGGAGTCTCCTCCAACACCTATTATTCCAGCTGACCGGATACTTGCTACGATACGAACCTGTATCACCTCTCCTCTGGGAGAGGAAATATTGGCCACTCAAACATCCAATCCGGTGAGAGAAACCCTGCGGGAAGTGCCTTGTACCTGTTCAATTATGCACTAAACTATTGGAGACATACCATACTTCTAAGATAGCTGGGCACATTGGGCGAGACCAATTGATCTGGTCCATTTCTGGACTGTTCTGGTGGCCGAGTCTCAGATCCAACTGTTCTGCTTCTACAGCTGCATGTATGACTTGTGCTCTAAATAAATCGCCTTGCCTCTTGGTCTCTTCCAACCGGTGGCCAACGGGGGAACGTCCTTGGTCACATTTGTCCATCGATTTTATGGTTGATCTTCTGGCATCCAAGGGCTTCACGGTCATCCTGATAATCATGGATAAATTCTCTAAGATGGCTCACTTTGTACCACTTAAAAGCTTACCATCCTTGCAGGAGTTGGCGATGGTGTTCGCTAGAGAGGTCTTTCAGCTCCACGGCATACCCAGGGTTATTGTATCAGACGGGGGAGCCAGTTCGTGTCTCACTTCTGGAGGTGATTTTGTGCTCAGATGGGGATTCAGCTAGCCGTCTCCTCTGCATACCACCCTCAGTCTAATGATGCGGCAGAGAGGTCTAACCAAGCCTTAGATCAATTCCTCCGTTGCTATATTTCTGACCACCACGACAATTGGGCTACCTTGTTACCTTGGGTGGAGTTTGCCTGGAATTGTGCTATGAGCTCATCCTCACAGAGTTGTCCATTCTTAATCAGTTATGGGTTCCAACCCACTGTTCTTCCTGAGGCTTTTGAAGCACAAGAGATTCCGGCTCTGGATGAGCATTTGAGGGAACTCCGTTCCTCTTGGGTTCGGGTACAGAATACCCTACATGGTTCGGCGCAACAGCAGAAGAGGCAGGCTGACCGTAGACGGTTGCCAGCACCTACCTTTCAGGTGGGGGAGAGAGTTTGGCTGTCATCCCGCAACCTTTATCTCCAGGTTCCGTGTAAGAAGTTTGCTCCTCGATTCATTGGCCCCTTCCGTGTTCTGCGGGGAATTAACCCTGTGGCATATGCTCTGGATCTACCGGCCTCGATACGCATACACAATTTATTCCATGTCTCTTTACTCAAACCTCTGATTTGCAACTGGTACACCTCGGCTGTGGTACGGCCAGCACCCTTTAGGATTGGCAGTCATGAGGAGTATGTGTTACAGAGCATATTGGATTCATAGTGGGTCTGGGGGCGACTACAATATCTGGTACACTGGAAGGGATACGGTCAAGAGGAATGCTCCTGGATACCCTCTAATGATGTTCATGCACCAATCTTGGTGCATAATTTCCATGCCCTTTTCACTAGGAAACCCCGACCTGGTCCATGGAAGATGGGCCTTGAAGTGGGGGGGGTACTGTCACAGCACCTACCCTAATCCCAGCGTTGTCTGGCTGTGCACTGCTGGGGGACTAGTTCCGGGAGTGGCACCCTGGCATCACTGCTCTCACCTCTCCTTGCCTGCGGCCTGGCCGCGTCAGGTGACTCATGTGGCCAGCCGTGTCCTTTCCCTAGATGACGCTGTGGTTCAGTATGAAGCAGGATGTGACACATTATCACAGTCCCTGTGATTGCCTCCAGTGTTACTTTACTGTAACAGCGACCTTGCTACTTCCTGGCTGTCGCTCAGTGCAAGTCTCTGTTCTTATAGGTCACTGGTAATTGCTGTCATGTCTCCGCCCACCTACTAGGCCTTAAAGGCCTCAGCATTTCCAATACCCAGTGCCCTTTCATGGTGTACCTGAGCCTTGTGCAGTGTTGGTCCATTTACTGATTCCTGTGTATTACTGCTGGCTTCGTCTGACTACTCGATCTGGCTCTGACTCCTGGCTTCATCTGACTACGAGATCCGGCTCTGACTCCTGGCTTCGACTGACTACCCAATTCAGCTCTGACTTCTGGCCTCGTTTGACTACCCAATTTGGCTCTGACACCTGGCTTTGTCTGACTACTTCCTCCTCTGTTGCGATCCCGGCTTTGGTTTACTGCCAGCCTCGGCTACCCAGTCCCGGCTATCGTTCACCCTCGGCTTCCTGGGCCTACTGTTACCGCCCCGCTTGAAACCCCTGTAGCAGTGCTTGTTCAGTCAGTCCGTGTCACTGACCTTCTGCGGCCTATGGTCCGGGTGGCTTGTTGCCTCACCTAGCGTTCTAGGTGCAGTTTACCTTTGCCTCTCTGTATGCTCTAGCGTTAGGGTATAGTTGCGCTATTGTTAACCTGGTCTCGTGAAGGTTGCGGAGGGCCAGTACATATACGCTACTATTTACACCTGCCTAGTGAATGGTTGAGGAAGTGCAGTGCACTGTCCCCACACCCGGTCTTGTGAATGTTGCGAAGGGACGTACGTATACGCTACAAGTTTACACCTGCCTATTGAAAGGTTGAGGAAGTGCTGTGCACTGTCCTCACACCTGGACTCATGAAGGTGGTGGAGGTATAGTCGCTACATGGTGTGCTCCAGTGTTCTGGAGTTTCTCGATCCTGTTGCCAGCTCCAGCGTTCTGGAGTTTCTCGCTCCTGTTGCCTTTGGGTTTACCCTAGCGTTAGGGTTCAGACGTGGTACCATCTCACACTCACCTAGTGAAGGATGAAGGAAGTGTTGTGCTCTGTCCTTACCTGGTCTTGTGAAAGTGGAGAGGTACATTGCTGCTACTATTATAATTTCAATAAAATCTATTTTATTTTATCTGTACTTGTCAGTGTCTTTAGTTCTCAAGTCACTCCGTGACACGCATCTTCTCGTACTCCTTATACCTTGGGCAACTTGAGACGCCTCCCTGCTACTTCCTGGATGGAGTTAAAAGGGCGATGGACATTCAGTCCAGTCACCCTTACGTTGGTGTTCAGTGCTGTTAGTTGTGTTATCTCCTGGCACTCTCCATGTATGACCTAGGCTTGTCTGACCATCCTGTGGCTCTCTCCGACTATCCTTCCTGTGTTGCCCTCCTGACTAGTGGACAGCCAATCTGGTGCAGACCTGTGGTTATGGCTGACAAACTACTATCCTGACTGCAGGCATGAATCAGTAGGATATCCTTGGTTGCCTTCCCTCTGGTTGATCGGCTACTCTTTGACTGACTGCAGGTGAGAGTCAGTAAGAGCCTACCTGTGACTTTTCCATTCTGGGAGATCTCCAGTTTCCTGATTCCTGCGGCTTCCTCATTCTACGTGAGACTACTATTGGCCTAGGGCGGAGTCTTGACTGGAGTGGACTACTGAGGGCAGCCTCCTATTGCTGATAGAAGTTGTTTGCTCCTCCAGTTACCCCCTGCTCCTTCCTGTTTATATTCTTGTGTTTCTTTCTGTTCAATAAAGGTGATTTTTTCTATATGCCGTACTAACTCCTGGTTTATTCCTGGGTAACCATGACACAGTTTGCCTCTCGGCTATCTCAGACTGGATGGCTCATAGGCACCTCAAACTCAATATGTCTAAAACTGAGCTACTCCTCATCCCACCTAGGCCTGGCCCTGTAGCACCCTTCCAGGTGACTGTAAATGGCACTACCATAAATCCAGTATCAGACGCACGGTGTCTAGGGTTGATAATTGACAAGTCTCTCTCATTCTCTCCTCATATTAATGGCATTGCTAATCCTGTCGCTTTCTTTTGAGTAGCATTGCTAAAATCCGTCCCTTCTGCTGCTCCTCCACAATTCTTATACACGCAATCATTCTCTCCCACATGGACTATTGCAACATTCTTCTGTCTGGCATTCTTGCTTCCCATCTCCATCCACTTCAATCTACACAGAATGCTGCAGCACAAATTACTCTTCTGTCACCTAGGTTTGTCCCTGCCCCACTCCTCCTCAAAACTCTCCAATGGCTACCTATCAAACTCCAGATATCTTACTTCTGTCTTTCAAGACACTTCTCTCCTTTACTCCTTCTTACATTTCCACTCTGATCTCCCACTATACTCCATCCCACCACTTACATTCAGCCAGTGATTGTCTTCTCTCAGCTCCTTTTGTGTCTACAGCCCTCTCACATATCAAACCCTTTTCTCTCATTGCTCCGTATCTATGGAATGCTCTACCATCCAACCTGCGCCACTGCACCTCTCTGATAACCTTTAAATCTCACTTGAAAATGCACCTCATGGATAAAATCTCTGATGTTGTACAATAAACGCTCTTATAAATTATTTACTTTACTTAAATTGTAAATCGCTGCATACACTTGTGGTGGTATATAAATAAACATATTCATTCAAAATGAAAATGGGCTAGTCACATATCAAGAAGACCTGACAGTAAATGGACCAAATGAAGTTTGAAATCAATTCCACTTGATACTAAAAGCCCAAGAAGAAGGCCAAAGCCAAGATGGGTAAATGAAATCAACACAATTTTTGGTGCACAGTGGCAACAAAAAGCACAAAATCTAAATTGTTGGAAACCTGCTGAGGAATCCTTCATCGTGCAGTGGATCGGCTGAAATTGGCAGTGGCACACACAATGTAACTACTATTTTTGAAACAAACAAAAGCAGGTGCAGATCCCATTACAAATGTACTTAACTAGCATCTTCATAATAACACCAACACCAAAACATTTTCAGTCCTCAGAAGCCCTGAGGAAGGTCACTCTGTCTGAGTACTGAAAACATTTGGTTTTGGGGTTATGAAGATGATGAATTTACTGATTTCTTTCCTCAGTGGGCTGTCTCTATCTTGAACCTTTGGGTTCATCTTGTTTTATTATATTTCCACCCATTTCTAGTGCACAGAAAGGAGAGAAAAGGATGTTCCTCTAAATGTAATATTTCTGCAAGCTCATATGCCTCAACCAGATACCTAGATGCTCAGACAATATTATTCATGTGTTCCAGAGTAGGGATGGGTGAAAGTTGTTGTTGTGTTCACGCAAGAAATCCAGCAAAAACCACGTTAATATCTGCTTTTTCACAGAAAAATCCACTTTTAAAACAGCGATTAAAATTTCTGCGTTTTTCGCACGTTGGCCAAAATTCTCCGCCAATTTTTCAGTGGCTAGAAAGTTTTAGCCCATTGATTTACTTTGTTTTCATTTTTTCACTTTAAAAACGTGACATATTTGTGGAAGTGAAATGCAATAGAATCAGCTACAGAGAGAGGTAGCCATGCTCTTCTGCTGTGAATTGTTTGTTACATTTAGGCAGGATAGGCTTATAGATGACTGCTAACACTCTGAGCAGTAAAAGGAGGAACTGGAAGAACTCTTATTATGTGTCCACTGAGTCTGAGGAGGAGGAGGAAGTGAGCACTACAGAACCAATGCTGTCCAGTCCCCCTAAATCTTGGGGAAATTAATGGCAAGGTAGGAAGAGAAGGGTAGTACTAGTGCGAGAAGGACAGGTCAGCTGTCTGTGCCTGCTGCAAGATGTGCTGCCCCTGCTGCAAGTGCCACCATTGCTGAACCTGCATCCACCACTGCTGCACTTGCTGTCATCATAGCTGCCCCTGCTGCCACTAGTGCTGTACCTGCTGCCAGAAGTGCTTCCACTAGTGCTGTACCTGCTGCCAGACATGCTGTCACTGCTACTGCTGCTACCATTGCTGTGCCTGCTGTCCGACTTGCTGCCACCAGTGCTGTACCTGCTGCCAGTGCTGATCCTGCTGCCACCAATACTTTGCCTGCTGCTAGTGTGTCTTGTAGTACTCAGGAGGGGAGTAAGGAGAAGATGATGCCAAGTAGGACAGCAAGGGACCCTAAGTCACACTTGCCATTCCCAAACAGTTCCGCCAGTGCTAGTACTGCTACTAATAAGGTCCAGCAGCTTGTTAGTGTTAGGAGTGAAGGAGGGGGTAATCAACAACAATATCCTCATATTACTAATGACTGTGAGACTGAGGAGGAAGACTTTGTGGCTGAACTTGATGTGGTTGGTTTAGCAGTAGTACCAGTAATGGTGAAGCAGCTGGAGTGGTAGGGGAAACATTTGAGAGTATCCAGACTAGCGAGGCAAAGATCAAAGAGGAGGAAGAATAGAGCAACCCAGGCAGAGACTGGAAGTTCCATGACGAGTGAAACAACTAGCTCACCATCACCTTCTAGGGTAACTACATCTTCTGCCAATCCACCTCATTCATCGTTACATCCCCCGCCAAATGATAGCCACTCTGTTGATGGTAGGATGAGGCAGTTCTTCTCTACCCATTACACATTGTGTGGTGCACTGACCACACATGCCAGTGTGGTGGAGGAGAATTGCAAGCAAGTGCATCAAGCTGCATCCGAGGAGATTCCATCCCATAGAATATGCTAAGATGCTGGCAGGGAGGGTTCATCAGTACTATTAAACTGTCAGCAATTTGTGATGTGTCCTTAGTGGGGTCTGGACAAGGGGTATAATGACAGCGGCAGTACTTGGGTTCTGGTGTCATGGTGTTTGGATACAGTTGTGCCCTGAAATGGTATTTACCATGCACACACTGTCCACATTGCAGTTGCTGATGAGAGGCACAGTTCCTGCTCTCAAGGGAAAATTTATATTCTAATAACAATTCAACCATCATTTTGGAGTAGAGGCAGGTGGAGAAGAATTATTGGCCAACTTCTTCTTTTCTCCACATAAACTGGGGGCTACTTATTGTGCTGCTATTGCCTCAGGAGCATCACTGGAGATAGTCGTGGCAAGTGAAACCTTCATCATCCATCACCCAAGTTACTGCTATTGTTGATCCCATTCCATTTCAGCTGCCTAATCATCCTGCTGCTTAAACATCTCAGCAGCAGCAGCAAGAAAAGCAGTTGCACATTCTGCAATTATAGACTCAGACTCATGAGAAGGACATTTGACAATGGCCAGTTGCCACTGGCCAACATGATCTGCTGGCACTAGGCCAGTAGGGCATATTTTTTTCTTAGGGCTTGTGCTTTGAAAAGTAAATAAATAAACATAGCCCTACCAAAAAAATGTGTGGGGTTGTTTCTAACAAGCCTAAGTCCTACAAATCAATGTTTCCTTAGGGCTTTGGCCTCTAACAACAAATCAAACAAAACATCCTCTAGTCAAGTCAAGTATCAGTCCACGTGACAGCTTATGTCAGAGGATTCCTGTCTCTATCTGTCAAGCTAGGTTCTGGAACAGAAAGGAATGACGAAAATATCTGGATACTAATGGTGGAGGTTTAAGGACAGAGTTCAGTTCTATGACAAAGTCTCTGAAGATAGTCAAGATGATAGTTCAGGAGGCAGTCATAGAAATAGTATTCGACTCCCGAGGCTCAGAGGTGAAGTCGGAGATATAGTACTCAACTCCCGGGGCTTGGAGGTGAAGTCAGAGATTTAGTATTCGACTCCCGGGGCTCAGAGGTGAAGTTGGAGATTTAGTATTCGAGTCGTGGGGCTCGGAGGTGAAATCGGAGATTAAAGTCTTTGACTCCCAAACCCACAACTTGCCGGAAAGCCCGGAGGTGGAGGTCTCAGAAGCTACGGCCTATGACACCTTCGACAAGTTGGTCAGGCCGAAGGAAGGGAGTCTAGCAAGGCCTAATCACACCCCCGACTAGTCAGAAGTACCAGGCAGAGGTCGGAGAGCCGACAAAGCCGACCTCGACCAGTCGGAAGGCCTGAGGTGTGAGTAGTCGACAAAAAGGATTCAGCAAAGCAGGAATCCCAGGTTGAAGGTTGCTGAAGGGATGCTTGTGGTGAACCGGAGCCTGCTGCAGGCAAAGAAGGTCGGAACCAAACAGGTGGAGATCCTAGGGGTGAGACTGAAGCAATGTCGGAAGACAAGCCGGGTCGAAGATGGAGGGACGATAAACTCAAATCAGCAGACAAGGAGCAAGGTCAAGACATGCCAAGATTTGGTAGACACGGAAAAACTGGAAACAGAAGTTGCGACTCAGAAGCACAAGGCACGAAGATCGAGCACAGATAAGATGGCAGAGCAAATAGATAAAGGTGTGCAGACCAATGAGGAGAAGGGGTTACAGGTGAATGAGAGGGATAGAGCCCCCCTCTCAAGGGCCAGACTCCAGATGGCCTTGAACCCGAGGAAGGAGGCGATGGAAAGCCCGCACCAACCTTGGTGCATGTACCTCAGAGGCTGTCTCCCACGAACTATCTGCAGGACCGTATCCCTGCCAGTTGATGAAGTACTGCAGGTTGCCCTGGACCAAGCAGGAGTCCAAGATTCGACAGACCTCAAACTCAGGATGATCATTCACCACAGAGCGTACGTGACTGGAGATAAACGGGACCGAATGGCAAAAGTACCATGAACTTAGGACACAATTTCCAGGAAGGCTGTTTCAGGTGTAGTGTGGACAGCCAGACCTGATCTCCAGGCTGAAATTGAGGAGCCGCCCATCTTTTCTTGACTGCAGTTGTCTTGAACTTGACCAAGGCATCCTGTATGGTCTTACATACTGAAGTCCAATGTGATTGGAGATCGCTCACTCTGGCATTGGCACAAGGAACATGTACTGGGGGAAGACAAGACAGGGTTTGAGGATGGTACCCCAGAGCTGCAAAAAAAGGTGAAGTCTTGATGGAAGAGTGAAACAAATTGTTAAAAGCGAACTCTGCCAGAGGTGGAAGCGCTACCCAGTTGTCTAGATGTGCGTTCATGTAGTGATGCAGATAAGTCTCCAAGGACTGATTGGTCCTCTCAGTCTGTCCATTCGTCTGAGGATGGTAAAATGAGGAAAACTGCAGTTGGATGCCTAGTCGTGTGCAAAAGGCTCTCCAGAATCGAGAAGTGAACTGGACTCCCCTATCGGGCACAATTTGTAAAGGAATGCCATGGAGATGGAAGATCTCCTTCAGGAACATGTCGGCTAGGAGTTGAGCTGTGGGTAAACCCTTGAGAGGGATGAAATGGGCCTGTTTGGAGAACCGGTCCACAACAACTAGGATCGGCGTACAACGATCTGAGACCAGTAAATCAGTGACAAAGTACATGATGAAATGAGTCCAAGGAGTACTGGGAGTAGGCAGAGGACACAACAGACCTGCTGGCTTCTGATGGGAAGACTTGTTCTGAGCACAACGATCGCAGGACTTGACAAAGGTGTCAACATCTCACTAGAGCATGGTTCTCCAGAATCGGCGGAGAAAGAACTCTGAATTCCTAAGTGCTCCTGGATGACCAAACATGGGAGATTGATGAGACCATAGAAGGAGGAGGCAACGATACTTCTTGGGAACGAACAGCAAGTGAGTCAGTTTGTCTCTCAGGATCCCGGAATAATGATGTTGAAGAGATTTGATTCTTTGAAGGGTGGATAAGGAGAGGCTGGCGATGAAATGCTTAGCCGGAATAATGGGTTCTGGTGGTGACTCCAATTCAGGATTGAAAAGACGTGAAAGGGCATCGGCCTTCAGATTTTTGGAACCCGGGATGTATGTGATGATAAAATTTAATCTAGTGAAAAACAACACCCAGAGGGTTTGTCTAGGGTTCAGACGTCGGGCTTGTTCCAAAAACTGGAAATTCTTGTGGTCAGTTTGGATGACCACTGGCATCTGGATTCCTTCCAGAAGATGATGCCACTCCTCCAAAGCCATTTTTATGGCGAGTAATTCTCAGTTCCCAGCATCATAGTTCTTCTCCAAAGATGAAAATTGTTTGGAGAAGTAAGAACAAGGATGTAGTTCGTTGGACTTCTCATCTCTTTGGGATAGAATAGCTCCCTTGCCCAACTCGGATGCGTCCACCTCGACAACAAACGGCTGGGAAGGATCGGGATACCTCAAGAGTGGTGCCAAAGTGAAATTTTGCTTTATCTTGGCAAAGGTTCTTTTTGCTTCAGGTGACCACAACTTAGGATTGGACCCCTTCTTGGTGAGAGCCACAATTGGGGCTGCAAAAGAGGAAAAGTTATGAATGAATCGCCTATAATAATTTGCAAACCCAAGGAACCTTTGCACGGCTCTCAGGGTTGTGGGTTGCGGCCAGTTGTTCACAGCTTCCACCTTAGAAGGATCCATTTTGAGTCCCGTATCTGAGACGACTGTCACGGAGTGACTTGAGAACTAAAGACACTGACAAGTAGAGATAAAATAAAATAGATTTTATTGAAATTATAATAGTGGCAGCAATGTACCTCTCCACTTTCACAAGACCAGGTAAGGACAGTGCATGACACTTCCTTCACCCTTCACTAGGCAGGTGTGAGATGGTACCATGTCTGTAGCTTAACGCTAGGGTAAACCCAAAGGCAACAGGAGCGAGAAACTCCAGAACGATGGAGCACCACCAAGTAGCGACTATACCTCCACTACCTTCATGAGTTTAGGTGTGAGGACAGTGTGCAGCACTTCCTCAACCTTTCACTAGGCAGGTGTAAATAGTAGCGTATACATACTGGCCTTCCGCAGCCTTCACGAGACCAGGTATGAGGACAGTGCACAGCACTTCCTCAACCATTCACTAGGCAGATTATCAATGGCGCAACTATACCCTAGGGTATACCGAGAGGCAAAGGTAAACTGCACCTAGAACGCTAGCCGAGGCAACAAGCCACCTGGACCATAGGCCGCAGAAGATCAGTGACACGGACTGACCGTACAAGCACTGCTACAGGGGTAGCAAGCATGGAGGTAACAGTAGGCCCAGGAAGCCAAGGGTGAACGATAGCCGGGGCTGGGTAGCCAAGGCTGGCAGTAAACCAAAGCCGGGATCGCAACAGAGGAGGAGGTAGTCAGACGAAGACAGGAGTCAGAGCCGGATTGGGTAGTCAGGCGAAGCCAGGGTTCAGAGCCGGATCGGGTAGTCAAACGAAGTCAGGAGTCAGAGCCAGATCGGGTAGTCAGATGAAGCCAGGAGTCAGACCCAGATTGCGTAGTCAGACGAAGCCAGCAGTAATACACAGGAATCAGTAAATGGACCAACACAGCACAAGGCTCAGGTACACCATGAAAGGGCACTGGGTATTGGAAATGCTGAGGCCATTAAAGCATAGTAGGTGGACGAAGACATTACAGCAATTACCAGTGACCTATAAGAACAGCGACTTGCACTGAGTGACAGCCAGGAAGTAGCAAGGTCGCTGTTACAGTAAAGTAATTATTATGAATAAAGGTGTTCTTAACTATACCATCTGACTCCTTGTATTGTTTTGCAAACCGTAACACTGAGGCTTGGATCTGAAGTTGGAGATTAGTATTCGAGTCGCGGGACTTGGAGGGGAAGTCAGAGATTAAAGTCTTTGACTCCCAAACCCTCGACTTGTCGGAAAGCCGGAGGCGGAGGTCTCAGGTGCTGCAACCTGCGATGGCCACGACAAGTTGGACAGGCAGGAGGAAGGGAGTCAAGCAAAGCCTAATCACACCCTCGACTAGTCAGAAGTACCAGGCGGAGGTCAGAGAACCGACAACATCGATCTCGACCAGTCAGAGGGCCTGAGGTGTGAGTAGTCAACAAAAAGGATTCAGCAAAGCAGGACTCACAGGTTGAAGGTGGCTGAAGGGATGCTTTTTGTGAACCAGAGTCTGCTGCAGGCAAAGAAGGTCAGAACCAAACAGGTGGCGATCCTAGGGGTGAGACTGATGTAAGGTCAGAAGACAAGCTGGATCGAAGATGGATGGATGATAAACTAAGATCAGCAGACAAGGGGTAAGGTCAAGACACGCCAAGATTTGGTAGACACGGAAAAACTGGAAACACTGAGGATCAGAAGCTGTGACTCAGAAGCATGAGGCATGAAGATCGAGCACAGGTAAGATGGCAGAGCAGGTAGATAAAGGCGTGCAGCTCAATGTGCAGAAGGGGTCACAGGTGAATGGGAGTGACATTATCACTTTACATACGAATTTCTTATTTTATTTTTTATTTTTTTTATTAACTGTACCCCCCAATGCTAGTCAAGAACCCCCCCAAAAAAAATCAAATTTCTTGATCAACTGATTAATTCATTCACCAACACAGGCACCCTCCTCAGACCCCTTTTATACCATGTCTTATGGGGGGGTTAATTGTATTTAGGATTTATTTTGTATTAACTGTCCCCCAATCCCAGTAAACAAACCCCCCCAAAAAAATTCCCTGTTCAACTGATTCTTTCCCCACACCCCACCAACACAGGCACCTTCATGTCCCTTTTATACTATGCCTTTGGGAAATAAAATAATATTTGCTATGTGTTGTGTGACTTCAATGATCCCATTGATTTTTATGGAATGAGCTAGGTGAAAAAAGCAGGAAAATCATCACTTTTCCTGGGAAATTATTCGCCAAGTGGAAAGTGCCAAGTGGAAAGGACCAAAAGACTGCACTATAGAGGACCCAATAGAAAATGAGGCACACTAAAAGTAGCAAAAATGAAAATAGGCTTTATTCATACAAGAACTAGTTCAATAACAAAGCATAAAATCAATTAAAACCAAAGAGCCTGGAGGGCCCAGAGGAATATATTATCCTTATATAATCTCCACAAATAAATGAAATTGTAACCAAACTGTATATATGTCTCTGATTCACAATGATAAAGTGCTGCAGATAAAGCATGAAACAAATATACACATGATGAAAAAATAAAGTAATACAATAATACTTAGACTGAATCTACAAGGGAGATGGATATAACTTCTGGGAGCTCCAGGACTCTCCAAACACCCCACATGTATCGCTACCAACTGTGGCTTCGTCAGAGGTAAAGTGGTACCAAACGGGGACGGGCTTTTAAGGCACCTCCTTCCAATAGTAAGAGAGAATGGGTATGACGTTGTCGAGAGGTGAACCTCCCCGCAAACCAGAGAAATGCCTAGGCTGTACCCCCGAAAGTGAAGAAATCCAACACACGACAACTTAACCCTATAGTATACGAACCCTCCCATAAAGTTACTCAAACACTCACCTGTGCACGTCTGAAATGGCGCCAACGCGCATGGAAATGTGAACCGCTACATCTACACATCTTGTCTATGAAAACAAATCACATGATCTAAACAAATAGATACCTGTAACCCGCAACCACGTGACCAATCTGTGTTCACAACAATCCATTAAACCAAATACAAGTCAATCAATATAAGGCCTGTGAATCACTCCATCAAGTCTCATGGGTGCGGGTCACAGGTAGACACTTAGAAAGAGAAGCGGATAAAATGTAACCAAGATGCTAAGATACAAACTAGAAACCTGCTTAGCAGCCGATCTCCATAATAGGGTGCACCCTAGAGATCCATAGATGTAAACATGCAAAGAGTACCCTACCAAGCCCATCCCGAGTGGTAGTGATGTATCATGGCTTTCAAAATTCATATACAAAAACAAAAATTATACAAAATAAATGTTAAATACAAAAACTCAAACTACAAATCAAAAGAATTTTTTTATATATATCAACATAGGTATAAATTCATGACACTATATGCAGAAGATCTCCATTCCGAGTTGATCACTGGATATTCTTCCGAGAGGGCAACAACAAAAATAATCTATAAACTGAAACAATAAAAATTAGAACATATAAAAATAAATATATTCACAAAAAACAAGTAAATGACATGTCCTCATTAAGCCCCAAAGGGGAAAGGGTCTGCAGTAGTGTTGAGCGAGCACCCCGATGCTCGGGTGCTCGGGTGCTCTGACCGAGCACCGCCGGAGGCTCGAGTGCTCGGCTGAGCACCCGAGCCCCATTGAATTCAATGGGGCGACACGAGCATTACACCAGGCACCCCCTGCTCTGATGAGGGGAGGGTGCCGGGTCAATGCCCCCCTTCATCTCCACAATGCCCCTCTTCCACAATGTCCCCCTTCATCTCCGCAATGCCCCCTTCATCTCCGCAATGTCCCCCTTCCACAATGTCCCCCTTCCACAATGTCCCCCTTCATCTCCGCAATGCCCCCTTCATCTCCGCAATGTCCCCCTTCCACAATGTCCCCCTTCATCTCCGCAATGCCCCCCTTCCACAATGTCCCCCTTCCGCAATGCCCCCTTCATCTCCGCAATGCCCCCCTTCCACAATGTCCCCCTTCCAAAATGTCCCCCTTCATCTCCAAAATGTCCCCCTTCATCTCCACAATGCCCCCTACCTCCAGTCCCTGGTGGTCCAGCGGAGCGTCTGTAAGATCTGTGCCTCCTTCGGCACAGATCCCTGCCACCCGAACATGGCGGGCGAGCACATGGCTGTACTCGTACGAGTACCGCCATGTGCCGAGCAGAGCGATGCTCGAGCCGATCCGAGCATCGGCCGAGCATGCTTGCTCAACACTAGTCTGCAGCATAAAAATCCACCAAACCTCCTTTTTAAGGAGTTTATGTGTGACACTACCCTTTCTAATATTCAGCCTCATTCTGTCTAGACCAAAAATCTCCAGTCCATCAATTGAGCTCCCATGCGACAAAAGGAAATGGGACTCTACGGTAGTCAAAGTGTATTGCCTTTGTTTGTCACGGGCCGCATTTTTAATAAGTGACATATGCTTTTGTATGCGTCTCTTAAGGAGCTGTGTCATCTGCCCAATGTAGACCAAACCACATGGGCACCTGAGAGCATAGACACAATTCCTCATCTGGCAATTAACAAAGTGGCGCAACTTAAGATTTTAGTTAGTCACTGGGCTAAAGATTTCTTTAGTCTTACAAATATACTTACAAATAGAACATGTGCCACAAGGAAAGGTGCCCACTATTCCAGGTATTCATGTTTGTCGTCTACTCCGGCTGAAATGACTGTGAACCAGGAGGTCAGACAGATTTTGCCCTCTTCTAGCTGTAAGGGAAGCAGTAGATGTTAATGATGACCGTAAAGTGGGGTCTGTCAAGAGGACATGCCAATGACGATTCAGAATGTTTTTAATAATGCCCCAGTGTGCATTAAATTTACTGATCACCCGAATAGGGGCAGAACTGCCCTCCTACTTCTTATTACCTGTGTTAAGCAGATAATCTCTAGTGGAGTTCAAGGCTTTCTGGTATATCTTTTTCAAAGTCCTGGAGTTCCCAGAGGTTATATCCATCTCCCCTGTAGATTCAGTCTAAGTATTATTGTATTACTTTATTTTTTCATCATGTCTATATTTGTTTCATGAATCAGAGACATATATACGGTTTGGTTACAATTTTAATTATTTGTGGAGATTATATAAGGATAATATATTCCTCTGGGCCTTCCAGGCTCTTTGGTTTTAATTGATTTTATGCTTTGTTATTGAACTGTTTCTTGTATGAATAAAGCCTATTTTCATTTTTGTTACTTTTAGTGTGCCTCATTTTCTCTTGGGTCCTCTATAGTGCAGTCTTTTTGGTCCTTATACCATTATACTGTTTCTATATATGTTATTTGGTCTTAGTCTTGACCCTGAGTGCACCTGGACTATTACATCTTATATTAAAGTAGATATTATTTTACCTGTATATTTCCTTATTGTATATTAGGGGATTGTCAATGGCTTTTACCAAATGAACACAACATATGAAATGATCCATCACTCCTGTGTTCTTCTCAAGATGATGACTGACAATATCATGTCCTCATCCTGCATGATTACCATTACCTAAAAATGTCACTAGCTGAAATACAACCATGGCATCAATAATGGCGTTAATATTTTGCCAGACGTCAGATATTAAACTCTAACTTATACCACAGTAGAAATTAATGTGCTTCTAGTGAGAAAAGCAGAAATGTAAAATGTGAAATAGTATAGATATAAAACTTAACAGACTCTGTTTTATCTGCTACCAATGGTAAAGTATTTAACAGATACTTAAACTCTCCAGAAAGATTTTGTAAAGACAGGGATTTTATTGCATTGCACCTCAGTATATGTCAGTAAAGGAGACAGCAGCATTGGTTAATGAGGAGTCAAAATTCCTCATCATGAAACTTAGGTCCAACTGTTTGTACTGAAACAAATATTAAACATATGAGACCAATCCAGCACACAAGAGGTTAATCCTTCATTATTGTTTCTTTCTAAGTAAAGCTATGGTTGAATGATTCTATCTGAACTAAAAACATTTTGGAAATCTGTTGCTTTTATAAGGCTTTAATACGCTTTCTGCAGTAGGAATTTTAATTGGAAACAACCAGACTACAAGACATGAATACAGAGACCTGAAACAGATCTTGTGAAGTTAAATCTGAGCTGGATCAGAACAGGTTCAAACTATTCCAGTCAGTAATAGATCAATTCTTGATTTTCATCTGCAAACAAAGATGATTTTAATCACTTATCCCCAAAGGACGAACTAAAGTATCAATACCAGGTTGGCAGAATGTTTTATTTTATGTATAATTGTGTGTCTGCAAGCGATTTGTGTGCAGTATCAAAGCTAGAATACATCAGATCATTGTTATGTTTTGAAGAGCAATGAATGGGTAATGTCAGGGGCAAAAACCATAATAAATTCTTTGTGCGGAGCAAGGTGATAGCCTAGAAATTGGAAAATTAGCCAAAATACTGCACTACCCCTGCAGGGCACAGGGTCTTTAATAGCCATTACAGAAATATAATTTCCTCTATTCTGACCATGAAAAATCTAAATGTTAAAGTTCAGAATACATGCTCCCTGTTGATGTGTTACACAGAGTTAACCCTTTGAGTGCCAGAGAGGTATACAATGCAATGCATTGCAATGCTTTGGATACCTCTCTGGCACTCAGAAGGTTAAACCAGGATCAGGAATACATGTATACATAGATAGATAGATAGATAGATAGATAGATAGATAGATAGATAGAGAATTTGCATTGATTTAGACGGGGCTTTTAACCCCTTGAATACTAGATATGTCTTCAACATATTGTATTGCAATGAGTTGGATACCCCTCTAGCATTAAAGGGGTTAAAAAAGCCACATTAAAATAAATGGGACATTTTATTTACTTTTCTGGTGCAGTTGTTATGCCCCAGAATTGCTCATGTTGATTTATTTCCTGCACACAATCTCATGTGTGGGTACACTTACTACAGTAACCAGTAGTTCACTCACTTTTTTTTAAAGGGATAGTAATACTTAAAATATAAAAAATATATGTTGTAGGATTTATCCCCCTGAGTAAAACAAGGGTACTCCCACTGCTGAGAGATATTTTATTAAAAAATTATAACAGCTCAAACTTGAATTTTTTAGGTGCAATATCACAGTGGCCTGAAAATTTACAATGGCGCTGTTGCTACACCATCCTATGGACAGCTCTGGTCTGTAGACCATAAATCTCCATAGGATGGTGTAGTAACAGCACCCTTGTAAATTTTCAGTCCGCTGTGATATTGCAGCTAAAAAATTCAAGTTTGAGCTGTTTTTTAATAAAATATCTCTCAGCATTGGGAGTACCCTTGTTTTACTCAGAGGGATAAACCCTACAAAATATATTTTTTACATTTTAAGTATTACTATCCCTTAAACCCTTTGAGTACCAGAGTGGTATGCAACGCATTTCTTTGCATACCCCTCTGGCAATCAAAGTGTTAAGCCTTTAAGGACGTAGTAACATAGTTGACGAGGCTGAAAAAAGACATTCATCCATCAAGTATAGCCCATGCAAAAACAACCTCTATTGATCCAGAGGAAGGCAAACAAAATAAACCACTGAAGCTATTTCCAATTTAGACCCAAGTGGGTAAAACAATTAATTCCTGACTCCAAACAACAGTCATATAGTTACCAATATCAACAACCTATCTGCATTGAAACTATCTGTCATAATTCTCAATATTGTTCTGTGCTAGATAGACATCCATTGCTTTTTTGAATTGCACTTCCCTCTAGTCCTTACCAGGTCAATGAGAGCTCATTTTAATCAATAAAAAATACACAGAGCTACTCTAAAATATATATTGAAAATATAATTTGAACTGATACCTGTACACAGTAACAATTTCAATGCCATTTCAATAACATATATGGTTAAAAGAAGTTTCTCCAAAGTTAATTTTATCAGCTCTTTGGCCTATATTTATAAAAGCATACAAGTTATTCTGGAGTAAACCAACATCACCATAGGGGACAAATAAAAATTCCTAAATTCCTATTCACTTGAGTAGAGGTTTTTAACACCTTGAATGCTAAACAAGCATTCAAGGAGTTAAAAGCATAATTTAATTTAACAGAAATATTTATTTGTCTAGTATGGTACAGTTGGTTTACTCCAGAATAACTTCAGATTTTATAAATATGGACCTTTGGGCTTCCCCACACTATTCCAACCACAAAATGCTGAACAGGAACTGAGTGGCCTCCTTAACAGATCGAGGTGATAAAGTTCTGTTAGAAGATGTGCCTTTTTTAGCTGAAACACTCTATATTCACTGTTTCAAAAGACAACATTTTCTGATTGGTATTGTCTTCCCTGTCCCCTTCCCTAATGCATAGTAACATAGTTGATGAGACTGAGCAACCAGAGATACGCCAATGAACATAGGCCCATATTTATAAAAGCAAACTGGAGTAATTCTGGAGAAACCAACTGCACCATAGGAGACAAATATTAAATTCCTGTTAAATTAAAGTGAGCTTTTAACCCATTGCATGCTTGAGAGGTCTCAAGTGCATTGCTATGCAATGCATTGGAGATCTCACTAGCATTAAGGGGGTTAAAAAGCTATCTTCAAGTGCATTGGAATTTAGGACTTTTGTTCCCATATGCCCATATGGTGCAGTTGGTTTACACCAGAATTATGCCAGTTTGCTTGTATAAATATGGGCCAGTATGTGTTATGATGCATTACTACATGTAGTACTGTCTTTTTTTACATTGATTTATTCAAAGATTTAATGAATGTAGCAGAAAGGTAGAAACCTTAGTCATAGTGGATGAGTGAATATGAAGTCACACTATGGCCCTTTATTCTCTCAACCACACTGACATCACATAGTGTGGAAAACAGCTCATGCATGTTAATATGGAAAAGGGGGTAATTCCAGATCTATTATGGTAGCATGGGAAGGGAAAACCAAGAACATTTTGTGAGACACCTATTTGCGGTATTATCAGCTCTTTGGTCGATCAGTGGTGGATACTTAGAATGAAAGTTGTGCATAGATTGGCTCTAACTATGCAGGAAGCAGATTTTGATTACTAGACCTGCTCCTTGCTGACCAGATAGCTTGATACCTATCTGGAGTGGTGCAAGCTACTGACAGCTGGAGAGGTTCTGTTAGTGCAGGGTCTACTTGCTGCAGACACTTACTCTAATGCAATAATCTCCCCTTAATGAAAGACCAATGTACTGTAGTCTTGATTGCACAGCTCACAGAGCACCTTCCTGTGATCATTATGTGTTGGGAGATTCAAGTTGTTCATCACATGAGGAGATTAAAAAATGCTATGTTTTTCCTTTCCATGATAATTCTTTTATATCAATAAATGTTTATTGAGGAATGACATAAGGCAAATACAGATTTCAAGAGAACAATAGACATGTGGGGAAATACAGTAGTTGAGAACAACACATACATCTATCATCCATAAACCGTATCAAATGCAGCATAATACATATAAGAAACCTTAAAGAAGTCAGAACGGATTGTATAAAGCAAGGTATACTATGTAATGTCTAGAAATGAAGAACCCACATTCAGTATGTCAAATCTATATTTTCTAGAGTAAGAGGAGAAAAGAGATAGAAAGGAGAAGCAGAGAAAGGGTGAAGAACGCTGCAGTAAATCCCGAGAACAGAAAATCTGACATCCAGTAAGCAGAAAAAGAGAAAGAAGAAACAGGGGAAGGGGGGGGGGTCTGGGGCAAGTCGTTATGCGAGACCATGTAAAATGTCAAAAATACTACATAGAACAACCAGATGACTTAATAGAGATCCAGCGGTTCAGAAACGGATCTAGCTGGAAGAGGTCCTTACTTCCCTTTCTCCATGATACTCTAACAAATAAAAGTTGCTTGTCAACTTTTTTAAACCAAGCACCTAAACCAGGGGATAAGGACTGTTTCCAGTATAATGGAATAAGAGCCTTGGCGGCATTCAACAGAGTAAACAAGAACAGACGTTTAGCTTGTGAGACAGGAGGCAAGTCTTTAAACAATAGGATCTGTCAAGGGTCCCTTGAAAGGGAAATGTCAAGAGTCTTCTCTATGAGGGGAAGACAGAGTGACCAAAAGGGAGCTATATTTGGGCAAAACCACCAAATATGAACAAAGGTCCAATCAGAGGAATTACACTTCCAGCATTTCGGTGAAGTTCGTTTATCATAAGTGGGTATCTTGACAGGACTATAGTACCACCAAAAAAGGAGTTTACAATTCATCTCAATGTAATGAGTACAAATGGAGGAAGAATGAGTTTGACGCCAGATCTGCTTCCATTCCGTATAAGATAATATCAACCCTAGCTCTTTTTCCTAAGCCAATGAGTAGGCGGTTTTACTCGAGTCGGGTGTAGACGAGAGAATACGGTATGTATTGCTCAAAAAACCTCTATCGGGAGTCGAAGATGAAACCAACAGAAGCTCAAAAGGGGATAAGACCCGGGGGGAAGTCCTAGAAAAATATGGGTGTGAGAGAAAGTGTTTGTTTCAGAGAAATCTCCAAACCTCAGAAGGAGAGAGATCTAATTTGGACTGCAATGATGTAAAATCTTTCGAGGTCATTCGGCCCCATAAAGCCCTGAGATCAAGATTAGGAATTTTGGACCAGTTGGGAAATTGGGAAGAAGGAAGAGTATGAGGAGAGGGCACAGGTGAGTACAGCTTCGATAAAGGTGAGGGGTGTTTTATTAGTTTGCAGGAGGTGTTAAGAGATGACCAACAAGTTAACACATTTTGCACAATGGGATTGATCATTCGCAAGTATGGTTTGACCATGTGTTCAGATAGCAACAGTGACAGTGGGTCTAGTAAAGCAGAGCCACGTTCAAGCCAGACCCATAATTTATTATCCACATTGCATTGCCAGTCTGCAATACTTGTCAAAACTGAGGCTTTGTAATAATTCTCTATGTTAGGGAGTCCGAGACCTCAGAAGGATTTCTGCTGAACATAGTGTTGTGGTTTATCCTAGGATTTTTATGGCCCCAAATAAAGTGTGACAGAAGTTAAGAAGCTTTTGCAAAAAAGGAACGTGGAACTCTGATAGGGAGAGTTTGGAACAAGTAAAGGAGCTTTAGTAAGACAGATATCTTGAATGGATGTATTCGGCCTATCCAGTAAATGTAGAGTTTATTTCAATTAGACAGTTCAGTTTGAACCGATTGCAATAATTTAGGGTAGTTAAGACTATAGACAGCACTGAAGTCTGCTGGGAGATTTATCCCTAGGTAGGAGATTGATTTTGTAGACCATTTAAAGGGGAAAGAAGATGATAGCAATGTTAAGGTAGTTTTAGGGAGGTGGGGTGCCAAAGCTTCGGATTTGCGGATACTGATCTTAAAATCCGAGAAGGATGAGAAAAGATCAATTTCAGCCAAGAAAGCGGGGATCACAGACTCAGGAGCGCTAGTAGATAGGAGGACGTTGTCAGTGAACATAGACATCTTACAGGTCAAGTCTTGCATTTGTATACCGGGAATAGATATATATGAAAGTGGGTCAAATCCGTAGGCTTTAAGAAAGGATTTCATAAATGACCAGTGTATCCAATCAAAAGCCTTTTCAACATAGATAGTGAGGAAAATAGAAGGGAGTTTCTTCGAATTAATATAATGAAGAATGTTTAATAACTTTCTAGTGTTGTCCTTAGTTTCCCGTCGAGGAGTGAAACCGGTCTGATCTAAATGTATTAGAGAGGGGAGAATGCATTGAAGCCTGTTCGCCAGGATTTTAGCAAATAATTTCAAGTCTAAATTCAGTAGGGATATTGGACGGTAATTCTCGCAACAATGAGGATCCTTTCCCGTTTCGATAGAACCGTTATGTAAGCAGTGGAGATATGTGTGTGAGATCAAATCTCTTCAGGGAGAGATAGAAATGATCTAGTCAAAAGAGGGGTCAATAAATGACTAAATGTCAGATAGTAGGACTGTGAGAACCCATCCGGTCCCGGACTCTTCCCAGGAGGGAGAGATTTTATTAATCTCAGATTCTTAGATTGGAGACTCCAGGAACTCAATCGAATCTGCGTCTACCTGAGGCAGATGTGCTGAGAGCAAATATTCATGTAGACCAGGTGGCGTAGGGGACGGGATGGAAGAGTCCACGTCCAGGCATATATTGTAAAGTGACGAGTAATATGAATGAAAAGTGTCCACTATGGCAGCCGAATCATGTGAAATAGAAGAGGATGAGGTTTTAATAGAGGTAATATACGTAGAGTGTTGTCTGGCCTTCAAATGGCAAGCTAGGAGTCTGTCTGGCTTATTACAATGCTAAAAATAAGACTGTTTCAATCGAAGGAAAGAACGTTCTACTCGTTTAACAAAGAAATCAAAGTAGTTCTAAGAGCTGATAATTCACATAACGAGGCGGCTACCTGTGATGCCTTATGTCGGGATTCCAGATGACGAATTTTCCCCAGAACTTCCTCTACTTCCTTTGCATTTTGTCTCTTGTTTTGGGCTGCTAATTTAAGTAACAAACCCCTAATCACGCACTTATGTGCTTCCCAGACAGACCCTGGAGACATCCCTTGTATGCAGTTATCCTTTATATAATTTTGTAGAGCATGGGCTACTTGCGATTTAAAGTCTGAATACGAAAGAACAGATTTGTCACATCTCCAAGGGCTAGGGGTGTCCGAGGAGGCAGCATATTCTAGAAGAATAGAGGCCGGAGCATTATCTGACCATGTAATATTACCTATTGAAGCATCATGTAATCGCGGAACAGAAGAATGAGAAATTAAAACATAGTCAATCCTAGAGTATAGAGCATGAGGGTGTGAAAAAAAAGAATAATCCTTCTCCGTAGGGCGCAGAATCCTCCAAGTGTCTAGCAGTTGTAAATGATGTAAAGACTTAGCAACACTTCTAAGAAATTTCTGGGAGTAAGAGGACTTCCCTGAAGAACAATCTAATAAGGGCGTTAAGGGAAGGTTAATGGCTCCTCCCAATATTAGCGTACCTTCTTGAAAATCCAGTAGAGTATCAAGAGTCTTAGAAATAAAGGGACCCTGATCAGTATTTGGTGAATATAGGGTAGCAAATGTGTATATAGAGCCATTGATAGAACCTTTTACAAACAAAAACCTGCCATCTCTGTCTGAAAGTGTTGCAACATATAGAAAAGGAAGATCTCTATGAAACAGCAAAGCTACTCCCCCTTTTTTGACTGAAGCAGAGCTGAGATATACTTTAGGGTATAAAGTAGATGTGAGGTGAATACCAGTCTCCTTTTTAATGTGTGTCTCCTGGAACATCACTACATCCCCTTTCGTTTTCCGCAGTTCTTGCAGGACCAAGGATTTCTTTCTGGGTGAATTTAACCCCTGAACATTATGTGAGATAACACGTAAAAGTTTATTGCATTGTGTAGCCATAGAAAGTTAAAATATATGGGGCAACTCCAAACAGGGGACAAACACTGCTATTAGCCCTGAACAGACTAGGGTTCATGGTGGGAGTAGGTAGGCTGGTCCCAGACCCCAGGGAAGAGAAGGGGACGGTAAAGGAAGGAGTGAGGGGAAGGGATAGAGAAGAAGTAGACCTAGGTGGTTGTGTAAGATGAAAGAAGAGAAAAGGGAGAAAAGAGAGATTTCTCGTTCCAAAAGGAGCAGCAGTACACAGCATCTCTTTTGGAAAAAAAATACACAAGAGAAGAAGTGGGGAAGAAATGCAGTGTAAATCCATCAATGCGAGAAATATGAAGTAAGAATAGAATGAAAGAAGATGCACAGGACCCAGGAGAGTCCGGCGCCACAAGTAGGCGAAGAACCAACTAAGTATCTAATTACCCAGATCTAGACCTAGTTTATGTCTAACATTCACAAATGACATTTGCAGATACAAGTAGGATCTGTGAGTCATTTAATTACAGAGCAGTAATAATGAAAGCAATGAATAGAAAAATACAATAACGATTGATGTAAGCAGTAAAGCATATCAGTCATCCAGATTTACTGATAAAGTACTTATATAATATTATAACTGAACAGGGACAAACCCCAACCCTTGAGAACAGTTTGTAGAGGAAGGTAGCGAGAGACCAGTAGAGCCCTAAGTAAGATGAGAAGCAGACCAGGATGCTTTTGTAAGGTCTTACATAGTCTGACTGTAGGGCCAATTCTTAATACATTAGAAAACTGGAATGTAGTTGTACCAATCCAGAGGACTAATAGGCAATCCCCAATATGACACTCAGGTAAGACCCCAGTGTCAAGTACTCACAGAGGGTGATTATAAAAATTAACTCATCACTCATAACAATCTCACCCCAATGACACACCTAGCCATAAAACTGAATTTCCCAACTCAAGCGGATGGGTAGGCCCAACTTACATTCACCTCACTATATCTCTAATGAGAAAGTAAGTGAACATCTGCTCAGCGGCAGCTAAAAACATAGCACGAGCTTCGGTGCAAAGGTATTAACAATCTCTGGGGGGAACGATCAATTCCCATGGCTCACAAAAGGAACCTAGTGAGGTGCAGCGTATTATTATGAGAGTAGCCCCTGTAAAAAGTAGTAGTTTCCCAGCTTACATTTGGGTTTTCTTTATGAGTGCCACACTGAACCCTCTACATGGGAAAACTCAACAGGACCAAGTAATTCCATAGCTCAGAAAGTGTCCATGAAGTAAAAACTCCATGGGCATGGCCCAAGGTGTCAAAGACACTGAGAGTCCGTTTGAGAACTGTAAACAAGGTCAAAAGACATGATTGGGAGGAAAAATAATGAAAAGCAATGGCCCTGTAGAGTAAGTAAAGGTAACTAGGAACCAACAAAGAAAAATAGAGGCAGTTCACCCATTCGATTGGCATGCTTGTTTCACCACATTCCTGGCCTTTAGAGGTGAATGAGGGTTTCACCTTCTTTTATTCACTGGGTGCCAAGGCACCGAAGTATCCATGTCCTCCACCCATAGGGCAGTGTCAGTATGCCCATTCCGTAGGTTAAAGTCTTGCGTTAGTTCCAATTTTAGAGAAAAAATTAAGGACTGCGGATCCTCACCATAGCGCAAATGGTAGTCGTGATTCTCCTTGGTGACATGGATGGAGAGCGCGAAGCCCCACCGGTATCGAAGATTTTGAACGCGGAGTGCCATAGTGAGGGATCTCAATTCTCTCCTCCAAATCACTGTATGCCAAGATGTGATGGGCCTCGAACTGGATCGGCGCCATTTTCTTGGCTGCAGATATTATTGCTTCTTTATCCGTGAAGTGGAGAAACTTGAAGATAGTGTCTTTAGGAGCTTCCTTAGGGGAAGCCCTCTCAATTTCATATAGTGCTGGAGTTTCAAGTTTGAGAATATGTGTGAAGAGACTTTGTAAAAATGCCAGCAAAGTATCTCGGTCAATGCCATCTGAGATGCCTCTGATGCAAAGGTTACTCCTCCTCCTCTGATTTTCGCCATCATCCAGGCATTGAGTTGTCTCTGTTTGAGTTTTATGAAGTAAAGATAATTTCAGGTGAGTAGATTCTCTGAAGGTGGACCAGCAACGTCTGTCGTCCTCTAGCGCTTCGACCTGATCACCCAGGTGAGCAAGATCCTGTTTAACTTCGACAAGTTCCTCTCTGAGGAATAATTTTAGATCTGCAAGTAAGTTTTGAATATCGCCCTTAGTGGAGGGCAAATCCGAGTGGCCCCAAGAGAATTCATCTTCAGAGCCACTCTTATCCTCATGGTCAGAATGAACGCCAGGATTAGAGTACGGAGGTACCTCAGGACGGTCGGCCATTTTCGGAATCGCGCCCCACGACTTTCTTGAAAAACGATTGAACATCAGCGTTTTTCCAGAGTTGTCTGTTTCTCGATATCTTCAGGAATCAGATATGCCACATAACAGGGTATTGAAGCTGTAATATCACTGCAAATGGTGCCTATATCTCTCGTGGCACCAGAGCCCAACCACTATGCGGCCATTTCAGTGAGAAGCCAAGCCACGCCCCCTCTATGATAGTTCTTGCAAAAAAAAGCAGGCAAAATGCATTTATAGAAGACTGTGAAACCTTCCCATGTCATATACCAACACTGCAATATAGTATTCCAATGCTGAGTTCAACCATTCTTGTGCAACTTTTGTGATGTTCTTGGGCACCCATTATCACTTACACATATAATCATGTGTACCCACATTTGTCATCACTCCTACTCTCACTTCATTTCACCACACATAAGAGATAACTTGGGGATTCCCTCAGGAAGTGGTGTAGGACCTAGTTCCCAAGTTAGATGTCACTTACCCACTTGTTCTTGTCTCACTTTCCTCTCCTTTTTAAAACCCCTTCACGCACTCTTCTGCACTCTTCTGTGCTCATCCAAAGAGTGCGACTCTGTTAGAGTTCCTTTTTCATCCATTGTGTCCTGTCTTCATGTGTATTGACCTTTGTCTGTTCCTGAATTCTGACTGTCTGCCACCAGCCCCTGACCTTATCTTGTTGGACTTTATTGACATCTCAAGCACTTAGTATAGCAGAACAGTTTTGCTTACGTTTATCTACTTCCTCCAGTTTAGCACCCTAGCCTTTCACCTAGGCTACACTGTCTTCTGACCTTTCTCTATTTCTGCATCAAGGTTCCACCTTAATAGCACAACATGTGACAGGTAGAAGGCCCTGTTTCCTCCAAATCTCTCCCTGCGGTGGAAAGCTGCATTCTTTCCTAGTGACCAATACTGTGTTGTATATTCCATATGCAATACAATTCAATTAATGCAACAAAACTTCTGAATCACTTCATCTTTCATAATCTGCTTTCCTCCAAGTTTATGCTGACAAGACATGCAATGTGGGAGAAGAAGAAAAAGACAAGTGTCACCTCATATCATTAAAATAACTAGCCATTGATGGTACTGCTCAATTCAAGAGTATTAGACTCACAAGAGATGTGGGGCACACACCACAATTGTGAATGCAGGCTGGACATGAAAGTGGAAGATATTAGAGATTGTGTCCACACAATATTTAACTAGATTACTGTAGGTAAACGTTATCATACATATAACTCTATTTAGACACCTGTAGATAAAACTCTTTATAAAGTTATACACTGCAATGGATTCCAGGCTGGTGAAAGAATATTTGGCTGACTGATTCCCACTGCTGTTCAGAGATTTCAGGAATACATTAGAAAAATGAGACTGAGAAAATATTGGTCATCATTTGTCTGTCAGTGTGTATACATATGTATAGACATGAGTGGAGAGCAATCAAGCTTGGAGAAGCTTAGCCTCCCAAAAACAAGCTGCCTAACTGAGTTCCTTCTTCCTTGGTTTGTTACACATATGACTGTGCCCAAGTGACCCAGAACATGGGACACAGATCTTTCCAGGTTACAGGGTAATGAGACATGCACAGTTATATCTTGGCTGCTGTAGTGATTCACTAGAACCACACTGCTACTGTGCCTTTAATTTTCCCAGTCCGGTTGGGCAGCATTACAGATCGTGATATTGTGCACTTATTGGCTGTGGCACACACTCAACACATCTCATCTTGGTTACCTTAACAAAACCAGTGTGCTGAGCACATGCTACTCCATATAGCAGCAACCTTCCTAGGCAGCCTGCTACATGATGGCTACTTACAAATGTATTTCCCTCCTATTTTCCATTCCGTTTCTACCTTTAGAACTGTGCTTCTGGTTAAGCTGGACCTCCCAACTGATCCATACATAGTAACAAAGCCAATGATGCAAAAAAAGACAAAAGTCGATCAAATTTAGCCCTTCCTATAATAACCTTGTAGATACAGAGTAAGTTAAATAAAAACCCTACTGAATATGCTTTCCTAACTCCATGTCACGATGCCAGGCTTTGATGTCCTATACTCTAACTGGAACTGCAACTGTGAGCCACAAGACTCTTTTGAATGGTGTTAGAGTACAGCACTAGAGAACGTTGACAGAACTCTAACAATCTTGCTGAGGCAAAAGCTGGGTTAAGGTGTAAACCTTAAAGGGATAGTAATACTTAAGATGTAAAAAAATATATGTTGTAGGGTTTATGTTCCCGAATAAAACAAGGGTACTCCAACCACTGAGAGATATTTTATTAAAAAATTATAACAGCTCAAACTTGAATTTTTTAGGTGCAATTTAATAGTGGCCTGAAAATTTACAGTGGCGCTGTTGTAACACCATCATGTGGAGATTTATGGTCTACAGACCAGAGCAGTCCATAGGATAGTGTAGCAACAGCGCCACTGTAAATTTTCAGTCCACTGTGATATTGCACCTAAAATATTCAAGTTTGACTGTTATATTTTTTAATAAAATATCTCTCAGCAGTGGGGGTACCCTTGTTTTACTCAAGGGGATAAACCCTACAACATATATTTTTTTACATTTTAAGTATTACTATCCCTTTAAGGCTGCATAGTACAGACCAATTGAGCCAGACTATGCTCAGGATGACTGGGCAGGGTCTGTAGAAATGTTCACAAGTGGAGTTCTATAGACTATATCCAGACAGAGACAATCATGACTAGTCAAGAAACTGAATACTGACTGCAATACAGGAGCTGAGTAGAAATGTACCCAGAAATTTCTCAGGTTTGTCAATTGTTTCTTTTGCAATACTTCTTCTCATTTTCCAATGTAGCTAACAAAATAGCTTTTTATGCAGATTACTTCTCATTTTTTAAAATGATGCACCTAACCCTTCTCTCTCTTTATATATATATATATATATATATATATATATATATATATATATATATATATATACATATCCACTAGCATTAGTGGCACAGCTTCACCCATGCAGTTAACTCTTTTGTGTTGTTTTTTTTAATTCTTAGTGTATTTTCAAATTAAACCTCATGGTGGGGCATCTGGACCCACCCTGATGCTCCTACACGGACACCAGCTACTAATTTCCCAACTGATTCGGATGGAATGCAGGGAAGCAACAGAGCTCCCCTGCTTCCATCCTACCTGAACTTCCAGGTAAGAGTGAGCAGGATCAGGAAAGCCTTTCACGTCATTGTGTGAGGCATTCCCTGATCCTGTGCACTCCTACCCGGTTAGGGTAGGATGGAAGCAGGCAAGCCGCACTGCTCACCTACATCACCTCTATTGATCTCCCAGATGAATTGGCTAGGAGATCAGAAGCTGGGTGGGCACCAGGAGGGGTGCTGAATGCCCCACCACAAGGTTTGATTTTTTTTCCCAGACAATCAATGTGTGTGTGTTCCATATGGCTGAGGAGGCATGGAGAACCTCAGTGTTAGGGACCAGGAACCAGACAGACACAAAAATGTAAAGTTCAAAACACCTTTATTAAAATAACAAAAGCAAACTAAGCAAAATCGTGATCCAAAAGCGTAAACCAAAGGACAAGCCGGGGTCAGGAACCAAGACAGGTACTCAGCCAAGCCAGGTTCAGGAATACGGAGATCAGCAATGTCAGGAACAAGCCAGGGAGTCAGAACCAGAAGGGACGTCAGAGAAAGACAGGTCATGCACAGGAAATCAGGAACGCAGTAGAACACTCTTGCAGCCAGAAACAAACACAAGGACACTAGGAAGTGAGCGAAGCTGCTTTAAATACCCTGGGAGGATTGGCTGATAGCAGCCTGGTGAGCAGTCACAGAGAGGTCAGCTGATTCAGCCAGACTCAGAAAAGGGAAGGCAGTAGCAATAGATAGCAGAGCACTAGATAAGCTCAGATAGCAGAATCAAGCAACAGCGAAAGAGCAGCTTAGCCAAACCTTGACACTCAGCCTCTCAGATAATACACTATGTCCTCAGCCACATCCATTTGAACACACCAAGGTGAGCTTTGCATAACTCTGCCTTTGTATCACCCCGGGGTGTGGCTTACAGTGAACCAGAAACCACTTCTTACTGAATCACATCCTCATTTTCCCTTGCTGGATCATATGGCCAACCATCGTCCTCTACTAGGGATGCTTTACTAAATAAGAAAACAGACAAACCAGAGGCAAGACATTTTTTGGAACAGAAGCATCCACTGTCATCCTTGCTCTCAATGTTAATTTCTCATATTCCACCTCTTAAGAGAGGTGGCAGCCATGCCTTGAGCCTTTTACAGTGTGAAGCATAGTGGCTCCACAGACTCAACATTATGGTCCCTTATGGCTTAAATGAGCAAATCAATTTTGCTGCTTTCTTCTAATAGGTTTTGTATCCTTGCCTGCATTTGAAGTAAGTGATGAGCTATGTGTATCTAGTATTTTTGGGAGTGAGTCATACACATTATGGGACTTGGATCAAATGTATTTTCTACACATCTCCCTTATATCATTTTACTCCATCACTTTATCATCCTAATAGAGTGAATGTACAATATATGGCTAATTTTGCCTACCTAATAATAGCTTCACTTTATTGTAGTCTATATTCCCTGATTTTTGCTAATCATCCATGTGCCATTCCAAGGCTCGATTCTATTACCAGAGCTAAAAAAACAGGCGTTGTGTTTTTTTAACAAACATTTTAAATGGTGCACCACGTATACACATCGAGGATACTTCAGTGTGTATTTATTAATTCAAAACTTCAAACATATAAACAGCACCTTGTTGTCGATGATAGGAATAGAGGAAAACTAGCGGGCACCCCTCTGTAGATCTCTCTATGAGGCTCTGATCAACGCATATCGTGCGTGTACATGCTTACTCATGATCACCCATGTCAGATTTTAGTATCCTATTGCCCGACTTGTGAAAACAAAATCAGCGGTAATTATTTGCACTGCCCGTCAGAAAAAAGCCCATAAGAAACAACTAAAAACAACGTGTATGTAGCATTCTATTATCCACGCTCAATATTACAACTTGTTTTGTGGTTACATTTTCTGTCTGTAATCCTGCACCTCAGAATTGAGGTGTAGAAGCCACAACGACGTTCAAAACCATCGTTGTTCAAACAAAAGCAGTGCAAAATACAGTATACATCATAGAAATCTTATATAGAGTGCCCCCCTTTCGACATATTAACCCCCCCTTTGAAATTCGACTTATAGTGCTTTCTTTCACCATTTTAATTCAACAAAATTTGTTCACATTCAACATTTTAACCCTTCCCTTTCAAAATGCAACATATAGTGCTTTCTTTCACCATTTTAATTCGACAAATATTGTTCACATTTAACATTTTAACCATTCCACTTTAATAATCGACTTATAGTGCTTTCTTTCATCATTTTAGTTTGACAAATATTGCTCACATTCAACATTTTAACCCTTCCCCTTTAAAATTTGACTTATAGTGCTCCTCTGACATACTTTCTCCATTAAAATTGGACATTGTTTATTCTCTAATTTTACTGCAAAATACAGACTCTTTATGTGTCACAGTGATTCCTGTGCATCAATGTATAACTTGCCGTGCTAAATGTGAAAGACCTCTCACTCCTACTATTTGTTGTCTAAACCCGTTTGATGTGTTAATACTACAATAAGAAGTTATATTAACCCCTCCATTACTGTTATGAGGAAGGTTACTGAATAAGTGTGACATTTACATATCAATACGTGAAACTATTATAAAAAGGAGACTAACACTGAACACTAGTGCTGTCCAGTTACAAGATCACATTAATTGAAAATTAGGAATTATGAATAAAAAAAGAAAAGAAAAACTCTGCAGTACTAGCAATCTGTCTAAGCTAATCCTGAAAGTTCATGGCCCCTATTAGTCACTGAAAGATGACCCTAAAACTTAATATTTATTAATCCTATTTAAAAGGCATATGAATATATATATATATATATATATATATATATATATATGAAACAGGAGAATATCCACAATGAAATGCATCCAGGTGGTATGTAAGTACTGTCTATCAAAAACAGTAAGCAGCACTTTAAAAATGGAGATGTCAGGGGAATTATATAACATGTATTTCACTATAATAAACTCTCTGAATGATAGTGATCACTGATATCTCTTCATCACAGGTGTTCTAGGGGTAATGTGGGATTTATTTAATTGTCAGTACAAAAAGATGCACTGAAAGGTATAGAGGCTGGACATTAATCTATAATGTATATAAGCCTCTAACATACAAAGCTAGATCATCCAAATCAATCCACCATATAACTCAAGACCCATTTGCTTATTTGTCATAGGGTCTATAGCCATAGTGCTGAGGACAAATACTGAAAATATCTATGAGTATGTCAAGAGGAGATAGAAAAGATAGCTCTGAATTGTTGGGGCGCTATATGACTTGCCACTGTATCACAGGAATGTTATACATTGTTGCACATGAATCACTGTGACACATAAAGAGTCTGTATTTTGCAGTGAAATTAGAGAATAAACAATGTCAAATTTAAATGGAGAAAGAAAGTCATGGGAGCACTATAAGTCAAATTTTAATGGGGAAGTGTTAAAATGTCAAATGTGAACAATATTTATCTAATTAAAATGGTGAAAGAAAGCACTATAAGTCTAATTTCAAAAGGGAAAGGTTAAAATGTAACATAGTAAATTAGGTTGAATAAAGACACAAGTCCAAGAATGTGAACAATATTTGTTGAATTAAAATGATGAAAGAAAGCACTATAAGTCGAATTTTAAAGGTGAAGGGTTAAAATGTTGAATGTGAATAATATTTGTAAAATTAAAATGGAGAAAGAAGACCATGTGAACGGTATAAGTCGAATTTCAAAGGGGGGTTAATATGTCAAAGTGGGGCACTATATATCGGATTTCGATAATGTGGGGAACACATCTAACGCTATACTTGATCTTTCTGTCATCAAACGGACGCTTGTTTCCTTGGTTTTTGACATTTTGCACGTGTTTTTTTAGGTGGTAGTTGAATAGTAGCAGACAGTCCCGGTTTTGTTATTTCATACAAATGTGCTGTCTATGGGCTGGATTCGATTGCAGGAGATATATGTTACCACCTGATTTATCAAACATTTTCCTATTGAAGTCTAGGGGGAAAACTGGAGATAAAAGCAGAAATAAAATTAGCACCTGCAATAGAATCTAGCCCTACGTCAGTTTTGTTTTACCGTGGTTCTACAATACAATACAGGTGTAACACATGTTTGCAAAATACATGTTGCTTGTTTTTAATGTAGCACCGGTTTTAGCGCTGGTAATAGAATCAAGCCCCCTGTGTCTTGATCTTACTAAATTATTCCTTCAATGTTTTCTTTATGACTTTTTTTATGCCGTTGCTAGATATCCAACTGACCCAAAACAATACTTGAAGCAAGAGTAGGTTGGGACGTGCATCTTATTCTACATGGAATATCTATATTTCTAGTGCCATATGGATACTAATTAACATAAACAGAACAAACGTCCATTTATTATTTTTGTATCATTTTCACTGAATTTTTGTTTTTCTTTTCAATAATCACTATATTTATTCATTATGAACTTGGGGCTGCTCCCAGTATGTTTTTACAGTTTGTATTGTATATCATGCCTCATTCTTATCTTATTTTTCCCAATTGTCACTTTTTAGCCTAGGATCCCAGCATTTTAAAACACTGTACATTTGTTCCCCTAGTTAATGAATAGTGGCAATGGGCTCTGTAGCTCCATCGTTTTTCCTCTATTCGTCTTGGTTTTTGTTTGTTTGTTTGTTTGTTTTTTTTGCTTTAGGTGTTTTCTTGACTTTTTTTTGTGGGGGGGAGTTGTTAGCATTCTGTTAACCTGGCACACCTTATTGATTTGTGCCTCTTTAACTGTCAGCATATCTCCCATTAATTTGGAACTCCTGTTAAAGGGATAGTAATACTTTGTTTTAACTTTATTTTGTAGGCATTAAAAAAACATGAAGAATGAAATAAGTCTTATCTCTCAAACCTTTATGGTTTATGAGATATTCACAAGCAAAGTTTCCCCCTCCCGCCCCTTTTACCTACTGTAAACAATCTCTTCTCAGATGTGGAATGCAGTCCATAGACTGGACAGATAACAGAAGGGGACACTCTTATTCCTATGAAAACAATGAAATCCCTGCCCCCCTTGACAAGCTTTTCAGGTTTTTCCCTTATCTTAATTGAAGATTGTCCCTCTCTGCAGTCTACCTGGGCAGCTCCCTTCTGCCCTGGCTGAGAAGTGTTACATCAGTAAAAGGGGCGGGAGGGGGACACTTTGCTTGTGAATATCTCTTAAACCATAAAGGTTTGAGAGATAAGACTTATATCATTCTTCATGTTTTTTTAATGCCTACAAAATAAAATAAAGTTAAAATGAAGTATTACTATCCCTTTAAGCTATCTGTGATTGGCCTTATAGGGATATATTATCTTGTTTCCCTGGTTGTTTCCTATATCGTTGTGTGATTTGCTTGACCAATCTCTGATTAGCTACTTAGCCATAACCACCACAGCTCAGCCATGTGTGGTCCATTCGGTCTTCTCATTATTATCCATACCAATTTGAGTGTACTTCGCTACTTCACATCATTCCTAACCCAGTGGCTCTCACTCTGATTAGACTCTGCAGGCCCTTATTGCCATGATTCTATAGGATATGACATGTACTGATCCACTAGCCTTGGCATGAGGGACACGTATGTGTGACACAGAGACGTGACCACTGAGTGTACCAAAGACCACTCTTGTCGTCGGAATAAGGTCTCAATTCTGATAATATATCTCTCTAATATATATTCTCTTTCTACCTTCTTCAAAGGATGTTTTTATTTCATTGTTACTCAGTTGATCTTTATATTCTTTATAACTGTTGTGTATTGAGCCAAAAAGGACTTTGGATACTAACGGCCCTATGCTTTGTGATGCACCAGCGTGCCACAAGAATGACTGATCCACTTGATATGTAAGATCTTCCAAGAATGCCGGTTCAATACAGAACAGTAGTAGTGCATAAAATTATCTGCTTAGTCACAATAATCATTCTTGGAAGATCTTACATATCAAGTGGATCAGTCATTCTTGTGGCACGCTGGTGTGTTCTGTATTGAACCGGAACTGACTTTGGGTATTAATTGGCCTATGCTTAGTAGTTCACTGGTGTGCCACAGGCAGTTCACATCCACTTGTCATGTTACATTCTTTTCCCTTCTCTTTTAACATATAGATTATGACAATGGATAGAAGCTAGAAGCTGACTGGCTATTTTTATTTCATGTGGACTTTAAGATGCCATCTATAGTAACCCTTTGAGCACAGGAGGGTTAACCCTCCGGCACTCCAAGGGTTAATGGTTACATCTTTGGGGGCTTATTTTTTCGTAAATCAAAGACCACTCGTGGATTTATTTATTTTTTTATTATGCAACAAAGGAGAAAGAAGAGAAGAAAACAGAAGAAAGAAGACAAGATTAATGAAGAAGCCTGACAGCTGATGACAGGTAAGTGTTACATTTCTGAATAGTTTTAGCTCACTCTCATTGTTTGACACTGTCAAACAAGGAGAGTTTGCTTTCTTTTCCTTTGATGTTCCCACAATTCGTGCTATTTAGCGTGAGTTGTGGGAATAAAAAATAACAACGAGCATTTTGCCAAAACAGAAGTTTTGGCCAACAACACTCATTTTGCCATGTCGCTCTCCAGCAATAGAATAGCCGAGCTATAGGGTTGAGTTTTTTTAGGCGTTAGTGTTTTTACTATTACTGTCGGTATCTCCAGTGGTAATATTATCAAGCCCGAGATGTCTCCTCCAGTGTGATAAACTCTCCAAATCCTCAGGGCTGGATTTACATCTCAGGATCCAGTAGGCACAGAAATCTGAAGTGCCCTCCCCCATTGGCCATCTAAACTGGACACCTCCACAATGCTCCTAATCTCCACACTGCCCCCCATCATCTCCATATTGCCCTCACATTACCTCCATTAGCTCCATATTGCCCCACCACCTCCATATTGCCCTCACATTGCCCCCACCATCTCCATACTGCCCTCACATTGCCCCATCATCTCCACATTGCCCCATCTCCATATTGCTCTCACATTGCCCCCATCAGTTCCATATTGCCCTCATATTGCCAGTCATCAACTCCATATTACCTCACATCAACTCCATATTGCCCCCATCAGCTCCAACTTGCCCCCCATCAGGTTCATATTGCCCTCACTTTGCCCCCATCATCTCCATACTGCCTCCATTACCTCCATATTGCCCTCACACTGCCTCCATCATCTCCACTTTGCCCTCACACTACTCCCCAACAGCTCCAACTTGTCCCCCATCAGCTCCAACGTGCCCTCCATCAGCTCCATATTGCCCTCACATTGCCTCCAATATCTCTACATTGCCCCCATCAGCTCCATATTGCTCCATCAGCTCCAACTTGGCCCCCATCAGCTCCATATTGCCCTCACATTGCCCCATCATCTCCATACTGCCTCCATATTGCCCTCACATTGCCCCCATCAGCTCCATATTGCCCTCACACTGCCCCCATCAGCTCCAACTTCCCCCCCCATCAGCTCCATATTACCCTCACATTGCACCCACCCCCATTTCCTACCTCCTCCCTGGTGGTCCAGCAGCATGGCAAGACAGGTCTGTGCCTCCTTCTACACAGACCTGGAGCTCCTGGAGCTCCTGCGCAGTCTTCTCTTCAGTAATGCAGAGCGTTGGGAGATGATGTCATCTCCCAGCACTCTACATTACTAAAGAGCCAGGGGAGCTCATCAGCTACGGGTCTGTGCCGACGGAGGTGCAGATGGTAGACCTGACCGGGTGGGGGGTTAGTGCCTGCACTGCCCGCGGCAAGGATAATTAAAAAAAAAATAATTAATTAAAAAAAAAAAAAATGGGTCCCAATGACAGGCGCCCCTCTGTGGGGTGTGCCTGTAGGCAGATGCCTACTCTGCCTTATGAGAAATTCGGCCCTGCAAATCCTATGTTATTCTAGGTACCTATGCACTAATCTCTCTCAAGTTGGAGAAATTGTAGTGCATTTGCCCCATAGAATAACAAGAAGTCACGTCACTGGAGAAGTCATCTCCACTTTATCACCTCTTTATTAGACCTTAGTGCATCTCTCCCCAGCTCCCTCTCTTTGCCTCCCTGCCTCTAGTATCAAAAGTTCAACTGCTCTGCCCTATCTCTCTTCTAGTCATAGATTGACAACACGCAGAAAAATGACAGGAATATATGTGACAAAACCCATGAGGGATTATTATCACTGATTTCAATGCACTGAAAAAGTAAAAACCGTCGCTTTATGTGGGAATTTCAACACAAAGTGAAAAATTCAATTTTCTCATGTTTCTTTTTTACAAATGTTGTCTATCCTTAATTAGGAGGTGTTAGTGCTCCTTTAATATTTTAACAACACATAATACATGAATTCTCTGCACAGAAAGAATGTTGCTTCTACAGTTCTCGTGGCATTTAAAGAGAGATAGCCCCATCTTTAAATGATGTTGTTATATAACAAAAACATGCCTAAGCTGTTACAAAAGAAGTGGGGCATTGCTAAGATGGAGTTGAGTTGAGCATACAACAACCCTTTGAGTGCCAGAGGGGTACTTAAAGTATTCCAAAGCAAAGCATTGTGTACCTCTCTGGCACTCAAAGGGTTAACATTCACATGAATAATTGGATGAGGTGTCTCTAAAGTAATAATCAGTAAGATGTTTAATTCCGGCTTGTCTTCCCTTTAAGAAAGAGTCTTTTTTAACTTAGCTATTCTTTCAAACAGACAACAAAATACAAATTATTTTCATTTGTTTTGATTTAATACAGGCTGTTCTTAGCACTTGACATAATTAAAACATTTCTTTTTTAACACATGAACCTATTTTAAGACATACGAAGTCACATATTTAATTAAATGTAATGAATTAGATTGATACTGCTGTGTCTTTACAATATTAAAATGTGGCATCTTTTTTGCATTATGTCAGCATGCATGCCTTTCTGTGGATGAAAACAGTGTTGAAATGTTAGTGAAATTAACTGGCAAACTGCTGTTATGTTGACCTCACTACCATGAACCAGAACATCCAGCTAAAATGTGCTTCTCAGAAAAGTCCCCTGCCAAGAGCAATTCTCTAAGAGGGGACTTCCTGGCAAGATAAGCATAACAACTTGCTGCATCTGTTCTCACTTTTTGCTTCTTAATCGGTAGAATACATAGACACTGAGCAAGTTAAGAATTTAGTTCTATGTAATAGGATATTGCGCGGACAAACAATTCAAACATATTATCCCAAACAGAAGAAAATATATTGATAGCTGCAAATCCAAAATGCTAACCTTATGGATTTTTTTTTCTGGGATATGTTTCTGGGATGAATTTTCAATTGATTGTGAAAAGACTTTTCAGACAGCTATCCAATTCCTATGTTGTTATTCACTAAAATATCTTAAATCTCTATAAAACTGAACTGCATAGGGATTGAGAACTAATCAAAGGCTCTTTCATATGGGTGAAAGAATCATAGCAACCCCCTTCAACTGTTGTTGTCCATGTCCTGATCTCATTGAAACACAGAAACATAGACCTTGATGGCAGATAACAACCATTTGGCCCATCTTGCCTGCACATTGGTTCTACTATAAAAACCTCAAACTTGATTTGATCCTTGGTCTTGTCTTATTTTCAAGATAGCCTTATGCCTATCCCATGTGTTCTCAAATCCTCTATGTGTATTAACCTCTAGCACTTCTGCTGGAGGGCTATTTCACTTTTCTACCACCCTCTCAGGGAAGTAAAACTTTCTTACATCTAAACCTCTGTCCCTCTAGTTTTAGACTATGACCTCTTGTCCTAACATTTCTATTCCTTTGAAATGTATTTCCCTCCTGCTCTTTGTTGAATCCCTTTATGTATTTGAGTGTTTATATCATATCCCCCTCTTTATTCTCTCTCCTCCAAGCTAAACATGTGCAGATCCTTTAGTCTACCCTGATTATTTTTATACTGTAAACCATTCATAATTTTAGTAGCCCTTCACTGAATTCTCTCCAGAATATCTACATCATCCTGGAGATGGATGTCTCCAGTACTATACACAATACAGGGATATGTAGACACATGGACACCTTGGAATTTCTGTTACTAATGCCTGAAGCTGTACAACCCAGCACCCTACTTGCGTTCCCCACCTCTTTGTTTCATTGCTTGCCTGCCTTTAGGTCACTGGATAAATATTATTGGTTGACATTCGCATGGGTTATCATTGATTGAATGAACATTGCAGTTGCCAACATCATTCTTTTGAAAGATCTGATGGAGAACCAATAGGCTGCCATGCAGATCTGCTATATTACACCTTTACTGCATTCCTTCATGCCTGCAGTAAAAAAGCCGATAGCTGGGCTTTGGCACATTTATGTGAGGAGATGCCACCATTCTGAAAGGCATAATCAAGAAGCTCACCCTTCAGCATGGACAGAATAACTAATCCACCACAGCTTTGTTGACGTGGCCCAAGTGAAAGGGGCTTATTTTAATTGCCAATATATTTGGATGCATCACCACTAATTATGACAAGGAAATAATGATATCTGCAACAATTATGATGTTCATGGTTTCTTGTTAATCAACCTGCATTAGCTGGGAATCATTTAGTCTGAAGTTTAGATGAGTGTCTTGGTTGGAAGGTTATCTCACAAACAAACACACAGGCACTGGGAACAGTTCAACTTTTACAGAGCATCAAGAGATCAAACTGAGAACATATTTAATGGCATAATAGATTCCTAAACATTTTGTTCTGATCTTCACTTGGTAGTGCAGGGGTGTTTAATTCAATCTGAAGAACACCAAACGAGTAAGGATTCAATTATATCACTGATTGTGCTCACGTTCAACAGTCAAAACAACACAGAGACTGATTAAGTCCCCTGTGCTTAAGCAGGGATATCCTTTCTCAGTTCCCCTTGATGAATAGTGTTGGTCTTTCAACCTCTACCCAAGTGGGGAAATTCCAAGTTCAGTACATTCAGTGAATTACAAAATAGGTTTTACAGCACTGCTTAGCTCACAGAACCAAATATATAATAGTCTATCTAACTGAAAAAGCAGAGGTAATTGAAGGATCAATGGTTTTTTACTATGTATTTAAACCCCATTCCTGCTGGAAGAAATATATATTTATAAAAGGCATAATTGTATTTCAATTTTAATGCACTCAGTGGGAATCATAGGCTATGGTTCTCCATAGTAAGAAATAGGAACAGCACCACATGGTGACCAGAATAAAAAATTGCAGTTTAGTTTTATAAACAATTGAGTTGTATTACATTTTGAAAGAAAGATCTCCCAAAAGTGGAAGCAACTTTGTTGTATTCATCAGGAAAAAAAGGTTTAATTCTCCTTCATACTTATACAGCATGTCTTTCATCTAAGCATATTTTCATTATTTTATCTGTGTGGGTTTTTCTATTACCTGTGTTAAAATGACATATATAGTACTGTTCATCAAATAGCTCTAGGGAAATATCTTTACAGTATGTACACTAGGTGATTGAAGTTTACAAAGTGGAGGATGTGTTTACTGCCTGATAAAGGGTTCACAAACAAGGACAGCTTGTTTTACCAGATTTCCCCCCCACTGCTGTGCTGTATGCGTAAGTATTTGCATTTTTAGCTAGATAATAAAGGGTATGGGTTAGCACTAGGGATTGGCAAAGTGTTTCACCCCCCAAATGTCACTTTTCACATTCAGTAGTGAGAAGTGCAGTTTTTTGCTATTTTTTAAAACAACCTCCACTGCACTGGTAAGCACAGAACCAGACATACTGACCCACAGTCATGTCGTGTGGTAGCCATAGAGAAACACACACACTGACCCACCAGCCTTGTCCCACTGCACTGATAGCCATGGAAAAACACAAATTGACCCCCAGCCTAGTCTCACTGCACTGGTAGCCATTTAACCGCACGCATTGGCCCCCATCCTTGTTTCATTGCACTGGTAGCCATATAACCACATTCTGATGCCCAGCCTTGTCCCACTGCACTGTTAGTCATATAACTACACATAGTGACCCTCAGCCTTGTCTAACAGCTCTAGTAACCATAAAACCACAATTACTGACCTCCAGCCTTGCCTTACTGTAGCTTTGATTATAATATGAAATGGGAGGCCTTCCAGCTGCTGCCAGACTATCCTATATTATAATTTGCTAACTAAGTTTGTCAGAAGCCGTCATGCGCAGCAGAGACAGCTGTGCGCGCTGCAGTCATGCGCAGTACAGACTGCCTGCTCCACGGCTGATACGGAGCGAGTGCTCTGAATTCAGACCAGAAAAGAGGACTACGATCTGAATTCCATATCAGCCGCGGTGCGAGCAGTCTCTACTGTGAATGATTGCAGCGCACCGTCGCTGGTTGGCACTGTGGCCTGTGTACACAGGGTCTTCAACTAGTAACTCCCATAATTCACTAGCCTTCAGCACCAGCCTTTTCACACTTTAACCATAGAACCACATGTACTGCAGCTTCAGCCTTGTGTCACAATGCAGGAAGCCAAAGAAACATATTACTGACCTCCCAGGGGGGTCCCAGCATTCTCCCATTGCATCAGTAGCTAAAGAACCACTCCCTCTGGGTCTGTATAGTGCAAAAAAGTCTTGGACATAGGCATAAAATGGCAAAGTTCTTGCAGAAAATTTGTTTGAGTTAGAGAAAAGGCAGAAATTCTTGACATTTTCAGTGTGTGGGAAATTTCAAGGAAAAAGAAGGAAATCAGATGTTTTTCATGAAATTCTCATAAGAAAGAAAATCAGACTATTTACCCATTTCTAGTTAGCATGTGCAACACTGTCTATAGAGTAATTCTGGACCAAACCATATATACCATAGTGTGTAGAGGATTCAGTGCAAATCTCGTCAGGGGGTAAAATGCCAGATAACCATAAAAGCAAACACAAGACTCACCGTCTTGATAATCGGGTACTGCTGCAGCTCTCCCTCAGCTGCCAAGAAGTAACAATGTAACGCAGATTGCAGTCGCACTCCTAAGACATCCAATAAAATTTGAAACTTTATTCCTTCAGGATAAAAACAAAAACACTAGTGTTGAGCGAGCATGCTCGGCCGATGCTCGGATCGGCTCGAGCATCGCTCTGCTCGGCACATGGCGGTACTCGTACGAGTACCGCATGTGCTCGCCCGCCATGTTCGGGTCTCCTCCCCGCACGTTTTGCGGCTGCTGCGCAGCCAATAAACGTGCAGGGAGGCTCTGACATCGGTGTAATGCCAGCAGCCATGTTGGCTGCTGGCATTACACTGATTGGCTGGCCAGAACCCGTGGTCAGGTGCTGTATAGCACCAGACCAGCGAGTTCGGCTCAGTCTGAGCCAGGGAGAGCTGAGGATAGGAAGGGAAAGGCAGTGTAGGGAGGAAAAAAACAAAAATTGTGAAAAAAAAAGAACCAAAAGTCCTTTTTAGGACTACTGTGTGTGGGGGCAGCAGGTTATTTGGTGTGGGGGGAAAAAAAAAAAAAAAAAAAAAAAAAATATATATATTCTGTTTAGTGTGCAAAGTTGCAGATTAGAGCACATTCTGTTTAGTGTGCACAGTTGCAGATTAGAGCACATTCTGTTTAGTGTGCAAAGTTGCAGATTAGAGCACATTCTGTTTAGTGTGCAAAGTTGCAGATTAGAGCACATTCTGTTTAGTGTGCAAAGTTGCAGATTAGAGCACATTCTGTTAAGTCTTCAAACTAAAATATCAAAGTCACGTATTCCATTCAGTGTGCGTCGCCGCAGTTTAGCAGCACATTCTGAGTACTGTGCAGAGTTGCAGAATAGGAAGAAATACTGTTAAGTCTTCAAACTAAAATATCAAAGTCACATATTCCATTCAGTGTGCTTCGCCGCAGTTTAGCAGCACATTCTGTGTACTGTGCAGAGTTGCAGAATAGGAAGAAATACTGTTAAGTCTTCAAACTCAAATATCAAAGTCACATATTCCATTCAGTGTGCTTCGCCGCAGTTTAGCAGCACATTCTGTGTACTGTGCAGAGTTGCAGAATTATAAGAAATACTGTTAAGTTTTCAAACTCAAATATCAAAGTCACATATTCCATTCAGTGTGCTTCGCCGCAGTGTAGCAGCACATTCTGTGTACTGTGCAGAGTTGCAGAATAGGAAGAAATACTGTTAAGTCTTCAAACTAAAATATCAAAGTCACATATTCCATTCAGTGTCTTTCACCGCCGTTTAACAGCCTATTCTGTGTACTCTGCAGAGTTGCAGAATTATAAGAAATACTGTTAAGTTTTCAAACTCAAATATTAAAGTCACATATTCCATTCAGTGTCTTTCACCGCCGTTTAACAGCCTATTCTGTGTACTCTGTACAGTTGCAGAATTATAAGAAATACTGTTAAGTTTTCAAACTCAAATATTAAAGTCACATATTCCATTCAGTGTCTTTCACCGCCGTTTAACAGCCTATTCTGTGTACTCTGTACAGTTCCAGAATTATAAGAAATACTGTTAAGTTTTCAAACTCAAATATTAAAGTCACATATTCCATTCAGTGTCTTTCACCGCCGTTTAACAGCCTATTCTGTGTACTCTGTACAGTTGCAGAATTATAAGAAATACTGTTAAGTTTTCAAACTCAAATATTAAAGTCACATATTCCATTCAGTGTGTTTCAACGCCGTTTAACAGCCTATTCTGTGTACTCTGCAGAGTTGCAGAATAGTAAGAAATACTGTTAATTTTTCAAACTCAAATATCAAAGTCACATATTCCATTCAGTGTCTTTCACCGCCGTTTAACAGCCTATTCTGTGTACTCTGCAGAGTTGCAGAATTATAAGAAATACTGTTAAGTTTTCAAACTCAAATATTAAAGTCACATATTCCATTCAGTGTCTTTCACCGCCGTTTAACAGCCTATTCTGTGTACTCTGTACAGTTCCAGAATTATAAGAAATACTGTTAAGTTTTCAAACTCAAATATTAAAGTCACATATTCCATTCAGTGTGTTTCAACGCCGTTTAACAGCCTATTCTGTGTACTCTGCAGAGTTGCAGAATAGTAAGAAATACTGTTAATTTTTCAAACTCAAATATCAAAGTCACATATTCCATTCAGTGTCTTTCACCGCCGTTTAACAGCCTATTCTGTGTACTCTGCAGAGTTGCAGAATTATAAGAAATACTGTTAAGTTTTCAAACTCAAATATTAAAGTCACATATTCCATTCAGTGTCTTTCACCGCCGTTTAACAGCCTATTCTGTGTACTCTGTACAGTTGCAGAATTATAAGAAATACTGTTAAGTTTTCAAACTCAAATATTAAAGTCACATATTCCATTCAGTGTCTTTCACCGCCGTTTAACAGCCTATTCTGTGTACTCTGTACAGTTCCAGAATTATAAGAAATACTGTTAAGTTTTCAAACTCAAATATTAAAGTCACATATTCCATTCAGTGTGTTTCAACGCCGTTTAACAGCCTATTCTGTGTACTCTGCAGAGTTGCAGAATAGTAAGAAATACTGTTAATTTTTCAAACTCAAATATTAAAGTCACTTATTCCATTCAGTGTGTGTCACCGCAGTTTAGCAGCCTATTCTGTGTACTCTGCAGAGTTGCAGAATAGTAAGAAATACTGTTAAGTTTTCAAACTCATATATATTAAAGTCATATATATCGTGTAAGATGAAGAAGGCGGGTAAAAAGGGACGGGGAAGTGGACGTGATCCTGAAAGTTCAGGGCGCGGGTCAGGACGCGGAGAAACTGTGCCTGGTGCCAGAGCACAAGAAAGAAAGACATCCACCATACCTAGCTTCATGTCTGATTTCACAGGGTGTCGCAGGACATCACTCTCGAGGTCCGACCAGTGCGAACAGGTGGTCGGTTGGATGACAGCTGATACTGCTTCCAGTCGGTTAAGCACCACCCTGTCTTCCACCAAGTCCACTCTCAGTAGCCAAGAGTCTGGTCAACATAATCCTCATTCTGATCATCCTTCCTCCCACCATACACGGTCTGGTCAAAGAAGTGATCCCACACTGGGATATAGTGATGAGCTCGTCTCATCACCAATCCTTCATTTGACCCTCTCTCCAAGCACGCTTGCAGAGGAACATGACATCTTGTGCCCTGATTCACAACCTCTAGAGGCTACCCAATCACAAGAAGATGACAGATGTGAACGGCATTTAAGGTCAAAGGAAGTAGTGGATGATGATGATGATGATGAGACACAGTTGCCATTAAATCAACCACTATTTCCTTCTCAAGACCTTGTTGAGGAGAATGTTATACAGTTGTCAATGACCGAGTATGTGGTGGGATCAAGACTTGAGGAGGATGATCAGAGTGAGGAAGTGGAGGAGGACTTGGTGGACGATGAGGTGACTGACCCCACCTGGGAAGGTGTAGAGCCGAGCGATGACAGCAGTCCTGAGGGTGAGCCATCTGCAGCACCGCAACAGGCTGGAAGAGGCAGTGGTGTGGCTACAGAAAGAAGGCGGACCGCACCAAACCGGCCCGCAAATGTTCCACGGAGCACCCCCTTGCGTAAATCTACCTTGCCAAGGGGTAGGTGTTCCGCGGTATGGCGTTTTTTTAAGGAAAGTGCGGACGACAAAAGATTTGTAGTTTGCAACCTGTGCCACACCAGAATGAGCCGAGGCATGAACACTAGAAACCTCACCACCACCAGCATGATCCGACACATGGCATCCAAGCACCGTAGTAAGTGGGAGGAACGCCTGGATCGCCCATCTGTGTCTGAAGGCCACACCACTGCCTCCTCTTCCCCTGTTTTCGGTGCCGGCCAATCGCCTGTCGAAGGCGCAGGCCCGCATACCTCCCGCCCTGCACCTGTAGCATCTGAAGCACCATCAGCGACCACATCCACTTCCCTGTCCCAGCACAGCGTCCAAATGTCGTTACCCCAGGCATTTGAGCGCAAGAGAAAATACCCAGCCACCCACCCACAGGCCATAGCACTAACCTCACACCTTTCAAAATTACTGGCCATCGAAATGCTGCCATTTAGGCTTGTGGACACTGAGTCCTTCCGCAGCCTGATGGCAGCAGCTGTCCCTCGGTACGCGGTCCCCAGCCGCCACTACTTTTCCCGGTGTGCCATCCCCGCATTACACCACCATGTGTCCCGTAACATCACCCGTGCCCTGACCAACGCAGTTACTGGGAAGGTCCACTTAACGACTGACACATGGACAAGTGCTTGTGGCCAGGGACGCTACATTTCCCTGACGGCACACTGGGTGAATGTCGTGGAGGCTGGGAGCGACTCGGACCCTGGGATGGCACGGGTGCTACCCACGCCGAGGACTGCGGGCCCTACCTCCATCAGGGTTTCCACCAGCACCTACGTTATTGGCTCCTCCTCCTCCGTTTCCACCTCCGAATTCTCTACACACACCGCCACTCCCCCATCAGCCAGTAGCTGGAAGCAGTGTAGCACTGCAGTGGGGAAGCGTCAACAGGCCGTGCTGAAGCTGATCTGCCTTGGGGACAAACAGCACACGGCCTCAGAGCTGTTGCAGGGGATTAGTCACCAGACCGAGCAGTGGCTCTCGCCACTCAACCTGCAAGCAGGCATGGTTGTGTGTGATAATGGGCGTAACTTGGTGGCGGCTTTGGAGCTCGGCAAGCTCACACACGTACCATGCCTAGCGCATGTATTTAATTTAGTGGTGCAGCGATTTCTAAAAACCTACCCCAATGTGCATGATCTCTTGACCAAGGTGCGCCGCGTGTGTGCACATTTCCGTAAGTCATCTACAGCTTCGGCCGGCCTGTTGAAGCTGCAGCAGCGCTTACAATTGCCAGCTCACCGGCTGCTGTGTGACGTGAGCACGCGCTGGAACTCCACCTTCCACATGTTGGCCCGGCTTTGTGAGCAGCAGAGGGCAGTAGTGGAGTACCAGCTGTTACACGGTCGTCGCCTCTCCGTTCAACTTCCTGTAATCAGAAGTGAGGAGTGGGAATGGATGTCAGACCTCTGCGAGGTTTTACGCAATTTTGAGGAATCGACACAGATGGTGAGCGGCGATAACGCTATTATCAGTGTAACCATCCCACTTCTGTGTCTACTGAAACGCTCGCTGCTCACAATTAAAACCGACGCTTTGCATGTGGAAGAGGTGGAAATGGGGGAGGAAGAGCTTACACAAGGTGATAGCCAGAGCACCCTCACTTCGTCTTCTCAGCGACAATTGGAGGAGGCGGAGGAGGAGGAGGAGGAGGAGGAGGAAGACACGGTTGCCTCCGCTACAGAGGGTAGCCATGGAACTTTAGTTCCATCTCTTCAGCGTGGGTGGGCAGAAGAGGAGGAAGAGGATGAGGATATTGAGAGTCAGCCTCCTGGTGAGGACAGCGAAATCTTGACTGTTGGTACTCTGGCACACATGGCTGACTTTATGTTAGGCTGCCTTTCCCGTGACCCACGCGTTGTACGCATTTTAGACAACACGGATTACTGGGTGTTCACCCTTCTGGACCCCCGCTACAAAGAGAATTTCTCATCTCTCATTCCTCCGGTGGAGAGGACAAGCAAAATGGTGCAATACCAGAAGGTTCTTGTTGAAAAATTGCTCCAAAATTTTCCATCTGACAACGCTGGCGGCAGAGTACGTGCTACCTTGGCCAACCGAGAAGGGGAGAAAAGGGGAGCACACAGCAGTTCCGACAAAGGCAGGGCAACACTCTCCAAGGCGTGGGACACCTTCATGACACCCCGCCAGCACCCTCACCCTGATGCGCAGCCTAGTGTCACAAGGAGGGAAAAGTTTTGGAAGATGGTGAAGGAGTACGTAGCAGACCGTGTCAGCGTCCTCAATGATCCCTCTGTGCCTTACAACTACTGGGTGTCCAAGCTGGACACGTGGTATGAACTGGCACTCTACGCCTTGGAGGTGCTGGCCTGCCCTGCCGCCAGCGTTCTGTCTGAGCGGGTATTTAGTGCTGCTGGTGGCATCATAACAGATAAGCGTATCCGCCTTTCCACCGACAATGCTGATAGGTTGACACTTATAAAAATGAACAAGGCCTGGATTTCCCCTGACTTCTCCACTCCACTGGAGGAAAGCCCCGGGGGAACATAAACTCACTTTATATATGTTATTTACAATGATGGGAATACTCTGTATTCCCATTCACCCCTTCCACCCAAAAAACGGGTATATGGTTGACTCTTAATGTTCTCATCCTCCTCCTCCTCTTCCATATGCCCTGGGATATAATTTTTATATAGGGCCAGCTCACCAGCGTGCCCTGGGATATAATTTTTATATAGGGCCAGCTCACCAGCGGGCCCTGTGATATAATTTTTATATAGGGCCAGCTCACCAGCGGGCCCTGTTTGCCAATTTTTATATAGGTCAGCTCACCAGCGGGCCTTCTCATATAATGTTTTATTGGGTCAGCTCTCTAGCGGGCCCTCTCATATAATGTTTTATAGCGTCAGCTCACTAGCGGGCCTTCGCATATAATGTTTAGGATGGTCAGCTCTGCAGCAGACCCTCACCCATAATGTTTTAGATGGTCAGCTCAGCGCACGTTTCCCTCTTAATCATGGCCTCAGTTCTGAAAATCAAGGAAATTTTTGGGAGAATTTGCCTCTGCGCACGTTTCCCTCTTAATCATGGCCTCAGTTCTGAAAATCAAGGAAATTTTTGGGATAATTTGCCTCTGCGCACGTTTCCCTCTTAATCATGGCCTCACTTCAGAAAATCGATGAAATTTTTGGGAGAATTTGCAGATGATATACAAGTAAATATACAGCAAATACTGTTTGGTAACAATTTTTCGCCTAAAGTCGTTTTTATTTTCCTTTTTGTGTGTTTTACGGTCAGTCTGTAAAAATGGCGTACTACGGGCGAAAGATCGTTCCCAGCAGCGATGTTGGAGTCCAAGGTGCATCCAGACATCCTCCCTATGCTGTCCCTGAACCATTTCTGTAGTGTTTCCATCTTTTTCTGCCCTTTTCCTATGGACCAGGCACCCTCCCCTCATCAGAGCAGGGGGTGCCTGGTGTAATGCTCGAGTCCTCCCATTGACTTCAATGGGGCTCGGGTGCTCGGCCGAGCACTCGAGCCTCAGGGGGTGCTCGGTCAGAGCACCCGAACATCCGAGCATTGGGGTGCTCGCTCATCACTAAAAAACACACATTGTGGCAGACGGACATCAGAAACACGGTGACCCAGACAGAAACCTCAGCACTACACCGTCTTAGACTGCAATCTTCTGTGTGTTACATATATACCATAGGCAATAACTAAACATGCCCATTAGTTCTAATGGGGCTTTCTCACCCTTGAATGCTAGAGAGGTCTGCAATGCATAGCTCAGAACATAGGTGCAAAGAAGATGCCAGTGCTAACTCACTTGATGCCTAAAATTAACCCTTTGAATGTCAAAGAGATATGCAATGTATTGCACACCCCTCTGGCACTCAAAGGGTTAATATTTGTTTGACAAAGAATATTAATAACTAATTTACCATAATCTGGGAATAAAATCATAATTGCTACTATGAATCAGTTCTGTGTGGATTTGGTTTCCAAGATTAATCTTTAATAATCGATACACTGTCCATGAAGGCAGACGTCTTTCTTCTTGTATGACTCCAAGCCCCCAAACTCCTCCCACTGAATAATTCCTATGAATCCTTCAGTGTGAAGAGTTTCAGGTCTTGGAGTGCTGCAACAAAGAATCATGTCTATCTCCATGGATAGGTTACCAAGTCCTACTTAAAAATGAATTCTGGATGCCCCATCTACAGATAATTGAATCATAGTGACCAGGTTAAGATAATTGGAGAAGGGGGTTATTATTAGGAGGTGTTAGTGTTTCCATAACATATGAACCTCCAGTTTGTCTCAGAACCACCAGACTCAGGGCTCAATCCAAATGTTGGAGTTAAAATCAAAGTTGTGACAAAAAAAGCCGTTGAGAGTTAACCAAGACTGGGTAACGTAAGATTCAAATCTTCCGTACCCAGAAAGGCTAACAGGCGACGGCCAGCAAAATACTCATAAACACAAAACACGAGTTGCATAAAAAATCTGACCGAAAAACACACAATAAAAACGTTACCTAGTGCCAAAGCCAAACACAGCACTCCAAAGTATCAAGTTCATTTGGAAAACCTAAAATAACCGATGCACCTTTGTCTGTGTTCCATGAGCTACATCACAGGACGCAGGAGTGGAGGCTAGAGAAAGAGAGACAGGTAGAGAGGAGCATACATTTCAGGCAGAAGGAGTTGGAGAGCATTGCTACACCATAATACACATAATACATGTTATGGATATTTGTTTCATGATGTGGATTTAAGGGAAATTTTATTCTGCATGATTTTCTCCTTCCCATTGTGTGACCTAATAATACCTATATTTTCATGTATATTCCTTTCATGGAGTCCGTGAGTAAATGTTGCAATTTAACTCATATTCCTTTCATGGAGTCCTTGAGTAAATGTTGCATTTTAACTCATGTTATCCCTAACGCTCTGTTTTGTTTTCCTCTACAATGGTTTTCTACTCTGAGTTGTGTGATGTTCGCCTAAAGAAGTAGGTGTTAGATTTCTGGAGGTAAATGTTGCAATTTAACTCACATTATCCATGACTCCAACATTTGAATGGCTCTGGGGTTAGCTTTTACATTGTCCTCAATGGGTGAGATTTTGATATTTTGACGACGAGTGTCATGTTTTCAAAACTGCTGTTATTTCTTACTTGTGGGAACATTTGCATCGCATACTTGACTGACAAAACCACCGTCGCCAGTTTTTTCTGCCAATGCCAACATTTGTATCGAGCCCTCAGTCTGTACAAGATGCAGCAATATCTAATAATAAAATCTGTAAAAAGGTACACATTTACAGAGAAGGTTTTAGGTGTATTGATCCAAGAAAGAGCAATGGGTTTGAAGACTGTGATTCATCTTAGTAGATTCATTATAAATAGCTACAATTTGTTTACATTTTCCCTTTTTCATTTTTTTGAGAACATGAGACCCACACAGCCCATAAAGATTATGCAACAGAACATCTCCTGCAGTAGGTCACAATTCACTCAAAGGAATCACAAGCAGCTAAATATATATAGAATCCAGGAAGCTGAAGAATAGCAATTCTCAAGCAAACCAACTAAACTATAGCGGATAAATGAAAACTCCCACAATTCCCATTGATATCAATTGGGCTTTTAAGCTCTTGAATGTTAGAGAGGTTTCCGCTGCATTCTAAAGCAATGCATTGGAAACCTCTCTGTCATTGAAGGGGTTAAAATCCCAGTTTAAATCAATGGTTATTTTTATTGTCCCCTATTGTGCGGTTGGTACGTTAAACAATTGTGCCTCTTAAGCTTCCTGAATAAGGTCCAGTATGTTACCAAGCTGGATTCTCAGGAGTTAAAGGGATAGTAATACTTCGTTTTAACTTTATTTTGTAGGCATTAACAAAATAAGAATGATATAAGTCTTATCTCTCAAACCTTTATGGTTTAAGAGATATTCATAAGCAAAGTTTCCCCTCCCGCCCCTTTTACCTAGTGTAAGCCATCTCTTCTCAGATGTGGAATGCAGTCCATAGACTGGACAGATAACAGAAGGGGACACTCTTATTCCTATGAAAACAATGAAGGCCCTGCCCCCCTTGACAAGCTTTTCTGGTTTTTTCCCTTATCTTAATTGAAGATTGTCCCCCTCTGCAATCTACCTGGGCACCTCCCTTCTGATCTGGCTGAGCAGTGTTACATCAGTAAAAAGGAAGGGAGGGGGATACTTTGTCATTGAATTACACTTGAACTACAACGCTGACAGAATTGAAATAACACTCTCCAAAGTCCAAATACTATGATGATTAATTAGAGCTGCTTTTTTTATGAAACATTACTATCCCTTTAAGTAGACACAGAAAGGTTAACTTGTACTCATACAAGATGCACAAGAATCAGTCATGTATGTTCTTATACTAAATATGCCAGTCTCTTCCTAATAAGAGGATCAGAATGCAGACAAAAACAGAACAGAGACAGCTAAATATTTTCTATTGCTTCAAACGTCTTCATTCAGTTAAAACCAAATACAAGAAGAGCCAAAAACATGTGAGCAATAAAATTAGTATCTCAGCATAAACCCAAACTGTAAAATGTGTTTTTAGAACAGTACGTTTTTTGCTGTTTGCCACTGACAAAGCAGTAAGCTGCTTCGAATTGTACTGCAAAATATAATGGTCTATTTTTCAGTCAACATTTGTGTATGCCAAGTGCTATATTATCCAGTTGCTTGACAGGGGCACAGTCAAATTATCTAGCCACCCCTAACCCCCTAACCTCTTTTTCCCAATCAATCGTGGACACCAGGGATGGGTTGAAAAGGCCACAGCAAGTTTTATTACAAATACATAAATATTAAATTTTTACATAACCATTACAATTCAAATAAATAACCTTGTGTAAACATAACCTAGTGCTTGCTAATATACAGCCATTAAATGACTAGCACATTCTTAAAACTACTTGGCTGTGGGCCACGCCACCATCCTCCCCTAAGCTAATTGAATGTGGTATTAGCCCAACAGCCGTAACCCCATGACTCTTAAGTCCAGGCCCAAGACATTGCTCCATAACCGACCGCAAAGTTTATGCTTCACCCAGGAAGAACCCTGCCAAGCTGTGACGTACTACCAACACCCTGCCAACTGCTCTGGCAACACACTGTTCCAAACCAATAAGACCCCCCCCCCAAGGCACCAGACCCCATGGCCCATGTGCCACTGCGGTACAGTTTAATACTCTAGAGAAGGCACTGGTATGTTAAATCATAAAAGGACCACACAGCACTGAGAATAGTGCTGTGCTCTCTAAGACTCCAAAAGACAATACTATAAACAAGTGGAGGCACAGATGGTCTTACAGATGAGGGACTCAAAAAGGTCATAAATATACCTAAGGTTCTCAGATATTTTATTGGTATCAAAAAGATAGGACAATTGTATTAAAATCACTTAAAACAAAGAAGTCACTGGGTAAAGCCATACAATAGCTACACAAGAGGATCCATTCATACTCAATAACAACAAGGCATAAGCATAACATATGTAATATTGAAAAATAGACTCTTTGTTTTTGTTTTAAGTGATTTTAATACAATTGTCCTATCTTTTTGATACCAATAAAATGTCTGAGAACCTTAGATATATTTGTGCCTTTTTTGAGTGCCTCATCTATAAGACCATCTGTTTGGTTAGGGGTTGTCTGTGCCTCCACTTGTTTATAGTACCACCGCAGTACAGGAAAGGGTGGATGGGCAGGGAATTCTCTACTATGGTTCTTGAAATGGCTGCAGGACTGAAGCCTGCAGCCAGTTATATCCTGCTACAGCCTCCACGCATCTTTCACCTCCTTCCTGCCTGGCCCTGTCAAACCCACTGCGCCCTAGCTGCACTTAGCTCCTGGGCTCCATGACAGGTGCATTGTCAAGTCATGCAGCCCGCACCTAACCCCCCTAACCCCTTTTTCCCAATCAATCACAGGCATGAGGGATGGGTTGAAAAGGCCACAGCAAGTTTTATTACAAATACATAACAAATATTAAACTTCTACATAAACATTTCAATTCAAATAAATAACCTTGTTTAAACATAACCTATAGCTTGCTAATAAGCAGCCATAACATGACTAGCACTGTCAAAAAACTGAATAACATTCTTAAAACTGCTTGGCTGTGGGCCACGCCACCATCCACCCCTCAGCTAATTGAATGTGGAGAGTATTAGTACAACAGTCGTAACCCCACGACTCAGTCCAGAACTGACCACAAAGGTCATGCTTTGCCAAGCAAGCACCCCGCCACAGTTCAGCCTGCTCGACAACTTAAGCCAGCTGAGCCCCGCCACACACCAACAAGAGTGCCTTTTCAACACCATCCCTGAGACCGGACGGAAAGATGTCCAACCCGATATCAGAGAGGTGGGCACCATCAGAGACAAATAGACAAGGATCCCCTTCCAGCTCCCTGTGCCAAATTGCAACACCCCCTGCCTTACACACAAAACTCATCAGCATCTTATTGACCTTCTTCCTGCCCCCTTCCATCACCTCTTGTGAACGCCCCTCCCACGCAAGAGCGGCGTGATCTCAGACCACACCATGACCATATCCTGAAATAGAACACCTAGCCTCTCCCAATCCCTCTACAACCTGACAAACTCAGAGATGAAGCCCAAATCATTCCCTACCGCATATACCACAAGAACATCCAGTAGGGAATTCACCCTTTCCGTACTAAGCACTAGCAACAAAACATGCTCCCACGTCATTTCCCCAACCCCCAGCTAATGTATCTCCACCTCACCTTCGGGAAAATCCATCCGTATTCCAGCTTGCCAGATTGCAACTCTCCTCTGGGCTTTGCATATGTATGAATGTTCCACCAACCAAACCAACTTCATACCCAAACTTGAAACAAGAGAAAACCAAATAAAACATAACTTCTCAATTCACAGAAACCGATCCAGCCTCACACAGGACCTAAACCTCCTTGACTCCCACCTCCCAACCTCCCAACTTTACGGACCACATCATCAGCCAAGCCCCGCCACACCGCCTCAGTTGTGCTGCCAATCTGGAACAAGTGAGAGCCAAACTTGTCTGCCACCAGCCCCAAATTCCCCAGTCCAGCTTTAAAAACCTTCACAAACTGGAAGCATGAGAGAGATGACCTGTCCACTTGAACCATGAAAGACAGACCAACTGATGGGCGCACTGCCATGTATAGGGATTGGTGAAAAGATTTGCCTCAAACTGAAATCGACAAATAATGGCACTTCCCGCTTGATGAATAATTTCCTGCAAAAAGTACAGTTTTTTTTTTTTTTTTTGCTTTTTCTCTCTTTTTTTACATCTAGTTTTCTATAGCCATATAAAAGGGTGTCAGGCTCTCACAGCATGCCATTCTGTGTTTGTAAGAGGAGAAAGCAGTATGTTTTTCAGCTAGAGAAGATAGGGGAATTAAAGTTTAGTTTAGGAAATCTTTTAGGTAGGATATTTGTTCTGTCTATTAAGAGAGTCAGTGGGGCACTCTGGAGAGAAGAAGGGAGGAAAGAGGTTGACCCCAAATACTCCAAAATTCCACATGACTGAGTGGCAAGACACAGGCAGCTGGGTACCTATTTGCTTGCTGATCTTGCTGTTAATGTCTATGTGCTGGGACAGTCTGGGGAAAGAAGTTGTTTAATTTGTTTTAGTTATCATTTTTTTGGACAGACTGTGGCAGTGATAAGACAGGGTGGACAACTTAAAAAATAAATAAATAAATAAATAAAAAAGAATAAACAAATAAACAAAGAACTAAATATATTAGATGGAAGTGACAGACAGCTGACTGAGCTTAGGCAAAGCATCATATTCCATCAGCTGTGTTGTGTACTGTAGAGTAAAAACACAAAGAGTAGTTGAATAATGTCCAGCAAGTGCACAATGGGCAGGGGGAGGGGGAAGGTTGGAGCATTGCAGGGATGTGAGAGTAAAGTAGTAGTTCAAAAACTGACTGCAGCAATGATTGCTGCAGCATGTGCAATAAATGATGATGATCCCTCTACTCCAAGGGAGGATGTAGTTTGTCCAGGTCCCAGCAAAACTTCCAGCACCACCAGTGCTGGTACAAGTAAAGAACCATATAAGAAAGAGCACTGACGATGACAGCAAGTCGCATTCAAGTGTTGATGCTGGCAATAGCATAATAGAAGAAGGTGTAGCAGCTGAACCGCCTGCTGTATCAGATAGTGAGACAAACAAGCACCAAAACACCTGTCCTCAAAGTAGTAGCGAACTTTGTCACAGTAAAAGTAAAAAGAAATAGTTTGAGACCTCTAAAAGCTTAGATGAATATAAGGTGGGAAAGAATTGTTAGGTGATGCTGACACTGCTGAGGATGACCTAATGATGACTGACAATGATGCAGATCTAGAATATATTCCTTCAGCATCCTTCTCTTGTTCAGATACAGATGAGTAAGGATGATGATGATAACATGGAAAAAGTTAGCAGAAAGGCAAAGGCTGAATCTTCCACCACTGAAAAGGAGCACTGTGTCTGTCTGTTTGAGAAAACCATTGGAAAGTCTGACCCTGGATAAGCACAGGTGTCAAAAAGTACACAGTCATCCTATCAGTCATCATCAGCATTTCGCTTCTTCAAAGTCCAAGTCCCACTCAGCCACACACACACACATGTGCAGTAGCAACAACAACAGCAACACAGGTCATTAACATCCACAATGTTAGATATGACAAGTGCCTCTGCTGCTGTAAGTGCTGCACCTTTGCCACCTAGTAGTAATAGTGGCAGTAGAACTGCATCAACATCTAGCTCCAGTAGTAGCGGTGGCAGCAGCACCTCAGGAACCCCTCAGTCAATGAAGTCCACAGTATGAAGATACTTCACTCAGGATCCTTGAGCTAAGCATGTTTCTATCTGTTGTCTGTGTAAAAGGCACGTGAGCAGGGGGAAAGCAGGCTCACACCTAGGCACCTCCTCTATGAGATGCCACCTGACTGGGAGACACACTGTCAGCTTGCCAAAGGTGCCATAACAATTAGCAGGAGAAGCATTCTAAAAAGTTCCCAGGGCTCTAGGGAAGAAAAAATAAGTAGTAAAGTTATTTATGTGTCCTAGAGTGTGCTACTGCCAGTGCCAACAGTTCAGTCAGTCCAAGTAATGCCTATGGCTTTGCTGTAGGAGATGGCAAGAGTCATAGACTGTCAGCACATGCTGACTCTACCGCCACCACCTCCTCTAGTCATGTTGTTAAAGTAATAAAGTTCCAGGGTTCTTCTGCCATGTCCTGCCAACCCACACTGACTGAGTTCCTGGGAAGGAGTCAGAAACATCACAAAAACAATCCCAAAGTATACCTGTGGAATGGCAAGGTTGCCAAGATGTTGGCAGTGGACATGCTGCTGTATTCTTTTGTAGAAAACCAAGGTTTCAGAGAACTGATGTCATGTGTAGCTCCACTCTAGAATATCCCAAGCCGCAGTTATTTTTCCAGGACGGCTGTGCCTGAATTGTAGAAGCAGGTGGTTAGTGTGGTGGGCAAAGGGCTGAAAAATGCAAATGGCAAGAAAATCCACCTGACAACAGATATGTGAACAAGTGAGCAGAGCACAGACTATATGACTGTGACTGCTCACTGGGTTTACCTCCCAGCACCAACAGTGGTAACACTAGCTTATAGCATCAGGTGATAGCCCATAATAGTGCTTCTGGTTCTGGTAGTGTGATTAAAAGGCGGCAGCAGCAGCAGGATAGCCCATACCATCGTCACACAACCTTGTGCATGCAAAGTTTTGAGAGACAGACCCACAAAGATGTAGATGTTTTAAGTAAGCTAGATCATGTGATTGAGGAATGGCTTGTACCCCGCTCCTTAAAAGCTGGTTTTGTATCTGCTGATAACAACTCCAACATAATCTCTGCTTTGAGAATAGGTGGTATGGTGCATGTGCCCTGCATTGCCCATTTGCTAAATTTAGTTCTGACCAGATTCCTGGCAGAATACAAAACCCTCAAAGAGATGCTTACTATTGCCTGCAAAATCTGTGCCCATTTTAGCCGCTCCTACATTGCATACAAAGCTCTATATTCCATTCAACAGCGTAACAACCTACCCCATCACCAGCTGAAAATGGAGGTCCTTACCAGGTGGAATTCCACAATGTACACGCTAGAGCATTTGTACGAGCAGAATAAGACCATTAGCGAGTACACCATGCAAAACTGGAAGGCTTTGGAGGTAGCCTCTTTGTCATCTGGCCAATGGCAACTTATGTGAGATGCATGTGAGCTGCTGAAACTCTTTGAAGAGGCAACTATGCTGGTGAGTCATATTGGGGCAGGAATTAGTGAAATTCTACACTGATATTTTTATTGCAAAAAAAAATTAGGATTTTTACAATAATGACTACGTAGACATGCACCAGCTGGTAAATGACATGTTAGCGTGCTTTGAACATTATCCTCGCATAGTGTCTATTAAAAGCAATACAGGAATACATTCTTGCCACTTTGCTGGACCCCTGCTTCAAGCACAACATTTCAGAATTTCTGCCAAAGGGCCATCAGCAGTTTGTCACAACAAGGAGTCATGACGATCAGCAGCAGCTCTCTGAGGAATCAGATTCTGTCAAGGAATATCGAGATATGCTTATCGAGTGGAGGGTTGCATTGTAGAGGATGACAGGGAAAAAGTGAGGGCACAACAATCACCTAGACAGTATAGTGAAAATGAAGGCAGCAAAGCATTTCAACCAGCAGAAGCAGTTACACCATCAACCAGAATATCCCATTTAGAACACAGGGCAATTCATGGGTCTCAGTAGGGGTGGGAAAAACCCAACATTGGTAGTGGTGGAGTCTGTACATCTCTTTGGGACTTGCTCCTTGAGTATGGGTTGGTAACTGACACTCATGAACACTGTGTAGCTACTAGAAGTGGTTCCACTACATGTGAGATGGTTTCTGCATACCTGCAGAAACAATGACCCCATGGATTACTGGCAAACAAAGCATTGACACGTACTGCAGTGGAAACACTTAGTTGTCCTCCAGAAAGTGTTGAGTCTGAGAGGGTTCTCAGTACTTGGTTACATTGTCAATGACTGCAGGACACAGCTATCAAGCGGCAACGTTGGGAGACTAACATTCTTAAAAATGAACGAACATCTCATACCATCTGAGTATCAGGTAATAGAAACCACAGAGAAATCCAGGACAAATATATTTAAAGTAGCACAGATGAGGAGGTGGAGGAGGGGTGTGAAAGTGGGTTGCCACCATCTACCCCACTTGGGACCACTGCTATAAGTGAAAAGCAATGTGTGTCAATAATCTGAGAAGGAGGATAGTGATTTGACGCAAACATGACAATGGTAAAAACTATATACATATGCAAATCACACCATACCAGCAGGTCCCCGACCACCACCACTACAATACACATCTGCCACATTGTAGGTAGTACTTTATTTTTGTTATTACTTGTCATCATCATCATGAATATGTGCCACTGTCACTTAAGTGGGCAAAGGACAAATGCACTCTGGATAATAACATACTTGTTACTGTAGGACTCGCAACTTTGACTTTCAGTTACTTATTTCTCCACTACAGCCCTCAGAAGAAGTAATTTAGTAGTGGGAAATGTAGTACTCATAGGAAATATAGGCAAAAAAATTACGAAAAATGTGGTAAAATATGTGAAAAGGAGGAAAAATTTGCATTGGCGAAAAGGAGAAAACTTTTGTGAAAATATTGTCAAGTTTTCAAGAAAAGTAATGTGGGAAATTTTTCCCACTTTTTGCCCACCCGTCCCACACACAAGCCACCGGACACTCAGGAAAAACTTACCCCGTAAAGTGACACTAGTACCTCTTTTACCACCTGATCCATCTTAGAACAGCACAAGGTCACACACATGCAGTCACCCGCAAGGCTCCTCAGCACATTCCCCAGTGCCAGACCCCCCGCCGCCCACCTTTTATCACTAACCAATCCCCCCACTCAAAAAGCACCAAAGAAGGCCAATGAGAAAGCCGCCCACAACAGTCGCTTCTCAAATGCTGAAAAACAAATAGCAAAACCTGCAACAAACTGCAAAGAACCTCCAACGACACCAGACGAGAATAGAGCAATACACTACCCTTACGCAACCCTTTTAAATATTGACACACCAAAAATGTTTAGTACCATCCTGCAAACCTTCTGCCTTAAAAAGAAAAGCCAACTCTGCCATCCTCATATACACCGAGGATCTAGAATGCCCTTCCGCACTAAGAGTAGCCAGAAACCGCAACAGCACGTCCAGTCATCCAGCATCAGCGTTCACACCCCCCAAGTACCTCTATCAAGCCAAACTATTCCTTCCAGCATTGTTGATACTTTAGCCCGGTCTTTTGCTCCACCAATTGTCTCAGTAAGCCTCCAAGGAGGAGAGAATTGAGGTCCATAGCCGGTCTGGACAAGCCACCCCCTCCATTGCTGACTCCGGAACCACCTCCTTGAAGTGATTGAACTGAAAACAGGAAAGGGAATCAGCGATTACATTCAAATACCCCGACACATGGTGTGCCCTAACTCATACATTGTCACAGTTTGTTAAGACTCTCAGACGTAAGGTTTAGGTAAAAACATAACTTTATTGAAAAGTTAAGGCAATCCCATAGGGTTTTCATACACATACAAACAATACATAGAAGCAAATGACCATAGATGTAGGTTCTACCGGCCTTGCCAATAATACCGGGCAAGGCAACCCAGACGACTCAGATGACAATGACAGTAGGATGGATATAATAGCGACTTGGTCAAGCGGTCTCACTCAAGCAGAAGTCTCATGCCAGAAAACTACAGGACTAACTGCTGTTAGGACTGGACAGCAACTCGGAACCTCCAAGTACCTGACTGCAGTGAGGGAGTAAACCAGTGTCCGCATGCTGGGACCAACTGACAGTAATGTGAGCCGCAAGGCTAGTGGAGTAAACCAGCGCCCGCGCGCTGGGACCAACAACCGTAATGAGCCGCAAGGCTTAATGGAGTAAACCAGTGTCCGCACGCTGGAACCGACAGCAGTAGTGAGCCGCAAGGCTAAATGGAGTAAACCAGCGTCCGCACGCTGGAACCAACAGCAGTAATGAGCCGCAAGGCTTAATGGAGTAAACCAGCGTCCGCACGCTGGAACCAACAGTAGTAACGAGCCGCAAGGCTTAATGGAGTAAACCAGCGTCCGCACGCTGGAACCAACAGTAGTAACGAGCCGCAAGGCTTAATGGAGTAAACCAGCGTCCGCACGCTGGAACCAACAGCAGTAATGAGCCACAAGGCTTAATGGAGTAAACCAGCGTCCGCACGCTGGAACCAACAGTAGTAACGAGCCGCAAGGCTTAATGGAGTAAACCAGCGTCCGCACGCTGGAACCAACAGTAGTAACGAGCCGCAAGGCTTAATGGAGTAAACCAGCGTCCGCACGCTGGAACCAACAGCAGTAAAGAGCCACAAAGCGTAATGGAGTAAACCAGCGTCCGCACGCTGGAACCAACAGCAGTAATGAGCCACAAGGCTTAATGGAGTAAACCAGCGTCCGCACGCTGGAACCAACAGTAGTAAAGAGCCACAAGGCTTAATGGAGTAAACCAGCGTCCGCACGCTGGAACCAACAGTAGTAATGAGCCACAAGGCTTAATGGAGTAAACCAGTGTCCGCACGCTGGAACCAACAGCAGTAGTGAGCTGCAAGGCTAAATGGAGTAAACCAGCGTCCGCACGCTGGAACCAACAGCAGTAATGAGCCTCAAGGCTTAATGGAGTAAACCAGCGTCCGCACGCTGGAACCAACAGTAGTAACGAGCCACAAGGCTTAACGGAGTAAACCAGCGTCCGCACACTGGAACCAGGCAGAGGATCAACCGGGTTGAACACCGCTGAGCCGACTGGCAACCGGAACATCAGCAACCACGGAGAACAAACGGAACTGGACTGGAACGACAAGCAGGCAGGAACACAGGAACAGGTCGACTTTTATTGAAAAGTTAAGGCAATCCCATAGGGTTTTCATACACATACAAACAATACATAGAAGCAAATGACCATAGATGTAGGTTCTACCGGCCTTGCCAATAATACCGGGCAAGGCAACCCAGGCGACTCAGATGACAATGACAGTAGGATGGATATAATAGCGACTTGGTCAAGCGGTCTCACTCAAGCAGAAGTCTCATGCCAGAAAACTACAAGACTAACTGCTGTTAGGACTGGACAGCAACTCGGAACCTCCAAGTACCTGACTGCAGTCAGCATGCTGGGACCAACTGACAGTAATGTGAGCCACAAGGCTAGTGGAGTAAACCAGCGCCCGCGCGCTGGGACCAACAACCGTAATGAGCCGCAAGGCTTAATGGAGTAAACCAGCGTCCGCACGCTGCAACCGACAGCAGTAGTGAGCCGCAAGGCTAAATGGAGTAAACCAGCGTCCGCATGCTGGAACCAACAGCAGTAATGAGCCACAAGGCTTAATGGAGTAAACCAGCGTCCACACGCTGGAACCAACAGTAGTAATGAGCCACAAGGCTTAATGGAGTAAACCAGTGTCCGCACGCTGGAACCAACAGCAGTAGTGAGCTGCAAGGCTAAATGGAGTAAACCAGCGTCCGCACGCTGGAACCAACAGCAGTAATGAGCCTCAAGGCTTAATGGAGTAAACCAGCGTCCGCACGCTGGAACCAACAGTAGTAACGAGCCACAAGGCTTAATGGAGTAAACCAGTGTCCGCACGCTGGAACCAACAGCAGTAGTGAGCTGCAAGGCTAAATGGAGTAAACCAGCGTCCGCATGCTGGAACCAACAGCAGTAATGAGCCACAAGGCTTAATGGAGTAAACCAGCGTCCGCACACTGGAACCAACAGTAGTAACGAGCCACAAGGCTTAATGGAGTAAACCAGCGTCCGCACGCTGGAACCAACAGTAGTAACGAGCTACAAGGCTTAATGGAGTAAACCAGTGTCCGCACGCTGGAACCAACAGCAGTAGTGAGCTGCAAGGCTAAATGGAGTAAACCAGCGTCCGCATGCTGGAACCAACAGCAGTAATGAGCCTCAAGGCTTAATGGAGTAAACCAGCGTCCGCACGCTGGAACCAACAGTAGTAACGAGCCACAAGGCTTAATGGAGTAAACCAGCGTCCGCACACTGGAACCAGGCAGAGGATCAACCGGGTTGAACACTGCTGAGCCGACTGACAACCGGAACATCAGCAACCACGGAGAACAACCGGAACCGGACTGGAACGACAAGCAGGCAGGAACACAGGAACAGGTCGACTCAGGAACTCAGGAACTCTGGAACTCAGGATTCAGGACTCAGGAACTCAGGAACTCAAGAACAGGCCCAATCAGCACAGCAGACAGGACGGATAAGATGCTGTCAGAGACACCACGAAAGGGCAACCAAAGGGTGCCCGGACTGAGTTTAAAAAGGCAATGTGAGGCGGGCTGATGACAGGCAGCCAATGGGAGCCCCCTGCAGGTGATAGATACGGGATAGCAGCAATCACGGGCACCGTGCTATACATTCAGCTCCAACCATCGGAGAACTAGCAGCCTAAGCAAACAAAGCACTGGAGGATAAGAAGCCAAAACAGAATTGATCACCTGAACCACAGCCACATTGTCAGAAGAGAAGCAACCCTCCGGGTCTGCAACTCATCACCCCAAAGGAAGACCGCCAGCACTACCTGGAAACAATTACAGGAATGCCAAATTCTGAATCAAACCCGATTCATTCTGCAACTGCAGCCAAGCTGTCACAGTGCCTTACCTCGGCCTGCACCATTTGGCCAGGAACAGGGTTCTAGACTGACGCTCCGGCATCACTAGCTGAGTCCCTCTTACATGCGGCATGGTCATGTATGTTTCTTGTTACTGGCATCATGAATCAGGCACTTGCCTGGATGCCTGTTATAGGCCCAGCCTGGGGGACCTAATTGGTCCCGCCTTCTCATACTCCTTTATACCCTCTCTGGGCCTGTGTATCATTACCCTTACATTGGTGTTCAGTGCAGTTCTAGTTCCTGTTGCTCCTGTATCCTGTGACCCAGCTTGTCTGACTATCCATTCTGGTGCTGACCTGTGGCTCTGTCTGACCATTCTATCTGTGCGCTCCTTTGGCTTTAGACATCCAATCTGGTGCAGACCTGTGGCTCTGGCTGACTACCCACTCTGTGTATGATCCTGGCTTGTCTGACTATCTAACATATGGCTGACCTGGGGCTATGTCCAACTATCTTCCCAGTGTTGCCTACTATTATTGGACATCCTATCTGGTGCAGACCTGTGGCTCTGGCTGACTAACCGCTCCGTGTATGAACCTGGCTTGTCTGACTATCCTAGCTGGTGCTGACCTGTGGCTCTGTCTGGTCACTCCACTGTGTGGCTCCGTTCCCCACAGGCATCCATCCTGGCGCAGACCTGGGGCTCTGGCAGACTTCGACCTTACTGACTGCAGGCGTGAGTCAGTAGTCTCCATTGTTGTCATCCTTATTGGAACTGAGCTCTTCCTTACTGACTGCAGGCATGAGTCAGTAGTCTCCCTTGTTCCTACATTACGGGACACTGTAGTTTCTGTGTGTGTTCCACTTACTACCCTGAGACTATAAGTTGGCTTCGGCCTAGTCCCCATCAGACATGGTTGACCCGTCAGCAGGCTCCTATTTCTGATAGAGTTGCTAGCATCTCCAGTCACCCTCTGCTTATAGCCTGTTGTTTATTATCCTAATAAATGTGATTTTAACTATACCGTCTGACTCCTTGTCTTGCTTGAGAACCATAACACAAGCCCCCGAGGACCACCTCCCTCTGAAGTATGCCCCAAAACCACAACTGCCTCAAACGTCTGTAAACAGCCCCAGATCATCCGTCGTAACCTGAGTCTACTTAAAAAGGGGCCACCCACTGTAAATGTGCAGGAAGGAGGCCCAAACTGCCAAATCCTCCTTCATTTCCTTGGTGATCCGCACAAAATAATGAGGACGAGCCACTCCAGAAACCCCAGCCGCAAGCCGATGCCCGAAAACCTGACCCATGGGAATGATGCAATATGCAAAGTTAAACTTGTCCAAGAGCTTTTTGCAGCTGACGCAAAGTAACCTTCCTATTCCGACTCACTCCGTCCACCAGAACCTTGAGATCTTCCAGCTTATCTGCTGGCAAACAAGACTCCATCACCACAGAGTTGATCTCAACCCCCAAGAACTTAAGACAAGTAGTGGGGCCTTCAGTCTTGCCCACCACCAATGGAACCCCAAAGTCAGCAGCAACCCTTTCAAGGGTATGAAGAAGGCATAAACAAGCCCAAGAACCACCTTCACCGACACAGAGAAAGTCATCTAGATAATGCACCAGGGAGGACAACCCACACGCTTCCGCAACAACCCACTCTAAAAAGCAGCCTAACGCCTCAAAGTATGAGCTAAACAACAAGCAACCCATGGGCAAACAGTGATCCACGCAGAACAACCCCTCAAAGTAGCAGCTCAACAGATGGTGGTAAGCAGGGTGCACCAAAAGCAGCCGAAAGGAGTATTCCATATCCACCTTGGCCATGAGCTCCCCCTTCCAGCCTTCTGAACCATTGCAACCACACAATCTAAAGAGGTATACTGCACTGAACAAAGACTCCTATCAATGCCGTCATTAACCAAATCAACTGCCGGAAAAGACAAATGATGGATAAGTTGGAATGTACCCACTTCTTCCTTGGGTACGACGCACATCTGTGAGATACACAGGTCATCCCAGGGTGGATCCAAAAATGGAAGCTCCATCTGCCCCAAAGCCACTTCCTTGGCAAAATTTGTCCCAAACTACCCTGGGGAAATCTACCACCAACTTCAGATTCCACACAATCCCCGTCCACCCATAATCCAGCAACAGGATAAAAAAGCCCACACCAAACCCCTCCCACAGCAGTAGTGCGTCCTCACGCCTAGCATTGTGGTTAAGCAAGGGCCGCATCATGTCTAATCTCACTGGCATCGCCCCCGAGGCAGGAGTGGACCCACCCGCCAGGGCAGGCTTAGCTCTCCGGAAGCATTTTGCATAGGGGTGAACCCCCACACCCTGTGCATTCATGCTTAAACTGGATACCATCCCCCCACTTTCATTGGCTGTCATTGAACAGCCAGCAGACTCCTCACTTCTGACCAGACAAAGCGCTGCTGGAACACTGCCCGTTGACTCCCCAAAAAAGGATGATGACTTCTGTGGGCCCATCAACTTCATCCACAAGTGGATGTCTTTATGGTCCCAGCACATTCCAGGATGAACCACCTTCCGCTGGCAGAACTGCTCATGATAATTCCAACATGGCAGACCTCTGTATTCCTTGCACATACTCCAGATCTCATTGACATAGAAGAAAAGTGCAGAGCAATGCTCTGGCGCCTTTTCACCCAGGATGTTGGCATAAATACAAAACGTCTGAATCCAGTTCCCAAGGGTCTTGGAAATCCACCAATAACAATGCTTCTCCTCCTCCTCCTCCTCCCTTATCCTATCCTATCCTTCTCCTTATCCTTGTGCACATCCACAAAGTCCTCCCTAGGCAACAGCACAAACAGCTCCATGAACTCGCCTTTCCAGATCTGCTTTTTCAACTCGTCCTGAACATAATCACCCAGATGGATCGTTAAGCAAAAAAACGAGCCAGTCCTAACAGTATCCATCAACTATACGTCCACACCACTCATTGAGACAACCCCAGAACTGTCCAACCCTTGCGCCACTCCAGCCCAATGCCCGGAACCACCATATCTCCACTGGCCATAAGGTGACTAGCAGCAAGGACCCCCCAACATGGCCCTACCTGCTGCAGCCCCCCACACCCCCAGCGGACTCCCTAGAGTAACCCCTTCAGGCCGCCCATCCTCCCACTGCCCAATACGCTGCTTAAGACCCTCTAAAATTACACCCAGCAACTCAGCTCCCTGCTCCACTGCACTCAGAAGAAAGAGGGAAAGAGGACTCACCACAGGCTCCACCAGAAGAACACAGAGCTGTCACACCAATTCCATGGGCGCCCACCATGAGGTCCCACTGCTGCTGGCACCACCACTATACTGTGGAGTCTGTTGCTCAGGGAAGGGGAGCCCTTGAGGAAACTCCAGGAGCTGTTCTGCCATCCAGGTCCTCCTCCTGCACCTTCACCAGCGTGCTGTCCACCGGGTCCACGGACACATCAGACCTGGGGTTGACTGCCACAAGGCCATCTGCCTGCTCCTCCAGAAACCTCCACCCAGCTGGTGAACCATGCTCTCTCACTCTAAGCACTCCAGAAGGGCCAGGCGTTACCACAGGTCCCATGTCAGTGGACACTACAACATCTGTGACAGAAGATCCCCCAGGTACAGCCACCACTAAGAAACCAGGGGTCACTCCAGGAGTATGACTGTATCCCCCTGCCACAGGAACCACAGCAGACCCAGCAGGTCCCACCATGGGACCGTGTTGTACCTGCAGGATTCCCCTCCAGGAGTCACCAGGGGAAGGGCACCCGCGGGAAGAAACTGAACACTATGGTGCTCCAGGGAAGAAGGAGTCTCCCCCACTTCCGCCCCAGAGGCTGCAGCCTCTGAGCCAGAGGATCACTTAGCCTTCTTCACCTCAGCACCACACCATGGGGGATCAGATGGGCTAAGACGCTGAGGTGGCCTAGATGTGTGGGCTGGACGGAAGCCAGAGGATTCCCCTGGAGAAGAAGCAAGACGCTGTTTAAGACAGCCAGTGCCCCGCTTCTGTGCCTCCTGCCACATCGCAGGTAAGAGGACCTCGATTTCCCCGACATTCGCCATGAAGGAAAGAAATATTCACAGTTTTTTTTAAACTGTGCCATGGTACAGAACTCTCCACTCCAGTTTCTTAAAGTGGCTGCAGGACCGGAAGCCCACAGCCAGTTATATACTGTTCCACCTCCCAGCAGCCTCCGCTCATCTTTCACCTCCTTCCTGCCTGCCCTTGTCAAGCCCCTTGCGCCCTAGCTGCACTTAGCTCCTGGGCTCTGTTATTTAAACCTTTGAGTGCCAGACGTGTTCACAATGCATTGTTTTATTTATTTATTTAGAAAAAAATATTTTACCAGGAAGAATACATTTACTTGGTTATATGAGTGCTGTGAATTCTTGTTTTACTGATATTTTAACCCTTTGAGTGCCAGAGGGGTAAGCAACGCATTGCTTTGAAATGTGTTGCATACCCCTCTGGCACTCAGTGGGTTAAAAAGATGCTGAGCATTTGTGGAACAAACCAAGTGCACTAGAGTACATGCACATCCAAGCAAATTATATTGCAGAGCTGATTATATCAGCTGAACCAACCAGAAAACTTTTCACACACATTTTGGATCAATTATATTAAGCCTTTAAGTGCCATAGGTGTATGCAAGCCATTCAAAAGCAATGTGTTGCGCACCCCTCTGGCACTGAAAGGGTTCAGGGAGATTATACTTATAGGAACATGTGACTCTTATTTATTTTAACTTTTTAAGAACCAGTAGGTGTTTCTCAATGTGTTGCACACCTCTTGTTCTTAACCCCTTAAGGACCAGCGGTCCAGGGAAGTTACCTTCCCTTAAGGACTGCTTTGATCCATGTCAATGCACCGGTATACGTGACCTGTTACGTGTACCGACATTCCGATTTCGGGGCTGAGAGAGACCGCACCAGTCTTGGAGTGGTCAATTTCAGACATCATTTTTACTTACAGCGCTGCCGCAGAAGCTATGTAAGTAAAAAGTGACGTGCCAGGACAGTCACCAGTCCTTAAGGCAAAAACCATGCGACAGTCATAATGTGTTATGTGTTCCTTAAAAGATCAGTAAACCTGTTTTTATAAAAACACGTATTTTATAGATCTTTTCCTGCTGAATAAAACAAGGGTACTCCCAATGCTGTCAGATGTTCTATTCAAAATGTATAGCAGTTCAAATGATCAGGAAGTGAATTTACTGTGTTTACTTCCTGAAAGTTCTAACTGACTAGAAGTGACAGGCAGTTTCTATCACATTCCATGGAGAACTGTGTGTCTCTGACTTTCCTCTCCATTAGAATGTAACAGAAAAACTAATTAGAATTTGACCACTAGAGGGCACTGCTAATATGAAAATTTGACCACTAGAGGGCACTGCTAATATGGAAATATGAATCTCTTGGCAGTGGGAATACCCTTATTTTGCTCAGTAAGAAAATCCCTACAATATATATGTTTTCATAAAAAAAAGTTTACTACTACTGTAAGTTGTTAAAGGATTAGCAAACTAACCTACCTATGACTGCATCTTTTATAGATCAACAAACGCATTATTTGTATGCAAATGTTTGACCCCCTTTCCAAATTACATGTTTTGTTGATTATCTAAGTGAAAAGAAGTTGACATATTTATGTAAATTGCAATGCAGTTTCTATTTATTTGCTGAATTTAACAGACTGAAAAAATAAAACAGAAAGTGTGGCATATGCAAAAGGTTGGACACCCTATCAGTATATGTTTCTTGTAGCCAACTAACAGTCTTTCTGTTATTGCTTTAGGAAATGTTTCACTCTCATTCTTGCAGAATGCTTCTAGATCAGAAATATTCTTAGGTTTTCTTGCATGCACTGCATGTTTGACATCTACCCACAGATTTCCAGTATCCAAGATGGAGGATTATGAAGAATATTCCAAAAATGCTACAGTTTTGTTTCTTGAAGTATTTCATGGTTGATTTTGAGGTATGTTTTGGATCACTGTCTTGTAATATCCAACCTATTTTCAGGTTTAGTTTCTTCAATGACTGTTACATTAGCGTAGTTGATGTTTAGTAGAATCCATTCTTTCCTCTACCCATACAATATTTCCTGTGCCACTGGCTGCCACTCAACCCCAAAGCATAACAGATCCACCCCAATGCTCAACAGATGCGAAGGTTTTTTTTCTCAAATGCTTCTTTTTTTCTTAAAATGTAGCTTTGGTTATTGTAGCCAAATATTTTTTAACTTCATCAGACTACAGTATTTGGTTCCAAAATGCCTCTTGGTTATCTAAGTGTTATAATCCATACTTCAGACTTTTGTGACAAGATTGCAGGCAAGGTTTCCATCTGTTGATTCTTCCCTGTAGATAATATTTGTGCACATTGAACTGGTGCACCATTAACTTCTGCAGGTCCTTTCCTTACCATATGGGAGTTTTGAATTGTATTCCTGACAAGTCTTTGTTAAATTCTACTGGAGATTTTTCTTTAGATCTTGCCTTTACTTCAACAGTTCAATTTCTTAATGACATGTCAGACAGTGGAAACTGTAATCAAGTGTTTAGTTTTAACCTTCCTCTTCTTTGTGAAAGTAAATAATCTTAATTTGCTGATTCCCAGTCAGCTGCTTGGAGGAGCCATTATTGTTGAGTGTAAGCACAACACCCCAAGAGGTTCGAAGAATTTAATAATCTCTGGAATTGTCATCATGTGACTTAGAGTAAGGCCTAGTGAGTCACATTTCTTAGATCTTATAAAAAGTAGCACTAGTGGATCACCTGGAAGAGTGCCCAAACTTTTGCAAATGCTACATTTTCTGTTTTATCTTTTTATCTTTTTAGTTTTGTTAAATTCAGCAAATAAATAGTTAAAATGCATTACAATTTGAAGAAATATGTCAAGTTGAAGTCTTCTCACTGCACAGCTTGGGTTAACTTTTCACTTCGAATATCAACAAAACATGTAATTTGCATACAGCTGTACATATGTATGCTTTGTTTAGTGTTATACTCTAGCTCAGTTATGAAAGATCCAATAATAACATGCCAGACAAATATATATAAATTAAAGGTAGCTCCAAAAAGCTTTAAAGTGTACCATTTTCACTGGTTTGGCCTGACACCACTAGAGAAGGAGAGATTGTGAGCCCCATTGTGTTGTGTTACCATGGAAACACAAGAAGCTTGCTAATTTGTTTTTGAATATATGTATGTTAAGCAGACATATAAAGACAAAATAAAAACAAATTGGTTTTATTTTCTTACAATAACAAGCTACTGTACTTATCTATGTTTTGTCACTGGAGGCTCTGCTCCTTTATTGGATTGATTCATATATTTGATGTGGTGTCTATTGTGCATGATGACAGTTCTAAGGAACAGAAATTACCATTGCAGCATTGAATGGCATATGTACAATATATCTTGCTCACTTTACCAAGGATTGTCCAGCCTTTTACACAGTCTAGAGAAGGATTTCCCTTTCTACAGTCCTGGCTCTCCTATACTAAGGATCACTCAAGGCAGAGGGAATACCTTATTTCAGACCAGCTGGGCTCTCAGAGATCCAACCAGCTTCAGAGAGAGAGTTAAATAAACAACGTTTTTATGATTTTTTCAACATGCTTTTTGTAAATGATCATATTTTCGTATTAGAGATCTTTTAAGTATGGTATAATGATGAAACTTACAGAAGCTTTCCTACCATTTCCTTGAATTATATATTGAGTACAAAGTAAACACAGAATTTGCTGTCAAACATGAACCATTCAGCCCATCTAGTGTTCCCTGTTTTCCTAGGGTAAAATTAGAACCTAAAACCTTATTTTGTCCTTGGTCTTGTCTTCTGTTCAGGATAGCCTTATGCCTGCCTATCCCATACATGCTTAAATTCCCTCATTATATTAACTTCTACTACTTCTGCTGGTAGGCTATTCCATTTATTTACTACCCTCTTAGTGAAGTAAAACTTTCTTACATTATATCTAATCCTCTGTCCCTGTAGTTTTAGACTATGATCCCCGTCCTAACATTTCTACTCCTTTGAAAAGTAGTACTTTATTGTAATCCTTCATGTATTTAAATGTTTCTATTATATTCCCTCTCTCTTTTCTCTTTCAAGCTATAACTGTTCAGTCTCTGCTGATGTTTTCTTATCCTGTAAACCATTCATCATTTTAGTAGCCCTTCTCTAACTCTCTTCAGAATATCTATTATTATATAGGATAACTAGCAGTATTAGTTGTCCTACATTTCAAGATTACAGTTAGAAACAATAAACAATATACATGGATTTGTTTTATCTACAGTTAAACAAAAATTATATAGTGCTTTCTGTAAGATGATCTATGTTTTTCACAATTCATAACATCTGTTTCATTACTTAAATATTTATAGCAAATGCTTGTCAATTGAGTAGCACAAATCCAGATTTTTGTAATTAACTGTTTACATTTTTGACAAAGAGAACAATAGAAATTTATTTTTTAATAACCATCCACTCAACAAGTACTTGCAGGATAGTCTGCCAGTACCCATAGTTAGCAAACTAATTGTTACCACAAAGCTGGTCTTGTTTAAAAGTAAATAACACATTAATTACAGCCCACATATGAATATTATAAAATACACAGACAAAAAGCTTCACATTGTGGAATCAATTCTCTGTAGTAAAATGGCATAAAGCCTAACTAAGGGTGCGATCATACTGTCCAGTGTTGACAAGTTAGGGAAATAGTTATCTAAGCTTGTGTTAAAGATAATTATAGATATACAGTGACAATATTTAAAAGGAAGAGAAATGTCAAAAGAGGAGTGATGTTTAACAAAGACAACATTCTATAATAGTGACATAATGCTTCGTACAACAAAATGATCTGAAAAAAAAAACAAAAGAACATTCCCCTCTCCATATCAGCTCTAACATGAATTTGCTTGCCTTAACCCCATGGATGCTTGAGATGTCTCTAACTTATTTCTCCATGAAGCACTGGAGAATTCTCTAGTAGGGTTGGGCAAAAAGTCCCATCTCATTCCAATGTACATTTTCACAGAAAAACCACAATTTATGTTTTTTCAATGGAAATTGCTTCAAATCAAACTCCATAAAATGTCTGCCTTTTTGCTAATCCCAAGAAGTTTCCATAAGAACCTTTCCAGTTTGTGCTTATGTCTTAGAAATCCCAAAGGGGTTGGGTTGGTCAGCCTCAAGATGTTTTCTTCAGTGGAGGCCAATGCATTGGGACAAATATAGGATTCAGAAGTCAGTATGCATGGCTCTCCGGTGACCAGTGCATTATGGAAAGGCTGGGAGGATAAGTATTTGTGATAATTTAGCCACCAGTGCAATAGGACAAGGCTGGGGGGAGGACAGTATGTGTGATTGTGTGGCTACTGTGGGACCAGGCTGAGGGTACGTATGTGTGGTCTACAGATGTCAGTGCAGTGGGACAAAGATAGGAGGTCAGTATATGTGGTCCCATGATTGCCTGTGCAGTGGGACAAGGCTGCAGGTCAGTATGTTTTCAGCAACAAAAAAACCCACAAAACCAATTTTTTCCTTGGGAAGTTTTTGCCCATGCATTGTCTCCAGGACACAAGTAATTGAACACTGGAGGCTGCTGCAGAAAGTTAGTTTTCCTCGTGATGTATTTATCCCCGGAGGGGAGTCCTCTGTTCAGCAGAGGGTGACAAAAATGACGCTAATCGCGTCAAAAAGGGGCGGGGCTTGACGCGAGCGGGGGGTGTGTGCTTAAACCTTTGAGTTTCAGAGTGGTACGGAATGCATTGCAAAGCAATGCATTCCGTACCACTCTGGCACTCAAAGGGTTAAAAATGTCACACAGAGGGCTGGGGACGGACGAACAACGGGAGAAAGAGTGTAAGTGGATAGAGTTTCAATAGAAACTCCCCACATCCGGAGGAATCAGCCTCTGCCCCAGAGACCCGGTAAATCTCTGTCAGAACCGGAGTCTCCGGGGCAAATCTGGAGAGTTCCCAGGTATGTACATATATTGATATAATCACAGTTAATGCACTATACGGAGTTCAGGGCTTAACAAGGCATGAGAGGGTTTTGTATTGTTATTTAAACGCTTATATTTGAGGCACTCTAGCATCCAAAGTGTTAAACTGATATTAAAATAAATGATAAACATGTTTTAAAGATTTTCTAAGTTTCTAAGTAACTGAACACGCATGAATTAATTATTATTCAAGGTTCTGAGGGTGGTGTTAGCAGGCACTTGGCAATTCCTAAAGCCAAGTGATAAAATATGACTACTTATATAAGCCTGGTTATTAGGGATGGGCAAAAGGTTATGCCTCAACATAAAAATAGGAGAAAAAAATGGCAATTTCCACCTAGCAGGAAATTTCCCACAAAAAGTTAATTTTTCCGCTTTTTCATATAACGTATTGCATTGAAATCAGTGGGAACACCCAACACATATATTTACTTTATTTCCCACAGGTATAATATAAAAGGGGTCTCAGGGTCCCTGTGTTGGTGGGTCATGGTTGAAGCATCGTGCGCAATCAATAATGGTGATTCCTGTCTTCCTCCTAACCTTTTTTTTTTTTTTTTTTTTTTTTTTTTTTTTTTTTTAGATTTCTTTATTTTTTTTAATAAATAATGGCTAGTAGGTGGCGTAGCAGCAGGCTTAAAAAAAGCTAAAAGATATTTGTGTGTTTGCTGTGCACTGTGCAGTACTCAGGTAAGCCAAACACAAGCCCTAAAAGAAACTGATTTGTAGGGCTTGGACTTGTTAGGCCCAAGCCCTGAGGAAACTGCTTTTTAGGACTTAGACTTGTTAGGCACAAGCCCTCAGGAAACATTAATTTGTAGGACTTACACTTTTGGGGGACAGGTCCTGAGGAACTATTGATTTGTAGGACTTAGACTTGTTAGGCACAAGCCATCGGGAAACATTAATTTGTAGGACATAGACTTTTTAGACATAAGCCCTGAGGAAATATTAATTTGTAGGACTTATACTTTTGGGGCACAAGTCTGGAGGAAACATTGATTTGTAGTAGGGGTGGGCATAAGGTCCCATCGTGTGCCCATGAAAAAATCAGCAAAAACCACATTGTGCACTTTTTCACAGGAAATTCTGCTTTAAATACAGTGATTTAAAATCTTTGCCATTTTCTCCCATTGGCAAAGATTCTTCTCTGTTTTTTCAATGGCTAGAAAGTTTTTTCCCCTTGATTAATGTTTTTTTTGCCTTTTTGCTATGCTATAAAAATGAGCCTTTTTCCAGGAAGTGAAATACAATAGAAGCATCTACAGAACAAGAGAGGTGCTGTGCTGTTGTGCTGTGAAATAAATAGCAAAATTGAGGCAGGAGAGGCTCATAGTGACAGCTATCACTATGAGCAATTTTACCAATAACAAAAGGAGGAGCTGGAAGGACCCTTATGTGACCAGTGAGTCTGAGGAGGAGGAGGAAGTGACCACTACAGACCCAATGCTGTCCAGTCCCCATAAATCACCCCTAGGGATCTTGGGGAAATTAATATCACGAGAAGAAGAGGGTAGTGGTGAGAGCAGGACAGGTCAGCTGCCTGTGCCTGCTGCCAGACGTGCTGTGTCTGCTGTCAGACGTGCTGCCCCTGCTGCCACCAATGCTGTGCCTGCTGCCAGTACTGAACCTGCTGCCAGTTCTGAACCTGTTGCTGGTGTGTCTTATAATTCTCAGGAGGGAGGGTAGGAGAAGATGATTCCAAGTGTAAGGGGACCCTAAGTCACACTTGTCATCCCCACGCAGTCCCACCACTAGTACTGCTACTAAGAAGGTCCAGCAGTTTGTTAGTGTTAGGAGTGAAGGAGGGGGTGATCATCATATCACTAGTGACTGTGATGAGGAGGAAGACTCAGGGACTGAAATTGATGTGGTTGATGTTAGTGGTAGTAACAGAGATAGTGAAGCAGCTGGTGGGACTAGAATTAGGGGAGTGGTAGGGGAAGCAATGCAGAGTGTCCAGGCTAGCAGTCAAGGGAATCCACACCATTCCCCTGACCCCAGTAGTCCCCTTCCCCTCTTGGCATTGTTCAGATGGAACTTTATCCTGAAGAAGGTAGAAATGTTGTCTAGCTGCAATAATACCACCAGCAGCAGGAGCACAGAGGAGCTGCCTGTGCCTGCTGCTAAAGCTGTCAGTTTGTCTTCTTCAGGTCACCATGAAATGGCAAGTGTGACATTTGGAGTCCCTCTGTCACATTTCTCATCACCTCCTCCAACCATCGAGAGGGACTTATGGTGGTGGTGATGATGATGGTGGAGAAGCTGGGGTGGAAGATTGATGGCCTTTTTAGCCCAAACCGAGAAGGAATGGTAGACAGGGATGAGGATGGGCATCATCACCACCATCACCATCACCAGCATCATAACCACCACCGGCAGTGAGATTTTGGAATTTGTGGAGTTTACAACTGCTTATTATTACTAGAGGCACAAGCCCTGAGGAACCAGTGATGTGTTGGATTCAGGTTTATTAAAGGCACAAGCCCTGAAGAAACAGTGATTTGTTTTACTCATCGCCACCACCACCACTTTTGCTGATGTTGCTCTGTGAGAGTCAGACTGGTTGTCGATGTTGACAAATCTGGCAGTGAGTCCCCTATTGACAAACGTGCCATCTCTTCCTCAGGAGAAGAAATCAGACTGGCAGAAGTAGCAGCAGCACAGGCAGCTGATTTGTGCTGATGCTCATACTATTAGTCAGCTCTGCCTTCTTTATCATCAAGTCCCAGAGGGCCAATGCCAGGAGAAGGGGGAATAACAGGATCAGGGGGATATTGTTGACTCCCTTGACATCTAGTCTGACTGCTCATCATCACTTCTCATTCCATCTCAGCATTAGGAGGATCAACAAAAAAGTTATTCCCAGCAGCTGCTCTACACTCAACATCACCACTGCCTCCACCCTCATCCGCAAGACTCCCTAGCTGCTGTGTGTTATTAGTGGTACTGCTTGTGGATGACAAGTGTGACTTGGGGTACACTGCTGGTACACTTGTCATCATCTTCTCCTTCTTCTCCTGATTATTAGAAGGTGCACACTGCTACCCAGTTCTTTCTGTGTCTGCTTTGACACTATTTTCCCTCCGATCCCAAGGGATGATATAGGAGTACTGAGCATCTTTGGATCTGGAGAATCAGGGCTAGCAGTCCTTTCGTGCTGGTGGTGGTCAATTCCTTCTCCTCAGACTCACTGGATGCATCACGGTCCTTCCAAGTGCTGTGTTAGCCAACAGTATGAGCCTCTGCTGCCCTTATTTTGCTCACTAAATCACTAGAAAATCACCTTTCTCCCTCTCTAACTCTCAAACTCCATGTGAAGTACAAATAGTAAATGGGTGGGAATATGTAGCCATTGAAAAACAAAAAAGGAGGACATTTTAAGGGGATGGATTTTCGAATGAAACAGCGACAACCATGTGGTGTTCACTGTATTTCTCACTGGTCACATATAAGCTACATATGGTTATTGATGCAGATTTTTTTTTATACAGGATATTTTTGCAACACATCTTTCAGATTTTGCTGCACTCAGTGAAAGTTTGACTCCTGAATAAGCCTATAGATTATTTCAATATGCAAATTTGGCAGTTGTGATGTAAATTCTGTTTTACTGAGGCAAATCAGTAATCTTCTGTCTGCTATAACCCTTTGCATTCCTGTGCTGGTTAACTATGCAAGTGGGTATCAACAAATGCTTATGCTAAGAGTAAATTAGCATATCAGGTGCCTGTAAAGCAATTTTTTTTATTATTAATATCGACAGCCACAAGATCAGTACATTGCGGCAGTATAGTGGCCCATAGGTCGTTACTAGGGCTCCTTTAAGAGCCATAGAAATACCCCAAAAAAGACTGGGAGGCACTGGGTGAAATCACAGCTCTGGGCAGCTGGACAGCCACAAAATATGGCCATGCATGCTAAATTACACACATCTATGTGGAACTGTAGGCAATGTCCTGTCATCTGCGTATCGTTCTATGTTAAATGTTATGTGCATGTTTTAATGTGTTGTCATGGACTGTAATAAATGTAACAGATGATGGACCCCTGTGTTAATTCTGGGCCTACAATCTTACATGCATCTGAAGGGGTTAAATGGTTCCATTCTTTCAATGCCTTCCAAATTGTATCTGTCTCACTCTTTGGTCCAGGGTTTGATTAAGTTTACACCTTCCTAATCCTTTCACTTCTGTTGTGTATTCGCTAATGTCTTCTGTGTGATAGGATTATTCTGGTGTCATGTTTGTCTCTATTGTACTGCTTTTGTTGGTTGTATCAATCACACTGCATTGTCCCATTGTCTTGTGTGTACACTGTATTGTTCCATTGTCTGGCCCAGTGTTTTCTGTAAACACCACCACTGTTCACCATTGTATGACTTAATTCACTCATGTCTGGCACCATTGTGCTATGTTTACATGTCCATCTACCTAGCCATTGTACCATTGTGTCCCTTTGTGCCCATTCCCTGGTTACCACTGTTACCTGTGTGTAAAAGAGCTGTTTTTGCCATCAATAAAGCATTATTCATTTGGGATTCAATCTGTGTCCTGTGTCTTCATTCCTGGATGGTTTAAAGAGTCCCCTTTGACTCGCATTCAGGAGACTAGCTTTCCAGCTTTATGTTTCCAGCCTTTCAGCTTTGGTTTCCAGTTTGTTTTTCCCAGTGTTCCAGCCAGCCATCCAGCTTCACTGAACAGCTACCCTTCTGTAGCTGCTTCTAGGAGAGAGGACCCTGGAACGACGGCTAAGGACAACCCAGTGTCCTTAGCTCCCGTTACACACAGTATTGCTTTGTATTGAATATTTTCCTAAGTGGTAACAAGATATTAACAATATATAAGGTATTGTATAATATAGTAACTTAGACTTTGTTACATGCAAATGTATTAAACGAATGTACTTTTGAGTCTTCAAATGCTTAAATCCAGATCAGTTAAATTAAATCACTTAAACAACCTCAAGTTGTTGAAGGAGAAACTGGGTGACAAAGTGACATCAGAAATCCAATCAGCTTCAATGTAATCTCTGAATTTCTGTTTCAGATTGTGCTCTGTGGGTCATTTTGATCTCATTTGATCTCAAAGTGGGCAACTGAAGACATTAAACTCTCTCATAACACACCATGGAAATGATACATCAATTGGATTTAAAACTTTCAAATTAAAGAAAACTCTCCATTTTCTATATTGTTCCATTAATGCTCTTTTTCAAACTGTACATCTGAGGATATGGACTGAAAACTCCCCTTTCAGCCAGATGCAAAGAATAAGAAGAAATTGTTCCAAAAAAGCAGATTTTGAAGCAGAAGTGCCTGTTTCGTGCCAACAGTTTAGCTAAAAAAGGCTTTAAGCAAGATGTTGTCAACCAAGCATATCATAAATGCAGAAAATCTTAATAGGAATAAATAAGGAAAGTAGCTTTTTCTCACCATATATAACTATAGATCCAGTTGTCTACTGAACATTCTCAAAAGGCCTTGGCCAATTTTAACAGAAGACCCCCTCTTGGCAAGCAAAATAGGGAACAGGCCTAATATAGTATTTAAGAAAAATAGAACAATAAAAAATAGTATTACTCCAAGTGATATATCAAAGAGGTTTAATGATAGATCAATAAAAGAGAATATAATGAGCACATATGGTTGTTCAATAAATAAAAGACTGCAAAATATGTTTTTTTTTACCCAGAAGTGACTCAGACACTTTCAGAAGTACCAGTACAAATAAAACTTATATAATAAGCAATATGACTTCTTGTAACGGTACTTAGGTAGTATAGTTGTAATATGCAATAAGTTGGATGTACAAAAAGGAAAATAAAATAAGATTTTGTGAGCATTTAAATACTATTAATTTGGGTACAGGGGTGGAAATAGTTTAAAATTACACAGTATTAATTCTTTTGGACATATGAACTTAAAAAGTTTGTCCCCAAATGGTCTTAATTTCGATCCTGACATGGCTATGTTTATTTAAAGCCTCCTATATATAATCCTGCTCCCTTGTATTTTTACACTGGTCCTATTTTTTGCATTTTCTCTGGTTTTATCTTGCATATTTTATTTCCATATCCTATATAATAATTAGCTAGGATGTTTGTCACGATGCAGTCATGCTCAGTAGAGACTGCCTGTGTTCAGGCAGTCTCTACTGCGCATGATTGCATCACATGAGTGAGGCGACGCAAGACTGCATCACGTGGACCAGTGAGGTAGCAGCCTCTTAACCCTTTGAGTGCTAGAGGGGCACTCAACGCATTGCTTTGCAATGCGTTGCATACCCCTCTGCCACTCGAAGGGTTAACATTACTCGGACCTTGGCCCGTGTACATGAGCTTATAGGGATAGTAATACTTCAAATGTAAAAAAATATACTTTGTAGGGTTTATCCCCCTGAGTAAAACAAGAGTACTCCCACTGCTGTTATTAATTTTCAAAGTTGAATTTTTTAGGTGCAATATCACAGTGGCCTGAAACTGTAGAGAGGCGCTGTTGCTACACCATCCTATGGACAGCTCTGGTCCCGGGACCATAAATCTCCATAGAATGGTGTAGCAACAGCGCCACTGTACAGTTTCAGGCCACTGTGCTATTGCAACTAAAAAATTCAACTTTGAAAATTAATAACTTTTGAATGAAACACCTTTCAGCAGTGGGAGTACTCTTGTTTTACTCAGGGAGATAAACCCTACAACATATATTTTTTACATTTTAAGTATTACTATCCCTGTATACACTAGTGTACTATGATTCAGCATCTTTATCATTATTATAATATTATTATTCCTGTCGTATCACATTCTAATTTTGATCTTATTCTTTATTTAATCTTAATTAGTGTTAACTTTTACAGACATTTTTATTGGATTTTAATGCAGACCATTTATTATATGTAACACAAAATTAAACATTTTTATTCTAGCTCCTTTTCATAAGCCATTTTCCAGAATTACTGTTCTAGTTTATATAACTTTTATGTATTGCATAAGTTATATGAGGGCTTCTGTGTGTCTCCCTAGTATTGGCTTCCATTATACTCACCATAACACCGTCACTGTGAATGGTTCACTTACCTACTATCCTCACATAATTTTTATGCATGACATATTATGTTTGGGAGGACTTTTGTCTTTATATTGTTTATTTCAGCATTTTTGTGATTTATATATTGTATCATATGATTGGGTAACTGAACAGTTTAAATATCACCTTAGGTAAACCCCCCTGATACCCCTGATGAAATGGAAGGGTTCCCATGGAAGTGTGTTTGGATACACTGCATTTCCTAGACAGCTGGTCCTACCCCAGTCCCCCACAAATTTCTTCAACCTAGCCCTGATCCTACTTATAACAAGCAGGGAAGCATGATAACTGTTGCAGCTATCTTCGATAATCTGGTACCTGGATGCACATTGTAGTTGATCGGTGAAACTAAGTATCTGGGATGGACAGTATCAGTATAGAAGGACACACCATGACTGCCCATGGGGCTTGGGACCCAGAGATGGCAGATACTGATCTGGTATATTGTGAATGTTCATGTGGCGTGTGATATTTTATTAAGTTTTTAATAAATATCACACTTAAGTTGTTTCCATCTAATCATTTGATCACCAGGGGCTTGACTCTTTTAGGTCCCACAAACAAATAAAAATTGCAATAGTAGTTTGAATTCACAGTTTGACATTCTATTATCTGTGCTGTGACCAACTACCAAGAGTTTAAATTGCAGAATGGTCACTCGCTCAGCACCCATTCTACTTGTGAATCTATTGTTTATGCTTCTAACATGCATCAAGAGTTTCCATTTTCTGCCATTAATTCTGAGCCTGCAAAACCCAAGAGTAAAGTCCTCAAGTTATTTTAAAAACCACCACTAAACAACTGAACATCTGTAAAAACACACACATGCATGTGCAACTAGGCATCCTACACTATTAACCCACATATGAATTGTCACGGGTGCGAGAGACTCCATATCTGTTCATACAATGACTCCCTCCCTAACAAAAAAAAAAACACAAAAAATGAAGTTCTTTAACATCCTCCCAAACATTCTCAACCTAAGATAAAATTAATTTGTCCCTCCCCACTCAACTTAAGCCTATCAATAAAGTATACCCCCTTCACTACTGTAGACTGAACACTAGCTCTAATCTAGGATCCATCATCCCACTCCAAGTGAAGCATTTACCTTGATGTCAAAGGTCAAGCTGTGTCCTTAGTGCCTTAGCCCTCTGCTTCATCTTCCTCCAAACCTGAACAATAAATACAAGCCTCATCTCATCTGATCTTATTCATATCATCATCATCATCATCTTTGCCTCCGTCATCCATCCTTTTATCATATGTATTGTATTTACATAGTATGGGATTGCATCTTTTTTTGGCATTAATTTACAAGATACTGTGCATTGTATTTATGGATCTTAATTGGATTTTCTTGTGGAAATAGATACTTCTACTAGCTATCTGAATTTTGGACTACTACATACACAGTTTTTATTTATATATAATTTAATTGCGCTAGTTCCTTCTTTTTTTGGTTTTTACATTTCCTTAGAAACAAGTATTCACCCCACCACTACTGCTGCCTCCACCTCCTCTAATAATAATAATAATAATAATCAGTCCCTTTCACTTTAGTTTGGCATGAGCCATTGCCAAACCCTGAGTGGGTAAAAAAATTAAAGTGATAGTAATTCTTAAAAAAAAAAATATTTTGTATTATAGTCATTAAAAACTCATTAAGAACAATATCAGTCTTATCTCGCAAACCTTTATGGTTTGAGAGATATACACAAGTAAAGTTTCCCCCTGACTGATGTCACCGCTCTAGCTATCAGATTTTGAATACAGTCCGCAGACCGGCCGCAGCTCTTCAGCAGAACCGAGATTGCAAGATATAAGAAGAACTACTTAATTGAAATGGTATACAAAGTGTGCCTGGTTTGCAAGCACACTTTGTAGATCGATTCAATCAAGTAGTTATTTTTATATCTTGCAATCTCAGGTCTGCTGAAGAGCCTCCAGCTAATCTGTGGACCAGATTCCAAATCTGAAAGCTAGATGGCAGACTTGACCTTTTCGGTCAGTGAGGGGAAACTTTACTTGTGAATATCTCTCAAACCATAAAGGTTTGAGAGATAAGACTTATATCGTCCTTAATGATTTTTTAATGTCTACAATATAAAATGAAATTTTTTTGAAGTATTACTATCACTTTAACAATGATTGGCTTTTATATGGACAGTCCCTATTCAAATCCTTTCACATGATTCCATTGGCTGGGAGGTGGGAGATACACATGGCACATCTGTTCAATCTATTTAGCTAGATGGAGGGGTGATGTTACATGAAAGTGTGACCAAGGTTATTCTAGGGTACATTCCATGACCTGTATAGTGTCACCTCCCTCCCAATGGGAGTTTTGCAAAACTTTTTAAATGGATGGGCAAGGGTCTGATCAGAAATAAAGGGGGGCTTTTTTGTTATTACAGGCTTCAGCAATGGTAGCAGTGGTGTGACAGGGGTTTTATTTATTTATTATTCAGGTTTGGTGAAAGATGCAACAGGGGACCAGGGCGTTGAGGACACCTCTGGGTCATTGACATTAAGGTAAATGCTTCACATGTGAAAAAATGGGGAGGGGGGTTGAGGCCTAGATTAGTGTTAGTGTTAGCTTCTGTTGATGGAGGGAGTACTTTATTGGTAGTGTTAGGTCTAGTGAAGGGGAGAGGACTTTATTGGTAGCATTAGGTTTAGTTGGAAGGGTGGTGAATACCATTAGTGTCAGTGTTGTCAGTGTTTGGGTGGGTAAGAGGAGGGTAATTATGGACTTAGCGCACTGTTGAAATTTGATACTATATCAAACATTGACATTAGCTACTTTCATTTTGATATCCCTGCTCCTCTCACTATTAGGGATGGGACAAAGTTTTCACCTCAACACTGAAATAGGCAAAATCTAGCACAACAAAAAGTGCAGTTTTTCCACTTTTCTCAGCTATCTCATTGCATTGAAATTAATGGGAAGATTGAATTTACACACAAAACATAGCAATTTAATTTTATTTTCCACAGGCATAGTATAAAAGGGATCTGAGGGTACCTGTGCATCAAACAATTGGGTAACTGAACAGGGAATTTTTTTGGGGGGTTGTTGATTGGGATTGGGGGGACATTTAATAAAAATTTAAATAAATAAAATGTAAAAAAATAAAATAAAAAATTGGTACGTAATATGACAGAGACAGGGACCCCCATATGTAAGCTGTGACTGGGGCAGACTGATACTTGATAGGATAGAGTATTTTGTAGAGGGTGATTTGTACTACGCAGATTTGTTAGACACAAACCCTAAGGAAACATTGATTGGTAGGACTTACACTTCTTTGGCACAAGCCCAGAGGAAACAATGATTTGTAAGACTTAGACTTGTTCTTAGAGTCCCAAGCCCTGAGGAAATTGATTTGTAGGACATAGACTTGTTAAGCCCAAGTCCTGAGGAAAATTTGATTTGTAGGACCTATACTTTTTTGGCCCAAGTCCCGAGGTAACATTGAATTGTAGGACTTACACTTGTTTGGCACAAGTTGTTAGAGGCCCAAGCCCTGAGGAAACATTGATTTGTAGGACTTATACTTGTTTTTAGAGACCCAAGCCCTTAGGAAACATTGATTTGTATGACATAGACTTGTTAAAGCACAAGCCCTAAGGAAACATTGATTTGTACGACCTATACTTTTTTGGCCCAAGCCCCAAGGAGACATTGTAGGACTTACACTTGTTTGGCACAAGCTTTGAGGAAACATTGATTTGCAGAATTTGGACTTTTTTGGCCCAAGCCCTGAGGAAACATTACTTTAGGGGAATATGGGAATATGGATTGTTAGAGGAACAAGCCTTGAGGAACCAGAGGTGTGTTAGACTCAGGCTTGTTAGAGGCACAAGCCCTGAGAAACCAATGATTTGTTGGACCCAAGTTTGTTAGAGGCACAAGCCCTGAGGGATCAATGATTTGTTCAACTCAGGCTTGTTAGAGGCACAAGCCCTGAAGAACAAGTGATTTGTTAGAATCCATTTTGTTAGACGCACAAGCCGTGAGGGACAAATGATTTGTTGGACTCAGGTTTGCTAAAGGCACAAGCTCTGAGGAATCAGTTATTTGTTGGACTCAGCCTTGTTAGAGGAACAAGCCCTGAAGGATAAGTGATTTTTTTTGGACTCAGGATTGTTAGAGGCACAAGCCCTGAGGAACCAGTGAATTGTTTCATTCAGAACTGTTAGAGGCACAAGCTCTGAGAAATCAGTGAATTTTTGGATGTAGGCTTGTTAGAGGCACAAGCCTTGAGGATCCAGTGATATGTTGGACTCAGGTTTGTTGGAATCATAAGACTGGAGGAATCAGTGATGATTTGCTGGACTCGGGTTTGTAAGAGGCACAAGCCCTGAGGAAATAGTGATTTAAAGGACTTAGGCTTGTTAGAAACAAACCTTACAAAATAGTTTTTTTATCGGCTGTGGTATAGTTAAAGAACAAGCCCTGAGAAAGAAAAATTTACCCTACTGGCCTAGTGCGATATTTTCAATTGCTATTCTTGCTGTTGCTGCTGAGTTGTTTAAGCAGCAGGACAATTAGGCATCTCCAAGGGAATGGGATCAACAACAGCAGTGATATGGGTGATGATGATCATGGTTCCACTTGCTGCTAGCTCCAGTGATGCGCCTGAGGCAATAGCAGAACCACAACTAACCCCTACTACAAACAAAGTTGGCCAATAATGCTTCTTCTCCTGAAATTCCTCTTAAATCATGTGTTGGAATACTAATTTTCCCTTCACACTGCAGCAGGAAGGAACTGTACTTTTCATCAGCCACCGGAATGTGCACAGTGTGTGTAGTTAATAGGGGAAGAACTGGGAACAATGGATACATCAGCACTCACATCAAACAGCTGGCACAAACACCTTGATGCTTAGGACCACAATGTCAAATCAATGATCTCCCAAGAAACCAAGTACTGCTGCTGTCGCTATGCACCACCTTGTCCGCTCCACTAAGGACACGTGACTCGCAGTCTTAATAATAATGATGTATCCTTCCTGCCATCAGATTAGTGTATTCTGCAGGATGGAATCTCTTCAGATGCTGCTTGTTTCCATGTCTGCGATTATACTCCACCACATTTCCATGTGTGGTCAGTGCACCACACAATGTTCAATGGGTGGACTTGAACTGCCACATCCTAGCATCTACAGAATTAGCTGGTGGGGAAAATAACAATGGCAGAGGTGGATCACTAGAAGACGTTCTACGTCGTCCCGTGCTCGGACCCTAGAGCAAGAAGCTGATGGCGAGCCTGGTGTTTCACTCATCTTCAAACTTTCAAGCTCAGACTGGATTTCTCTATTCTTCTTCCTCTTTGATTTCTGCATCAAATCTTGGTGCTCTTGGGGAGAGACAGGGAGTTCAGTAACAGAGTCTTCCGATTTCTTTTATTGGGGTTTGGCTTTAATGTGCTTCACATAAATGTCATGGTGTCTGTAATTCATGTGTGTTATCAGGGTGGTTGTGCCAAGGTGCATTCTCTCCTTTCCCCTTTTCACTGATATCACATATAGTGGACAGTGCCACCTCTGATGACTGCACTGTGACTGCCTCAAGAGAAAAATAGTCCCACACCCATAACCTCAGGGGATAGGGGAAAGATGGAGAAGAATGGTCTCCTTCTTCTTCTCCACAATCCCGTTCACTGGCTGGAACAGAGGATGTTACTTCTACTGTATCAGAATCAACACTAGAACTAGGACCAGGATTATTGGTGGAAAGTGGAAACTATCCTAATCCAGCATCACTACTGCTGGACCCCATCCCCACTGTGGCGTTCTAGCCTGCTCATCATCAGCCTGCTGCCCTAGCAGGAATTATAGCAGCAAACTCCGCAGTGTCACTGCTGGTAGGGGTGGTGGTGCCCATTCCCATTTGCATTTCAGTCTCCCATACCTTCTCGCTTTCAGCTAAAAGGCCATTAATTTCTCTTCCACCCCAGCTGTTCCACCTCAGCCTTCATCGCCACCATCACCAGTCCCTCTTTGCTGCTGCTCTATGCAAATCTCACTGGTTGGGGATGATGAAAAATGTGACTGAGGGTTTGCCACTGCTAAACTTACCATCACTTGCCATCACTTGAGCTGAGCTGAAGAAGGCATACTGACAGCACTAGCAGCAGGCAGAGGCAGCTGAACTGTGCCGATACTAATAATGCTAGCCAGTTCTGCCTTAAAGGGACAGTAATGTCCCAGAAAGTATATTTAGCATTTTCTAGGGTTAAAAAGTTGAATTGAATGCAAAAATGGCTATGGTTTGAGAGATATCTGCATTCAAAATTTGAAGTTTCCTGCCGTAAGCTGTAAAGCTGACAGCAAGAGATCCATGTTGGCCGACACAAATGCTCTTCAACACAGCCGCAATCACATTTTTTTACAAATAATTACTTCATTGGAATGGTCTACAAAGTGTGCTTGCAAACCAGGCACACTTTGTAGACCATTTTAAAAAAAAACATGATTGCAGCTCTGTTGAAGAGCCTCCGTGTCGGCCGACACAGATCTCCTGCTGTCAGCTTTACAGTAGGAAATGTCAATCTTTGAATGCAGATATCTCTCAAACCATAGCTGTTTGAGAAATACATTTTTTGCATTCAATTCAACATTTTAATCCCTACAAAATGCTAAATATTTTTTCTTTGATCAGCATCATGTCCCAGAGGCACAATGCTGAGGGAAAGGGACCCAAAAGCAAGAAGCTGATGGCGAGCCTGGTGTTTCACTCATCTTCACACTTTCAAGCTCAGACTGGATTTCTCTATTCTTCTTCCTCTTCGATTTCTGCATCGAATCTTGGTGCCCTTGGGGAGAGACAGGGAGTTCAGTAACAGAGTCTTCCGATTTCTTTTATTGGGGTTTGGCTTTAATGTGCTTCACATAAATGTCATGGTGTCTGTAATTCATGTGTGTTATCAGGGTGGTTGTGCCAAGGTGCATTCTCTCCTTTCCCCTTTTCACTGATATCACATATAGTGGACAGTGCCACCTCTGATGACTGCACTGTGACTGCCTCAAGAGAAAAATAGTCCCACACCCATAACCTCAGGGGATAGGGGAAAGATGGAGAAGAATGGCCTCCTTCTTCTTCTCCACAATCCCGTTCACTGGCTGGAACAGAGGATGTTACTGCTACTGTATCAGAATCAACACTAGAACTAGGACCATGAATGGTCTACAAAGTGTGCTTGCAAACCAGGCACACTTTGTAGACCATTTTTAAAAAAACACGATTGCAGCTCTGTTGAAGAGCCTCCGTGTCGGCCGACACAGATCTCCTGCTGTCAGCTTTACAGCAGGAAATGTCAATCTTTGAATGCAGATATCTCTCAAACCATAGCTGTTTGAGAAATACATTTTTTGCATTCAATTCAACATTTTAATCCCTACAAAATGCTAAATATTTTTTCTTTAATCAGCATCATGTCCCAGAGGCACAATGCTGAGGGGGATGCTGTGGGCTCCCTTGCTTTTGAGAAATGTAGTGTGGCAGTCAACACGTTTAAATTCACCTCCTGCCTCCATATTCATCACCCACATCATTTTCTGGTCCTGTGAGGATCTTCTATCAATGAGCAGACACCAGCTAGATGTGATTTGTCATTTTCGGTAGTTGTCTATGCATTCATAAAAGGTCCTGAAATAACCAGAAAATTACTTAGGTTATCAGTATGGAGGCAGGTGGTGAATTTAAACATGTCGCCTGCCACACTGCATTTCCAAAAACGCTGCCTATTGGATCCTTGCATGAAAAGGTACAGGGAGGGAGAAAGAAAGATGTACCGGGCTGCTCACTTGACTGGGTCTTCCACTGATCCAGCGGGCATCCTGAATATAGGGTGATCTGGTATCTAAGGCAATCTCATTTTTTTCATGCTAAAATTCATGAGATAATATTGCCTTATATTATAGCACATGCAGCAATTTGTTATTTGTACCAAATACCTTTGTGTTGTATCAGTGTTTAGGAACACAATAAAATAAAATATAATTGAGTGAGGAAACCTAAAATGTGGCCCAAAATAACCAAGTAGAATGATAAAAAGATCCTAAAAAGCATGAAGGGTACGATAACTGACAATATGTGGTGGAAATATATATAAGTAAATATACAAACCAAAAGAAATATAAACAAACAGAAAAGTCACTAAAACCTGTGTGATAAAGCATATACATATACACCACCAGAATGAAAGCATGAATAAACACTATCATATATGTAAAAAAAAAAACTAAAATTCCACACTAAATATAATGAATAAAAGTCCCTGATGAGATGGAGGTGATGATGATAATGAAATGGAGGTATACAAGAGATGAAAAGCAAATGAAATGATCAAAAGAGAGTTCCATCCGTACACTAGGAAGAATAAATAAATTATGGTAATATCTCTCTGTATGCAGCTCAGATCAAGTGCCTTGGTCACTTGGTAGTAATAATTCTAGCTGAAATACAAGTGCAAAAAAGAGAGAAACAAAAAAGCCCATCTAAGTGAAGCAATTTTATTCCTACAGATATAAGACAAAAGGCTTCAATATATGCACTCACATGCCACCCGCCATGGGCTTTGAGCATCTCAGGGGTCCTTACCCCTTATAGCCATTGAAGCTGTGTCAACCGTCAGATCCAAAAGGTGCTTACTTGATCCACCAGATGAGATCTTTCAAAGATTTCCTTCAATAGTAGTATACTGACAAAACCTCTGACACTAAGGGCTAGATTTAAAGGCTCACGTTAAACCAGCAGCTAAGTGAAAAAAGCACATCACTCGCAAATAACAAATGAGTTACGGAAGATTCAATAGGTACTCTACAAGAATAGCTATCGAGCATAGGCACAGCCAAAACACGTAACACAAAACCCGTTGTCGCACCTGTTAATGCACAACGTGCGGCCAAATCACCCGATAACATAGCTCTAAACAACTTATAACATAACGGCTGCTGGTGGCTAGCAACCCTGATTGATGCAACAACAAATTCAAACACACAGCCAATCCCAAGGCCCCAAAGTATCCAAAAACTTCAAATAGACCTATATATACCCAAAAATAACCATCACACACTGTCTGTTATCGAGTTTTTACAAGCTAGATATCAGGACGCAGGAGCAGAGGTTAGTGATCAGAGAGAGGGAGACAGGAGAGTTCATTGGAGGTAGAAGGAGATTTTGGAGTTTGGAGAGAGGTGCACTAACTATTCCCATATTACACTTTTACATATTACATACACACATACAAACGCAAACATTTAAACATACATACACATAGTCTTTTTTGTTTCCAACACCTTACACATTTTGTTAATTTTATTTGACAGTGTGAATCTGTGAGTGAAAGTGTGTGACAGAGAGTGAGTGGATCGTGTGTGTCTGTGAGGGCCTGTGGGAGTGCCTGGGTGTGAGTGGGTGAGTGATGTCCAGGAGAGGAGGACAGAAGAGAGGGATGGGGAGAGTAGTGGAGGAGGAGGAAGGTCAGGAGGGCATCCCTGAGCAGAGCAGGGATGGGAGAGGGGTATCCACAGGGCGGAGGGGGACCCGGGCCGCAAGAGCAGGCACACGGAGGACAGGGACAGATCCTGCAGTGGGACGAGGGGTAGTTGCTGGGGAGCACCCGACACACAGTCAGGGTCAGAGCAGGCAGGACACTCCAGCTCAGAATCCTCTCATGCCGGAAATGATGAGGGCAGGATCAGGGATCCTAAATACACCGAGGAGGAGAACACGGCTCTCGTGGAGGCTGTCCTCGAGAGAGAGTATCCTCCACCCGACGGCGAAGGTCCCTGGCCTGTCAGTGAGGAGGAAGGCAGCCTGAAATCAAATTTGCAGCCGGGTCAACGCGGTGGCTACATGCAGGCGGGACGTGGAGTCCGTTAAGAAGCGATGGGGTGACTGCCGGAGGGTGGTCAAGAACAAGATGTCTGACATGGCCAAGCAAGCCCGAGGCACCGGAGGTGGCCCACCTGTCCCCATCACCTTCTGCGGGTGGGAGGAGATGGTGCGGCAGAATATGTCCCTGACCCTGATAGAGGGGGTCATTGGAGGAACTGACACTGGGGATGAGAGGAGCCTCCACACTACCAGTAAGTGCAACACTACATAACCACACACTACATCAACCAACACCAGCTGCAAACACAGTCACACCTCAACACATGCCCACCATTCATCCATACTGCACCAACACAGCACCCTGAGGGTTAAAAACAGGGCACAACTCCAGGACAAATGTCAAGGTCCAACTTGGGCCAAACCTGTCAAAGTCCTAGTTCAACCCTCCTGTCGCTGTGCCCATCACACACAATACACAAACCATGGTGTTCAAAATGTTGTCTGTTAAATATCATCACTGTTCGCACACAATGTCACCCATGTACCCACAGGGAAGTCAGCACCTAACCCCTTGAGTGCTAGAGGGATCATCAATGCATCGATCAACAATGCTTTGGGACTCAAAGGGTTAATCAGACAACAAACAAGTCAATAGGCCAACGATCACATGCTACACAGGGGACATTCACTAAGAGGTAACAAAGAGATGGTGGAGAGAAATTAACCCACACACACCATCACTTCACCAATACCAGTGTTAGTCTATGGAGAATATGCAATAACATGAATCAAGTTGATAAGGTCCTATTGTATAGACTCCATGGAAAACACTGGAAATGGGGAAAGGAGATCACTGGAGAAGTCAGCATCATGTTCACTTCATCAGGTCAACATCACCGCTTACTGAATCACAAAAAGGATGGATCAGGTCACACATCACAGTGTGCCAGAGAATAACTGGTTGTATGTGCAACACACAGACCGCAAACAATTCACCAGAATTAAAGGTGGATGAAATAGGCCTTGGTGTTGTGGCTGCAATCATTTACTCTAACCTTAAATGACATATCTCAAATCTGATTCCCACATGGATCCACAGGGGTGCTGATGCCACGGATGGATAGTACACCAGCAACTGTTGCAGGATACACATGGGAACCAAATATCAAACATTGTACCAACAGGCCATGACTGATGGATATCTCGGATTGAGTATGGTTGCCTCACACAGAAGGATGGATGGGCTCATACAGAGAAAAACAGGCCTCAGTCAAAGATATCCCTCACTACTGGCTTGATTGTTGCCCTTCAAGATTCAACTGGAACACACAACATGGACAGGATCTTGTCAAATTCATCAATCTGTGATTGCCAGGGTGGTATCCCATGCATCACAATGTAATGCATAGGATATGATCATGACAACCAGAGAGTCACCTGTCAAGTAATCCAAAACTGTGCATTGTACAGGATCAAATAAGAAGAGAAGGTTGAATAACACTTGAATACCACTGCAGATCTATTCCCAAAAGATATGGACACAAACAAAAACGGTCAGATATGTATCTTTCAAATGTTTCAAAATATGTCCCAACACGATGTGAACCCAGAGATCAGTTCACTGCATGCAATTGACTTACTGGCCAGATATGTGCACCCATCAGAAATTAACCTGCATTGCTACCATCCAAATACACATACGTAGTATATCCCACTCTATGTAGATGGCATATACGAGGTATGTTCATATCCATCATATCAATCCAATGTATTTTTGGATGGGTGCACATATATAGCCAGTAAGGCAAATACACGTACTGAACTGCTATCTGGCTTCACATCTTGGAAGGATATAGTTATATCCATATGACGGGTACATATCCACATATATATCGGACCATTTCTCCTTGTGTGTAACTGTAATGGGGTAGCAATGGGTAATTTCATCATGATGTAATATTGTTGGCATTATAAAAAGATTTGTCTCGATGTAAGTCCTATCCCTCCAACCCTCATGGTTATACGGATATTGCTCTATGTGACAGATGGAGATATCTGTCTTTTGACCACACGGAGGCTTTTCAGCAGAGCCACATTTCGAGATAAATACTTCTTTGGAATTGGCCACTATCACGGTGCCCGTGATTCACGGGCGACATTTTGACATGTTTACTTCCTGATATTTTTTTATTGGCTGCGCTGTCCTTGCTCCTCCCAACGACAGCCTTTAAATACCTTGGGCTGTCACTTATGCTCTGCCCTTTCGTGGTGTATCCGTTGCCTAGCGCTTGTTCTGTTACTCTCATATGATACCAGTGTATGACCCAGACTGTCTGACTACTGTGCCTGTTTACCGTTCCTGCTCTGTGTATCGACCAGGATTGGCTGACGTTCCTGCTTCGTGTATCGACCCAGTCTGGCTGATGTTCCTGCTCCGTGTACCGACCCGGCTTGACTGGCGATCCTGCTCCGTGTACCGACCCGGCTTGACTGGCGATCCTGCTCCGTGTACCGACCTGGATTGGCTGACGTTCCTGCTCTGTGTACCGACACGGCTGGGCTGAAGTTCCTGTTCCTGCACTGATCCTGCTTGCTAGTCACTCTGCTTCTGCTGTTGCTCACACTTGCAGACCTCCAGTTGCCTTGGTTCTGTACAGTAGTCCAGTCCGTGATCCGCTCACTCACAGTGCCTGTGCTACTTTCCGGTTCATCCTGGTTGCACCACATTCGCTTGGTCTGTTACTGCCGTTCCTGAGGTTGGGTTCAGTTAGGGCGCCTCAGGCTATTTCCCATCTGCAGACCGGAGCGTTCATTAACCCCTTGAGGGGCGGTGCTGGGCATTAGTATCAGTATATGTAGTGTCAGTTTGGCATACGTTATTCCTTACGGCACTAAGCACTGGCTCACTATATCTCTGCGGTCTCCGGTGGGCGTTCACTTTGACAGCCTTCCTCCTATGGTGCCATAGTCAGTTCTACTCTGACTTCACCTGTTCCATACATTCCAGTCGCTGTTGTTACTCTCTGCGTAGAGAGCTACATTGGGCCTTCCACTATTAGGGCCATCCACTGTCCTTGGCCTAATAAGTTCACTCTGTCATATTTACACTGTGTCATATGTGATTTACCTGACCTGTGTCAGTATTGTATATTGTATCTACATACTGAACCCGTGTGGTTTAATCATATCATTGTAACCTGTCCTGTGTCAGTCTACCGTTTATCTGTATGCTGGACCCGCGAGGGTTACTGTTATTCATTGTGTGCAAATAAAACTGTGTTTTACCAAAACCTTCCGCCTCTGACTGTACTAAACTGTAACATCCACAGAGTGTGCTTGCAAACCATGCACACTCTGTAGACCATTCCAATTAAGTATTGTTCTCTAAATGGGGCAATTTTGGCTCTGCTGAAGAGCCTCCGTGTGGACAAATGACTGAAATCTCCATCTGTAACGTAGAGCAATATCTGAATAACCATGAGGGTAGGAGGGATAGGACTAACAGCGAACAACATCTGTTTTCACAATGCCTACAGTATGACATCAAGGTGGACTTAACCTTTGCTATCCTCTTGAAGGGATGGCCATCCCTAAAATGTGTAAAGACAAATATATGTTGTAGGATTCACCCCCAAGTAAAACAATGGTATTCCCACTGCTGAAAGCTGTTTTAATTCAAAAGGTATCACAGCTCAAACATGGATATGTCAGGGGCAATATCCCAGTGGCCTGAAAATATACAGTGGCACTGTTACTACACTATCATATGGACAGCTCTGGTACGGGGACCAGAAATCTACATGGGAGGGTGTTGCAACAGCCCCACTGTACTATTTCAGGCCACTGTGATATTCCACCTCAAAATGAAACTTTTACCCTTAATAACTCAAGTATCAAACACCTTTCGGCAGTGGGAGTACCCAGGGGGATTAACACAACCACATATACTTTTCTTCACCATATTTCAAAGTATTACTGTCTCCTCAAACCTATGGCTCCGTTCACTAATCACAACATCTCATTTCTTCACACAGTTTATGGCCCTCAAGCCCAGCAGGAGCCCGTGGAGGAGGCTACATCACCCCCCAGTGAGGAGTACACAGATGAGGGGACCAGCCGGTGGTCACCATACCCACCATACCCATCTCCTCCAACACAGGCTGCACCACCACCTGCTGCACCTCTCCAAGCTGCACCAACACAGGCTGCACCCCTCCAAGCTGCACCAACACAGGCTGCACCCCTCCAAGCTGCACCTCCCCAGTACAGTGGCTGGATGCAACAGGAGGAGAGGTGGATGTATCCAACCACCTCCACCAGCTACTACCCTCCAGAAGCAGCACCACCACCACCAGGGAGGCAATGGCTGCCAGGACAGTGGCCACCATCCAATATGGGCCATATCCATCCCAGATTAACCCACCCTCCTGGATGGCTCCACAGCATGCCCCAAGGTATGCACCCAGGTGGGGTCCAAGCATCAGTGGGCAAGATATGATATTTGGCCACTGGACTGCCAACACCTGGGCCTGATTGGGGAGCCCCAGTGCCCTCTACCCAGGGACAATTTCACACCACCACCTACACCACCACTGACATCATTGGGCAGCTCGGAGTCCCTTGATGTGGTGGGCATATGCCCATCAACTGCACCAACCACTCCAACAGCTGTAACAGCAGCCACAGCACTTCCAGCAGCAGCAGAGGACACAGCACTTCCAGCAGCAGCAGAGGGCACAGCACTCTCAGCAGCAGAGGACACAGCAGCACCAGAGTTACCGGGCACATCCACCTCCAGCACTGCATGCCCCACAGGGATGGAGGCGGAGTGTATGGCCCTGCAGTGGAGACTACTCCGGTCGAGCCGGAGCACAGATGTGAACATCACCGTGAGCCGGAGGGAATCCAATAGGAACACAACCAGATTGGAGACCAGAATCCAAGCCCTGGATTCAGAAGTGGCCAGGGTGAACACACAACTCCACCAGCTCCAAACGGGGATCATAGACACGTTCACACAGGTGCTGGTGGAGTTGAGAGAGATCAACTGCAGGGAGACCCTGAGGATGGAGAGGGAGAACCTGCTTTCCAAGGAGGGGTCTACTGCACCCACCACCCCCTCCAGTGTTACCCCTGAAGCCACACCTAGGGGGCATAGGGTGACCAGACGATCAACAAGGGCATCCACCTCTGGCACCCAGTCTAAGGAACCCCCCCAAAAAAAGAATAAATGAAAGGCCCAACCTGTTAACTGTCCCCTCAATAAAGAAACATTGTGCTTTTGATTCTTGTCTGATCTGCTGTCTTCAGTTATAGATTGGGTGGCAGGGTTGTCTCCAATGCATTGCCAAACAATGCAGTGAACACAACTTCTGCCTGGGGGAAATGTTTGTGGGATGTTCCAACATGGGTTCACACACACAGCATTGTCCAAATTCACCTGGAAACCCATCCTGTTGCCATATAACACAACACTGTTACATGGCCATGATGTGTGTTAGATTTGTTCTGAACATACCCCTCATGACAACAACTGGTGCCACACTGAACATTCGTCTGCATCAATTGTTGTGTTTGAAGGGAAAACCAAACAAACAGCTATGTGACTTACAGGGATGTAACAAGCAGTACAGAGGGAACATGCTTCACTATTGACTTTGGATCAAACTCCTATTGTGCAGCTGACTTACTGGGGAACACAATGTACACCCTATGATCCAATGTGTGTGCTACACATTGGGATCCTAGGGTGAGCATTATCTTCTCCAGTAAGTCAGTTGCACAATAGGAGTTTGAATCACAGCCTAACTTACTGGATAACCCAATGATTTTCTTAAGATGTCAATGTGTAGCACACACATTGAAAACTTAGGCTGGGCATTGGGTTATGTTGTTGTTTAACTAAGGTTGTAACACACTTCACCAGTGATAACACTTGTCCACTTGGTCTTGTTGTTTGTTGATGTATCCCATGTACTGGGATATGTCAACCTACAGCAATCTCAGGACATTGATTATAATGAGCAACACACAAACCGTGGATGTGACATTACTGTGGAAGTAATGATGTCCCTTGTATCACCCTCCTATCACCACAACACCCATTAGTGTATCACTGACATCATCTCATTGCATGGATACATCACAATGTTCACTCATGGTCACACAACCAGTGGACTCCTCTGATGTAGGTCATGCCTTCCTATGTATGAGGTATACTCTAGCCTTGAGTATGGTTCATAATTGAGAGATGTCAAATCCAACATTTATTCATACAGACAGACACATACTGAATAGTAATGGTTCTTCTTTACTGTGTCTCAAACTACAGTAACACATACATGTGTTTTCTGGGTATATAGCCTATATGCATGAAACACTTGTATGAGCACACAAACGGTACATCTGAAATAAATAGGGATACTTTAGTAACACTGGGGAACTGCTCATGTGTTGTCCACATGGTTTGTCTACTCTGTGATGAGCAGTCTTGCTGTACAGGTCTGATACCTGGGTGGTTGTACACACATGAATTTGTGTCTATATGTGAATGTTCCAGTAGAGGTTGCTGTGAACCTCAAGTCAAACGTTGCATCACTAACACAATCACTGGAAACACCAAGGGGTGAGCTTCATGGAAGTGTTGTCCAGACTTCAGTCCATGTCACATGGAAACTCCTCTGTTCAAAGATGGATCGTGCTATGGATGCCTGTGGGACAAGAGGACAGGATTTGGAACATCACCCTTGAAGTGTTCGTCATGCAACAGCTACAACGTCATGATCCTCTTAATCTTTCTCGTTACATGGGGCTACACGAACCATTGCTGTGGAATGTGTTATGTACTGGTCTATGAACCATCATGGGGGGAACTAAGGGGATGTTAACCATCTTTAGGGATATATGCCCCTGACATGGTTACACACATCAACAGATATGTCCTAATAGCTTCCTGACAACAATATATTTGGGCTGCCACTGTCAGAGACAGTCGAAATATGTTTGGTTCATGGAGCTATCAGGACATATTTGTTGATGTGTGTATTTCTGTCTGGGGCACATATCACTGCACACACAGGTCAGCATGGTGTCCCTGGAGACATGATCCACATTTAATGAGCTCTATGTTGTGTAACACACTACCACTGTAGATCCATCCCTCTGCTGCTCTTTTCAGCTCTAGCAAACTACAGGTCCCATGTTTGCTCAAATGTCCCCTTAACCCCTGATGTGATAGAGTGTTATCCGATGCATTGACTTGGATGTGACTCTCTCACTACAGGGGTACCATGGTTGCTATGGGTGTGATCCTAGAAAAACACTTTAGTTGGTGCCTGGGGAGCCATGGAATATGCTGAACAAGGTTGAAGTGTTGTACCTTGGTTTCCAGGGGGATATGCATGATATTCTTCAAGTAGCAGTATCAACATGGACGACAGGGTGTCAGATGTCATCGGAATCTCTAGGCCCAATCTGACTGGTCCATGGAATGGTTGATGGTGATGGTCCATACTGCAGCCAGTGTCAGGGCTGTGTCACTGATCCTGTGGGGTGAAACAGAAGATGTGTGTTGTGGTGGGTGTGCATGCATGAATTGTGTGTATACATGTATTATACTCACAGCTGAAGTGATCCCTGATCAATCTGTGTCTTGTCTGCATCCCTGTTAGGGTTTCCTCACCCTGGGCAATGTCCAGTGGGTCATCAGGTCTGGGTGGGGGCTGTACATCGTCAATGAGTCTGGTGGCCACTGCGATATTATGGAGGATGGCACATGCCATGACAATGTTGCAGACCTTGCCTGGTGCATACTGCAATGCTCCCCCCGAGTGGCCCAGACATCGGAATCGGGACACGAGGAGGCAGAAGGTACACTCAGTGGCATTGCAAGTTCTGGCTTGAGCCTGGTTATATCTTTCCTCGGCATCGGTTTGGGGATTGGCGAGTGGGGTGAGGAGCCATGGTTTGCAGCCATAGCCAGCATCACCTGTGGGAAGTGAGTGACATGGTGAGACAAGGAGCACATGTTGTGTGAATGCTGTTTCATGAGGTGAATGTACTAGCACATGTATATGTGGTGTGATTTGGTATTGTGAACTCACCCAGAAGCCATCCGCCTGTATAGGTCCCATTTTTGAAATCTCTGTGCACAGACGAGTTTCTGAGTATATAGGAGTCATGACAGCTTCCGGGATATTTTGCACAGACATTCGTGACGGCCAGGTTGCTGTCCACTCCATGTCGGAGGTGGGGAAGTGTATGTACCTACTAGCCTTGCCTTTGAGGGCTGGCAAGACCTGGGCCAGCACCCTGGAGAATGTGGCCTGGGACATGCCAGATGCATAACCCTCTGTCGACTGGAAGGCACCACTTGCTATGAAGTGTATGACACACAGGAGTTTTTGCAGGACAGTTAGGGCATGGTTGTGGGTGCATATGGGATCCACCTTATCCTTGTTGACCTCATACAGGGCAATGATGCTGTGCGGCCTCAACCTGTAGCGATCAATGACCTTGTCATCGGTCTTTCCAAAGAGAGTGACCCTTGGGCGGTATGCCCTGGGCCTTGGTGGTCGTCTATGCATCCTGGGCTGCTCCAGGGGTCCCTGTGGCAGCTGGGGAGCATCCTGTTGCTGCAGCTGTGCATCTGCATGAAGGTGCCCTCCAGGTAGGGATGGGCTCCTGTGTGGCTCATGAGCTGGAGCCTCCTCACTTGCAACAGGTGAGGGCTGTTGATCAGGTGTGCCTGGGGGTTGCTGGTGTTCCCTAGCTCTCGCCTTCTCCGCAGTCTTCGCAACAATATGTAACCCAACATACTGCTCTCTATCTATCTATGTATCTATCTATCTATCTATCTATCTATCTATCTATCTATCTATCTATCGCTCTCTCACCTGAGTGGAAAACAAGCCACTAGTGGGTGTGGTGTGCTGTCCGTTTAAGTAGGTGGTGGGGCGTTGTGTAGGTGTGGTGATGAGGTGAGTGCTGACCAATGGGAAGGTGTTTGTTGTCCAGGTAAGTGTTTGCAGGTGTGTCTATGTTTACAAGTGTGCTGTGTTGTGGTTTCTGTGTCCCTGTCAGTTGCAGGTGTGGAGCTGTGGGGTGCAGGTTGTATCTGGATCGTCTGGTGATGTTGCACAGATGAGCTTGTTTTGTGTTGGCAGGTGTCCGTGTTGTGTGCTAACCCTCATTGTTCCGTGGCATGTTGTGTTGGTGTTTTTTTGTTGGGCCATGTCCATGTGGTGTTGCCTGGTTGTTATGTTATGTGTGTCAGTGATCTGTGGTGTGTGGGTATGTTTTTTGTGTTATTTTGGCATTGCACGGGTCAATTTTCCCATTTGTGTTCTTATGTGGGGAGCAGTTTGTCTGTTTTACCATGTAGCGGGGTTTTTTTTGTCCGTTAGGTGTCTAACGCCTAACAAAACTGGGTCTTAACTCTTGGCCGTTAAATGTATCTTTTTCGCTGCCACATTCCTTTGAATTGCTCTGGGGAATTTTGTTCTACGGGTCCCAATGCATGTACATGTATCGGCCGTTGTGACTTGTGCTCTGCCATTAGCTGAACATAACACGGACCTTTGAATGGCTTACTGCACCTTAACACACCTGTTAGTCTTTTTTTTGGCTAACGGCTGCCTTTAAATCGAGCACTAAAACTCCTCTTGGGGATGCCAGTGTTTTGAATTTGTTAGCACGTGTTTACAAATGCAGTACTTCAGAAAGGACCAATCAACTCTGGAGTTGAAAGGCAGGTTCCCACAGGGGGCATGTGAGGGACCAGAAGCACTAGTGAGTGATAGGAAATTGCACAATGTGTATTGTGAAGCCTTCACACCTCTTCATCCCTGATACTACTATTGAAGGACATATTTAAAAGAACTTATCCGGTGGATAAAGTAAGCACCTTTCGGATCTGAAGGCGGACACAATTTTGCTGGTTATAATGGGTAGGGAACCCGGGGATGCTCAAAGCCCAAGACAGGTGGCATGTTAGTGCATGCATTGAAGCCTTTTGTCTTTTAGCTGTATGAATAACATTTGTATGCTTAGATGGTCTGTTTGTATTTCTGCTACACGTGTTAAGGAACAGTTTATTTTAATGAGCCATCTTTCAACTTCAGAGAAAACATCATGTCTCCAATTATGATAGGTTTGGATTTTTAGTGTTGTCTGCATACATGTGCACAGAAGATGCTTTGCAAACCATGGGCACATCATATATAAATAGTAACAATAGAAGAAAGCCAATAATGGAGCATTGGAGAGCATTGTCAGCAATAGATACATATTGTTTTCTATCTGTTAAATAGTATCTGAACCAGTTCAGAGTGCCATGAGCAAAGAGTAGTGGTATAAAAGTGTTAGTGTTAATTTTATTGTGGGTGGTGCATTTATCATTGGTTTTATTTACAGATGATGTTTGTGCAGGAAATAAAATCCAGCCCTTTCACTGAGGGCAGATCTAGAAGGCGAGTCATTATTTGCAATAACTTGTTGATCATTATTATCTGCAGATATACCACAGTGATATACAGCCTAGTGGGGAGCAGACTAAAAATAAGGTTCTTGGCATTGCCAGGTCAGTAGACTACTGGGGAGTAAGCCTCAGAAGATGGGTGGATACATATATGCTTTTAGCTAGGAGAACAGCAGAGACTTGGCCACATATACAGAAAGTAAACAGACTTTTTTGTTTACTTTCAGAAGACTTTCTAGAGAGCAAGTATAGAGTTGTATAGGGCTAGTAAAGCAAATCTGTTTTATTTGCCCAGTAGTGGTGGTGGTGGTGGTGGTAAAGCCTCCAAACATGTTGCAGAATTGTGTCTTTTAAGGTACTAAAGTTACATCGGTGTCTTTGACTGATTCTACAGACCATTCAGTTCAAGTTATAGATAATACACAACAATACAGAAAGTAATTATATCACCACTGGCCCATCCCCGATGTTGTACTACAGGCTAGGGTTAGGGATTAGATGCCAAAGGTGCATTGAGTCAAGATTGTCATTAGTCTGGGAATGAATTACCTTTTCTGACCTTAGACTCTATAGACAAAGGTTATGGAATAAGAACAACAATTCTGGGTCAAACCAAACCAATTTATATTGATTTAAATGGTTGTTTTAACCCATTCAGCACTAAAGAGTTCTCCAAGGCATGAGAAACAATGCATTCTAGAGACCTCTCTAGCATTCAAGGGTTTAAAAGCCCCAAATCAATGGAAATTTGACAGATTCTTCTTTGTCACCTATGGATCAGTGATTTACTTCAGGATTGCACCATTTTGTATTATTTAATCAGCCTCATAAAGTGGTATATGACTATAGGTGGAACTCTGAAATGTGTTGGCCTTGAGACGGGTACTATAGTCTTTTGGGGGAAATTGAACTTTAAACTGAAATGTATGTGAGTACATCATAGGATCTGGTTATAGTTGTTGCTTCCCATAGGCGGCTAATATATCCTTTTTGAGTTTTACTTAAATAGATGCCTATGCTTAAAACTGAGAAAGACCCACATCATATTCTGTTATCAACATGCATTTATATAATATTCCACAAGAAAACTGATATTTTAATTAAATAGTTAAAACAAAAAGAGGAAAACTCACAGACCAGATGTTTGGCGTACACGGTTCATCAAAGAAGAACATAGAATATTAATGCTCTTATGGATACTATTAGGGATATCACTTGGACCCTCAGGGATGCCCCCCTCATGGCACACCATCAGCATAGATTGTTATAAGCAATATGTTTATGAGAGCAGGAATAGGTTTACTGCAGTACTAGGAAGATGAACTTGATGCCACATGTTTCTTAATATGTTACAGAGTACATAATTCTTTAAAGATGTTTATAGAGTAGAGGGCCAATTTCTACCTCCTTTGTAGTTCATAGTTTAATCCCTTAACTGCCAGAGTGGTTTCCAGTACACTGCAACCCCACTGGCAATAAAAGAATGAATGCACTTTTAAACACAATAAAAATTAGTTTAAAGAACAGTAAAACCTATTTATCTGTGTGTCTCTGACTACCATTCAAATAATCTTGGGTTTATACTTACCTAGTCTCTCACCAGATCCCAGGCTGATTCTGACATGGTCATTTGAATGGTGACTGCCTCATATGGGGTCCAAAAAGAACAAACTTCTTGACTTCTCAAACCCCATGTTTCAATTGTGGTTGCACATGGTTAATCAGGCTCCAGCTATACCAAATTACTACATGCAACTGTCTGCTCTCAGAATTTTATCCATGGCCAATCAAGGTGGTCCAGCCCCTTTATTTTATCAGGTCTTGACGTTCTGCTTGCTTCTTATGTTATTTCCTGAAAACATAATCCAGCTTTTTTTCTAGTTTCTGTGTGCTTTTCTTGCTATTTGTAATTTCTCTCCTCTCTCTGTCCGCTACTCCGTTCTTATTCTGTCCCCTCTTGTTTGCCACCCATGTGTCAATGAGTTGGATCATGTTTGTTGTTTGTAACTTGTTCTAAACATTCTGCTTACTGACCATGTCCCTGTGTCAGTGGTGTTAATCTTTCTGTTAGCTTTAGTTGCTTCATCTCTCCCTTTTGAATTGATTCCTTCAGTCAGTTTACTGTCCTGTCCCTTTGGCTCATCTGATGTACTTCCTGGCTTTTGTTGACACGGAAACTATTTTTCAGCCATGATTTCAGACTATGTTATGACTCTGCTTCTAATCTATTTATCTTGGCTGTTGTCAGACCATGTTTCTAGTCTTCCTATCCTGCTTTCCTTAGTCTGTTGTTCAAGTACCCAACTTCTGTTATTATCCTCAACCCCCACCTGTCACCATCCAGTACTGTACCTCTTGACTTAGTATAATACATCTGCATCTATCCTGACCCATCCCTGCCCCATCCAGTGCCTGAGAATCACTGGCTATAGGACCTGAGGGCCACACAGAGTCTCTGGCTAAAAGCTTGGGAGTAAATGACTGTTAATGGCAAAAGAGTATATTTGTGACTGTAATGCCCTCTGCCTACCCAGTCTGTTTTGGCCCCAGCCAGTGGGTTCCAACCCAGAACTTGCCGCTATCCCTGACCATACTTCTAATTTTCCCCTGCAGTTATTGACTCTGGATTTGAATGTTGACAACAGATTATCTACCCTCCCAGCTAATAATACTGCGTTCACGTACGTACCATGGCCTATCTGTTCTCCCATTAACTGACCTTGAATCTGGATACTGACAACAGCTTTCCTACTCTTAGAGGTACTGATACTGCTCTTATATACTGACCATGTCTTATTAGAACTCCATGTTGCTCTCCCAGTACTTGAATATGTATAAGGGATTATCATAATTCTGTGACATTGACTCCAGAGCCCAAATGGCCTCTTTTGGAGGACTTTCCATTACATGTTTTGGTACCAGGTCCATGTGAAAGGAAAAGCTCAGGGGTTCAATCCTTATTTAACAAGTGGCAACAAGGAAGAATCATGCCAATACAAAGGAGGAGATTATACCCACACATAAACATATATTTAAACATGTACAATAAATAAACATAACTTTAATATGCACAAAGAGAAACTGTAGCCCCTTAAACATTCCTTTCTTTTTCACTTTTTTTTGACCTGCCAAAAATTTGACTCAATCTTTTTCCCCTGGAAACCGAGGATGGCACAGGATAGCAGGTGGTTGTATGAGGTCCAATTCAAACCTTAATGTAATCTATATGAGAAATCCCATATTCCAGACACCAAGGATGCCGTAGAAAGAATCCTGACATATGTAAGGGGCTTTGCAGGCTGACGATATATGGCTAAACAGAGAAAGTGTGTCTGTCTTCTCAAGACAAATGTTTGAACTAATTGTGCCATTCTACAACACGAGGGGAAAGCAGAGAAGTGAAACAAGAAAACAGCATTTATATGTCAGTCAGCACTTCCAACCCATCTGATGTCATGTGGGAGTACTTGCTTATGCAAGACTTCTATTCACCCATATACAATGGAGCTGTAGTCCAAAATCAAACATATCTCAATTTCTAAAGGGAAAATATATCTTTAAGAAGCAGGATAGTTTTTTGGTGTTCAGCTATAGATGACTGAAGCATAAATCTGGGGTCAGCTAATTATGTGGCTAAAAGAGAATTGCTTAAGCATTTGGTTCTGGATTGTCCTGATGGGTGGGATCAGAATGATATGAAAATGTATATTTGTCCTCTACACAATGAAAAAAAATGATTAAGCATTTCCTGGATGGATAATATCTTATACAACAAGTCATTTAAGGGGATGATTCTCCAAGAGATGGACATTATCCATTAACTAGTAGGCCTGCACTTATCCTTGTGTCTTTGAAACAATTTAGCAGTCTAGAAACTCCAATATAAATTGAGGAAATGAACCAAGTGCAATGCTCCTTGCTTCTAGTTGTTTATATCTCAACACATTTATCTCAAACATTCATAACGCTGACATCATTACCTATAACATGAATTACATTTGAAAAAGAGGTTGTTGATGCTCTCTTACATGTTAGGTAATTGTAGGCATATGTGTCTTCAGCAATAAATATCATTAATATAGTAAGGAAACAGATTCCTATATGTTATTGTCGTTGATAATATTTAATTTAATATCACTAATTTATGAACGCCTAAATAATAACAGTTAAGAAAAAAAAACAGGTTTGTATGTGCCTGCATGTGGCACATTCTTTCCATTTGTTTTCAGAATTGTTATATATAAAATGTATATCAGGAGTGTTGGCAAGTGTAGGAGAATTACAGACATTAGGTCACATGTACAATGACAAGAGTTGAACAATTCTGGGCAAATCTATTTCACAATGCAAAAATTCCCATTGATTTAATGAGGCTTTTGAATACAAGATATGTCCAATGCAGTGAAATGAGAAGCAATGAGTTAAAAGTCCAGTTTTACAAGATGGAAATATTTATTTCTTCCCTATAGCACAGCTGATTTGCCTTAGAATAATTCTGTGTTTTTTTTGTACATGTGGTCTGATACCTGTACACAGAATTCTTAAAGCCCGAGAAGAGCCATGTCTTTTAACAACTTGAACAAAAGTGAAATTTCAACAGATGGTTTTGTTCCTGAGTTCTTCACTGTTGCTAGCTTCAGTCCTACATTAAAGTTTGTGTTTCTGTCAGCTGTGGTGGTTTTCTCTCCAGCTGTCCTCATCCCAGTTGTGTTCCTGTGTCTACTGTTGTGCCATCTCCCCTCCTGTTTCTGTCTGTAGTGGCTGTGCCAGCCATACTCCATGTGCTAGCTGCAGTTGTGCCATCCACCCTCCTGTTGTTGAATACCGCTTTGGCTCATCAACCATCCTCCTCACTCCAGCATCCAGCCTTGCTTTGTCCTCTACAATTTAAGATACTACTCCCTCATAATGCCACTGCTATCTCTTTACAGATCCTACAGGGCCAACTGGAGGAGCTTGCTCCTGTGACTCTGCTGGTTTGACCAGCAATCTATAATGCTCGTGGCTCAACCAGCAGCACAGAATCCTGTACCTGTTAAAGCTAGCACTAGCAATGGGTATCTTGTCTGGTGAGGACGCAGTAAGTGTTATTCAAGCACAGCCATGCTCTGCCCAGAGGGTCACTCACAACCCAGCCTTGCTTGATTCCTGACAGGAGGTCTGTTCAGTTTAAATGAAGAAATATTCATACCTTGGGTATAGTTCAACTTTTAATGCACTAGTAGATTATTTATACTTCTTCCAAATTCAGTATGGAGAGGCTCAATTCATCCTTACTTTTGCCATTTTCTTGAAACATTAAAATACTCTTTTTCATTTTAAATGAGACACATACAAATGTATACACTGAGTTTTTAATGGCAATTCAGTTACATTAGGTATGTGACCTTAGCTTCAATGTATGTGCAATGTATTTAATGATGTGTTTTGCATCTGGTTCCAGTCCAAGACTTTGGAATTACTTTTTTATGTATCCAACATTAGAGAGACAGTGTGGTGTGATCACTTTAGGTTAACCCTTTGAGTGCTAGAGGGATATCCAACATATTGTTTCTCAATGCCTTGTATACCCCTCTAGCACTTAAAGGGTTAATGTGATCAGACCTCCTATTTAATTCAGAACACTTATGAAATACACTGCAGAGTTGCTCTGTTTCTTATAGTAAAACCTCCATCATGATCCATCTTTTAAAGGGACAGCTGGCCATGTCTTTATGTAGTGCATAAAAGCTTTAAATAGATAGTAACACTTAATATGTAGTAACATTTATATTATAAAGTTTATCCTGCTGAGTACAACAAAGGGACGCCCATTGCTGAGGGGTATTTTAGTCAAACGTTGCATCAGCTCAAATTTGAATGTTTTAGGTGCAATGTCTTAATGGTCTGAAAGGTTACAGTGGCGCATCATGCTATGGAAAATTCTGGTCAACTGACCATAACTTACATAGGATGATGTAGCAACAGCTCCACTGTACAGTTTCAAGCCATTGAGATACTGCAACTAAAACATTTAGGCTTCAGCTGCTATAATTTTGAATAAAACATCTGTCAGCAGTGGGAGTACCTTTGTTGTACTCAGAAGGATAAACCTTATAATATAAATTTTACTGTATATTAAGTGTTACTATCCCTTTAATCCTGAATGCTATGGGTAAATTTCCCTCAGCTGTCCCCCATTTTTGATTTTAAGTCAGAAGTTACATTTGTATTGAATTTGAAAAACAAATGACATTATATAATATTTTCTGACGTTTGATTGTAAACATAGATTTCTGTTAAAGTTTGTGGGCACTTCTATGGCTGTTTTCATCACTTAATGTATAGTAAAATAAGTTAGAAGGGGTATATTCTGTTTTGGTTCTACTTTCATTATTTGTTTCACATGCGATATGCCATTCCTTTTATCAATCAACTTTAGATTAACAAAAGACGTTAAACCAGAAACATTCTTACATATGACAGAGTAAAACTAATTTTCCAAGCTGAAACATAAAAGCCAGTATGGGGCCTCCAAAGGCACTGGAGTAAAAGCTTTATTTTCTGTTTTTAATTAAAGCCAGATTTTCTAATGAGGTCATATTCCTGTGTTCTAGGTTTATCTGCATGCAAACAGGCAGCAGGTGAGCCATTGCGGGGGGGGGGGCATCTGAATAACATTGCAGCAAGGCTGTTCAGTGTTAGTGCAATCATTTATCACTCCTGGTTTTTTTGATAACTTGACACATGGAGTCTGCTCCATCGGGATTGTTCTACTTTGGCATGTGGTTAAAGTAATATATCCCAAGGTATAAAAGAAACAGTGTTGCTGTTAAAAGGAAGTTAATAAAATTCTCTACAAATCTTTGGGAAACATTCAATAAAGCATACTATAATATTTTATAATTAAGTATTTCAGTCAAGTATTGCATATTTTTAAGCTATTTGTGCATGTTTTTAATGAAACGGACCATGCAAACAGTAGCTAGTTACAAAAGCATAAGGAAGCCATCTTATCCCACTAATAAAGCTGAATCAATAAAATAAGTTATTTTGTTCTATTATTTGACTTGCATGGGATTTATGTACTAAAGAGCAATTTTCAGTACATTTATGCATACATTTTATAGGTATTTATCATTTAGTGTATTATTTTAACAAAAACAAAAGTTGGTAAAGTTCACAGATAAAGATGTAAAACCTTCTAAACCTTAAAAAAAATGCACATTTCAAAATGAGTAATACCCTAGACTGACATATCAGTGTAGGTGTCTTATAGATTTTTTGCATTAAATTTGCAGTTCCCTGTTGTACGTATGTATATCTTAATTTATATGGCGCCACACAGCGTACGCAGCACCATAAAATAGACATAAGTTACATTAAATAAGAGGGGATAAAATAAGTGCCACATTCTTAGAAACATTAGGAGAGAGGTCCCTGCCCCACGGAGCTTACAGTCTAAATGGGTAATAGAAGACAGATATCAGGGTATGAGGGTATCAAGTGCTGAGGTTACAAGTGCTGGCTTTGGTCCTAGTGCTCCAGAAGATAAGATTTCAGGGTAGGCTTAAAGACAGAGGGGGACTGTTCTACACATAGGGAGACGGGTATGGAGTTCCATAGGTAGGGAACAGAAAGCGAGAAAGGTTTGAGACGGGAGAGGGCAGAGGGTGTGCATGGTGAAGAAGGTGGCCGGGAACATGAGGAGATGAGGGAAGAGATGGAAGGAGGGGTAGCAGTGTGCACAGCATTAAAGTTGAGAAGAAGGACTTTGTAATTGATGCATTGCTGAATAGGGAGCCATGACAGATGTCTGAGAATTATGTGAGCAGGTTCAGTTTTTGGGAGAGTGTGGTTATTCGTGCAGCAGAGTTTAAAACAGATTGCAAAGGTGAAAGATGAGTAGCAGGGAGGCCAGTTAGTAGAATATTGCAATAGACTAAGCGGGACAGAATGAGAGCATGTACAAGAGTTTTAGTAGTGTGTTGGGAGAGGAATGGGCAGATTTTAGCAATGTTGCTGAGAAAGAACCGAGATGTTCTAGCAACAGAGTTAATGTGAGGGGAGAAGGAAAGAGAGGAATCAAATATGGCCCGAAGGCAGCGTACCGAGCTGACCGGATCAATGTCAATTCCATCATCTGTAATGGTGAATCTAAGTGTTGGGCAAGGTTTTGGAGGGAAATTAGCAGTTCAGTTTTGGACATGTTTATCTTCAGCTGACGATGTGCCATCCAGGAGGAAATGGCCAAGAGGCAGTCAGAAATTTGTAGCTGGATTTGAGGTGAAAGATCAGGAGTGGAGATGTAACTATGGGTATCATCAGCATATAGATGGTACTTGAAGCCAAATGGATTAATAAGTTCACCCAATGAAAGGGTGTACAGTGAAAAAGACAATGGACCCAAAACAGAGCCTTGAGGCACCCTGTTATATATATTGATCTCCATTGAAGTCTGCTTCTAGATCACACCTCCTCACAATGAACAATATGCTTCAATCGACCTGGATGGCTAGAAAGGAACAATTGCTATACAAGATTTTAAAATGAAATGACTAACAGCGGACTACATTGGTATTCAAATAAAAACAGCAAATAGCTATGACTGCTGTATGAAGGATACCTACCTGTCCAACTTTTTTATCCAGACCCCCTCTCATCACTACACAGTCTCTATTGACATCCCCATTGCTAAAAAAAGAGAAGTGCTACATGTCTGTATATTAGCTCCTCTGCCGCCTGAGACAACAATGCTGTGTACCGAGCACACATATTGTTTTGTGCTTAAACAAGTGGTGTCTCAGGTTCCATTGTTAATAGATGCCCCAATAATTTCATCACAGCATAAGTTTATACTTAACCTGTTCAAAGCCCTGGATGCAATCATATTTCAAATATATGTACCTGAACCTCAGCCTATCCCACAAAACAGTATTACAGTTAACCACCAGACCTCATTGGAGAAGGTATCCAAACCCTCCTGATGCCACCCCTGCTACCAATCTGATCATCAACAGAATTTACTTCATGGGGCAGTCCCATGCACCTCTCCACAACCCAAACGCCTGGATTAACGGGAATCCAGTTGTCATTGATGATGTCACCTATGGTGTGACTGGCTTCCCCCGACACCTTGTTCAACCCAATAGACTCGGTTTGCAGAAAAAGGCTGGAGAATGCTGCAGCTCCCTATACTATCAATTGCATTGCCGTAGATACTGGGTAATTCATATCACAGTACATTAGGAGAGTCCTTAACTGCTCCGAACAACACATGTCAAGTATTTCACTAGGGATAATTTCCAGTTATTAAGCTGAACAAAAAATACCATGATAATTGTGAAAATTGTTAACTTTACTTCATATTAGTTAAATAGATATAGCCCAAAATTATGTAAACGACTATAATAATCATTCAAAAAGGTAATTACTTTATATAGACTTGTGCAATATGCCAGCAAATATGTTTAGGAATATAATCCCCACCAAATAATGCAGGTGAACACAGATAACATTTTGCACTATATATTTTTGTTATTCTATAACATGAATATGAAAGACATTAAGGGCTTGTTCTAAATGTTGGAGATGGCTGTTTTTTAATGCCAACAGCATTTTTTCAAGCACAGCAAGCTATTCAAATGCCTGTGCTGTGACAAAATACCGGCAAAAAAAAGACCCATTGTGAAGAGGTGCTTTCATCCATAGAAAATGATGAAAACACTGTAAATATCAATTCAGATGTCTGCGTTAGCCATGAAAACCCAATAAGTTATCACAGGAAAGTTAAGACCCGCTTTTTTTTTACTTGAGTCCCTTATCAGCTCTTTAAACAGCTGATGCAGAAACTTGGATAAAAAAAAGTCTTCAGTGGATGTATTGACTGATATGGGGCTCTAAGCCCCATATAAATACATCCAAAGTATGAAAAAATGTGTCAGATGTTAGTAGAATTAACCCCATGAGTGCCAGTGGGGTATAATTAATCCTGTCCTGCACGGGCCGATACCCGTAGCACACTGAGAGAATTGGATGTGAGCCTGCCTATATATGTGGGCAGTCTCACTTCCAATTCCCTCACAGTCATTGACTGGGATGTTCTTAAGCACATCCCAGCCTATCAGTTTAAAGAACAGCTGCTCGAATCTGATTGACTGGGATGTGCGTAAGAACATCTCAGCCAATGGCTCTGAGGAATTGGAAGTGAGACTGCCCATAAATAAAGGCAGGCTCACTTCCAATTCCCTTAGTGTGCTACGAGCATGAGCCCATGTAGGATTGAAGCGGACCCTTATGGCTCATCTGTGTCACCACTGCCACCACCTCCACCTTCATGGTACAATAATGCTTTAACCCTTTGCGTGCCAGTGAGGTATGCAACGCATTGCTTTGCAATGCGTTGCCTATCCCTCTGCACTCACACAGCTAAACTATGTCATTGTTAATGCTTTGTATTCATATTTATGTTTTTCTTTTACAGCCAGAAGAAAGAAGGAAGAGAAGAAAGAAGATTGAAGAGAAGGACAGAAGAGAAGACTGGAGAGAAGGACAGAAGAGGATCAGGAAGCTGAGGACTCCGCTGGACATCAGGATTAATGGTAAGTTTTACTTTTAATGGGATTTTTTTTTTTAACTTAGTCAGGTTAATCCTATGAATGCCGGAGGGGTAACTATGTCATAGTCAATTCTTTGTATTCATATTTATGTTTTCTTTTACAGCCAGAAGAAAGAAGGAAGAGAAGAAAGAAGACTGAAGAGAAGGCAGAAGATAGAAGACAGAAGAGAAGACAGAAGAAGAAGGACAGTGGATGACAGGTAAGTGTAACACATATAAGTTAACGATCGGTGCTTGGCAGTATGTCAGGCATCGATCGTTAGTTTTTTTACTGTTAAATTCCCAATACTGTTGTTATTAATCGGTGTTTTGGAAACAATGCATAAAATGGACATTTGAGCACAAGACCATTTTTGTGGCCTAACGTCCATTGTGCTTTTACCTGGCAGGACATTTGAATACCGACCAAGACATTTTTTTTTGTCGGTCTATATCCATTTTTAGCTCAAACATTTGGATTGAGCTCTAAAGGAGGTGGGGAAAATCTAAATTCTAGCTAGTTAAACTTAGATGAACTTGTATTTTATTTAGTTACTAGTGTAAAAGCCCATGTGCGCGGGCCAATGTCTGGGTGATGTTAACCCTTTGGGTGCCAGAGGGGTACGCAACACATAGTACCCCTCTGGCACTCAAAGGGTTAAGAGGCCCATCCTGCTCTGCGTCCTGCCACCAACGCAGTCATGCACTGTGGAGACTGCCCGAAAGCACAGAATGCTTCCAACACAGAACTCCCAGCATTCTGTGCATTCGGGCAATCTCTACTGTGCATGACGGCTTCTGACAAACATCCTAGCGAATTATTATATAGGATATAATAATAAGCAGAAGCAGAAGACATATTTATGTTAGAAAAATAGAAAAACATTATTACAACATTTTGGTTAGTTATAAGATGCTTGTTAAGTTCGGCTCTGATGTGTTATGTAAGCAATTTATTTATCTATTAGAGCATTGTGGGTCATTTATCTTTATAACATAATTACCCAAAATTATCAGGCAAGTAGGGTTGAGCAGGAAATACTGCTTCATGGATTAAAAGTAATAATAGCTTAGTCTCTGCAGTTGTTGTCTGCATTCCAAGTTCCAAAACAAAGGTTTTGAACCACAGAGCTCATTATACAGGAATTTCCCCATCACCTAAGTCAATTATATGATTCATAATAAAAAACAAACAAAAAACAACAACCATATAAGGGTTGATACATAAACTATACCAGTCCTCATTTTCGTTTTTGGACCCATGGGGCAAGATAGCTCTCAGCTTTCACAAACCCACTCTTTAGGAAACATCCGATGTTCAGATTATTTTTGTAGGTAGATGTGTTTTAGCACTACCGGGGTTAGAATTTTTTGTGGTATGAGAGAGTTTGTGTTTTATGGTGGATAAATTACATCTTCCAAGATTTCCCCATATTCTCCCACAGGCTTTTCTCAGTATGTAGATAAGAGTGAGAATATAAGACTGATCAGAAGTATTTAAAGAGTATGCACTGGATCAGAGAACCCCCCCCCCCAAAAAAAAAGACTGACGTCACCCATGTCTTCTCTAGTAAATGAAACAAGACTTTATCACACGACCCCTTCCCTCCATATATGTCTACATATGGGATGTAGTGTAATGACTCCCTGTTGATCTGTGGATAATGAAATCATTAATTAGGACATATAAAAGGAATATATTTACTGAAGAGTTTAAGAAAACTGCAATAAATGATCGCAAGCAAGATGGATAGATGCTTGGCTTTACAAACACACATTTGTTGCAACCAAAAATACATGATTCTTTTAACTACACCACACCTAATATTTTTGTGAAAGTATGATCTGATAGTAGATATGCTATATCTATCTGTGATTGCTTATATAAAATCCACAACATATATGACTCTGATCTTGGCCTCCAGTAGTGATCAGCAAGCTTTGAGACCTGACCATTCCTTTTATTGTAAGACTTGCAGGCAAAGTAGTGATCAGATATCAGAACTGGTAGTTTGATTTCTAAGCCATATTTAGAGCATTTTGGTTATCTACATGAAAACATCCATTGCATATTAACACTAAGCTTGTGTGAGGTGTTGTATTGTAAATTGTAAATTTATTTATCTGAAAATTCCTTGCTTGACAGTTTGGTATAAGAACACATGTCAGACTGTTTTAAATCCTCTAGGATATCTACTTTGTATAACTGTATGTTATTTTCATGTTATAGAGTAATTAAGCCTTCTAATTCTGTTTATTGTGTTTTCTTTATCTTCATGAAAATGCCCATTGTATATTCTAAGTGCTGTTACCACTTTGGGACCCCAGGACCAGACATATGTTTATGTGCCTCTGAGGATCAGAGAACTCAGCAGATATTTAGCAGTCAAATTGTGCAAGTTTCTTTAGGAGGATTTCAGCTTCATCTAAGGTATAAGAAAATAAATAATATCTCCTTTATGAAAACAACAAGCAAGGAAATTTTGTTACAAATAGGGGTTTTCAGAATTGCTTAACCCCTTAATGACCGGCCGATCGACGTGGTGCAGTCAGTAAAGGGCCACAGAGCTTTTTTTTTTTTTCTGGCTCCCGACTCCCTGAACGGCGTGCAGCCGCGAGGGGAGCCTGGAATTCCATGACGGTCATAGTACGTCATGGGTCATTAAGGCAGATCGATCCATGATGTACTATGACCGTCAAGGGTCGTTAAGGGGTTAAGAAATATATGCTAAAGTCACATTTTGTTGTACATCTCAAAACTGTAACAAACAAAAAAGAAAAAAACTTTCTGACAACATGCAAAAAGGAACTTCAGGCAATATCCTGGGAATGAATATTTTAAAGGGTCAGACTATATACACTGAAGCAGGGTGTTATACTTTTGGCACTGCAGTCTGTACTTTGTGCCTTTAAGCACTTGAGCCAATGGGAGCATGCAAAATGGACCCCAGTGAAAATCCTACCTCTAGCACAACCAGTCAGTCTCAAAATGTAGCGTATTCCTGGAGGCCATAAGAAAGTGACAGAAACTATTCAAGGCCTACTCCAGGCTGACGTGTTTAGACCTGCTGCCAGCCCCTACAACAGTCCAGTCTGGCCTGCGAAGAAGCCAGATGAGACCTGGCGTATGACCGTTGACTACAGAGAACATAATAAAATGGCACCCCCACTAGCAGCCGCAGTGCCAGATATGATATAATTGGTGGAGAGGATAGCACAGGCTGCTGGGCAATGGCATGCTGTTATAAACTTGGCCAATGCTGGACAGCATTACACATTGCTAGTTTTGTTACAGGGATATTTAAATTCACCGACTATTTGTCATGGACTTATAGCCAGAGACTTAGAGGCCATAGGGCCACTTCAGTGTCAGGTATACCATTACACTGATGATGTCATGCTGTCTGGAGACATGGAGGAGTAAGTGGCTAATGACTTGGATACTTTGTTGGCCTGGATGAAACAGAGAGGGTGGGCCACAAATGAAAAGAAGATACAAGGACCAGCTCAACAAGTGAAGTTTTTGAAGATTATATGGTATGCAGCGCAACAAAAAAAATTCCACAACCAGTGTTGTATACTATTGCCAATCTAAAGGAACACACCAATGTCAAGGAAGCACAAGCCCCATTGGGCATTTTCAGCTTCTTGAGATCCTTTGTGTCCCATCTGGTTTTGTTACTGCATCCCATCTACTATGTGACCCAGAAAAAGCCTGTGTTGTATTGGGGCAAAGAGCAGGAAGAAGCACTGGCTTTGGCCAAGGAGCCCATACGCATTAACAACAAATTAGGCCCCATCCTACCTGATCAACCCTTCATCTTGGATGTGTCCATGACTGAGCATGACATGTCATGGGACCTATGGCAAAAGACTGTAACCAGTCCAAGAAGTTCACATCAGCCCAAAGAAAGTACATTCCTTTGGAAAGACAATTGTTAACAGCTTACACAGCCTTGCAGATCACTGAAGGTACCACAGAATTATAAGCAGTCACAGTGAGAACAGATCTGCCTATAGGTAACTGGGTGAATCAAGACAGCCTTGCAGCTCACACAGCAGTTGCTCAGAAGCAAACCCTACAGAAATGAAAGTGTTATCTAGCAGGAAGAGGCAATCTAACTGGATAAGAAACTGCTGATATCAATAAATGCTTGGCTGGTGCTGTGAATTTTGAATCATTGGAGACAGAGTTACCTCCTATCCAAGTGTGCTGTGGGCCTTATAAAGAGGCAGATGTTTTGGAGAAGCTGACTGATTAACATAAGCACTATGCCTGTTTCGCCGATGGCTCTGCAACTATCACGAGTAAAGGCTGGGTCTGGGTGGCTGCTGCATACCGGCCCTCAACGGACACCATCCTACATGAGACTGGAGAAGACGGTTCTAGCCAACTGGTGGAATTGAAAGCTGTGGCTATGGTCATTGAAGAGACTAATGGGTCATTGATTCTATACACAGACAGCTGGGCCGTGTATAAAGAATTGACTCTCTGGATGGGTACTTGGGAGCAAGACCAATGGACAATTAAAGGGACACCTCTATGGGGTGGTACTGAGCTGTGGCAGACTCTGTGGAAACCAGGCAACAAGCAAACTATTGCTGTGGAACATGTTGATGGACATACTGGTCATCCAGGAAATGAGATGGCTGACAGCTTGGCACAGATCTCCACTCAGACTATGAACAAACTCTTGCAGCTGGGGGTGGACCCATGCTCAGGGTGGACACAGAGGGCCACTGGCTACCTATCAGTGGGCCAATCAGAAGGGGATCCCTCTGACCCCGGATCAAACAAGGATACTGTGATCAAATGTCCAGTTTGTCAAGCTGTGTAAAAGAGAAAGCTAATGCCACCCCACGGCAAATATATTGGGGAACCAAGGGTGGTGAAGTCTGGCAGATGGATTCCATAGGCCCCCTGTCTCAGGGAGCAGGCCAAGTGTGCCACTGTACAACAGCAGTGCATACATATTCGGGAGCCATGGAAGTCAGCCCCTCCAAGCATGCATATCAAAAGACAACACTGAACCTCTTACACCTGATCACCAAATTCTATGGGACACCTATGGAATTGCAAACAGATAATAGGACTCATTTCACTGGCATATTGGTCAAAGATTGGGCTCAGACACTGGATGTGCACTGGGTATACCATATCCCTGATTGAAAGAATTAATGGCTTGCTGAAGGAACACAAATGTGGTTATTACCGCTCCCACTGATGTGACAGGCACAGCTGATGGCGCTGAAGCTGTGGAATGTTATACTGGTATTCCTGATGACACTCCCATGTATAAACTAAGATTTACTTCACACCCCAGTATAGTCATCTGGTGTACCTGGGATGAGGATGCATGGGTGTATGATTTTGGAGAGTATGTGATCACTGTTCAGCCTATGAAGCCAGGGAACCTGAAACAGGGGGAGGTTATTGGTTGGATGAATGCTGTGGTAGCAGACCAGTACATTACAGAGCAATTACAAATCTTAGAATTAGGAGCCAAAATGAAAGTAATCCCTACAGGTAACAAGGGATGTACTAAGGTTCTTACAGGTGAAATTTTAGCAATGGGACAAGGGTCTACATTCCTGATTCTGATCGAAGGGAAACTAATCCTGCTTATCTCCCTTCTTCCAGGTTAGTGTTGATTCCTTGAGAGATGAAAGCATAACAGGTGCCAGAGTAGAAACGCAGAAAAGGTCCTTTTCCCGGAGGTCGAGATGTGTGGGAATGGATGCCCTATGGACTTTGCTATGGACTGATCATCTGGTTGCTGGTTCTGTTGGGCCTGTTCTGTTTCCTGGAGATTTCTTCTTTCTTTTGGAGTCCAGTGCCACACCACTGGGTCTGAATAACATCATGTGACTGACAAAGACAGGTGTTGTTTAGGCTTGAACATGCTGATTCATACTGATTTATACACAGCATCTCAGTTATTGTGATGGGACCAAGGGTGGAATGTATGAGAATGTATAAAATATGGTCCCATCCCAAGCAAGAAGGGGTTACTCAGGGCATGATAAGTGTTTTTTGAGTTTCTTAATCAGGGTTTAATAAGAGGTTAATGTGTTCTGTGCTTCTGCCTTCGTTGTGTTACATAATGTAACAGCTTCAAACCAATGCAGCAATAATAAGTGCTGATTTTTGCAGACTGCAGAACATGAGGTTTTGTTTACATTAACCCGCACAGGTGTAGAGTACGAGCTGGTCATGTAATGGTGACGCAGATTGTTGATATTAACTGTGTAATCTGAAAGGTCAAAGCATCCTGATCAGGCTGTGATAGAGGGTATAAAGAGTGGGGTTCTGTGGGGGCTTTTTAAGAGCTCAAGTGGAACTGGAAGTGTCCTTGTCCTGCTGTGTATGTGCAGGATTGTATGGGCTGTGGTCAGATCCATCAGAGGCTCTCCCATACACCCTGAGATCATTGGATGATAAGTATTGTTGCTATATTGCTATGATTATTGCTAATAAATCTGTGATTACCTATAATAATGTGTGGCTCTGTTCATTTACTTTAGAATCCAAAAGAATTCTTGAAACACTTAGGATCAGGAGAGAAAGAACAGTGGAGGCTATGTCAGTTATACAACCATCTGTGCAAAATAAATGTGATCTATTTAGACTTTGCTAAGGCATTTGATAAAGTTCTACAAATTGTCTGAAATAGGCTTAGGGACAAACGTTTGTGAGTAGTTTGGAAATTGGCTGAAAGATTCAAATTCAAAGAGTGGTGGTAAATGGGATGTTCTCAGACTGGACAAATGTGATAAGTGGAGAACCTCAGGGATCTGTCCTGGGACCTCTTCTTTTAAATTTATTTATTAATCACCTCCCAGTGGGCATAGGGAGCCATGTATCAGTGTTTCCAGATGACACAAAAACAAGTAGGGTAATACAGTATGAACTGGATGTGTCTTCATTTCAAGAGAATTGGGAAAAATTGGGTAACTGGGCAGGCAAATAGCAAATGAGATTCAAAATAGACAAGTGTAAAGTTATGCACTTTGGTCATAATAATAAAAATGCAACATATAGTTTAAATGGTGTTTCTTTGGGGAAATCTATTAATGAAAAGGATTTGGGAGTAATGGTAAACAATAGACTCAGCAGTAGCGTGCAGTGACAGCTGGCAGCTTGAAAGGCCAATAAGATATTGGCATGTATTAAAAGGGGTATTGACTCACCTGCAAGACAGAAAAAGAATGTAGTGACATCATCACCTGCAGTTAAGTCTACTGCCAATTACCCAGATTGATCCAAGTAGGGGAACACTGTATGTGATCTCTTTCAGCAGCACCAGAGCTGATTTGATGTTTACCATGGATCAGTCAGGAGCTCTTTGGGCATACTCACATGCTTCTCTCTTTCATGGATCATATTTTCAGTTTATTTAGCTTTTAATTGTGTGTTTCTGTTCTTTTACTCGGTGGTCATCTGATGTTGCGATGTGCTGGTTTCTCACTCCAGCGCATACTCACACAGGGGGCCACATTTTCTTTCTTTGAAGCATGAGTACAGATTATTCTCTTTTAACTTCCATGTTTATCTTTTTCTTCACATCATTTTCGGAAGCTTGTGCTCCATCTGAATTGCCGGTACAGGCTACACTAATAATCGTGGCTAGTGAGACAGTGTGTTTTTCTTTCTCTTTCTTTGCCATTTCCTCTTCCTTTAGTTTTTTTTCTACATTTTTGCATATATTTAAATTATTTCAATATTGGTATTGAACACTTTAGATATAGTATTTTTTTGTTCACCAATTGTAACTAGGAAAGACATTTGTGATATGTTACTGTAGTGGTGATATAATCCCCTGCTGTCTCCCCTTTGACCATATGTTCTTGATCAATTGTTGATAATAAAAGCTTTTTTTTCAAACATCCCACGGGTTCTGCCCACCTTTCTTTGTGTTTCATTCTGCTTTGGGGATGTGGAGAAGAGGTACCTGGCTTATACCGAAACAGGGGGCTATCCAGTCAAAGCCAGCACACCTGGAATCTGGTCATACCTCACACAAATGTGAGTGGGATTGCTATACACTTTTAAAGGTCTTTTGGCACGGTGAAGGAGCAAATATTGAATTATAGACACAGTGGAGGTGAAAGATATCTGAACATGAAACGATCTACACTTAGATTGCATGTGCCTTCTATTCTTTTTGTATCTTTTGCATGTTTTGTGGAAAACGTTTTACCAGACGTTAGTGAGAGAACAACAGCAACTACAAGTGAAGGACTCTAAGAGACTCTCTGATCCTAAGAGGTCATATTGTTCTATTAAAGTGGAGGGTTTTATATGTTTCTGCTTATTTAGGGCTTTCAGGAAGTTTTGGTTATCATTGATTCTTGCATATTTGTTCATATTATCTAGTACTAACAAGACTTGATGCTCTTCCTCAACCTCCATCAACAGATCTGAAAAAAACATAATTTGCTTACATTAGTGTAATGAAAAGTACTGGAAATTTCCCTATTTACCATAAAAAATTGCAGATGTCAGAAAAAAATACAATCAATATAAGAAACTCCATAGAAGGAACTACAGGTAGAATGTTTTCCATTGTTTGATTTTTTTTCTGCTCTACTTCTCTTTTTTTATTTTATTTTCTTTATTTTTTACATTTTTTTCTTTCTGCTTTTGTTTTCTTCATTCTCATTTATTAAAACATATGCATAAATAATTCATGATAATTGAACCGATAAGTGGAAACATTTACATTGAATATATAAAGGCTAAGATTCCATTACAGCCAGAAATATATTGTGTTTTTTTTAGCATAAATGTTTAATTGAAATCCAATTGCAGTGCTACACTATGCTCCAAAATGACCCCAAAGCAAGGCTAGGGGAAGCCCAAGGAAAGTGGTCAAAGATCAGCCTCCTTGAGAAGGAGCAAGCTGGGCAAACCATGTGCCTGAGCACCCTCCTCCCATTGCTGCCATCAGCTGTTAACCCCTCTGTTGCCGGATCACAGCTGCATCAGCAATGGAGGAGTTAACTGTCATGGTCAACACCCTATGATGTGTGTATATGAAAAACATATACTCAGCTTGATGTTGGAGATCTAGAAGTGTCTGTAACATCCTGGTCCTCCACATTAATAACCTAAATAAATAAAAAATAAATAAGAAGATGGCTTTACATTCCACCACTAAACTCACTGCTGTTAAAAGTAAAAAAAAGTAACGCACACCCATTACTTCCTGGGCCCACTGTAAGAAAAAAACAACAGGAATTAGCTGTTTAAATGTATTGCCTACACTCTCATGAGCTATGAGGCAGACTTATACAGGACAGAGAATATGCACTAGAATCTTGAAAAGGAGAAGGGGTCACTCATGCTCAATACATGACCCCTTCATCAGTCCCATCAGAGAAGAGGGAGGGGTCATGGATTATGCATCTGTGACCCCTTCTCCTCTTCCTTGATTGGTTGAGAGGTGATCTTTCTCCAGGGCATATTCTGTGCCCACAGTAACCCCACTTTCCAGCCAATGAGAGTGTGGAAAAAGTTTAAATGCGAATGGTATTTAAAACCCTTTAGCTGTTTATTCTCACACAGTGAACTGGCAGGAGATCCACACCTATATTAAAGTTTATAGCTGCCTGTACATCCAATACACATATAACTAGCTCACATAATAAGCGAAAGAAATATGCATTATGTGTGCATAGCAATCTGTAGCAAATGATATCCAAACTTATATTGTGTGAAAATCTACACTAAGTGCTAAAATACCAATCAAAATATTAAAAAATAATATCTTGTATGAAATAAGAAATAATAACAAATATATCCCATAGCAAAAAATGAAAAAAAGTCCGAAATCTTCAATTAAGATACATAAAATAATCGATTACTTTTGATACTCCAAAATTTGAGTGAATATGAAGTGATGAAATGATAATCAATGGGTCAAAAAAAATATATATGTATCCGTGAGAAAATAATGCTATTGTGAATGAAATGTCTCAAAAGTATAATAGATAATGATGATGAGTCAATAAGACCATCAGACTGCTAACATAAATTGGTATCATCCATGAATATCATTGTAACCCAACATATGGTATGAAGCATCAAAAGAGTATAGCAGATGCATACATGTTGACCTTGTCCTCGAGGTTTGGAGTAAATAATACAAAGATATATTCTCTTTTTTAAAGGGACAGTAATGTTTCATAATCAAAGCAGCTCTAATTAATCTTCATAGTATTTGGGCCTTGGAGAGTGTTATTTCAATTCTGTCAGAGTTGTAGTTCAAGAGTAATTAAATGATAAAGTATCCCCCTCCCGCCCCTTTCATTGATATAACACTGCTCACCTCAGAGCAGCAGGGAGTGTCCAGGTCGATTGCAGAGAGGGACAATCTTCAGTTAAGATGAGGGAAAAAGCTGAAAAACCTGTCAAGGGGGGCAGGGCTTTCATTGTTCTCAGAGTAGAATATTGACGCTTGATGTGAGCTGTCTGGGAGGGGAGGCGGCTTACACTAGGCAAAAGGGGAGGGAGGGGGAAACTTTATCTTTCAATTACTCTCGAACTACAACTCTGACAGTATTGAAATAACGCTCTTCATGACCTAAATACTATGAAGATTAATTGGAGCTGCTGTTTTTGTGAAACATTACTATCACTTTAATGATCACACTAATTGGTGCTTGACTATTCTCAATTGAAGAAATATTTATATATTGTATGTTTGGTTAATGAAATTCAGAATGGAACTTACTTTAATGTTTCGCCGCAAATTTATTAGGCAATTAGGGATCGAAACTTAGTATCTAGTGGAATATACATCAAAAAGAACAATCTTACCCCCCTCATGTATATCAACTCCGGTTACTGGTACGCGCGATGTGAGCAGACGCACTCTTCTACAGCTCCCAACCCGCAAGTGCTAAATCAAGGCAATTTTATTGTTTTATGCTCTTAAAACATGGTCAAATCTTCTAAGAAGACGACCTGACCTGCAGGGCTGCCGAAAGAGACCAGACCCTCTTCGTCTCAGGCCCTGAGCGGTTATCTGATCCCGCTGCAGCCTGCGACGCCATCACAACCGCGGACAGTGCCTGACCACGGGGCGGGGGACGAGTGCACGCCTCGCTCCTCGGATGGGGAGTTGGAGGAAGAGGAACCCTCTCCTACTGACAGCCCTACTCTTAGCGGCCCGGAGATCCTGACCAGATCTGACTTTCTGGCCTTCACTATGCAACTTAAAAAGGACTTTGCGTCTGTCCTGGACCAGGTTAGATCGACAATTAGGGATGAACTGTCAGAGATTCGGGATGACCTCCGGCAGCATGGGAACCGGATCCAGGTTCTGGAACAGGACCACGCCACCCTGCAGGCCTCCCTACAGGCTCTGGATCGTAAGGTGACGGCGCAGGGCCAGGTGGCCTCGCAGCTTGCGCAGCATGTGATAGACTTGGACAACAGAGGACGCCGGAATAATCTCCAGATCAGGGGCCTACCTGAGATGGAGGGAGTGGAAGATACTAGGCAACTGGCGATGGAGATCTTCAATCAGGTCCTGGACCGGGACCAGTCCACAACAGTGGTGCTAGATCGGGCACATAGGGCCCTCCGTCCAAAGGACCTGAGCAACCCCGTCCCGCGGGATACTGTTTGCTGTATACATTCCTTTTCCTTCAAAGAGGAAATTCTCTCAGCGGCAAGGAAGAAACGGGACATTGTATTTCGAGGAACCTTGATCCACATTCTGCCTGATGTTGCTTGGGCTACGTTACAGATGAGCAAGCTGTTAAAGCCATTGACGGATCTTCTGCGGAGAGCCTCGGTTCCCTATCGCTGGGGCTTCCCGCTGTCCCTACATGTAAGGAAGGACTCCACCACCTACAATGTCCGGGTCCCAGACGCCGGACCTCTATGGGATGCACTGACCTTGGAGACCCCTGACCTGACTGGTTGGCGCACCTTTTTGTCTGGAGACTCTCCCCTACAATCTTTGGCCTTACAGAACTCTCCATGGCAGGGGCGACCTCAGCGACGACGTCGGAGACGCCACCCCAGAGAGATGGAGGTGTCTGACGCTGCGGTTGATGGGGCAGGGAACAGTGCCTGAGAACTCTCTCTTTTGCCCTACTGTTCCTTCCATAGTTTGATGGAGTTATCCTCATAAGTTGGGACATAGACCTTGAGTCGGTCATGGGTCTTTAAACTGTGCTTTGACTTGGGGGTCGGGAATGGCCACTTCGGGGCCTGGTTCGGGGTCGCGTGGGGTCCCCGGCCACGGCGGACTGTCCAGTCGCTTGGGCTGCTCCGCTGGGGTCCGGGCTCCACGCTGCCCCCCGTGGGGTTTGTTTGTGTTGGACACGCATTGTCCCTGTACCTCCCCTCTATTACATTATACCCATGGCCCCGGGATTCCCCTATTATCCGTCGGGAGGGAGGTTATTTTTATTGTTTCTTTCCCCCCAGTCCAGCGCTGGGTCCCTTCGGGGCCCCTTTTGAACTACCCCACATGTCTGCCCCTTTGGGGTCGACACCTCTTTATAGTTGCAGGCTGGGCTGGTAGGGGATCCCCCGGTTCCTGACTCTTCTTTATGTAGTTCTTGCCACTGCTTCCCTCTGGGTACCCACGTCTTCCCATTGCCCCGTCCCTGACTCCTTGGCTAATAATACCCGTGATCCTGTCCATTTTTAAGTTGACCCACCAGGGGACTATTGATTCAGGGAGGATACGTGTCTTGCACGGGGAAGTATAGGGGGGGTCGGGGGAAGGTTTATCATGTTGGGGTTATCATCTATTGTTGTTTATCTCTGTTTATTTAGGTGACATTGCCGATGTGTGGAGAGTCCGGGTGTGTATGGGTGGGTTTTTGGGGATAGATGGTGGCCTTGGGATGCCTCCTCTCCTCTCGTGATTCGGCTCCGGGCCGCGGGAGTGGAGGGTCGGGTCCACGGTGTGGCCATTGCAATGAGCCTCTCAGCAACTCTCCATCATTAATGGCTTTTGTTAAGTTCAGGATGTCTGGTGATGGATGCTCGCATCCCTCACCCTTCCCCCCCCCGATGTGTATGTATGGGTGTGTTTGGGACGTGTGTTTTTTTGTTTTTTGTTTTTTTGTTTTTTTTCCCCTCCCTGACCAATCTTCCATGTTTACCCAGGGCCAGGGTTTATGTGTTTGTACTGGCTCTTCCCTACTTATGATGTTTATTGTGTTTTGCTCTCATGACCAATTACCTTTATTGCCTTACTTTTTTGTGCTTGTTTTGGTTCTAAGCACTTGCGGGATGGGGGATTTGAGCTCCATTCCTTTCCTTCTGTTGGACTTTAATTCTGTGCCTCCTGCGCTGCGACCTCACACTACCGCTGGGTCGCTGTACTTAGGGGGACATGTCCGGAGAGGCTCTTTTTTCTCCCTCTCGGGTTCCTGCCCTCCTGACCTGTGGATTTTCTGGGTTTTTAACCGAGCATCGTCGTTGTTCTTTTCTTCTTTGTGTATTTGTCATCATTGTTCTTCTCTGCTTTCTCTTCTTATGTTCTCCTTTTCTATTTCTTTTTCCCCTTCCTCTTCCTATGCTCTGATTCCTTTTACTCTTGTGGTCTCACTATGGGATACCCGGCTTCACATGGGGCATGTTCCTGGTCTCATGGGTGCCCCCCTGTGTTGGGGTGGAGAGACTTGGTTCCGAGACTATGGCTAATATGGCTACTAAAGATTTCACTTTTACTGTGGTCTCCATCAACGCCAAAGGTTTGAACTCCCCGGGGAAGCGTTCTAGACTATTTGGAGAGTTGAGAGCTTGTGGAGCTGATATAGGGATGGTGCAGGAAACTCATTTTCGCAGAGATCGGGCTCCGACTTGTTCTCACTCTCTTTTCCCTCACGGGTATTACTCCCACTCTCCCTTTCACAAAACTAAAGGGGTTGCTATCTTTCTGTCTAAGACTTTGCCAATGGTGATCCAAGGCACTTGGTCCGATAATGATGGTAGGGCCCTTTTCTTGAAAGGTACCCTTGGGGCAGAAAAAGTAACGTTAGCGAACATTTATGCCCCAAATAAGGATCAACATTTATTTATCTGCTCTATCTTGAAGGACTTGGACTCTTTTGTGGAGGGTCTCGTAGTTCTTGGAGGAGATTTCAATTTGGCTTTAAACCCGTCACTTGATTCTTCGACGGGCACATCCGTGGTGCGCCACTCCCGGATCCGTAGGGTGAGGGCAGCATTGCACCATGCCCAGCTTGTAGATGTGTGGCGGGCTTGCCATCCAGAGACTAGAAATTACACGTTTTTCTCGGCCCCACACAACAGATATTCCAGACTTGATTACCTCTTTATTACACATAGACATTTGCCGCTGGCCAAATTTGCAGATATAGGTAATATCACTTGGAGTGACCATGCACCTGTCTCTTTGTGACTCTTGATCCCTTCCCTGTCAGGTTGTAGTTCTTGTTGGCGACTGAATGAAACTCTTTTGAAAGATCCTGGAGCCTTGGCTGAACTGAGGAGTACATTTTCACTTTATTTTCAAGAGAATGATCTGGAGGGTTCTTCTCTGCCATTAGTCTGGGAGGCACACAAGGCGGTGGTGCGTGGGCATCTTATTAGTCTGGGAGCCTTTCGTAAACGGCAGAGGACGGCTCGACTGGTGACTCTCCCGGACAGGATATCTGTCCATGAGCAATCTCATAAAGCGTCCTTGTCTCCGGAGACGTACCAGGAGTTGTTGCAACTGCGATCGGAATTGGCAGTTATATGCAACGATTCAATGAAGAGGACGTGCCAACTGGTTCGCAGCTCGTATTATACGCACGGGAACAAACCTGGCAGACTCTTGGCTCGCGCTCTTAGATCCAAAAAATCTCAATCTTTTGTTTCTAAGGTAAGATCTAGTCCGTCTTCACTGTCTCATCGTACTGATGATATTGCAGAGGCATTTAGAGTTTATTACCAGTCTCTCTACAATATAGTCGATCCTTCTGCAGCCCCGGCCCCGCCAGATATGACATCGGCGATATCTACTTACTTGGATAAACATATGTCGCGGACCGACCTTTGACACTGGAAGAAGTAGATTTAGCTATAAAGACTACGCCGACGGGCAAGAGTCCTGGTCCAGATGGGTTGACAATCTCCTACTACAAGTCCTTCCGAGATATTCTTCTTCTTGCCTTCAACGCTTTCTTCTTGCCTTCAACTCTTTGTCTTCCACGGAACATCTAGCCACTCACTCATTGGATGCCCACATTACGGTTATTCTGAAACCGGATAAGGATCCGGAGGTGTGCTCAAGCTTCCAGCCCATCTCGCTCCTAAATGTTGATGTCAAACTATTTGCCAAGGTCCTGAGTATGCGTTTACAGTTGTTCCTCCCTGGCATGATTCACCCAGATCAGGTAGGATTTCTCCCCGGCCATGAGGCTCGAGATAATACTGTTAAAGCCATCAATTTGATTCATCTTGCACGTTCTCGGAATATCCCGACAGTGTTGGTTTCTACGGACACGGAAAAGGCATTTGATAGGGTGAGCTGGCCTTTTTTGCTATGGCAGTCCACAAGTTGCCTGGTCTCCGTTACTGCTACGGCAGTCCACAAGTTGCTCTGGTCTCCGTTACTGCTACGGCAGTCCACAAGTTGCCTGGTCTCCATTACTGCTACGGCAGTCCACAAGTTGTCTGGTCTCCGTTACTGCTACAGCAGTCTACAAGTTGCCTGGTCTCTGTTACTGCAACGGCAGTCTACAAGTTGCTCTGGTCTCTGTTACTGTTGTGGCAGTCCACAAGTTGCTCTAGTCTCCGTTACTGCTACGGCAGTCCACAAGTTGTTTCTCTGGTCCCGTTACTGCTTGGGTGTTACTCGAGATCATGCTCTCTCTTCGAGACTGAGCTTCTTAAAGGGCCTCACGCTTTTAGGGCCTGTCAGTCCTCGGGGGCCTAACAGTAACCCATTCAGTGCTGTCTAACTTGAGTATCACACGTAAACTGCCTGACCTGTGTCAGTATATTGTATGCTGTATCACTTGTATATACTGGACCTGTGTGGGCATACTTCATTGTAACCTGTCCTGTGTCTGTACTATATTGCTGATATATTACTGGACCTGTGAGGGTTATTGTTATTTCAACTGTTCAATAAAACTGTGTTTTATCCAAACCTACTGTGTCTGTGTGTTAAACAAACCGTTACAGTACGAAAGGGCCCATCTGGCTTGTCGTGATGACAACCTCTTAGCTTCTGAAAGGTATGTCAGGTTTTTGTGGTCAGTCAGGATTAATACCGGGGTCCTAGTACCCTCCAGTAAGTGATGCCATTCTTTAAGAGTGAGGATAATAGCCAGGAGTTCTCTGTCCCCAATCTCATAATGGCTCTGGGCACTAGACAGCTTTTTGGAGAAGAACCCACATGGTCTTAGCGCACTCCCAGAGGCCGGACGTTGTGACAACACTGCCCCTACCCCAGTCTTAGAGGCATCAACCTCTAGGGTAAATGAAAGAGAAGGGTTGGGGTGGGATAGCACAGGAGCGGATGCAAAAGCTGACTTGAGTGTATTGAAAGACCGATGGAACTCACATTTTTTGATTTTACAGATTAATTTATTTTTTCGTAATCTGAGCAGAACTTCAGACACATCCCTGATGTGTTGAGACAAACTAGACGAGTGAATGAGTATATCATCCAAATAAACTACTATGCAAGACTGTAGCATATCACGGAGAATGTCATTAACCCCTTCAGTGCCAGAGGCTCGGGCCATTTTCTGAACCCTGCAGGCCAGACACTTTTTCAACATTTTTGCTATCCTTCCGTTTAGGCTTGATTTCCTCTGGGGATTTTTAGTTAAATATGGAAAACTATATATTGTTTTTTTCAGAACGAATTGAGCTTTCTTGTGGTACCTTACATGAAGAGAATTTTACATCGTACAAAAAGCTATGATGTCATAATGACAAAAAAAAGTGAAAATTTACTCATTTTGCTAAAATCACATACTATGTATCAAAAACATTTACCTTGATTGAAAAAGTTTCAATTATTTGAAAAAGCCCTGAGTCCACCGAGTAAAAAAATACCAAATTTGTATAGTTTTACCTACGTCCATGGCTAGCGTAGAGCCCTAATCACCAGCAGCGCAAAATGACATTTTCAACTTTATAAACTAAAATGCGCATTCTAGGGTTTTTGTGGTAAATCTACCCTAAAACAGTGGAATAACTATATAAAACTATATATTTCTGGAAAGTAGACAACCTACTGCATCTAATGAGGGGTGACTTTCCTTGTTACCCCAAGCCTTGTGTGCACAAATGCCTCCAGAAGATGGCGCTAATGAAAAAAAAGGCATTTTCTTACATTTCTGCCCCTTCAAATGTACTAAAATGTGTGAAAATCATGGCATTTCCAACTGTATTCATTAGCTAGAGCTCTTAGGAGAAAAATGACACCCCATTGGTATGAGTTCACCTACCTCAGGGGGTGCTACAAGTACAAAACTACACCTATTGCAACCTCTAATTTTTCTACATTTTCTCAAACAATACTTGTCTGTACACAAATGGTTATAACAACTACAGAAGTGTAGAAAGGGTACACAAACCATACCATTTTGAAAAGAAGACACCCTGCCGCATCTAATGATGGGTGACTTGCCTTGTTACCCAAAGCCTGGAGGTCACAAATGCCTCCAGAAGGTGGCGCTAATGGAAAAAAAGGCATTTTCTTACATTTCTGCCCCTTCAAATGTACTGAAATTTGTGAAAACCATGGCATTTCCAACTGTATTCATTAGCTAGTGCTCTTAGGAGAAAAATGACACCCCATTGGTATGAGTTTAACTACCTCAGGGGGCGCTAGAAGTGCAAAACGACACCTACTACAAACTCTAATTTTTCTAACATTTTCTCAAACATTACTTGTCTGTACACAAATGGTTATAACAACTACAGAAGTGAAGAAAGGGTACACAAACCATACCATTTTGAAAAGAAGACACCCTGCCGCATCTAATGATGGGTGACTTGCCTTGTTACCCCAAGCCTGGAGTGCACAAATGCCTCCAGAAGGTGGCGCTAATGAAAAAAAAAGGCATTTTCTTACATTTCTGCCCCTTCAAATGTACTGAAATTTGTGAAAACCATGGCATTTCCAACTGTATTCATTAGCTAGTGCTCTTAGGAGAAAAATGACACCCCATTGGTATGAGTTTAACTACCTCAGGGGGCGCTAGAAGTGCAAAACGACACCTACTACAAACTCTAATTTTTCTAACATTTTCTCAAACATTACTTGTCTGTACACAAATGGTTATAACAACTACAGAAGTGAAGAAAGGGTACACAAACCATACCATTTTGAAAAGAAGACACCCTGCCGCATCTAATGATGGGTGACTTGCCTTGTTACCCCAAGCCTGGAGTGCACAAATGCCTCCAGAAGGTGGCGCTAATGGAAAAAAAGGCATTTTCTTACATTTCTGCCACTTCAAATGTACTGAAATTTGTGAAAACCATGGCATTTCCAACTGTATTCATTAGCTAGTGCTCTTAGGAGAAAAATGACACCCCATTGGTATGAGTTTAACTACCTCAGGGGGCGCTAGAAGTGCAAAACGACACCTACTACAAACTCTAATTTTTCTAACATTTTCTCAAACATTACTTGTCTGTACACAAATGGTTATAACAACTACAGAAGTGAAGAAAGGGTACACAAACCATACCATTTTGAAAAGAAGACACCCTGCCGCATCTAATGATGGGTGACTTGCCTTGTTACCCAAAGCCTGGAGTGCACAAATGCCTCCAGAAGGTGGCGCTAATGGGAAAAAAAGGCATTTTCTTACATTTCTGCCCCTTCAAATGTACTGAAATTTGTGAAAACCATGGCATTTCCAACTGTATTCATTAGCTAGTGCTCTTAGGAGAAAAATGACACCCCATTGGTATGAGTTCACCTACCTCAGGGGGCGCTACAAGTACAAAACTACACCTATTGCAACCTCTAATTTTTCAAACATTTTCTCAAACATTACTTGTCTGTACAAAAATGGTTATAACAACTAGAGAAGTGAAGAAAGGCTACACAAACTATACCATTTTGGAAAGAAGACAACCTGCCGCATCTAATGAGGGGTGAATTTCCTTATTACCCCAAGCCTGTTGTGCCCAAATGCTTCCAGAAGGTGGCACTTTAGTAAAAAATGGCATTTTCTTACATTTCTGCTCCTTCATCTGTATGGAAATCTGTGAAAACCATGGAATTTCCAACTGTATTCATTAGCTAGTGCCCTTAGGAGAAAAATGACACCCAATTGGAATGAGTCGACCTACCTTAGGGGTGCCAGAAGCACATAACTACACCTACCTGTTTGCTTCTTCGAAAATGGCTGCTTGTACTAAAATGTCCATAACTGTTAGAGACATGAAGGAAAGGTATAAAAGGTATACCTTTTTGGAAAGTAGACATTCTCCCGCATCAAGTGAGGGGTCACTTGCCTTTCTACCCCTGGGCTGAAGTGCACAAATATTTCCAAAAGGTGGCGCTATGGGAATAAATACATGTGTTTTTTACATTTCCACCACTTCAAAGATACTAAAATCTTTGAAAACCATAACATTTCCTGCTGTATTCAGAACCTGATACCAACATGAGAAAAATGGTAGCCCAATTGTGTGGGTTAACATACAACACGTGGGTGCTAGGAACACGTACGTAAACCTGACACTTTTGTTTTTTAAATTATCTGCTTGAACTAAAATGGTTATAACCATAATAGATATGCAGGAAAGTTAGAGAAACAATGCCATTTTGGAAAGAAAACAACCTACCGCATCTAATGAGGGGTCACTTGCCTTTTTACCCAAAGGCTGGTATGCACAAATGCTTCCAGGAGGTGGCGCTAATGAAAAAAAGGCATTTTCTTACATTTCTGCCCCTTCAAATGTATGGCGCTCTGTGAAAACCATGGAATTTTCAACTGCATTTGTTTGCTAGTGCTCTTAGGAGTCAAACGACACCCCATTGGTATGAGTTGAACTACCTTAGGGGGTGCTAGAAGTAGAAAACTACACCAACTACAAACTCTGATGTTTCAAACATTTTCTCAAACCTGACTTGCCTGTACGAAAATGACTATAACACCTTCAGAATTGAAGAAAAGGTAGATAAACCATACCATTTTGGAAAGAAGACAACCTGCCGCATCTAATGAGGGGTCACTTGCCTTTGTACCCCTAAGTTAATTGGCACAACTATTTCCAGAATGTGGTGCTACAGGAAAGAAAAACAAACATTTGTTTTACACATCAGTCACTTCAAAGATACTAAAATGGTTCAATGGCGTGGGATTTCCAGCCAAAAAAAAATGGTACCCCACTGCTCTGGGTTGACATACCAATTTACGCTACAAGAGCGTAGCTACCAGTGAAACAGAAATGGGAAAGCAAACAGTGTATGTGTGATTTTATGGCTAACAGATGAAAGAAGCTAGGACGTCAGCCGGTGTACGTGCGGACCTGTGACTACAAGTCTAACAAAATGTGTGAGAGGGTGAGGGATTAGGCAGTGTGTGTGGGTATGAGCAGAGGAGCAAGGATGGTGGTGATGGTGGGGCAGTGTCTGATAGAGTGTATGGGAGATCTCTGACTACCATTGTGCACTGTATGTCCCCTCATACAAAGTACTGCGTTGGACCCCCTTCCTGTTGCACGTGCATTTTTTGGGGCTTTTTCCCCCAATATTTTTGTGTAGACCTCGTTGGGGGCATCAGAACCCATACAATGAGGTCTAAATAAAAAATAAAGGGGGAAAAAATCCTTTATGTGCGACAGGGGTATCCAGCACACAAAGGGTTAATTTTTTTCTCGTTACTTTGTATTCAGATGGCCACCAAACAAGCTCTGATCACAAAGTAATGATAAAAAGTCCTGTGTGTACCACAGGAAGGGGGTCTGCATTGAACCCCCCTCCCAGTGGCACACACAGGGTTAATTTTTTATTTAATTTTTTTTTATTATATACCTCATTGAGGGGCATCAGGACCCCCTGATTCCTCCCCAATGAGGTCTTAGTAAAAAAAAAATATATGTCCACAAACGGAGTGACCCTGTGAGTGCCACAGGGGTCTCCAGCGCATTGCAAAGCAATGCATTGGATCCTTGTGGCACTCAGAGGGTTAATTTTTTTTCTATCATTACTTGGTAATCAGAGCTTGTTGGGGGCCCATCAGGACCAATCCTGATGACCTCCCCAACAATCTCTGATAACAAAGTAATGATAAAAGCCCTGTGTGTGCCGCAGAAGGGGGGCTGCATTGCCCCCCCCCGTGGCACACACAGGGTTAATTTTTTTTTTATTTACTTTTTTTTATTATAGACCTCATTGAGGGGTATACAAACCCCCCCGATCCCCCCAATGAGGTCTTACCAAAAAAAAAAAAAAAAAGTTATCAAAAAAAGTGTCCCTGTGAGTGCCACCGGGGTCTCCAGCGCATTGCAAAGCAATGCATTGGACCCTTGTGGCACTCAGAGGGTTAATTTTTTTTTTATCATTACTTTGTAATCAGAGCTTGTTGGGGGGCCATTAGGACCAATCCTGATGACCCCTCAACAATCTCTGATAACAAAGTAATGATAAAAGCCCTGTGTGTGCCACAGGAAGGGGGGGGCATTGGACCCCCTTGTGGCACACACAGGGTTAAATTTTTTTTATATATTTTTTTTTTAATTATAGACCTCATTGAGGGGCATCAGGACCCCCCCTGATCCCCCCAATGAGGTCTTTAGAAAAAAAAAAAAACCCAAAGCAAGTGACCCTGTGAGTGCCACAAGGATCTCCAGCACATTGCAAAGCAATGTGCTGGGGACCCTGTGGCACTCACAGGGTTACTTTTATTTTTTTAATTTTTTTTTTATTTTTTATTTTTAACTCTTCAGACCTCGTGGGGGACATCAGGACCCCTCCTGGTGTCCCCTCAGTCATTGATCTCCCAGCCGATAGGCTGGGAGATCAATGAGGCGACTGCAGGAGAGCAAAAGCTCTCCTGCCCTTCTCTCCTACCACCGGTAGGAGTGAGCAGGACCGGGGAAACTTCCCTAATGTCATCGGTGACCATGTCACCGATGACGTTGGGAGGCTTCCCCCGGTCCCGCCCACTCCTACCCGGAAGTTCGGGTAGGAGAGACAGGAGAGGAGAAGCTGCGCTTTTGCTGCGCTTCTCCTCTGCTTTTATTGATCTCCCAGCTCGATCGGCTGGGAGATCAATAACAGGGGGGACATGAGGAGTGATCCTCATGTCCCCCCACGATTGCCCAGCTTTTTTTTTTTTTAAATGCGGCCACTGCATGCCGGTTATACCGGCTCATGCAGTGACCGCATTTTAGCGGGTACAGCTGTCCAAACTCGTACAATGTACCCACTTGGCACTCAAAGGGTTAATAAATTCTTGGAACACTGCGGGCGCATTACATAGTCCAAAAGGCATCACTAAGTATTCATAGTGCCCAGATCTGGTATTAAATGCCGTTTTCCACTCATCCCCGGCTCTTATTCTGATCAGGTTATATGCCGCCCGTAGGTCTAGCTTGGAGAAAATAGAGGGACCTTTCAACCCATCAAACAGTTCAGTGATGAGTGGTATCGGATAGGCGTTCTTAGACATAAGCTTATTCAACCCACGGTAATCGATACAGGGTCTTAACTTGCCATTTTTCTTTTTTACAAAAAAGAAACCAGCCCCCACGTGCGAGGTTGACTTTCAGATAATGCCTCGTTTGAGGGCATCTGAGATATATTCCTCCATGGCCGATTCTCCTCACACGACAGCGGGTACGTGCAACCTTGGCGAGGAACGCCACCAGGAGGCAGATCAATAGCGCAATCATATGTCCTATGCTGAGGCAAAACGCTAGCCTCTCCCTTACTAAAAACGTTGCTGAATTGATGGTACTCAGCTGGCAAGGAGGGAGAGGTGCACATGATTTTAGTTGGATGAGAAACGCAATGCCCCATAAAATACTCAGACCAGAACGTTATCTCGCAAGTCTGCCAGTCAAACTGGTTACTGTAAATGTAACCATGGGAACCCCAGAATGACCGCATGGTGAGGAGACTGGATAATCTGGAACCACTGTTTCTCAGTGTGGAGAGCCCCAACACTCATGGACAGCTGTATCGTTTCCATAGTGATCTGAGCTGGAACCAAAGGTCTGCCATCTATGGCCTCAATGGCTAAGGGAGATTCCCTCTCCACCACCGGAATCTGGTGCAGAGCAGCAAAGGATTGTCCATAAAGTATCCTGCTGCACCGGAATCAACCGGGGCCAGAACCTCTACCGAGTGTTCTGCCCAAGAAAATGCCACCTGAATCATGGGTTTCTGCTTAATAGGGTCTAGGGACTGCTGAACGCCACCTAGGGCCTGTCCCCCAAGGTAACCTAAGTGTGTTAGCTTCCCGGCCGTACAGGACAGCTACATAGCAGGTGTTCGGGTTGGCCACAATACAGACATAGGCCCTGCCTACGGCGATGCGCCCGTTCCTCCTTGGTTAACCTGGTGAACCCTAGCTGCATAGGTTAATTTGTCTTGGGTACGCTCAGGAGGCATGGGAGGTATGGGTGGGAAATTTTGATTTGCTAGTCCAACACCTCTGGCCCGCTGCCTACGATCTTTAGCTGCTAGTCTCTCATGGATGGGGGAATCAATCAGTAAAGTAAAATCAATAAACTCGTCTAGATCGTTAGGCAAATCTCTGGCTGCCGTTTCATCTTTAATGCGGTCAGCTAGTCCCTGAGCAAATGCTGCCACCAGCGCCTCATTGTTCCAACCTACCTCTGCTGCCACTGTACGAAATTCAATCGCGTATTCTCCCTCCATATGAGAACCTTGTTGGATATCCATTAATCGTTTGGCAGCAGAGGAGGCTCTACCTGGGACTTCAAATACTCTGCGAAAGGCACGCACAAACTCCTTGAAATTCTTAGTGCAAGGTTTGGCAGATTCCCACAAGGGGTTAGCCCATGTCAGGGCTCTGCCCGTCAGTAACGATATCATAAAGCTCACCTTACTACGGTCATTAGGAAAGGCTTAGGGAGTTAATTCCAGAAAAATCTCCAATTGGTTAATAAACCCTCTGCACAGGGTAGGTTCGCCATCGTATCTTAGCGGTAACGGAGCCGTGGCGGTTAACCCTTTACTTGAGGCCACTTGCTTCATGGATTGAGCTCCCGGTGTCGAAACGGGGGGACCACCGAGGCTTGAACCTGTTTGTCAAGGTGAGCAGTGCGCTCAAGAATAGTTTGTACGGCCAGTGTCAACTGGTCCAAACGCTGCTCATGTAAATCCATCCTCCAATGGATGCTTTGTGCATTACCTTCACCTGTACCTTCTGAGGTCATGGCCCTTTCATACTGTAACGGTTTGTTTGACACACAGACACAGTAGGTTTGGATAAAACACAGTTTTATTGAACAGTTGTAATAATAATAACTAGTGTTGAGCGAGCACCGCGATGCTCGGGTGCTCGGGTGCTCTGACCGAGCACCCCCTGCTGCTCGAGTGCTCGGCCGAGCACCCGAGCCCCATTCAAATGAATGGGAGCACTCGAGCATCAAACCAGGCACCCCCTGCTCTGATGAGCGGAGGGTGCCTGGTCAATGTCCCCCTTCATCTCCGCTATGCCCCTCTTCCACAATGTCCCCCTTCATCTCCTCTATGCCATAGAGGAGATGAAGGGGGACATTGTGGAAGAGGGGCATAGCGGAGATGAAGGGGGACATTGTGGAAGAGGGGCATAGAGTCTATGCCCCTCTTCCACAATGTCCCCCTTCATCTCCGCTATGCCCCTCTTCCACAATGTCCCCCTTCATCTCCTCTATGGCATAGAGGAGATGAAGGGGGACATTGTGGAAGAGGGGCATAGCGGAGATGAAGGGGCACATTGTGACAGACGGGCATAGCGGAGATGAAGGGGGACATTGTGGAAGAGGGGCATAGAGTCTATGCCCCTCTTCCACAATGTCCCCCTTCATCTCCGCTATGCCCCCTTCATCTCCGCAATGCCCCTGTACCTCCATTCCCTGGTGGTCCAGCGGAGCGTCTTCGGATCTGTGCCTCTTCCGGCACAGATCCCCGCAACCCGAACATGTCGGGCGAGCACATGGCGGTACTCGTACGAGTACCGCCATGTGCCGAGCAGAGCGATGCTCGAGCCGATCCGAGCATCGGCCGAGCACGCTCGCTCAACATTAATAATAACCCTCACGGGTCCAGTAATATATCAGCAATATTGTACAGACACAGGACAGGTTACAATGAAGTATGCCCACACGGGTCCAGTATATACGAGTGATACAGCATACAATATACTGACACGTGTCAGGCAGTTTATGTGTGATACTCAAGTTAGACAGCACTGAATGGGTTACTATTAGGCCAGGAGGATTGACAGGCCCTAATAGAGTGAGGCACTTTAAGAAGCTCAGTCTTGAAGAGAGAGCGCGATCTCGAGTAACACCCAAGCAGTAACGGGACCAGAGAAACTTGTGGACTGCAGTAGCAGTAACGGAGACTAGAGCAACTTGTGGACTGCCGTAGAAGTAGCGGAGACCAGAAAAACTTGTAGACTGCCGTAGCAGTAACGGAGACCAGGCAACTTGTGAACTGCCGTAGCAGTAACTGAGACCAGACAACTTGTGGACTGCCGTAGCAGTAAAGGAGACCAGGCAACTTGTGAACTGCTGTAGCAGTAACGGAGACCAGAGTAACTTGTGGACTGCCGTAGCAGTAACGGAGACCAGGCAACTTGTGGACTGCCGTAGCAGTAAGGCACCCAACCGGGGACTGCACGGATGGAAGGAATACACAACAATGTCGCCTGGGCGACACCGTAAACAACAGAGACTAGACTGCAGAGAGTGACTGTCTGGAGACAGCGAGAATCCTGTCACAACCCCAACCAGAGGCCGGATAAGGCGTAACAGGAGGGATACGAAACCACAGGAGCCCAGCCGGGCCGTGTCGGTACACACAGCAGGAACATCAGCCAATCCGAGTCAGTACACAGAACAGGAACGTCAGCTGGGCCGGGTCGGTACACAGAGCAGGAACGTCAGCCAATCTGAGTCGGTACACAGAGCAGGAACGTCAGCCGGGCTGGGTCGGTACACAGAGCAGGAACATCAGCCAATCCGAGCTGGTACACAGGACAGGAACGAGATACAGAATAGTCAGACAGTCCGGGTCGGTACACAGGCAGGAACTAGATGCAGAGTCGTCTGACAGGCTGGGTCGGTACACAGAGATCACACGAAATACAGGAACAAGCTCTGGTATGGAAACACCACGAAAGGGCACCGGATAAATGACAAGGCCCCGTATTTAAGGACAAATACTGGGCAGGGACAAGTCACTTCAACCAATGAGCGAGATCAATAGAAGAAACTGTCAGATTGTCGCCCACATAGCATGGGCACCGTGATAACCATATTATAAAAATTCCAATTCACAATGTGTCCCATATGATGTAGCTGGTTTGCCCTAATCTCAAAATGTATGATATATGAAATAGTGCATCCCTCTCTCTCTTAAGCAAACGTTAAACCTTTGCATGCCAGGGAGGGTATGCAACTCATTGCAAAGCAATGCATTGCATACCCCTCTGGCACTCAAAAGGTTAACATTGTAACATTGTCTCTTTCGTGTTAAGTAAATCTTTGGGGTATGTATTAAAAATGAAGAGTGGAGGCCCACAAAAAGGGTGCTAAAATAAACATGTTTTGGTATCATATTATTTCCAGGAAGATCTTTGGCTTCAGTGTTCTGTTTTTATATAAAAAGCCAAGAGAATAATTCACAGGATAAGTAAACAGCACATTTCAGAAATTTTAAATATAAAGAAGATTCAGATGTGGTTAAATATTACACATCTATAGATCATTCTAAAATATTATGATATTCTCTTTGTTCTCCAGGAACATTAACCCTGAGATAAAACTATGAAAAACTGTTGTCTGTCCTTAAAATGGCAGATAACCAATATGTAGGTCTTGTAGAACAAGAAATAGGGGACTGTACTAATAATAATCCTCAGCTAAAACAGACACTGCAACCAATTTTTTAGTGCTGTGTCTGCCTAACCCCAACAGATAAAACCTTTCACATAAAAATTGCCTTCTGTATGCTGCTTGCACTAAGGCGAGAACAGAGGGTAAGTGTTTTGGGCAGTAAGTGTTATGGAGATTCCATTCCTTAGAACCTTGTTTAACTCTACAAACTAACAAGGTACAGAATAAATGTACCTAACTTTACTCCTAGTTTTAACTGCACATGCTATAGAAGCAGATTTCAGGGTATTGCTTGCATTAAAGTCTCAATGCTAACAGAGTGTTTGTACTCAAGTCCTCTAATACATTCCCCAAAGTGCAGAAGCATTAGTAGGAAGCCAGTGCTCTGCTGAAATTCATAATTTTCCCCACAATGTATACAACTCATGCAAAACCAGTATATTTTTTTATTACCGAGTAGGAACAAAAGAAACTCATAACTTGAGACAGAAATGCTAATAAACCTGTTTTATTTTAGGATGTAATGGTATAAGGCATAAATATAGAAGTAGAATCAACCAACTATACCAAAACAGCCCTTTGTCTGGTTATTTGCAGGAGAGGAATTAGTTTAATCATTTAAGGACCAGAGGGGTTCTCAATAAAATATGAAGCAATGCATTGCACAACCTTATAGGGTCAAAATTCATTCAATCGGATTCAGCTTGTTTAAATTATATTGTGTGCAATTCGTAGATTTTCCTAACTTTGTGAAGGAAAGTCAGGATTTTAATAAAGACACAGAGGTGAGTATTATGCAATTCTCGAATCTTTACTTCTCAGCAGCAAAGCTTGAACATGTTTAACTATAGAAACAGAGAGAAAACTTGATAGTCTGATAACCCCACACTATAACAGGTAACCAATCATATTTCCCGTAGGTGTATAACTATCAATCCACTTAGTTCCACATCCTCTTTTCTTTGGTGAAAACATAACACTGTAACTGTATCTGAACAATTCTGGGAACAAAAAATCCTGGACAATTATCCGCCTCATAGACTAGTTCTTGAATAATCAACCTGGTGGAAGATACAACAATAAAGGATGGGCTAGTAAAAGGGAGGGATAATACTCGCCTCCGTGTCTTTATTAAAATCCTGACTTTCCTTCACAAAGTTAGGAAAATCTACGAATTTTATGACATTATAAGCAGCATGAATAAGTGGTTTAAAATAAAACATCTTGAAGGTGGATTCATTGGACCAGTCTGCGACTTTGAGGATGTCCTCTAGTCGCCCTCCAGACAGTAGAGATTTAGAAGCCATAGCTCTATGAGAGGAATGTGCTCCAAATCTAGTAGTATCAATATCCGCAGAAGACATGATCCAACAAATCCATCTCGCTAGGGTAGTTGAAGACACAGGTAGGTAAGGCTTAACAAATGAAATCAGTAATTGGTGGGAGCCCAAGGGTCTAATAGGAGAGGTGTCAGACTCATAGGTTTTTAGACAGAGAACAACACATAATTGTGGGTTTAGAGGAAAATTAGGGTTGAAGATTTCTCTGGAAGAGGACTTAGTTCTCCTAGAAATCCGGAATCGCACCGCATTGGGTTTGTATGATCTGTTAATGATGTCTAAAGCATGGACATCAGAGACTCAGAGACCTTCCTAAATGAAATAAGACAAAGGAGCATAGTAAGCTTGGTCAAAAGTTGTTTAAGAGATAATTCATCGTTAGGTGGCCATGATTCAAGAAATGTTAATACCAGATTAACATCCGAAAGAGCAAAATACCTGGACGATGGAGGTCTAGATATATGAATTCCTTTCATCAAACAAACCAGAGGGTGTTGGCCCGCTGGAAGACCGTCAACAAAATTGTGAGATGCAGAGATAGCAGACCTATAACAGTTTATAGTTCTGTAAGCCTTACCCTGTTGAAAACAGGAAGATAGGAAATTTAAAATAAATTCTAAACCTGAAGAAAAGGAATCCAAGTTCCGTTCCAGGCACCAACGTACCTAGACAGACCAGCAGGAGCTATAACATGACATGGTGCCTGGGGCCCATGCTTCCGATATGAGGAATTGAGATGTTTCTGAAAGTTCGCAGGTATTTCGTCAACTCCCAATATCAGCCAGGCCAAAAGATGTAACTGATTGTGACATAGAAGGTAGTGTGTATTGCCTACCGGGTCCATAAGAAGTTGGGAGTATGGAGATAGGTACCGGGGAATTTCTGCTGACATTTCCAGAAGTGGAGGAAACCAGGGTTGGGTTGGCCAAAAGGGAGTGACTAGGACCAGATTGATCTTTTGTTTCCGGACCTGAAGGATAACTCTGGGTATCATGGTGAACGGAGGAAAAGTATAACAACCTCGAGTGGGCCAAGTTTGGAGAAACGTGTCGATAGCTAGCTCTTCCGGGTCCGGTCTCAAGCTGAAAAAGTTTGGTAGTCACATATTCAGTCTGGAGGCGAAGAGATCTAGGTGTAAAGGACCCCAAATCGAGTTTAGGATCGAAAAGGTTGACATGTGGAGTGTCCAATCGCTGGAGTCGGTTAGATATCTGGAGTTCCAGTCCGCGATAACATTGGATAGACCTGGTAAGTATTCCGCTTGGATGGAGATTTTTGTCCAGACAAAATTGCCATAGTTCCTTTGCTAGTACCACTAGAGTTTTGGACTTGGTGCCACCTAAATGGTTGATATAACATACCACTGATATGTTGTCCATCTTCAAAAGAATGCAGCAGTTCATCAAGTGTTTTGTGAACCTGTTGATGGCAAACGATCCTGCTAATAACTCTAAGCAGTTTATATGCATGTTTAGTTTCGTGGGGAACCATTTCCCGCCGGAGGAGAGGTCTCCACACTGAGCTCCCCAAAGCAAAGTGCTCGCGTCAGATTCAATTGTTAGATCTGGAGACGTTCCAAAGATTGCTTTCCCGTTCCATGCCTCCATATGGTCCAACCACCATAGAAGTTCCTTGCGAGCGTAAGAGGATAAAGGGACCAGATCTGCATAACTGAGTCCTCGATGAAGGTGTAAAGTCTTCAGTCTTTGAACAGCCTGGTAATGGAGGGGTGCTAGAAAGATAGCTTGAATAGAAACAGATAGAAGACCCACTATTCTTGCAATTGACCGAATGGATATAACGTTTTTCTGTAACGTGTTTTTGATGTCTCTGAGTATGTTCCTCAATTTGTTCTGAGGGAGACGTAGGGAAGAGTTCACTGAATCTACCACAAAACCCAGGAATTCCAGTGTTTGGGTGGGTTGAATGATCTTCTGCCAATTTATAAGGAAACCGAGATGAGTGAGAGTGTGAATCGCCAAGGACAGATGTTCCTTGAGAGTATGAAAGTTCTGAGACATGATCAACATGTCTTCTAGATAAATGATAAGGCGAACCCATCTGCTTCTCAGAAATGAAACAATGGGTTTCGTGATTTTTGTGAAACACCACAGGGCTGAAGAGAGGCCAAATGGGAGACAAGTGAACTGCCATGTTATCCCGTTCCAGATGAATTGGAGAAGTGACTATTGGTGTTGTGCAATAGGAATGGTAAGATATGCGTCTTTTAGGTCCAGTTTCACCATCCAATCTAGGGGCAATAATAGGTCTCTGAGACAATGAATGCCCTCCATCTTGAAATGGCGATACAGGACGAAAGAATTTAGATCCCTTAGATTTATGAACGGTCGAAGCCCAGAGTCTTTTTTGTGAACCAGGAATATGTTGCTGATGAAGCCTGGTTCCAACATGGGAGCTTGAATAACTGCTCCCTTTTTTCGGAGTCCCGAGATCTCTAAATCCACTAAAAAGAAATCCTCTTTTGAAAATTGGATAGAATGTGGAAGTTTCAACTGGCGGGGAGTGGAATAGAATTCTATATGGTAACCCCTGACCATCTGTAGTACCCACTGGACTGATGTAATTTGACACCAGATGGGGAAAAAATGGGTGAGTCTGCCACCCACTCTTTCCCCTTTGCTGTAAAGGAAGTGTACTTACCTGAGAAAGGTCTTGAACGAGGGAATCCCCTAGGGTTTTTGGATCTCCAGACTCTACCTCTTGGTGGATAAAAAGTAGATTGGGCCCTATTCTCTTGGTTGTAGGTACCCCTTGACATGACATGACATGACCTGGGGTGCTTGATTGACCCGGGTCGAAAAGGGGAAAACCCTGTTCGTCTAAAATGACGTTATCATCCGCGTCATCCATATCCAAATCTGTATCCCTTTTTTCATGTATAGGAGGAGTATAGTCAGAGTCTGAGGAACGGTCTGAAGATTCTTTGTCAGATTCATCAGAGGATGAATCCAGACAGTAGGAATCTGGTTTGGACCTAGTCCTGCTTCTTTGTCTCGGATATCCATCCTGTCGAGAAGAGGTTCTGAATTGTGATGACGAACCACATGTCTGGGCACCCGATTTTCTGGGCAATTCAGGGGAAGAACATGGGAGTTCTCTTTCATTAATATGTTTGACTTTCCTCCTTCTTTTACCTCCTTTAACGGATTGTAAGTCCCCCTCAGTCTGAGACTTTTTTATTTGGGGTCTTCCCTAGTAGGTGGTTGTTCTACTGTTTGTGCTACAGTCTTTTGATTCAAAGCTTCTCTTCTACATTTAGCAAGGGATTCAATCATTTGTGACATGCAGGAAGAGATGGAGTTGGAAACCGTTTTATTGACAGACATGTCCAAAATTTGTTGAATATTATCATTGGATTCGTGAGCCAAAACCATTTCTTCCTGAGAGTCAGAATTAGAGGAAACGTTATCTTTCCTCAAAAAATGCAAAGGAATTTTGTTCCCTTTAAGAGGTGTGCAGGGAGGCATAACATTCGTGTGAGAAATCGCATATATGGAATGACAGGAGAAAAACCTGAGAAACGGGTGCTGAAATAGAATATGTATTAAAATATTAGAGGCCCAGGATTAATAGTAAAGTTTGGTGACAATGTGAGAGAAAAGGGGGATAGAAATGGTTAAATTATACTACAGAAAGGCTAATACGTTGAAGGCAGAGTAACAGAGGCGACTGTCCATTCGCGAGGTAACCAGAAACTGGTACCAATACGAGCAGGAAGGTGCGCATGCGCAGAGAAACATTCGCGAATGCGCAGAGAAATAAGCGTCTGTTGCTTGCACCCCAAAACAAAGATGGCCACCACAACAAGCAAGGCAGCCGAAATGGAGAGTTTCTGGATTCCAAGGTGGTGAAAGAGAGCGTGGGGAACAGAAAATTAAGCGGTTAAGCTGAGGAGGACACAGAGACCTCTGGGGAACAAAGAAAAGGAATAACAAGGAGAAAGGATGACAAAATAGCGAAGATATAAGGGAAATGGGCCAATAAGAGTTGGGATAGACACAATAACACACAGATAAACTCGGTTAGTAAACTATTGGGACAGAAAACATATAAAATAGGCACACAAGTATTGCAGAACAGTAGACCATAAAGGATTAAAGTCATAAGTACAGAATTTAAATATTACACATGTATAACAGTATAAATGTACTGGGACAGATATAGGGACAGTACTTATCTGCTGAGCAGCAAAGAAAAGAGGATGTGGAACTACGTGGATTGATAGTTATACACCTGTGGGAAATATGATTGGTTACCTGTTATAGGGTGGGGTTATCAGACTATCAAGTTTTCTCTCTGTTTCTATAGTTAAACATGTTCAAACTTTGCTGCTGAGAAGTAAAGATTAGAGAACAGCATAATATGTCATAAAATCAGGCTATCTATTATAATCTCCCATTGTTTTTTATTTAAGATTCTGGTCAGCCTTGGACTTAATCTAACGTATATCTAGTTCTCCTGGTGGAGTATTTACTAACAGAATGTAGCTGCACAGCATGGCCATAGTGAAGCTGATGTACTAAAAAGAAGAAGGAGAAGATGAACTAAGGTTTCATAAGGGTCAAATTTGTTGACATGGTGGTAAACTGGTCCTGAATCAATCTTGTGGTATGCACAGAGATGACTTCCCCATCTCTTCCCTGCAAATACACCTCATTCTTTCGTCATACCTTCAACAAGTTTACAATGTTGTAGTGTCTCCTTCAACAGCTGCCCATTTGCTTACTGAAATATAGCTAAACTAGTTGAACAGCCCGTTACACGGGCCACAGTGCCTCAGGCAGCCGGTCGCGGGGCAGTCACACGCAGTGGAGACTGCCCGCGCCTCGGCTGATACAGAGCCTCAGGTAGCCGGTTGCGGGGCAGTCACATGCAGTGGAGACTGCCCACGCCTCGGCTGATACAGAGCTGGACGCTCTTTCAGAGCACCCAGCTCTGTATCAGCCGCGGCACGGGCAGTCTCTACTGCGCATGACTACCGCACGCGCAGCAGTGTCTACTGCGCATGTCGGGCGTTACACACAACTTGGCGAATTATTATATAGGATAAGCCATATAATAATAATATATAATAATGTCATATTACTGTGGGTGTGCTCATATGTTTATGTGGTTATTCACTGCATGCACTAAGCTTTCACAGCTAGCTACACTGTCTGAACACACAGAATCAAATTTACCAACCCGTGGCTGGTGATGAGATTTTCTTATAGCCCTCTATACACCAACAGAGTAAAGTTTGCTGTCTCTACTGTCTTTACTGGTCAGCAAAGATAGTAGTTGCCTTCCCTTAACCCTTTGAGTGCCATAGAGATATGCAACACAGTGCTCTGCAATGCTTTGCACACCCCATGACACTCAAAGGGTTATAGCATCCCCTGCACAGTTTAACTGCTGATTCTAATACACACAGAACTGGCTGATCAGCTGTTACATGTAACAGCTGATCTGTTAGTGGTATGGTTACCAGAACCTGCTGAGCAGATGTTTCAAGTAAACGAAATACTCTGCCATACTTTGCAAGGTAAACAAAGTGACTTGTGAAGTGCGGCTGAGCCTTATGTGTAAATGAATCTGCTGATTAGCGTATAGTCCTATGTACACATGAAACAGTGGATATGCTGGTTTAGCTAAAAACATATAACTGCTATTCTGCCAGTTCAGTGTGTACTTGGATCAGTAGTTATGCTGGGAAGGGGATTTGCATGCCACAGGGGTGTGAAAAGGTTAATAATGGGCTGGTGCTGTTCTTGGTACTGAAGTGTAAGGGTGACAGCATCCTCCCTGTTGCTCCACTTGCCCTGCCCAACACATTGGCAGCATTACACCACCCTCATATGCTAATTATCAAAGTATATTCCGCACTTCTTGCATACCTAATTGTTAGTTCATATGATGATGTGTCATATTCTCCATCGCGAAGTGACACACATCACCAGACACACTTCTCCATTGCATTGACGCATTAGTGCATCTCCCTTCTGGAATAATTCTATAGCAGTGGTTCTCAACCTGTGCCTTCAGAGACCATTAACAGGCTTGAGTACACGTGAGCTAATCAAAATGACTGAACATGTAATTAACTCATCTGGCAAAGGAATCCTCAAATAAAACCTGGGCCTGTTAGTAGGCCCAGGCCCTGAAGGTATAGGCTAAGTAACGTGGTTCTATAGCAAACCAACTGTAACATAGAGAACAAATAAAAATCCTCCAAAGGCCCCATTCATTTAAATGGTGTTTTTAAAACTATAAATGCCAAAGAGGTCTCCAACCTCTCTATGAATCAAGACGTTAAAACCCCAATTCAATTGGGATTTGGATTTGTAACCTATGGTACAGTTAGCTTTCCCTAGATTGACTACAATTGTTAATAAATCAGCGTTTCTGTAAATAATCAGAGCACATATATTGACGTTAACCCCTTGAATGCTAGAGACGTTTCCAGTGCATAGCAAATCAGCCTGTTGGAGATTTCTCTAGTGTTCAATAGGATAAAATGGGTGAGACAGTCAAACCCAAGTGTGATCCATTGAGTTCTATAAGACCACACACAATGCTAAGCCTAAAAGCAAAAAAAAGGAAAGGATTAACTCTTCCACTGATCCCTCACTCTCTAGAAGGGTTACTTTCCTCTGGAAACAATATTCTTACATTTGTTTTCTTATATTAAATTAACTGTTGATTGGACATATGAGTACACATGGAATATTGAATTTACTTAGCATGAAATTAATCAGATAAGGATAATACCAAAAAGTACAGAAAATCCCACATAACCAGAGGGCTTTGAAGAAACGTTATTGAAAAACAAGGTGACTCAAAACCTTTACCCTTCATATTGGCCCCAAACGTAACATTGTACTGAACTGCAATGCAAACTGAGACTTGTACTGATATTATTACCATGACAGCAGTTACAGCCAGTTTTAAATGGCACTATAAGAGTTTAGTACATGTTAAACTCACATCTTTGCCTTTAAAAGGAAAAGGTTTAGCATTGTTATTTATAATTACAATCTGGAAAGCTGAGCATAAATGAAGTCAGGTGTTCTCTTTTCCTCTTGCACAAAAATAACTTTGACACACACAGAGACACACACACCAGTCTGTTAATAAATAACTGGGCCAGATCAAGAAGTGATATACTGCTCCAGGGTTAAAGCTTTTTTTTCAATTGATCCTTTTACTGGAATGAGGCAAAAAAATAAACAGATTGCCCTACACCCCCAGAAGAGCTACAGGAGTTTCAAAACTTGAGAAGTTATAGTACTAGTTTTAAAGCCCATGTACATGGGCAAACACTGGTGGCGCTGCCATCATGCGCAGTACTGACCGTAGTCCAAGCGGTCCTAGGAAGGTGCGCAGAGAGGACTCCAATCTGAATTCGGAGAGCACCACTCTGTATCAGCCATGGCGCAGGCAGTATTAAGCATGACTGCAGCATGTGCAGCCGTCTCTACTGCGCATGACAGCTTCTGACAAACATCCTTAGTGAATTATAATATAGGATGTATGGACATTATAAAAGCTATGGTTCAGACTTATAAGATGGCTGCTAAACTATATGTTTGAGAGCTATAGGTTAACATGGGTCACCAGATTATTCAACTGCATTAATTATTTTATATTATGTGAACATGTAGATGTCAATGAATTAATACTTTATTTATATTTAAAACATTAAAGTGAATCTATCGTCTTAGCTTGCAAAATCCCCTTTATGGGTGGGGAGTGGGCTAGAGAATATGCACGAAGGGGAACGGGCCAGAATGAGAAGCACGCCAAGGACATGGGAGGGAGGAGACCACTTGAAGGATATGGAAGAGGAGGAATGGGCCGGTGGATGTGGAAGGTAGGAGAGCAGGCCAGAGGACACAGAAGAAAGTGTAGCAGGCCAGAAGACAAGAAAGAAAGGAGAGCAGGCCAGAGTAACTGAGTAGAGGAAAGTGGAAGGAGGAGAAAAGTTCACTACCTTGTTCAGATGACTCATCTGGACCAGAATATGTGAATGACATCTGAAGGTAAACAGATTTTTTGTCTTTACTTTTTTCTTTTTGTTTTTTTTTTATTTTTTTTTTTAAATATAGAACTGAAACAGCTGTTTAACATGATGTGCTTCAGGTCTTGTGAAACAGCCTGTTTTGGATAAAACATGAAACTGCAGAATTGTTTTCTCTTATCTGTATCCACAGTGTCAGCCACGGTCTCTCTCTCTCTCTTTCTTTCTTTCTTTCTTTCTCTTTCTTTCATTCACTCACATTTGTTTTTTTTTCACTAACTCTGTCTCTTGTTGTCTCACTCGGTTTTATTCATATGATCTCTGTCTCTGATTCTGTTACTCTCAATTTCTCTCAGTTGTGTGTCTCTGTCTCTCAGGATCTCCCTCTGCCAATATTTGTGTATCTCATTCACACTCTTAGGGAAGTAAATTGGAGGACTTCTGGGGCAAACCATCTGCACTATAGGGAGAAATAAAAATTCCCAGTGATTTAAAATGGGATTTTAACCCCTTGAATGCTAGTAGGTCTCCAGTGCATTGCAAAGCATTCAAGGGATTAAAATCCACTTTTAAATCAATGGGAATGTTTGGAATTTTAAGTTCTCCCCTGTAGTGCCAATGGTTTGCTCCAGAACGCCTCCACTTTTCTTTTGAACATATGGCCCTTAGTCACTCACACATTCTTCAAGCATTTGTTCAGTCTTCCTCTCAGGACATCTCATTATTCTCCCTGTATCTCTGTCTCTGTAAAGCTAATATACTGAGAAGAGCTGGCGTAATTCTGGGAAAGACTAATTGCACTCATCATAGCTAAAGTTGTGGATGTTAATATCCTGTGATGTTGTTGCTGCTGGTTACCCAACACAAGTGTGTGGGATTGAGTGGGACTTGGACTTGTAAGCGGTCCTGATGCTGATGATGACCAACAGGATGACTGTGTATTTTTATAACAGATGAGAGTTGGTACTGTGTTGGCCGTAGAAACACAGGAGGCAAATATAGTTGTTGATACTTTTATTGGCTAACTAAGCAGATTTAGAATGCAAGCTTTCAAGACCTTAGGTCTCTTCCTCAGGCATGTTATACAGATAAATATGAAAACATCTCTTATATACAAGTACACATTGCATTGTTTAGAATGGAAATCAGATAAGAGAACACAACCCAGATCCAGATACTTTGATCAGTCAGTGGTAAATTGCAGTCTTCCTCTGAGGCTTTAGAGGTATTTGCGATGTGAGCCTGATGGAAAAGTTAATTATCTGGCTTTATTCAAACCATGATGAATAGTATTGAACTTTAACATCAACTTAACCTCCCATACTTTTCTTTCCCTCTGAGTGCAGGACAGTCCCATTAATACAGTTAAATTAATGTCTCTGACACTGTGTCCATTTTGGCAAAAATGTTCTCCCACTGGTGTCGCTGTCCTTTTGTTGTTAACACTGAATCTGTGGGAATTAAATCTTTTATGTAATGGCTATTCAGTTTCTCCCACATAAAGAGCTGTTGGGCATTTTGCACACGTGATGAGGTATATTACATTGGATGATTTACAAGTGAAGGTACCATTGATTTTATAGTGTAACTGGGTGTTTGGTATGGGTACCTTGTCTGTGGTGTAAATGTGTGCAGAGGTTTCACACCTTTTTTGTAGACAGGGAGATGTGCCATTTTTTGTATTTTTATTCAGGGCACTCCTTACCATCAGTTGTTTTAAATTTGGAGGCTGTCTGAAGGACAGTAAGGGAGGCTATGGGAATATGTTCTTAAGTATTTCATCAGTATGTAATGTTGTTTGAAGTTATCTTGATATTTTGCATAGAATTTCAACCTGGGGGTGGTAAGTGACCACCAGTGGCACCTGGTTTCCCTTATGTTGTTCTTTGTAGCTCAACAGATCTTTTCTTGGTATTTGGGTAGCCTTCTGTATCTGACTGTCAATAATACTTGCACTGAAACCTTGTTTTATAAAGTCTCCTCTGAATTTCTGGAGGTGCTTGTCACGGTCCGCCATGTCAGAACAGATGCAGTGGTATCTGATGGCCAGGCTGTATATGATGGAGTTCTTTGTGTGTTTTGGGTGGAAGCTATTGTTTTTCAGGTAGGTTGGTCTGTCCGTTGGTTTGTGACACAGGGATGTGTGGATGAAGTTGTTCTGAATACTGATAGTTGTGTCAAGGAAGTTAATGTTTGTGCGTGAGTGACTGAGTGTTAGGTTGATATTGGGGTGGAATGTATTGTAGTTCTCATGGAATTTGAGAAGTTCCTCTTTGCTGGCGGTCCAGATGATAAGAATATCATCTATGGAGCAGTGATGTAACGGCAGTACGCAGAGCAGGACCGGTCTCTTTACCCTTTGAGTGCCAGAGGGGTACGCAACGCATTGCAAAGCAATGCGTTGCGTACCTCTCTGGCATTCAAAGGGCTAACATTACCCGGATCTGCTTTGCGTACTGCCGTTACCTCACTGCTCCACGCAATTGTGCAGCCTCACTCACGCGATGCAATCATGTGCAGCAGAGACTGACCTAAGGCGGGCAGTCCTTACTGCACATGACTGCATCGTGACTTTCTGGCCTTTTATTACATAGGATTAGGTAAGTGAATTCAGTACTTACATAGTGTCATGATAATTTGAGTTGCTTATATCAAATTACACCAGGCAAAATCCGGCACTGATATTATGGCAAACTAAAACAGTGATCTCTAATAGGTACTAAACTAGCTGCTACATTAACCAACACAGAGTTTGTGCGTAGCGGTCTACAGCCGCATTAGTCAATCAGTGGAATGTTCGTTACTGTGTGGCAAGAAGTAGAGTGAGAAAAGCACAGAGATACAGAGATACAGGGGTCAGTAACATACTAAAACCAATGCCACAAAAGGCAACCGCTTAAAAATAGGATGGCTTAAATGACATGGTCCTCAAAAATCATTTTATTATGGACGTCATTAAGCAAGTGATCCATAAAGGCATGGTTATGCTTAGTAGTAAATACTCTATACACTATATAGACAAATAGACCACAATACTTTAAGAGTCTATTACTTGGAGAAGCAGAAAGTTTTACCTTTCTCAAGTACATATATATGCAGGAGTATATAAAGAGTGCTCACTGCATGTTATAATTGATGGCTCTATTATATGGACAGTGATATTTGTTGTTTTTAATTCAACATCTTTTTAAAATCAATAATAAAGGTTATGTTTTTGTGTAGAATTGTGTTCCACTCTGAAGTTTTGCACCTACATATACATATATACCTACATATATGTGCCCATATTAGTCTAAACAAGGGTGGGTCTGGTGCCTCTTTAGGATTTATTTTGTCTCCTGTTTGTATATCAACTTCATCTGTATCTGAACAAGCGGAGGATGCTGGAGGGATATATTCTAGATCTACATCATCATCAGTCATCATTAGGCCATCCTAAGCATTGCCTGCTGCTTCTTGCCCACTACCCTTATATTCCTCTAAGCTGTTAGAGGTGTCAAACAATTCATTTTTACTTTTACTTTCACAAAGTTCCATACTGCTTTGAGGACAGGTTTTTTGGTGCTTGTTTGTCACACTGTCAGATGCAGCAGTTGGTTCAGCTGCTACATCTTCCTCCATTACATCATAATTAACATTAGAATGTGACTTGTTGTCATCTTCAGTGTTCTTCTTATATGTTTTTTTTATAGTACAGGTGTTAGTGGAACTTTTGCTGGGATCTTGACAAACTGCATCTTCCCTGGGAGGAGATGGATCATCATAATTTATTGCACATTCTGTAGCTACCATGACTGCAGTCAGTTTTCAAACTATCGCTTTACTCCCATGTCCCTGCAGTGCTCCTCCTTACACCCTGCCCCTTGTGCATTTGCTGGGCATTACTCAACTACTGTGTGTGTTTTTACTCTAAAGTACACAACAGAACTGATGAAGTGTGATGTCTTGTATTGGCCATCAACAAAATACTCAATATCGTCTGCTATCTACCAAGTCTGCCCCAGTCACACAACTCATGTCAGGGTCCCAGTCAGCTGTCATCTAATATTTCTTTTTGTTTTTTATAGTTGTCCACCTTATCTTATCACTATCCCAAAAAATGACAACTAAAAAAAAACCAACAACTAATTTCCCCAGATTTCCCCAGCACAAAGATAATAACAGCAAGATCAGCAAGGACATTGGACTTTCAAAACAAATCAGTCAGACAGAATGTTGACCCTCCAGACCCCCCACCACAGATCAGGAAGCAACTTGGATCACGGCTCCTTGCATCTTGCCAGTCAGTCACACTGAATTTTGGGGCATTTGGAGTCAACCTCCCTTCTCTCTTATTCTTCTCCAGAGTGCCCCCAGACTACGCTAATATACAAATCAAATGTCCTACCTAAAAGACTCCCTAAACTAATCTTCAGCTTCATTTTGCCTGTATTCTCGAGCTCAAAAATGTGCTGCTTTCTCCTCTCACAAACACAGAATGGCATGCTTTGAGAGCCTGACACCCTTTTATATGCATGCGCGAAAAGAAGAAAAAACTGTGATGTGGTGGGGAGAAATTCAGTCTTCCCATTGATTATATGCAATGAGCTAGGTGAGAAAAGTGAGAAAAATGCACTTTTCGCAGGAAATTTCACACTAGGCGGTAAGTGCCATTTTTTTGCCTATTTTGGTTTGAGGCAAAAATAAAAAAAAAAAAGAATAGGAATGTAGTGGGGATGAGCAATGTGAAGAGGGTGGCGGAAGTGAGGAAGCAGAGGATGCTGATGATGATTATGACCTAATTATTAATGATGAGGCTGATGATGATGATTTAGAATATATCCCTCCAGTGACCTCCAGTGACCACCCTTCTTATTCAAGCATTAGAGAGTGAGAGTTATCATAATTGTCCTAGCAATTAGCTAAAAGGTCAAGGCTTAGTCTTCCACCACTAGAAACGAGCAGTAAACCTGTTTATGACATTTTTTGGAGTGACCATGTGGAAAGTATGTACAAGTGAACAAAGTAAAAAAAACAGTCTTGTCATTATCAGTGTCATCGCTTGGAAGTGCAATCGCTAAGCAGCCATACATGTCATCTGTAATATTAAGTAAACAGCACCACAGGTCAAGATCATTCCCACCTCCAGTTAAATGTGTTTCTGCTGCTGCTGAAAGTGTAAACCTATTCATTTCACTATTGTAATATCTATTTGCAGAATACCTCAGTATATGAAATCTCCAGTCTGGAGATACTTCACTTATGATACAAAATCCCAAAATGATATCTATTGTCTGTGTAAAAACCATGTGAGCAGGGAGAAGGCAGAATCCCATCTAGGCTCCTCTTCACTGAGATCCCTTCTGAAGTACAACCACAGGTCTGATTGGGAGGAACACTAGTGGTACATCAGAGAGGTAATGACTAGCAGCAGCAGAAGAAGAACACCTAAAGTGGAAGGGACAAATGTTAGTAGTGTTTGAAAATTGTCAGGAAGTGATACATCATCTTCCGTAAACATCCATGTCTCATGGTGCTGGTTTTATACAAGCGAAAAAATGTAGGAAGAGGACTGTGAGTTAATAGTAGGAGTTTACAAGAGTCATAGAGTGCCTGCTGCCACCATCATGACCACTAGTGCCTCTGTCAGTAGTAGGAAAGTCCAGCTGCTGAGTAGCCCATACCATCGGCATGCCACTGTTCAGCAGTCTCTAAAAACTATCCGTACATAAAACTGTAGATGTCTTAAAGAAAATAGAGCAAATTAAAGACAAATGACATGTACAGCATTGCTTGAAAGCTGACTTTGTGTCTGCTGAAAATGGCTCCAAATCTTAGCTCCCATAAGAAAGGTAAATATGGCGTATATACCCTACATTGCCCAGATCCTCAACCTAGATTTCACTCACTTTCAGTCAAAATTCCAAATCATCAGAGAAATGCTGAATATCGCCTGAAAGGTCTGTGCATATTTTAGTCATTCCTACAGTGCTCAAAATGTGTTATTTTCCGTACAAGGGTATAACCATCTGCCCTATCACCAGCTGAAAATGGAGGTCCCCAATGTGTGGAATTCCAAATTGTACATGCTAGAATGTCTGTATGATCTGAACAAGGCCATCAGTATATATGCAATGCTTTGCTTGAAGACTTTGGAGGGGGCTTCGTTGTTACCCCATCAATGGCAGCTTATATTAGCTCTGTCAGCTCCTGACACCTTTTGAGGAGGCCACCATATTGGTTAGTCACTCTGGTGCAGGGCTAAGTGAACTACCTCCACGTATTTATTTATTTATTGCATAAAAAACTAAAGAGCATGGCTGACGTTTCTGTTCATAATAATAAAGCAGATATGAACCAGCTGGTGAGTGATATGTTAGCATGCTTTTAGAGGCATTCTAGAATAGTGTTTATAAAAAGCAATGAGGAAAACATTCTTGCTAAATTGGTTTAAGACTAAAATGTCTGAATTTGTTCCAGAGAGTGATCAGTTTGTGCCAAGGCATGATCAGCATTTCTCTGACGAATAGGATTTTGTCAAAGCTTATAAAGAAATCCTTATAGATCAAGTTCAGAAGATCAGAAAAGGATAATGCTGGGTGCCATTAATAGTGGGGCAAGCAAACCAGTGTTCTTGGAGTTGACAAATGAAAGTTGTACTACTGAAATTATTTAATTAGCTGCAAGTTTAGTTCCTGCTGCTGAATTGTCTTTAGGGACTACTAATGATGATCATATGTCATAGCAGCTTCAGCAGTAAGAGCAGCATCATCCTCATTAGTCTGTTGATGATGCATCCACCTTGCCCATCATAGGGGCAGATGTTTGTTGTTGGCAGTAGTGGTAAGGAAGATGATGATGGATATCCACCTAGTGGAGCAAGAAATGGTGGAAAAAGTTGTTCCACTTCTAAATACTAGCAGTAGTACTATTGAAAAAGAAAGCATCAAGCACAGCAGCACCAGCAAGTATGTCGGCAACAGCACAAGAAGGTACTTCTGGAGATGACAGTTGACAGCCCAATTCATCTTTACCTTTTCCTGCCCTGAAATTGTGGGATTATTTTTATTTGGCAACAGGGACTTTTCAACATTCAGTATCAGCTTTGTACATAATCTGTGACAAATATGGGAAGAGGGGGAAGGAGAGTTTCACACGTTGACACAACAGATGATTGAAAGCATGGCTATTCCAAGGCATCAGACAATTGCAAGTGGTACCACACCTAGCCAGAAGGCATGTTTAGCCAGTCCCCAACAACAGGTCAATGATAACACTTAGCACCAGCATCAGGCAAGAATAATTCCACCAACCATCAGCAGACAGTGCCTCTGCAGATGTGAGGATGTGTCAATATGCCCACACACATTGCACATTGTGTTGTACTATGACCACACATGACAGTGTTGTGGAGAGCAGTAGAATGTATTGTAAAAAGATGCAAATGTTACACCCTGGGGGTTCACCATAATTGTTGATTAAAGGGATAGTATAGTATACTGTGACATAAGATAATCAGTGTCAGGATTCTCCTGTTCACACTTCTGGCCTGTCTCTGTCTAACTTTTCCATTTGCACCTATTTTTGTCTGTCTCCCCTTGCATCGCTTCCTCCTCCTCTTGGGATACTATTGGTCAGCTAGGGTTTATTGCCTTAGGCCTCTGTAATAACCTGACATGATTATTTGAGTTTGTTTGTGGATAAACCTGACTTTGTTTGTACTTTGACCTTGGCTTGTGTACTTGGCTTGTCCCTCCGGTTGTTTACTCCCTGGCTTACATTTACTGACTACAGATTCTGTTTTTCTCTTACAATCCATACAATACCGGTGAACTCGGCTTGTTTTGACTACTTGATTCCATCTGCACCATCTGGTACGTTCGTATCTTGGGCCTTAGGGCCCGGGAGGTACTTCTTTTACTCACTATATTGCCTATATATCTATGTTTCCTCTGACCCAGGTAACAGGCACCATTGTTGTAACCTCCTACATACACCCCTATATTTACCTTTGATTTGGGCCTCCACCTCTGCCTAGATGACCTCTGGCCAACTCAGCTTGACAGTGTGTGTCCACTCCAGGGAAAGTCGAAGTCGGGTGTGCTGCATCTCTCAGCAGTCCCATCTCTTGGAGTTCAGGGGTGCTCTATTACAGCTGTGGTCCTGGCCTATGTGTCATACATAGCAGGGGTGAGTATATTTATCCTCATTGTCTATCTGTTACCTTGTCTTTGTTGCCCTATATTTCTTTGGGTACTTGTGGTGTAGGAGTCTTACTAGTATTAGTCGATCACTTGGTAGGGGTAGTGCTCTATATTTGGGGTTATTAGAGTTTTGTTGATCCTAGTGATACTTGGTTCAAAGCATGGTTGGAAGTCCTTTACATTTGTCATTGCTGTCCTACTCCATCTCCTTTACCACTGTATGGTGAGAGATATTCCTTACGTGTTTTGGGTGAACCTTAAGCAGTCCCAGCCTGCTACATTTAAAGGGCTAGTCCTTATTGCCCTCTAGTCAAACCTTAAGCAGTCCCATCCTGTTCATTTAAAGGGTCAGTCCTTGTTGCCCTGCTGGTGAACCTTAAGCAGTCTCAGCTTGCTGTCTTGGGCAGGTCCTTTTTTGGTTGAGTGTGAGCTTAGAGGGTCTGAATCTGGGATCCTCACTGGGCCCTTTATCTGAGACCAACACCAGTGTGCATCTGCTCCCATCCTGGTCAGGATCCTGGCTCAACTGGGATTGGACATCTGGCTTGACGGCCATCACCCTTATCCAGCTTTGGCCGCAGCTTTGGCCACACCATCAATATTCTCAAACTCTGCTCCCCAGTGCTGCTCTCCAGCTAAATTAAGGTGCGGACATTTGGACACCCGGATACTGATCCTTGACACTCAGCAGCAGGAACTAAATTTACAGCAAACACCATGATGTCACAGATCGGTAGCATATGTTTCAGGCTGGCACTGGTGACATTGGTATAGTACTGGCTTGGCTTGGCTTCTACCAAGTGCTTTTTAAAGTTTTAACTTGTTGTTCAAGTCAGCTCATAATTTTTTTCAAGGTCTGCAGTTTTATGTAAACATGGTCATAATATTTCTCTCTCTCTCTCTCTCTCTACCACTTTAAATTTTCCAGTATGGCTTTAAGACACTCTCAGCGCTGTTCAGCAAAGGCTATTGATTCTATGATGGGGTAAATCCTGCTCCATAGAGAAATATAGGCAGGACATCTCGAGGTTTAGCGAAAAAGAGGGAGAAAAAAGGCTATTGATTCTATGATGGGGGAAATCCTGCTCCATAGAGAAACATAGGCAGGACATCTCGAGGTTTAGCGAAAAAGAGGGAGAAAAATATATTTCTATGAGTAAAATTGCCCATAGAGAAAAGCCATATTTTTTTCTACAGAATTTCCTGTGGGAATAAAATTCTACTTCTAACCTATCCCTAGTAGCTATATCAGATGAGGTAGAAGTTAGTTTGCTTGTTATACCAAGAACTCCCACTAAGAACTTGAGCAAACTTACATCAAACCAACTACACTAGCTGGGGATAAATAAGATTCCCCAAAATATCCTTTGATTTAAATTAGTCCTTTATTCACTTGAATGCTAGAAAGGTATCCAATGTTTTGTGTAGAAATGCCTTGTAAACCTCTCTTGCATTCAAATGGTTAAAAACCAATTTGAATTAATTGTTCCTTTCATGTTATGGCCCAATAACTGTTCTATTTTTATTTTTGCATAAGGCCCTATATGCCCTATATGTCTATGTCCATGGCATATGATAGGACAGCCAGAGGGTAGAGAATAAGGTACAGTATCGATTGACATGTTTAATACTAGCACACTGATACTTGTGAGTACAAGGAATAATTTGTCCCTTGAAACATATGAAAGTGACAATACATAATGAAATATTAATATTTCCTTTTTTTCCATTTTCTGCTTGATAAATAACACCCTAAATCAAGCATGTCAAACATGTGGGCTGTAGACTTTATTTTCTCCCTCCATTTTCTTATTTGTGTTTTTCCTCCCTCCATTTTATTCTTCCTTCTCCCTTCCATTCCTTCCTCACTCTTTCTGACAGCATCATCTCCCTCCCTCCATATATATATATATATATATATATATATATATATATATATATATATATATATATATATATATATATATGGTAATTTGGGGGCAAACTAAAGATTTTTTAAATGTCCATAGTTTTAAATAGGGCTTAACCCTTTGAATGCTAGAGGTGTCAGCACAAGGGAATCAATGACCTGGAAGTTTTATACATTTTTACCACATAGTCTAGTTGTTTTGCTCCACAATGACTCCATGTTTATTCTGAGTATTAACCATTTGAGTGCCAGAAGGCTATCTAATGCACTGTGAAGCAGTGCATTGGCATGGCTACCCCTATGGCACTCAAAGGATTAAAGCCCTAAGTGATCAATAAAGAAAAGAGCTGTTTCTACTAAAAAAGAATTTGTTTTCAGAGGCAACATAGCAGTCAGGCAAATAAATCTTTCATGATCTTGAGGAGAAATGTTCTCTTTAAATTGATAGTAACCATTAATTTACTGCAGAGAGACTATTCTTTTTATTATTTTTTAAAGCTTTTATTTACTGACTTTGAGCTCAAGGGATCTGTTTCTAAAGCCCTTTCTGACAGGGATAGTGATACAATTTCACAAAATATGCAGTGTAAAAAGATAACATACAGAGCACAGGGATAGTGTTACATTGTTTCACTGTCCTGCTTTGACGGGTGACTGACAAGAAAACGCTTTAGAAATAAAGATCTAGGGAGTTTACTGTCAGGAACATAAAATGTTAAACAATAGGTGAAGATGAAGAAAAGTGCCAGTTTGACTTTTCATATTTTACACTTGTAGAATACAAAAGGTCAAAATAAAGACTGCTATCCCTTTTATGAACAAGTACACTATGTGAGCAATTTATCAACGTGGACTGGACAGGCGTGCAATGCATTGATTTACATTGTTCCTTAATGCGTTATGTGCTTCTGAAATCTAATTAAAATACTGCTGTCTTTCACATGTCCAGGAGTGAAAATGGCAAATACACAAAGGGATTTCAGAAAGTTAATTAATTATAATGTGGAAAGCACATATAAAGTGTTTAGCACATGTTTATAAGGGACCAAGCACCATTCAGACACCTACTTTTGCCATCTGCAAGTCCAAGGTGAATTTTTGCACGGCGCCGTGGGATTTATAAACAATGGCCAGGTTTTAAATTACAGGGATGCTGTGATACCTGAACAGTAGGTCCATTGTATTTCCAAACATACCTTTTCCTCATTTTAAGAAACACCCCCACCTCAGCATAGTTCATAATGTTCTTTGTTTTTGCCCTTTTGTTCATAGTTAACAAAGCTCATCTATGTTTGCCAAATTACATTTTTAAGGTTGGGCATAGTTCCCATTTCTAACAAGTAAAGTAAAAAAATGTGCAATAACCCCAACAAGGAGCTGTTTATTAAACACTCAAAAATTTTATTTTTTTTCTTTTATTTAAAAGGAAAATGGGTTTAATATCAGTACGTAATGAAGCTGATATGCTAAGGGTACTTGAAGTAACCATGGAGGAAACCAACTTCCCCACAAGGGGCAAATAAAATCTCATTCATTTAAATGAGGCATTTAACCCCTGGAATTCTAAAAAGGTCTCCAACTCATTGCTTAGTAATGTGTCGGAAACCTTTCTAGCTTTGAAGGGGTTAAAAGCCAAATTTAACCCTTTGATTGCCAGAGGGGTATGCAACGCATTGCTTTGCAATGTGTTGCAGATGACTCTGGCACTCATAGGGTTAAAACAATGTGAATTTGTATCCTATGGTGCAACTGGTTTGCCCCAAATTACTCCAGTTCCTCAGAGAACATTCACCTCATTGTACTCTGACAGTTCACATAGAAATGTGCACCAGCACGTTGGTCTTACACCATTTTATAGGGAACTTTTCTTTGGATCATAAATCATTTAGATGGTTCCTGTAATTGGACCTCTCCATTTTAGAAAATCCGGCCACATTTCACATCATAGGTACCAGGTATCACTCCAATCTTACCCCTGGGATTAGTCTTGTCAATAAACCCAGGGCTGCACTATAAGCCTCAGTAGACAGGTGTCTGAAGAGTGTCCCCCAATGCTCTTTTCTTGGTGCTGATGAAAGAGACTGTCCTGCGTGATGCAGATCCACATCCACATGTATCGGATTTGAAAGCCCAACACAGAGTGTCTATGGAAAGTGAGCATGCAACCCACAAAGTTTATGGCTGAGATTCCCAAAAACAAATAAAATTTGTACATGTAATATAGGCAAGGCAATGTGTTTCCAACAATACAAACAAGAAAACAGCAGACATAAACATCATACTAAGACAATAACATGGAAGGTAGCATGAGTGAGTCCAGATAAACACAATATCCCATGCAACTCTACAAAGTACATCCCCTGGCATTTTACTAAGTCTCTCATAGGATAATTGACATAAAATAAAACAGACTTTTTTGTTCTACTAAGTACATTCATTCAGAAAATGCTGCTAGAATGCAACACAAATCAGAGATCTGATTACTATTAACAATTGTGGAATTTAAATTAAAACAAATTACAATAAGGTCACAGAAAGTGTCACAGTGTATCAGCATCTACACAGTTTAATCCATCGTTCAAATATTTGCTAATAGGGGTCATTTTGTTTTCTGTAATTAATTGTGACACTGATACTAATTGGATTCAATTTAAAGGCAGCCGTTAGCAAAAAAAAAAAACACTAACGGGTGCGTTAAGTGTCATGTTGCAATTTAAAGATCCGTCTAAAGAACAGCTAACGGCAGCTTGAAAATCCTTACGGCCGATACACTTACGTGCATTGAGAAGCATGGAACAACATTCCTCAGAGCCATTCAAAGGCTTGCGGTACTGATAATGGCTGAAAAAAGATACACTTAACGGACAAAACTAAAGACCCTTAGCCGTTAGACACTTAATGGGCAAAAACAACCGTTACATAGCAAAACACACAAAATGCTCACCGCACAAGCATGTAAATGGGAAAATTAACCTGTGCAATGCCAAAATATCACAAGGACAGAAAACACAAATCAATGGCACACACAATAACAAGCAACACCACAGGGACAAGGACCTACAAGACAACACCAACACAACATGACACGGAACAATGGGGGTTATCACACAACACGGACACCTGCAAATACAAAACAAGCTCACCTGTGCAACATCACCACACGATCCAGATGCAACCTGCACCCCACAACTGCACGCCCGCAACTGACACAGACACAGCAATCAGAACACACCACTTCTTAAAACACAGACACACCTGCATACACTTACCTGGACAACAAACACCTTCCCATTGGTCATTACTCACTCCATCACCACACCTACACAATGCCCAAACAGGTACTTAAAGGGACAGCTCACCACACTCACTTGTGGATTGTTTTCCACTCAGGGAGAGATAGAGAGAGAACAATAAGTATGTTGGGATACTTATTGATGAGAAGACTGAGGAGAAGGCGTGCAAGGGCGAGAGCTAGGGAACACCAGCAAGACCCAGGCACACCTGATCAACAGCCTTCACCTGTCGTAAGTGAGGAGGCTCTGGCTCAACAGACACAGAGGAGCACATCCCCACCTGGAGAACAGCACCTGCCTGCAGATGCACAGCTGCAGCAACAGGATGCTCCACAGCAACAGGATGAACCCCAGCTGCCTCAGGGACTCCTGCAGCAGCGGAGGATGGATAGACGACCCCCAAGGGTCACCATCTTTGGAATGACCGATGCTGAGGTAATTGATCTCTACAGGTTGAGGCCACACAGCATCATTGCCTTGTATGAGGTCATCAAGTATCAGGTGGATACCATCTACATCCACAGCCATGCCCCAGGAGAAACAAGGTACAACACATAACCCATGTTCAGCATCTTACAGGGCTTGATTGACAGCAACTAACTTGATTTGCCATGATCATAGCCAGAGCAACCATGGTAGCCTTGTAGCGAAAGTGTTTTCCAATGCAATGCATTGGATAACACTCTGTCACATCAGGGGTTAAAGGGCCATTAGAGTCAACATGGGACCTGTAGTTTGCTAGAGTTGAGAAGAGCAGCAGAGGGATGGATCAGTATTGTTACACAACATATTGATCATGAAACTGGATCAGATCTCCATCGACACCATGCTGACCTGTGAGTGTGTAGTGATATGTGGCCCTGACATGAACACACACATCAACAAATATGTCATGATAGTTCCATGAAACAAATAACGAAAAAGACTGAGGGGATTAGGAAATTGTTGCATGATGATCAGTTCGAGGGTGCTGCTCCAAATCCTGTCCTCTTGTCCCACAGGCATCCACAGCATGATCCATCCTTGGACAGAAGATCTTCCATGTGACTGGACTGATGTCTTGACAACACTTCTATGAAGCTCACCCCTTGGTGTTCCAAGTGTTTATGTTGGTGATGCAATGTTTGACCTGATGATCACAGCAACCCGTACTGGAACATTCCATATAAACACCGAAAACACTGATTCATGTGTGTACTAACATCCAGGCATCAAACTTGTACAGTTAGAATGCTCATCTACGGAGCTGTCAAACCTTGTGAACAACATATGAGCAGGACAGTACTGTTTTCAAAGTATTAAGATTTAGTTTCAAAGTACACTTAGTGTGCTCATGCAAGTGCCAAATGCATGTAGGCAACATACCCAGAAAACACATGTACGTTCTACTGTACTTTGAGACACAATGAAGAAGAACCATCACTATTCAATCTGTGCCTGTATGAAGAAATGTTGGATTACACATGTGTCAATGCATAACCACCCTCAAGGTTAGAGTATCCCCCATACATGGGAAGGCATGACCCACATCACAGGAGTCTACTACTTGTTTGCCAGTGAGTGATGTATTAATGCAAACAGATGATGGCAGTAATACACTAATGTGCGCTGGGAGTGATAAAGAGATGATACAGGGGACATACTTCCACAGTGATTTCATGTTCACGGTTTCTGTGTTGCTCAATATAATCAATGTTCTGAGTTTGCTTTAGTTTGACACATCTCAGTCCATGGGCTACATCAACAAACAACCAGACTAAGTGGACAAGTGTTAACACTGGTGAAGTGTGTTACAACCTTAAAAAAACAACTCAACTTACTGGAGAACCCAATGCTCACCCCAGGATTTCAATGTGTGTGCTACATATTGAAATCCTAGGGTGAACATTGGGTTCTTCAGTAAGTCAGTTTCACTATAACAGTGTGAATCAAAGACTATTTTGCTGCATGTTCCATCTGTCCTGCTTGTTATTTATTTGCTAAGTCAAAAAGCAGTTTATTTGGTTAACCCCTTAAACACAACAATTGATGCAGATGAATGTTAAGTGTTGGACCAGTTGTTGTGCTAAGGGGTATGTTTTTGTGCGTGTGTGTATGTGTGTGTGTGTGTGTGTCTGTGTGAACCCATGTTGTAACATCCTACAAACATGTTACCTAGGCATAAGCTGTGTTCACTGCATTGCTTGCCACTGCATTGGAGACAATTCTGCCACCCAGTCTATCACTGAACACAAAGCAGATCAAACAGGATTCCAAAGCACAGTTATTTTATTTATGGGGAGAAGAACAACTTGGGATGTTTATCTCTTTTTCTTGGTGGGGACCTTTGACTGGGTGCCAGCTGTTGACTGACTGCCTGGTCACCCTTTGCCCTCTAGGTATAACTTCAGGGATCACACTGGAGCGAGTGGTGGGTGCAGCTGACCCCTCTGTCAACTGCTGCTCCCTCTGAATCTGTAACTTCTCCCTGCGATTGTGGTCCCTCCACTCCACCAGCACCTGGCCAATCATGTCCATCATCCATGTGTGGTACTGATGGAGTTTTGTGTTGATCCTGGTCAGTTCAACCTCTAGGGCATGTATGCGATCCTCTATCCTTGAGGTGTTGTTCCGGGACTCCCTTCAGCTCTTTGATATGTTGTGATCAGTAATGTGGCATGGCCAGAGTAGCCTCCTCTGAAGCACCATGCACTCCGCCTCCATCCCCATGATGCATGCAATGGTGGCGGTGGATGTGCCTGGTGACTCTGCTGGTGGTGTTGCCTCTGGGTGTGAGTCCTCTGCTGCTGTGGCTGCTGCTGCTGCTGAGTCCTCTGCTGCTGAGGATGCTGGTGCTGAGTCCTCTGCTGCTGTGGATGCTGCTTCTGGGTCCTCTGTTGCTGCTGTGGCTGCTGAGCCCTCTGCTGCTGCTGTAGCTGCTGCCGCTGTGACAGCTGGTGGAGTGGCTGCTGCAGATGATGGGTATAAACCAACCACATCAAGTGACCCACAGCTGCCCACTGATGTCCGTGCTGGTGGTGGAGTGATGTCTTCCCTGGGTAGAAGGCGCTGGGGCTCCCCAATCAACCCCAGGAGTTGATAGTCCAGTGGCCAAGGGTCATATCTTGACTACTGGTAGGTGTTTGGCTCCCACCTTGGATCATACCTGGGGCCATGCTGGGGAGCCATCCAGGAGGGTATGTCCATCTGGTCTCCATATGTTACATAATGCTGGCTGGCCACTGTCCCTGGAAGCCATTGCCTCCCTGGTAGTGTTGGTGGTGGTGGTGCTGCTGCTGCGGGAGGGTGGTAGCTCCTGAAGGTGGTGGGATGCATCCACCTCTCCTACTGTTGCATCCAGGCACTATGATGGGGTGGTGCAGCCAGTGGTGGAGCAGCCAGTGGTAGAGCAGCCTGTAGTGGAGCAGCCTGTAGTGGTGCAGCCAGTGGTGGAGCAGCCAGTGGTGGAGAAGCCTGTAGTGGTGCAGGCAGTGGTGGTGCAGAGAATGGTGGTGCATACTGTGTTGGGGGAGATGAGGATGGTGGGTATGGTGACCACTGGCTGGTCCCCTCCTCTGTGTACTCCTCACTGGGTGGTGACGTAGCCTACTCCACGGCCTCCCGCTGTGCTGGAGGCCCGTAAGCTGTGTGGAGAAAGGAGATGGAGTGATTAGTAAACATAGCCATGATAGCATTATAGGTATAATAATACTTCAAATGTAAGAAGATAAAATTTTTTTTTTGGGGGGGTTATTCCACTGAGTAAAACTAGGATACTAACACTGCTGAAAGGTATTTTTTTACAAAGTCATTACAGCTGAAATTTGAATTTTTTAGGTGCAATATCACAGTGGCCGGAAATTGTACAGTGGAGCTGTTGCTACACCATCCTATGGAGATTAACAGTCCTGGGACCAGAGGTGTCCATGGGATGGTGTAGCAACAGCCCCACTGTACAATTTCAGGCCACTGTGAGAATGCACCAATGAAATTACATTTTCAGCTGTAATCAATTTGGAATGAAAAAACTTTCAGCAGTTGGAGTACTATTGTTTTACTCAGGGGGATGAATCCTACAAAATATGTTTCTTTTTAGCATTTGAAGAATTACTATCCCTTTAACGGGATAGCTATAGTTAATTTCACCTTGATGTAATATTGTAGGCAATGGAAAAAGAGGGGGAGGGATGTTAGTCCCATCCCTCAAACCCTCATGGCTAGACAGATATTGCTGTATGTGACAGATGGAGATTTCACTCATTTGACCACATGGAGGGTCTTCAGCTGTGTCAAACCTGTGCCATTTAAAGTTTAATACTTAATTAGGTTGTTCCACAGAGCGGTCGTGCAAACCAGGCACACTTATTAGATAATGTATTTATCTCTAAATGGTGCAATTTTGGCTATGCTGAAGAGCCTCTGTGTAGTCAAATGAGTGAAATCTCCATCTGTCACATAGAGCAATATCTGTCTAACCAGGAGGGTTTGAGGGATAGGACTAACATCCATCCCCCTCTTTTTCCAATGCCTACAATATTACATCAAGGTGAAATTAATCATTGCTATACCGTCCAAGGCACACAGAAAGAAAAATGGTCTGATATATATGTTGCTATGTACCTTTCATATGGTTACAAACATATCCTTACAAGATATGAACCCTGAGACCAGTTCAGTACATGTGATTGCCTTACTGGCTATATATGTGAACCTATCACATACTAACTATTATTGATATCATAAATGAAAACATACCTCGTATATCCCATCTAAGTAAGGTGGGATATACCAGGTATGTGTATTCTGGGGGTATCAATAACAGTTAGTTTGTGATGGGTGCACATATATGGGCAGTAAGGTGATCACATGAACTTAACTGATCTCTGGGTTCACATCTTGTTGGGACATATTTGCACCCATTTGAAAGGTACATATCCACATACATATCTGACCGTTTTTCTTTGTGTACATATATTTCTTGAACAGATCTGCAGTGTGATTCAAGTGGTATTCATCCCTATGTTATTAGTTTATCCCGTACAATGCAATATTTTGTATTATTTTACATGTCACTTTCTGGTTGTCATGATGGTATCCTATGTATTACATTGTGATGCATGGGATACCACCCTGGCACTCAGAGATTGACGTACTTGACAGAATCCTGTCCATGAGGTCTGTTCCATTTGAATCCTGAAGGGCAACAATCAAGCCAGTATTGAAGGATATCTTTGATTGAGGCCTGTTTTTTATTTTTTGGATGAGCCCATCAATCCTTCTGAGTGCGGCAGCCATACTCAATCATAGATATCCATCATTCATGGCCTGCTGTTGGCCAAACTACAATGGTTCATATTTGCTCCCATGTGTATCCATGGCATCAGCACTCCTAAGGATCCATGTGGGAATTAAATGTGAGATATGTAATTTAAAGTTAGAGTAAATGATTGCATACACAACACCAAAGCCTACTTTTTCACATTTAATTTTGTGGCATAGTTTTAGGCCTGTGTATTGCACATACAACCAGTCATTCTCAGTGGCACTGTGATGTGTGACCTAATCCATCCTTTTTGTGATTCAGTAAGCGGTGAAGTAGACTTGATGAACTGAACATGATGATGACTCCTCCAGTGATCTAATTTCCCCCTTTGCAATGTTTTCTATGGCGTCTATACAATGGGACATTAGCAACTTGATTTATGTTATTGAATATTCTCCATGGACTAACATTGGGATTGGTGTAGTGAGTGTATGTAAGTGTTCATTTCTCTCCATCATCTTTTTTTTACCGCTTAGTGAATATTCCCTGTGTAGCATGCAATCGCTACCCTATCGACTCGTGTTCTTATTAGTGGTTAACCCTTTGAGTCCCGGAAGGGTTGCCAATGCACAGTTGAGTGATGCATTGTTAATCCCTCTAGCACTCAAGGGGTTATGTTCTGGTTTCCCTGTGGGTACATGGGTGACATTGTGTTGGAGCAGTTCTGATGTTGAACATACAACACTTTTCTGAGCATGGTATGTGTGTATTATGTGTGATCAGCACAGCAACATGAGGGTTAACCAGGGAGTTGGACAGGTTTGGGCATTATTGAACCTTGACATTTGTCCTTGTCTTGCATCCTGTTATAACCCTGAGGGTTGTGTTGGTGCAGTTGTGTGGGTGAATGATGGGTATATGTTGGGATGTGACTGTGTTTGTGTGTAATGGTTGTGTGGGTTGATGTGGTGTGTGTGTTTATGTGATGCTGCAGTACCGGTAGTGTGGAGGTGTCACGGTATTGAAGACTCTCAGACTTAAGGTTTTGGTAAAAACGTAATGTTATTAAAAGTTAAGGCAATCCCCGTAGGGTTATTCATACATAACAATACAACAACAAAGTAGAGTAGGTTCTACCGGCCTTGCCAATGATACCGGGCAAGGCAACCCAAGTGACAGTAGTATATACAATAGGCTCTACCGGCCTTGCCTATACCGGGTAAGGCAACCGTGAGGTGACATGTACCGGTTTTACCGGCCTTACCAATACTGGGCAAGGCAGCCCAAGGGACAGCAATATAACAATAGGCTCTACCGGCCTTGCCTATACCGGGTAAGGCAACCGTGAGGTGAAATGTACCGGTTCTACCAGCCTTACCAATAACGGGCAAGGCAGCCCAAGGGAGGCTAAGTATGGGCTCTACCGGCCCTGCCAATACCGGGTAAGGCAACCCACAAGATGGTAACGAGCAAAGGTTCTACCGGCCTTACCAATACCGGGCAGGGCAGCCCAAAGCGTAGACCAGCTGTCAGATAACTATGACAGCAGATAGGAATAGATACAATGGCCTACTCGCAGCAGAAGTCTATTGCCAGGAAGTACCAGACAACTGCATAGGAAGTATACTGCAACCTGTCCACAGGACTAGGATTCAGGAGCAACCAACGTCCTTGTGTTGGACCAAAGGTATAAGCGCAACCAGGTAATATGGAGTAAACCAGCGTCCGCACGCTGGGACCAACAGTAATTCTCGCAACCAGGATAATATGGAGTAAACCAGCGTCCGCACGCTGGGACCAACAGTGATTCTCGCAACCAGATAATATGGAGTAAACCAGCGTCCGCACGCTGGGACCAACAATGATTCTCGCAACCAGGTAATATGGAGTAAACCAGCGTCCGCATGCTGGGACCAACAGTGATTCTCGCAACCAGGTAATATGGAGTAAACCAGCGCCTGCACGCTGGGACCAACAGTGATTCTCGCAATCAGATAATCTGGAGTAAACCAGCGTCCGCACGCTGGGACCAACAGTGATACTAGAAACCAGGTTAATGTGGAGTAAACCAGCTTTCGCACGCTGGGACCATCAGTGATTCTCGCAACCAGGTAATATGGAGTAAACCAGCGTCCGCACGCTGGGACCTACAGTGATTCTCGCAACCAGGTAGTATGGAGTAAACCAGCGTCCGCACGCTGGGACCAACAGTGATACTTGCAACCAGGTAATATGGAGTAAACCAGCGTCCGCACGCTGGGACCAACAGTGATTCTCGCAGCCAGGTAATGTGAAGTAAACCAGCATCCACTAGCTGGTAACAGCCTCAGAGCTGAAGCGGAAGGTAACAATGTCGCCGGAGCGACAAAGCAAAGAGCGAGAGCCCTGTACTCAGCGGGTATCCACCTAGGCAAGACCTAAGCGGTGACAGGAGACCGGAACACAGGAACCGATGACAGAGAGCAACCGGCAGACGAGGCGGTAGCTAGGAGACTCAGGAACTCAGGAGGATTAACCCGCGAGGTGCTGGAACTCGGGAACACCGGAACACTGGAACACAGGAACGATAGTGCACAGGAACACCGGAACACAGGATCACTGGAACACTGGAACACCAGAACGTAGGAACAGCAGGCCCAGAAGCCTGACAACTGGTCAGGACAGATGGGGTCAGAAACATCACGAAAGGGCACCTGGGAGTGCCCAACCAGGGTTTAAAAAGGCAAAGTGAGGAGGGCTAATAGCAGACAGCCAATGAGTATTTCCCAGCAAGTGATAGACACCAGATAGCACGAATCACGGGCACCGTGATAGGAGGATCCTTTCTTCCACAGTGTCCGATCCTCCGGGGACCCCCTCAATGAGAGAGGAGGACATGTTCTGCCTCACCATCTCCTCCCATCTGCAGAAGGTGATCGGGACAGGTGGGCCACCTCCGGTACCTCGGGCGTGCTTGGAGATTTCTGACAACTGATTTTTGACCACCCTCTTGCAGTCGCCCCATCTTTTCTTTATGGAGTCCACGTCCCTTCTGCATGTGGCCACAGCATTCACCCGGCTGCAGACCTGGTTCCATGCCGCCTTCCTCCTCACAGACAGGCCAGGGACCTTCTCCCTCGGGAAGAGGATGGTCTCCCTCTCCAGCACAGCCTCCACGAGGGCTCTATTCTCCTCCTCAGTATAACGGGGATCCCTGATCCTGTCCCTCTCAGCTCTGGCATGCGAGGAGGCAGAACCAGAATGTCCTGCCTGCTCTGCCCCTGCCTGTGTGTGGTGGTCCCCAGGAACGACCCCTCGTCCCACTGCAGGTTCTGTCCCTGCCCTCCATGTGCCTGCTCTTCTGGGCCGGCTCCTCCCAACCCTACTCTCAATAGGGATGTCCTGTTCTCCTTCCTACTCCTCCACTACTCTCCCCATCACTCTCTCCTGTCCTTCTCTCCTCACCATCACTCACCCACTCACATTCAGGCACTCCCACAGGCCCTCACAGACACACTTGATCCCACTCACTCTCTGTCACACCCTTTCACTCACAGATTCACACTGAGAAAATAAAGTTTCAAAAATATGTTAGTGTTTGTATGGGTGTATGTAATATGTGTAAAAGTGTAATATGTGTATGGTCAAGTGCATCTCTCTCCAAACTCTAAAACTCCTTCTACCTCAAGTGCATGTGCCTCTCTCTCTCTGTCTCTCGATCACTAGCCTCCACTCCTGGGTCATGTGCCCTAGCTCGCTAAAACTCAAAACACAGACAGGGTGTGACCATTATTTTGGGGTATATATAGGAGTATTTGAACATTTTTAATAGTTTGGGGCCTTGGGATTGGCTGTGGGTTTGAATTTTGTTTGTGCATCTATCAGGGTTGCTAGCCAACGCCAGCCGTAATGTTACATTTTGACTTAAGATGTGTTTTAACGGGTGTTTGGGACACACGGTGATGCGAAATCAGGTGCAACGCTGGTTTTTGTGTAACGTGGTTTTTTTTTGTGCCTACGCTCGATAGCTATTCTTGTACTCTTACCTTTGAATCTGCCCTAAATCATGTGTTATTTGTGGCCAAGGAGCCTTTTTAACTTAGCGGCTGGTTTAACGGCTGCCTTTAAATCTACCCCTGGGTATCTCAACAGACAGTAAACTGTTTATGAACATGTCCTAGTTTATTTTGTGCAGAAGCATTTATTTTAAGGTATTTGCACCACCAGCTTGATCATATTTAGGGTTAAAAATAGATATGAAAGGCATATAGATGAAGGACACTATGGGTTGCCAGCAATATGGCAACCCTGAAGAGCATTCAGAGGGGGGAGCAGAGAGGATGTGCTGAGACTCCAGTGTCACAAACAGCATTACACCCCTGTGGCAGCGAAAGGGTGTTACACATTTAATAATTGCGTTTTCAAAATGAGTAAGATTGCTTGTTGACCTGTTGTCTAATCTGATGTAGTGGAAAAAAATAAACAAAGGTCGTTGTTTTTAGTTGGTGATAGTCCTGCACCATTGCTGAATGCTGCCATCTTTCAAATTGTTGTGTATCACTGGGACACGAATCATTCAAACAGCTAAGCACTGTGAACTGTGCAGCTGGGGTGAGTGCCTTAACCAATGACAGTTTTGCTAGTATCAGTAGTCCTAAACATGGCCTGTAAGTGCTCCTACATTTGTCTTTATTACTTTTATTGTACTGAAAGCCTTTAATGAGTGCCAGAGGGTTACGCAACGCATTGCTTTGCAATGTGTTGCGTACCCCTATGGCACTCAAAGGGTTAAATTATATTACAACACATAGACAGAATACAGGAACAATTTACGAAGGACTGAAAGACCTTATGTGGTAACCATCTTTGCAGAGGCATTTACTTTAAAGTACTCAAGAGGGCCAAGATGTAAGCGTTCACATATTAATCAAGTCCTATGAGCGCACGTATTTCATATGGTTTTATGCCATTTATTGTTATTTATATATACATAAGGTTAGGTACTTGTCAACCATAATTGATCCATCTTCATTGGCATTTAGTACTGAGTGTAATCCATTACAAAATAATTTGGTCCATCTACTGTAAGGTCTTCTTGATATGTGGCCTACCCATTTCAAGTTCAGGCATTTTGCTCATTCAGTTATGTGATAGATCTGATTGCTGACAGATCCATGCATACATTTTTCTATGTCTTTTTGTTATGTTCTGAATCCAATACTCCATACTTCTTTGCATAACCTTAAGTTTTCGTATGGCTTTGGCATTCAGTATCCATGTTTCTCAGCCATATATGAGGACTGGGAGGACAGATTGGTCAAAAACCTTTCTCTTGAGGCAGAGTGGTAAAATTATTTTAAAGACAGTACTACTAAGTTTTCTAAATGCTTGCCATCCCAATTTTATTTTCTGCTCATTTCCATCATGGTGTTTGTATATGTTGACATTTCCTGTCCAAGGTACACATACCTGTCAACTTCTTCTATTTGTTGTCCATCTACTGTGATTTTCCTTAGTATGGTAAATTTGTTAAACATGACTTTTATTTTGTTGATATTCATCTTCAGACTAAAATGTTTTCCTTCTCGTTGTAGCTCTTCAATGCGTCCTTGCAGTTCTTCAGTACTACTGGCAAAGAGTATGATATTGACTACAAAATGTAAGTGATGTAGGTAGTCTCCTTTCATCTTAAGTCCTTTTTGCCCCAATTCAGTTTGCAGAAAATTTCTTCTGAACAAGCAGAACATTGTTTTGAGGAGATTGTCTCTCCTTACCGGACACCTTTATCCATGTTGATCTGGATTTTATCATTGTTGACCAGTACTGATGCATATCCATCTCCTGGCAGGGTCACCCAAGGTTCACAGATCAAAACTAAGACACCAGATTAAATTGATCCAAAATCTGCAAACCTGAACTCAAACAGCACTGCAGATTATGAACCATTTCATCAGCATGGCTTCACAACAAAAACAATGACCCTCATTCCCCAGAGGCTAGTGAGCTACTTTCTATGGCAGCAGGAAGACCAACTGAATGACAGAGTGTGCTACGAATTACAGGGTTCTATCGGGATACTTTGGTCTTCAGACATGGCACCATTTAACATTCAATCTGTGAGTACGGTTTCACTTTTAAAGATACTAGTACAAGAATTATATAACATCATCGGCTTATGTGAGGCTCATAAAAAGATAAAGGTTTAGTCAAATTAGAAGATGGACACTGGCTAGACTGTAAAGGATGATGATGAAAAATCAGATTCTTGATTAACAAAAGCCTGACAGACTGAGTCGTAAGTATATCTGAAATAATCAAAATACAAAAAACAGAAAGCTGTGTACATCCACCTAAAAATAACACCTAAATGTAATATATTAGATCAAATAAAAAAGTACCAAAATGTAGTCCAGTTCTAGCTCTCTCAAATCTGCAGCTTCTTTCCAAGTGTCCACAATATCACTCAATTAATTTTTATATTTATAAATTGTATCTATGTAATAATATTACTTTTAGATTTATTTACAGTGTTTATACAATGTATCAATATTGATATTATTACATTTTAGCCTTAAAGTTCCAGTAAGGTCTAACAGATGAAAGGACTTAATGTATTTATGTATATAATTTGAACATTATGGTTTTTAGACACTTTTAAATGTCTGTTGGTCTTAATAATTCATACACAGGTCCTTATTTTTATATTTGTGAAACAGATCGCAAGATCTTTTTGACTCTGTTGATATGCTGATTGCCATGGGTTACGCGGAAGCGAGGCTGGGACTCAGATAGAGGCGTGGAAGGTATTCTCCCGTGTCCTCATGTCTTAGCCTCGCTGTGGAGAACGCTGGACGGGAGTTCTGATGAACATTTTGCCGGTACGTGCAGTGTTTATTGCAATTTTATTGGGTATATATTATGGTATTTTGCTATTACACTGTAATCTATCTCCTGAAGAAGTGAGACATGTCTCATGAAATGCGCAGGGACAGACTAGCTGCATTTTTATTTGTATTTTATATGAATAAAGTATTTCCACTTAAACATTAGAGTGCTGTACTGAAGTGATGTTACTCAACTCTAGCCGGGTCGGGCTTGCTGTGTATGCACTACAAGAGAATTCCGGTGAGTGAGTTTTATTTGGGGGGCTTCCCTCTCATTTTAGATACAGAGTCTCTCTTAGAGGAATTCTTTTTTCTTTGTTTCCCACAAGGAGCGAAGTTGGGCTATTAAGTGAATACTTATACGAGTGCGAATCACTACAGCGGTGTCCAGATGGATTTTTTTGCATTCTTTCCCTTCTCTCTTATCTGAAAGAATCACTTACTGTGCTGTCAAACTAAACAGTCACTATGTTTTTCAAATCATTCAAATTTATGCCCCTACAAGTGGCCACAGTGATGATGAAGTTGAAGAATTTTATGATGATTTATTACACCTCTACAAGCAGGACAATTATCACTACAAACTTATAAAGGAAGATTACAATGAAAGAAAATAGTGAAAAATCGATCAGACCATATAGAACTGGAAAAGAGACAATAAAGGCAACCAACTGATAGAATTTGCAGAAGAACAAAATTTGTAAATCATGAATTCTTTCTACAGGAAAAAGGCCAAGAGAAAATGGACATGGAAAAGCCCTAATAAACATGAAATCAATTTCATGCTCGCAAATAATAAAACAGTATTCACTGACTGCTCAGTCTTAAATCGTTTTAACATTGGAAGTGATAATCGTCTAGTGAGAGTAAAAATCAAATTGACTGCATGAAAGAAAGAAAATGATCAAGTTAACAAATGTGAAGACTAGTGTTGAGCGAGCGTGCTCGGCCGATGCTCGGATCGGCTCGAGCATCGCTCTGCTCGGCACATGGCGGTACTCGTACGAGTACCTCCATGTGCTCGCCCGACATGTTCGGGTGAAGGGGATCTGTGCCGGAAGAGGCACAGATCCGAAGACGCTCCGCTGGACCACCAGGGACTGGAGGTACGGGGGCATTGCGGAGATGAAGGGGGCATTGCGGAGATGAAGGGGGACATTGTGGAAGAGGGGCATAGACTCTATGCCCCTCTTCCACAATGTCCCCCTTCATCTCCGCTATGCCCCTCTTCCACAATGTCCCCCTTCATCTCCGCTATGCCCCTCTTCCACAATGTCCCCCTTCATCTCCTATGCCATAGAGGAGATGAAGGGGGACATTGTGGAAGAGGGGCATAGCGGAGATGAAGGGGGACATTGTGGAAGAGGGGCATAGAGTCTATGCCCCTCTTCCACAATGTCCCCCTTCATCTCCGCTATGCCCCTCTTCCACAATGTCCCCCTTCATCTCCTCTATGGCATAGGAGATGAAGGGGGACATTGTGGAAGAGGGGCATAGCGGAGATGAAGGGGGACATTGACCAGGCACCCTCCGCTCATCAGAGCAGGGGGTGCCTGGTTTAATGCTCGAGTGCTCCCATGCTTTTCAATGGGGCTCGGGTGCTCGGCCGAGCACTCGAGCCTCAGGGGGTGCTCGGTCAGAGCACCCGAGCACCCGAGCATCGGGGTGCTCGCTCATCCCTAGTGAAGACACTAGCCAGCTATTGAAAAATCATAACAATTTTGACTTAGCACTGTCTAATCACTTCAGTGTGCTGCAAGACCTCCCACAATGAAAAGGTTATGAAGACTATCGTAGACACTGTCCATGCCCTTGCACCTACTGTAAAACAAGAAAAAAACAACCCGAATAGCAAAAGAAACAGTTGCCATTATGAAAAAGCAATGAGACATAAAGTCAAACAGTAATTAGAAATAAGGTACAACATGTACAAATTTGCAAGACCATAGGGAAACATATAACAGAAGGAACATGCAAGTTCAGTGTTGAGCTCATCAAAACGACATTGGAAGCAAATCAAGGGCTAAAGATAGCAAAAAAGATGGCCACACATAGGAGTCAAATGTTTGCATTAAAGCTTGAAGATGGCACTCAAATAGTAAAACGAGTGGAAGAATGAAGTGCCAGAGGTTGGAGCTGTGGCAGAAGTTTAGGTAGAAGAAGTAGAAGCTGCAATAAAATCAATGAAAAATGTCAAATCAGCTGGACCTGATAAAGTTACTATTGAAATGTTAAAAGCCGGTGGTCAACCCTTGTTCAAAGCCCTAGCTAAACTATTGTCAAAATGCCTACTACTCAGCAAAGAGCCTGAAACGCAGAAAGTCATGGAAAAATGCAGAAATCCTCCTACTTCAGAAGAAAGTTGATAAGGAGGATCTAAAAATCTTCCGACCAATAAGCCTATTGCCAGTGGTCTGCAAGGTTTTCATATGGTACTATCAGGAAGAATTGACACAATACTTAACGCAGCACACCCGAAAGAGCAAGCAGTACAATGGATCATATACAGATATCGCAGCAAGTTATAGATCAGCATAATGAATACAACCATCCATTATGCATAGCCTTCATTCACTAGAAAAAGGCCTCTGAAAAAGCAAGCAATAATCGATGCCCTGATGAAACAAGGAATAGATAGAGCTTACATCTATGAAAATCCAACTACATTTTGAAATTGAAATGTGGCCAATAACCTTATGGGAATGGAACATTATTAGTAATTTGATAAAAAAAATATATAGAAAAAGAGGAGCAGCTACAATCCTATAATATATATATATATATATATATATATATATATATATATATATATATATAGTGTTCAAATGTTGTCACTCACAACCTTTTTAAAAAAAACATATAAACCTGCTGTTTATCCGCTGGTTGCAATACCACTACGTACACTCACAGAATAGGTATAAAAAAATAGATTGTGATTCACTGGTGGGTTTACAACCTAGGGAATGAATCCTTCTGTATATATATTGTGTTCAAATGTTGACACTCGTGACTTTTTTTAAAAAAAGCATATAAACCTGCTGTCTACCCTCCAGGTCCAATATCACTATATACAGAGACACATTTGAAAAAAGTATGCACTCACAGAATAGGAATAAAAAAAAATAGATTGCGATTCACTGGACCGAAACATTGACTTAATAAAATTCCCCTTTTCTGCTACTCAAAAGCCCCACGGGTGCTTCCCTCTTTATTTCTGCTATCTTATCCTTTTGGAAGTGTGCACCTGGGCACCAAACCTGATAAAGTGAATGATTTCACCCATAACATGTATATATGTATTGATGAGTTCACATCCGATATGTGAATGTGCTCATGTCATGTCTGACGTGTTCCTCTCAGGAAATACTGAATGTCCTCTCTTAGTCCAGTCATGAATGGCATAGCTTGATCTATCCTATTGGCCAGCGATCAGAAATCATATGGTCTCTCCCACCATAGGGTTAACCATTTGAGTGCCAGAGGGGTATGAAACACATTGCAAATCAAAGCGATGCATACCCCTCTGGCACTCAAAGGGTTAATTAATACAGACTCCCGTATACAGCATAGCCAACAGTGTAGATATAGGATGTAATTCTCTTTGCCCTGCAACACTTCAGTGCTCCGATGTTATCAAACCAGTGGGGAGATGGATGAACGGCTCTCCAAGTGTATATGAATACCTTCTGTCTATATGGCCAAAAATGGTCCAATTTAAGGACTTATAACACTGAAGTAAATCAGTAATGATCACGGCTGAGTAAATAGTGGAACACAGGTACAGAAAGTATATAGGAGCTCATATTAATTAACTCTATGACGGGAGAGGAGAACCAGCACACCTTCATATGATTCCTGTTCCAATGAAGTAATTATTTTGAAATAACGCAATTTCGGGCTCTGCTGAAGAGCCTCCGGCCGACTCGAATATCCTGCTGTCAGCTTTACAGCTGACATCAGAAAAGGGGGAGGGAAGGGGGGACTTTCAATGTGAATATCTCTCAAACCATAGTGGTTTGAGAGATAGGATTTGCTGCATACATTTTTTTTCATCTACAAAACAAGCATAATTTTTTATGGGACATTACTGTCCCTTAAATACACTTTGTCTTATGAGCTAAATATATCCTGCTTTAGGCATTTATTAACCTTAATTTACTTTGCCCTGAGATAAATAGAGTGATTGAGAGAACTGTTATGAATTTATAAATTCCAATTCAAATCTTATCAGCCCTTAAATAAGCTATGCTATATGCATTCAGTTGCTAAGTTCTGGCAGTGAAAACGTGCTTCCTTTCCAAACCTAGGTTTCCGAATGTAAATCTGACCTTTGAGATGTAATTCATATGCAACTTGGTTAGTGTACACTCAGGACTTTTACAGATAATTTGGTACCAGTGTTAAGGGATTAAAGCTGCTATGGAGCTCTGGCAGCCTGTCAGTGTGATGTTCTCCACCTCGGACTGGTGTTCTTCTGTCCCACTCGCTCCCACCTTCCATACTTTTGCCAGGAAAGATGAAATAGGCTAAATATTCAGCTACATATGCAGACAAATTGCTTAGGACTCTATGTCCTAAAACAGGAATTCTCAACATTAGACCAAGAACATTCCATAATGTCCTATTTTAACTATTGCCCTGCTTGTTCACAGAAGGCTAATCAGTGAGACAGTTATTTTGATTGTTCCGTCTGTGTTTAATTACTGAAATCCTGAAAATCTGACCAGTTGGAATGTTCTGAGAACTGGAACTGAAAAATTAATATTCCAATTAATTTAAACCCATGATATACCTCTCTGGCGCTCAAAGGGTGAATACAAAAAGCACCATAGTACAGTACTGTTCAAGAAGTTAATATACAATTTGAACAAATGTATCTTATTCTTTTCACATAAAAGATAGCTACTCCACTGTAGTCAATGGCCAGCAACAAACGAGCATGTGGGGGATATTATCACTGTCTTCCACATATTTATTAGATCCCAGCTGCTCCCCTTCAGGTATGACGACTTCTCTGTACATAGAAAGAACAGAACCAGCACAGCACACAAGTACAAGACTAGAGAATCGTATGTTATCATCAAATACGGATTTGTCTAAATACTGTTTTTAATTGTGTGCCTGAAGAAAGTGCATTATTGTACCCTGAAACACGCTGTACATTGTCTTTTAAATTATATATATAAGTTCTGCCCAAGAACACATTTCTGTATTTGTTTTCATTCATTTAACTGGAGCTTTAACACCTCCAAATGATAGCTTTGAAAATCTTTGGATACCTTTCTAGTATTCAGTAGGTTAAAAGCCCCATTTAACTTGGTAACTGTTAACCATTTAAGGACTGGGGGGTGCCACATGCATGCTTATATTTAACACTTCTACAAAGCTTTCCTAGCTTGATAATTTTATACCTCCCAACATTTCACATGGACAAAGATGGACACTTTTAGATGATGTTGCTGGGGGTGCGGCTGGTGGACAGGCTATTACTGAGAATGTTTAGGTTATTTCATTACTTAATGCCACATATTTGTGTAACTGAATAAATGTTTTAGAGCAAGACCAAACTTTTATTTATTTACACAGACTAATGAATAAACACATATACTGACATTTAAACAAACATAAATGTGAGTGTTATTGCTGTGGAGCAATGTGAAACACTTATATATACACCACACAGTCTGATCTCCTAAAAAGAGGGACACCAGGTTGGGAAAGAGGGACAGAGGGATTTGGGTCTCAAAGACGGACTATCCCTCCTTAAGAGGGCACTTGGGAGGTATGTAATTTGAATGGGCGTATGCAGATTTCATTGCAGACACCATGAGTAAATTTTACTTCAACAAACTGTATTTGTATAGACAAATCTGACTATGGCATAGATTACATTCCAGACAAGAATCAGTCATTTACTGATTCGGGAAATTTTGTCTAGTGCAATATCAAACAACAACATTCCTGTAGCTGCTTGAAGTTGTAATCCCAAAAGTTTTTTTTTCTTTCAAATGCTTTGACTTAGTAACAGCATTCCTAAATTCAAAAATGATTGAAAGGTAGCAACAAGATCACACATGGCTTTATCTGGCACAAGGAAACACTCAGGTCTTTGGGGATGGATCAGGCAGGAGTCACCAGGGACAATAGCCCTCCCAGGAACCTGTTTGACTCTAAAGTGACATACCTCTCACAGCCATTCTCACAAGCACCCAACTCACGCTTACACTTTCCCCTAGTTAACCCCTCCATTGCTGTATTACTTTGGAAAGAATTGTACAGCAATGTGTTCCAATCTCACGGGCAAAGGAGGGGTTCAGTTACATGAAAATAAATAAACTAACCCTCCACCACCACCCAGGCCTTTGTTTGAATGTATCTGCTATAAAAAAATATATTCAATGTCAATACAAATAATTCTCCGGTGGACATGTTATTTAACCCTTTGAGTGCCAGAGGGGTACACAACGCATTGCTCTGCAATGCGTTGAGTACCCCTCTGGCACTCAAAGGGTTAAAGGAATGAGCAAAAAACACAGTGCACTCATTAAGATTGGAGAAAATAAGCTTTCTATTACAAGAGATGATTTTTTTAAGTAGGAGCAGCAAGGATGGGAATTCCTTGCCTTGTAAGGCTTCATTGGCAGATAGTGCCAAAACTTTCAAAAAGCAATTGGATACCTTTTTAGCTAAGAATAATCTAAGGATTATGACAGCTGGTCTCAGCACAGGAAGGATGTTGATCCAGAGAGAAATTTGATTGCTACCTTGGAGTCAGGAAGAGTTATTTTACTCACAATTGAAAATTATTTGAATGGGGTTTTGTTTGGCTTCCATGAGATAAATAAAGGAGGTCTGGCAAAGGTTGAACATACGGAACCAATGTGTTTTTCAAATTTATAAACTATGTAACTGTATGCATCTCTAATATCTAATTATTAACATATTAGACCAGCTATGCATTTAAAACCTTTCCAACGCCACATCTGCCTGTGTATGTATTGATATCCACAAAAGTCTGCAGTTAATTCATACTTTATCACAACAGATAATAGGTTGCTATACCATGAAAAGCAATCCCATAAAACAAAGGTCTACTCATGATTCGGCGGGGCTATGAAAGAGGATTGTGAACTGAAATTGACCACCTATAGACTACAATAGATTTCCAATGCAACAAAAATTTAGTGGTATGCCTGACTGCAGTAGGAAATATACATACCTAAGTAAGTCCTTACATTAGACAAATAAATAGCAACGTATTCCCACAGGCATGATTTGTTCTCTTTAATATTAGATGATTATAAAAACAGTTTCAGCGTAAGGTAGTACCTTGAGAATGTTAAAAGCATGCAATGTACTAATGCCTTGTTAGATTATGCAAATTGAAGCTTGTGCATTCAACAAGCTGTAAAATGCACGGCAGACATTGTTTTGGAAGGAGGGCCCCATTTCCACTATCCCCACTATTTCCAGTGGTCTGTCATACTTACCATTGGTGTCTCCTATCTTTGCAGATTTTTCCCCACCTGCATGCATATGCAGTCAAGAGGGTTTAGCATTGAGCATAGCTCCACTGTGCTATTTCACTGGTTTGATCCTCCAATTGTCAGTATGCTTTGCCTGAGAAAAGCTTCTCCACTAAAGTTGACCTCTGACATACTGTAGCTATTCTTGTGTACGGACTTGGATTGTCTCCTGACTGCAATGAAGATCCACCTGCCCCAAGCAATGACTTGCTCTCCACTAGTGAACCTGTTCCATCTGTCCTGATCTTTGGCTTCCTTTCAGTTACTATTCCTGGTATTTGAGTTGGCTTTTTTGCATTTGAACTAAGGAGAATTTGTTTAATCCCTGCTACAATTCGGTTTGTAATTGTGCCCATCCTGATCTGGCCCATCTCAGCTAAAGCCAGATATTCATCTTCTCAGTAAACATATTTACCATCCACCTTGAAACCACAGGGAGAGCAAACTTTCACCTTTCAATATTCTTTAGCTTCACTCCATAGGCACCTAGTAGAGATTTCTCTCTTTTCTCAACTACCTGTCCTCCACTTCTGGTGTTCTCCCTCGTTTCAGGTCTGAACCCCATTACATCTTGCTCAAGCCACTATGGACCTAGTGGAGACCTAAGAGTTTTGTCTTGATCAGCAAAACTAATTGCTGTCTTTCCAAGTCTCACATATCCAGCTTCTGGTCAAGGAAAATAATGCTGTTCTGGAGGTTGTACATAGCGTTAGATTATCTCCTGCCTTTAATACTGCAAAACTTTCTTCTCAGATCACCAAAGGATCTTCTGAAAATAAAGCGCCAGAACATTTCCCTAGAAAACAATCCAAGTTCCAATGTTTTCTTAACAATTCAATTTCTAAACTAGTCACACACCTTTGAGTCCTGTGCCACCATGTGGCTTTTATTATCTCCCTGATGACAGGAGAAGCCCTAGCCTAGGTATCTCCATTGCCTGAGAAAAACTTGCCCCTTGTAAGATTTTGATGCCTTTGTCAGGGTTGTTCAGTCTGTTTTTGATGCCCCAGAGTGGAACATCTCCTCTGAAGCAGCTGTCCTAGGAGTCATTCAGGGCAATAGATGTATGGGAGAGTATACTATAGAGTTTGACGCCATGGCATTAGAATCTAATAGTTATATGATTGTTCCCTTTGTTATGATTGCTAGCTTTGTTATTTCTCACTGTGTGTACTAAAAGGAGACCTTGAAGGAACAAAATAATTTCTTACTGGTCAATTCTAGTGATGATCGAGCACCCCGATGCTCGGGTGTTCGGGTGCTCTGGCCGAGCGCCCCTGGAGGCTCGAGTGCTCGGCCGAGCACCCGAGCCCCATTGAAGTCAATGGGAGGACTCGAGCATTACACCAGGCACCCCCTGCTCTGATGAGGGGAGGGTGCCTGGTTCATAGGAAAAGGTCAGAAAATGATGGAAACACCACAGAAATGGTTCAGGGACAGCATAGGGAGGATGTCTGGATGCATCTTGGACTCCATCGTCGCTGCTGGGAACGATGTTTTGCCCGTAGTACGCCATTTTTACAGACTGACCGTAAAACACACAAAAAGGAAGATAAAAACGATTTTAGGCGAAAAATTGTTACCAAACAGTATTTGCTGTATATTTACTTGTATATCATCTGCAAATTCTGCAAAAAATTTCATCGATTTTTCGGAACTGGGGTCATGATTAAGAGGGAAACGTGCGCAGCGTAAAGCAGGTGTTCAACGTGGTTATGGCCCGGGTAAGGTACAGCAATCAGGAACGGAGGCCGCAGCTACCACAGGTTTTACAACATGTCCGTTTGCCCTTGTTAAGTCCAAAATTTATAGTCGGAACAGTGGGGTCTGATCCATTGAGTAAAAGTGACGAAGTGACTTAGTGGATGAAGCCAAGAACTACCTTCTGCTCTGTCGAACACCCCAGCCCTATTTAATTCAATGGGAGGACCTGAGGCACTCCGATACAACCTGTATATCACAAAATGGAGGGCCTCATTCACATTGTGGTACAATAGTTCAGGTAGTGGTCCAAACCTCATAAAGCCTATGCACTAAGTGAAAGGGCTGCCAAAAATTAGACTGAAATGTCACTCCAATACACCCTTTATTACACATAAAGGAGGGCATCATACACACCCTTGAAAAATTAGGATTAATGGCCTGCTGGTGACCCTCTAAAACATTAGGGGCGAGGGCATGCCGCTAAGCTGACCATCTAAAACATTAGGAATGAGGGTCTGCTGCTGAGCCGACCATCTAAAACATTATGGGTGAGGGTCTGCTGCGGAGCTGACCATCCTAAACATTATATGCGAAGGCCCGCTAGTGAGCTGACGCTATAAAACATTATATGAGAGGGCCCACTAGAGAGCTGACCCAATAAAACATTATATGAGAAGGCCCGCTGGTGAGCTGACCTATACAAAAATTGTCAAACAGGGCCCGCTGGTGAGCTGGCCCTATATAAAAATTATATCACAGGGCCTGCTGGTGAGCTGGCCCTATATAAAAATTATATCACAGGGCATATGGAAGAGGAGGAGGAGGATGAGAAGATTAAGAGTCAACCATATACCCGTTTTTTGGGTGGAAGGGGTGAATGGGAATACAGAGTATTCCCATCATGTAAATAACATATCTAAAGTGACTTTATGTTCCCCCGGGGCTTTCCTCCAGTGGAGTGGAGAAGTCAGGGGAAATCCAGGCTATGTTCATTTTTATAAGTGTCAACCTATCAGCATTTTCGGTGGAAAGGCAGATACGCTTATCTGTTATGATGCCACCAGCAGCACTAAATACCCGCTCAGACAGAACGCTGGCGGCAGGGCAGGCCAGCACCTCCAAGGTGTAGAGTGCCAGTTCATACCACGTGTCCAGCTTGGACACCCAGTAGTTGTAAGGCACAGAGGGATCAGTGAGGACGCTGACACGGTCTGCTACGTACTCCTTCACCATCTTCCAAAACTTTTCCCTCCTTGTGACACTAGGCCGCGCATCAGGGTGAGGGTGCTGGCGGGGTGTCATGAAGGTGTCCCACGCCTTGGAGAGTGTTGCCCTGCCTTTGTCGGAACTGCTGTGTGCTCCCCTTTTCTCCCCTTCTCGGTTGGCCAAGGTAGCACGTACTCTGCCGCCAGCGTTGTCAGATGGAAAATTTTGGAGCAATTTTTCGACAAGAACCTTCTGGTATTGCACCATTTTGCTTGTCCTCTCCACCGGAGGAATGAGAGATGAGAAATTCTCTTTGTAGCGGGGGTCCAGAAGGGTGAACACCCAGTAATCCGTGTTGTCTAAAATGCGTATAACGCGTGGGTCACGGGAAAGGCAGCCTAACATAAAGTCAGCCATGTGTGCCAGAGTACCAACAGGCAAGATTTCGCTGTCCTCACCAGGAGGATGACTCTCAATCTCCTCATCCTCTTCCTCCTCTTCTGCCCACCCACGCTGAAGAGATGGAAATAAAGTTCCATGGCTACCCTCTGTAGCGGAGGCAACCGTGTCTTCCTCCTCCTCCTCCTCCTCCGCCTCCTCCAATTGTCGCTGAGAAGACGAAGTGAGGGTGCTCTGGCTATCACCTTGTGTAAGCTCTTCCTCCCCCATTTCCACCTCTTCCACATGCAAAGCGTCGGTTTTAATTGTGAGCAGCGAGCGTTTCAGTAGACACAGAAGTGGGATGGTTACACTGATAATAGCGTTATCGCCGCTCACCATCTGTGTCGATTCCTCAAAATTGCGTAAAACCTCACAGAGGTCTGACATCCATTCCCACTCCTCACTTCTGATTAGAGGAAGTTGAACGGAGAGGCGACGACCGTGTAACAGCTGGTACTCCACTACTGCCCTCTGCTGCTCACAAAGCCGGGCCAACATGTGGAGGGTGGAGTTCCAGCGCGTGCTCACGTCACACAGCCGGTGAGCTGGCAATTGTAAGCGCTGCTGCAGCGTCAACAGGCCGGCTGAAGCTGTAGATGACTTACGGAAATGTGCACACACGCGGCGCACCTTCGTCAAGAGATCATGCAAATTGGGGTAGGTTTTTAGAAATCGCTGAACCACTAAATTAAATACATGCGCTAGGCATGGTACGTGTGTGAGCTTGCCGAGCTCCAAAGCCACCACCAAGTTACGCCCATTATCACACACAACCATGCCTGGTTGCAGGTTGAGTGGGGAGAGCCACTGCTCGGTCTGGTGACTAATCCCCTGCAACAGCTCTGAGGCCGTGTGCTGTTTGTCCCCAAGGCAGATCAGCTTCAGCACGGCCTGTTGACGCTTCCCCACTGCAGTGCTACACTGCTTCCAGCTACCGGCTGATGGGTGAGTGGCACTGCGCGCAGAGAATTCGGAGGTGGAAACGGTGGAGGAGGAGGAGGAGGAGCCAATAACGTAGGTGCTTGCGGAAACCCTGATGGAGGTAGGACCCGCAATCCTCGGCGTGGGTAGCACCTGTGCCATCCCAGGGTCCGAGTCGCTCCCAGCCTCCACGACATTCACCCAGTGTGCCGTCAGGGAAATGTAGCGTCCCTGGCCACAAGCACTTGTCCATGTGTCAGTCGTTAAGTGGACCTTCCCAGTAACTGCGTTGGTCAGGGCACGGGTGATGTTAAGGGACACATGGTGGTGTAAGGCGGGGACGGCACACCGGGAAAAGTAGTGGTGGCTGGGGACTGCGTACCGAGGGACAGCTGCTGCCATCAGGCTGCGGAAGAACTCAGTGTCCACAAGCCTAAATGGCAGCATTTCGATGGCCAGTAATTTGGAAAGGTGTGAGGTTAGTGCTATGGCCTGTGGGTGGGTGGCTGGGTATTTTCGCTTGCGCTCAAATGCCTGGGGTAACGACATTTGGACGCTGCGCTGGGACAGGGAAGTGGATGTGGTCGCTGATGGTGCTTCAGATGGTACAAGTGCAGGGCGGGAGGTATGCGGGCCTGCGCCTTCGACAGGCGATTGGCCGGCACCGAAAACAGGGGAAGAGGAGGCAGTGGTGTGGCCTGCAGACACAGATTGGCGATCCGGGCGTTCCTCCCGCTTATTACGGTGCTTGGATGCCATGTGTCGGATCATGCTGGTGGTGGTGAGGTTGCTAGTGTTCATGCCTCGGCTCATTCTGGTGTGGCACAGGTTGCAAACTACAATTCTTTTGTCCTCCGCACTTTCCTTAAAAAAACGCCATACCGCGGAACACCTAGCCCTTGGCAAGGGAGATTTACGCAAGGGGGTGCTCCGTGGAACATTTGCGGGCCGGTTTGGTGCGGTCCGCCTTCTTTCTTTAGCCACACCACTGCCTCTTCCAGCCTGTTGCGGTGCTGCAGATGGCTCACCCTCAGGACTGCTGTCATCGCTCGGCTTTCCACCTTCCCAGGTGGGGTCAGTGACCTCATCGTCCACCAAGTCCTCCTCCACTTCCTCACTCTGATCATCCTCCTCATATCTTGATCCCACCACATACTCAGTCATTGACAACTGTGTATCATCCTCCTCATCAAGGTCTTGAGACAGTAATTGTGGTTGATTTGATGGCAACTGTGTCTCATCATCATCATCCACTTCCTTTGACCTTAAATGCCGTTCCCCTCTGTCATCTTCTTGTGATTGGGTACCCTCTAGAGGTTGTGAATCAGGGCACAAGATCTCATGTTCCTCTGCAAGCGTGCTTGGAGAGAGGTTCAAATCAAGGATTGGTGATGAGAAGAGCTCCTCACTATATCCCAGTGTGGGATCACTTCTTTGGCCAGACCCTCTATGGTGGGAGGAAGGATGGTCAGGGTGAGGATTATGTTGACCAGACTCTTGGCTAGTGAGAGTGGACTTGGTGGAAGACAGGGTGGTGCTTAACCGACTGGAAGCAGTATCAGCTGAAATCCAACCGACCACCTGTTCGCAGTGGTCTGACCTCGAGAGTGATGTCCTGCGACGCCCTGTAAACTGAGACATGAAGCTAGGTATGGTGGATGTCTTTCTTTCTTGTGCTCTGGCACCAGGCACAGTTTCTACGCGTCCTGACCCGCGCCCTGAACTATCAGGATCACATCCACTTCCCCGTCCCTTTTTACCCGCCTTCTTCATATTAAACGGAATATATGCCGGTAATCTGCGGCTAGGCACACGAAACAGAATGTGACGCTAATCTGCGGCTAGGCACACTAAACAATATGTGACTCTAATCTGCGGCTAGGCACACTAAACAATATGTGACGTTAATCTGCGGCTAGGCACACTAAACAATATGTGACGCTAATCTGCGGCTAGGCACACGAAACAGAATGTGACGCTAATCTGCGGCTAGGCACACGAAACAGAATGTGACGCTAATCTGCGGCTAGGCACAGTGAACGGAATATGTGACGTTAATTTGTGAATTTGCACACTAAACAGAATGTGACAATAATCTATGGCTAGGCACACGTTTAAAATGGCCCTTTTTGTCGCTGCGTTGTAAAATCATTGGCCCTGTGCACCTAACAGAATATGTCAGCTTGCCACTGCACTGTGAAATATTTGTCCCTGTGCACCTAGTACAATGTCACCTTAGAACATGTCCCCCCCTACAAAAAAATGAAATTCTGCCACCCCCAAAAAAAATTAAATGCTGCCCCCACACACAACAGTCCTAAAAAGGACTTTTGGGTCTTGAAAGAGTTTCAACAATTTTATTCTCCCTACACTGACTTCCTGTGCATCTAGTATTATATGTCACCTTACAAATATCCCCCCCACAAAAAAAAGGAAATTGTGCCCCCCCAAACAAAATATAAATGCTACCCCCACACACAACAGTCCTAAAAAGGACTTTTGGGTCTTGAAAGAGTTTCAACAATTTTATTCTCCCTACACTGACTTTCCCTGCCTAAGCGCATCTCTCCCTGGCTAAGAATGAGCCGAACTCGCGTGTCGGGTGCTATACAGCACCCGATCACGGGTTCTGGCCAGCCAATCAGTGTAATGCCAGCAGCCAACATGGCTGCTGGCATTACACTGATGTCAGAGCCTCCCCGCACGTTTATTGGCTGCGCAGCAGCTGCGAAACGTGCGGGGAGGAGACCCGAACATGGCGGGCGAGCACATGCGGTACTCATACGAGTACCGCCATGTGCCGAGCAGAGCGATGCTCGAGCCGAACCGAGCTTCGTCCGAGCATGCTCGCTCATCACTAGTCAATTCCTTTTCCTTCAAGTCTCTGTATATAGCACACAGACTTCCTCCCTTTGTGATTATTGTCATTGTCTTTTTTAAGCATCAGAATATTGGTATCTGGTTAATCTTTGGTCAAACACAGGAGATAGTGGGGCTGAGAGGTGCTTTAAACCATTTTCCTGTCCTTTCTAGGAAGATGGGTCTCTCTCTCTCTCTCTCTTTCTCTTTCTCCCTCACTGTGTGTGCTATCTATGGAGATGAAGGAAAAGCAATTGACATGTAAGAAACTGTCTTTCCTTTATAATCAGTGAAGCTGATGTACTAAGAAAAGGAGCCAAATCACTTCTGGGGCAAAACAACTGCACCATAGGGAACAAACAAATTTCAATTGATATAATAGTGTTGTTAACCTCTTTACTGCTAGAGAGGTCTCCTGTACATTGCTAAGTAATGCAGTTGAGACCTCGCTAACATTTAAGGTCGTAAAAAAAGCTCAATCGAAATCAGTGGGAATTTGGGAAATGTTATTCGTCCCTCATGTTACAGTTGGTTTGATCCAGTTCTTCTTAGTAACTAAAACTAGTTTTCTATTTCTAATTGAGTCAGGTCACAAAAATGTATGTGTATGTATGTTATTTTTGTTAAATTTGATTTTGTTGACTATTATCTCTTCCATGCTGCTAAATAAATATCTAAAGACCTATGTACTAATACAATTCAGCTATAAAATAGGTGGCAGACCAATATCTTGTGGCTGCACCAAGCCCATCCCCTACGCACTAAGCCAGTGATTATCAGCTCCCATCCTCAGGACATACCGGCAGGTCAGGCTTAACGGATATCCCTAATTAAACATAGGGCAGCACAATCATAAACACTGAACCAGTGATTAGTCACCTGTGATTAAGAAGTGATATAATGAAAATCATGCCTGTTGATAACCACTGTATTAAGATATTTACACTGTCAATTATCATATATGTCTGCCACTTTAACCAAGGAGTGGGCAGTGGGGAAGTGTATGGGTGTTTTTGGAAGTTCCATTCCTCTGCATTTTGTTTCTCGCCATGCACTAAAAAGCAGCATGAAGAAACTGACATAAAATGAGTTGATTTTCCTGCACTTGTTATAGGACGGATGTTAAGGGTTTGCTCGCAATAAAGTCTTAATGAAGGTAGGAGTTTGCACCATTATGCACTAGAGTCATCACAGATACCCCACAGTTCAGCCGCATGATTCTTATATCAATATATAAGTGCAGCAAATGACCTGCAGACAGATTCATACATTCCTCTCTATATCTTACAAAACACATATAAATAATAAAATGTCTTGGTCTTCCCTATAGATATCCTTTGACAGTGAAGGATTATGGGATTCTTTGGGGAAGGTTCTGCCAGAAACAATAACAAACTACTCGGGAAGCAGCAGAGACCATAAAGATGGTTATCAATGCAAGCAGAAAAAGTGTCCCTAGCTTAAAAAAAAACAGAAACAATACCAAATTTTATGATACGCTATTTGACTCAACACAAGATTTACACACTAAGGCCAGTGACTGTTTTTCTGTGGTGTGGCAAGGGGGGCAAATAAATGAAATAACCTACCTCTCATCTATCTCCTTCTTCTAATTTCTTACCCTACTTTAGGTTCACACTTTATATTTATTCTTTTCTTGATATATTTTTGTGGTACTCATAATGTAATCATTAAAAATTCAACAGCTTAGACAGAACATTGGGCCATATCACAAAGTCAAAAGTCGAGTAATTTTGGGTCAAACCAGCTGCACTATTGATTAACCCCTTAAATGCTAAATATATCCCCAATTACCTTACCTCCTCGAGGCAGAAGGACCCCTTGCTTCTCCTTACCTCTTCGCAGAGGCCGAATGACCCCTATCTACTCCTTACTTCTTCGCAGAGGCCGAACTACCCCTAGCTACTCCTTACCTCTTTGCAGAGGCCGAAGAACCCCTAGCTACTCCATACCTCTTCGCAGAGGCCGAAGGACCCCTAGCCACTCCTTACCTCTTCTCAGAGGCCGAAGGACTCCTAGCTACTCCATACCTCTTCGCAGAGGCCGAAGGACTCCTAGCTACTCCTTACCTCTTCTCAGAGGCCGAAGGACTCCTAGCTACTCCTTACCTCTTCTCAGAGGCCGAAGGACTCCTAGCTACTCCTTACCTCTTCGCAGAGGTCGAAGGACCCCAGCTACTCCTTACCACTAGCACACGCCTTACCTCAAAGGACCCCTAGCTAATCCTTACCCCTAGCCACTCCTTACCTCTTCACTGAGGCCGAAGGACCCCTAGCCACTCCTTACCTCTTCACTGAGGCCGAAGGACCCCTAGCCACTCCTTACCTCTTTGCAGAGGTCGAAGGACCCTTAGCCACTCATTACTTCTTCGCAGAGGCCGAAGGACCCCTAGCCACTCCTTACCTCTTCGCAGAGGCCAAAGGATACCTGGATGCACCTTACTCCTAGCTACTCCTTACCTCCATGCAGAGACCAGGGACTCCTAGCTACTCTTCACCTCTTAGCAGAGGATGAAGGACCCCTAGCTACTCCTTACTTCCTCGAAGAGGCCAAAGGAATCGCCAGCACTCCTTACCTCTTCTTATCCTTATCTCTTCACAGAGACTGAACGATCGCCGCCCCTTATCTCTTCACCAGGGCTGAAGGATTGCCGCCCTTCGCTAAGCAGGTCAAGCTGCAGTCCCTCACAAGGGATCCAAGAATTACCCTGATAGAAGGCCCTTTATAGCATCTCTTCCTCCTCCGTCCAACCAGTCCGACTTTGGCAGGCCAGGAACGGCCATCCCTCATTCCCTCTCCCCTTCAGTTACCTCCCTAGCAGCCATAGAGGCACTACAGCCATCACCTTCACGAGAGGTTATCAGAATCAGGGAGTCAGAAGATCCCTATCCCAGTTTTCTACATCTCCCCTCCATTCGCTATATTCCATAATAACAGCAGCCACATCGTGGGGTCACAGGCCGTTACATTCCTCATGGACACCATAACATCTCAGCATAATTAGGGTAGATCCCCTTCCCCTTATATATATATATATATATACCCGGTGTACCAGCTGATCACGTCGTATTGCATAAATCATTCAGCACTAGCTCCTACATTCCACGTACATAATTAGACACTGAAGCTACATCCCAGTCTGTTATAGGTCCTCTCCAACTTCCGTATACAGTGTTGCAGTTTGCACTCCATCACCCAAAGTCAAGAGCCTCATCCTGGTACAACCATTCACTTTACATTCCATCTGCAAGTTCTCAATCCAACTCCAGGAAGCTGCTTATCCAGACATGGCATTCGTCACAGAATTCTGCTAGCCAATCAACCCATATCAATCTCACAGAGATCTCGATCACCTGTGTACCATTCACCCATCGATCCCTTCATATATAGTTCAGGCTTTTAGTACCATATAGTCTCCAGGAACTCACATTCAGCCACTACAATCGCATTATCATTCTTATAGATCTCTCAAGCGCCTATCACGCTCGTCAGTACCCAACAGATATCAGACTTACATTCAATCTACTGCTCATTTTTCTCTGTTCCTTCAGTTCGATGACCACCCAAACCAACCTCCGAACAGCAGTCAATTACCTTTTTGGCTTCAGAAGCCAGAGGACATCACAGGCTATATAATACATCTAGCTATCATATCAATTCATTTCACATTCACTTCACCCCGTTCATTCCAGGTTAACTGATTAGAACTGAGCAGGCATCGTCATTCCTGTCTTCATCACCAACAAGCAACAGGGTTTATTCACCGCACTCCTCAGTGTATTACCATCCTTGGCTCAGGCAATTCACAATCCTCTCCAGCCAAGTCAGATGGTTCCCTTCCTACCATAAACTCACATCATTCTTCTTCACAGATCATGACCTAACCAACATCAGTACTCTAGGTCTTCTGTCTATGGGTCACGGCATATGCTGCCTCCAGGAAGGAGTCCTGTCATACATCACGCATGGGCCAGGGTGGCCTGGTGCTCACGCTTTAATCGTTCATTCGCTATCATACTTCTCATGCCACTGCATCATTCCTCATTATGCTATCGACCTTTAGTCATTTGCTCCTCTTCTTTTTGGCCTCTAACAGGCTAACCACGTTGACTCCTCCCTGGGAACTCGCAGGTTCCCAGGGGCAGCACCCCTTAGGGACCAATCATCGTTAAGATTTCCATATTCAGCTGGAAGCCCCGACCACAAGTAAAAGGGGCATTGCCTGAATTTGTGGGAGGGGCTGCAAGTCTTTAAATACGGGCAGCAGCCCCTCCCACTGGCGCTCAACTCGTGTTGAGCCCCCCTATAACCACCCCTTCTTCTATTACTCTATACAAGGTAAGCCCTCTAACAGGCTAACCATGTCAACTCCTCTCTGGGAACTCGCAGGTCCCCAGGGCAGCACCCCTTAGGGACCAATAATCGTTAAGATTTCCATATTCAGCTTGAAGCCCCGACCACAATTGTTTTTATGCTTGTCTATGCAGACTTCTTTGTATCAATAAAGTATTTTTTCTACTTTTTGGGTATATTCAGTGTGCCTCACTTTATTTGGGTCCTTGTGTGGGGGCTCATCTGATTCTTTGTATCATTTGGGCCCTTCACCATTTTGTTTGTTTGTTTGTCTTTTGACCCAGAGAGCACCTGAGCTACTTTAGCTTGTATACTTGATTTACCTATATTCCTGCCTGCGCAATTCCATTTATGTCAGTTTTGGCTTAGTGGTGAGAGTCAAAAGGGCAAAATCAAAATATCATCCATGTCAAGAGTATTTTACAGATGTTGCCTCTGTAGCCCATGTCAAAAGGCTCAATGGCTGGCATAAAAATGTCCTCCATGTCTCAGGGATGCAATATATGTCTGAGGTGTTGCTAGGGTTTATAGCTATGTCTTTCTAAGGCATTGATAGGATCTATAAGGCAGTTAATCATGGAGGGTGAAAATGTGCGCGATCATCACACCCAGTGGCATAACAATAGGGGTCACAGGCGTCGTACCTGCGACCGGGCCCGCCGCTCAAGGGGCCCGGTTGTCCCCTGCAGCCCCCCCGCCCTGCACCACTGAGCAGCAAGCAGCTGAGGATGAGATCTGTGTGTGCTCCATCGGCACTGTAGTAGTAATGCAGAAAGTTGGGAGACTACATCATCTCCCATCGCTCTGCATTACTGAAGGACCGCACAGGAGCTCCGGCTAAAGAGGTCTGTGCAGAAGACCTCTCCTGCCATGCCAGCCGCTGGACCACCAGGGGTAGGAGATGGGCACGGGGGGTGTCAGCACAGCAGTGGAGGCAATGTGGCATTTGGGGGCAATTGTGGAGGCAATTGAGGGCAATGTGGGGGCAATGGTGGCAATGTTGGGGCAATTGGGGGCAATCTGGTGGCAACTGGGGGAAATGTGGAGGCAATTGTGGCTATTGGGGGCAATTGTGGAAATGTGGAGGCAATTGTGGTGAAATTGGGGGCAAAGTGGAGGAAATTGTGGCTATTGCCGGCAATGTGGGGGAAATTGTGGCTATTGGGGAAATTGTGACAATTAAAGGACAATGAGGAGGCAATTATGGCTATTGGGGGCAATGTGGGAGCAATTGCGGCTATTGGGGGCAATGGGGGGTGCAATGTGGGGCGGGGGGTCATGGCAATTTTTGCACCAGGGCCCGGTGGCTTCTAGTTACGCCTCTGATCACACCTATCAAATAGTACCAGCCCAACCAGACTGACACAGGTGGGTCACTGCCAGAACCCTTGGTCTGGTTGGGCCAGTAATATTTGTCCAAACCTGATAACTCTTAGAGTTTAAATTAATCCAAGAAATATGTAGTGCACTTTGTTTCTTTGTGACTTTAAACACTTAGCACTTCCCAGTTACCCAGTTCCTCCCCTCTCCTGCCTTTTATACAGCAAGTGTTCAGAAAAGAATCCAACCTACCCAGGGCAATCCATTGGGTGGAACAAGGCCAGAGTGGGGAGCTACTGTGTAACTTGGAAGTGCTCAATGTTTAAAGTCACTACTTGTTTCATGGATGAATTTAAAATTGAAGAGCCATCATGTTTGGACAAATACTTCTGGCCAAACCAGATTGAGAGTGCTGGTGGTGACCCATCTGTCTTGGTCTGGTTGGGCAAGTAATGTTTGATAGGTGTGATGGTCTGCATGCACATTGTTTCTTTCAGTGTTTTTAAATACTTATCACTTCCAAGTTGCCAAGTACCTCCTCCCACTGGCCTTGTTCCACACAATGGATTGCACCAGGCTGGTTGAGCTCTCTCTCTCTCCTGAACACTTGCTGTATACACAAGCCCATAATTAGTACATACTGTGATAACCAGTCTAATATAAATTAGATAACAGATCCATTATGTCTGATGCACAAAGAATATGATGCAGAAACAACATCAGAATTCATACAAAACAGATGTTATTATTTATATCTGTTTATCAAAATACTAGCTATCAAAAAGTCCTACAGGAGGTGTTGAAAATAATGAAATAAAAATGATAAATTAATTATAGATTTGCTCTGAACTGGAAATCTTCATTAAGACCATTTGGATGAAGCGTATTCAAGAAAAAAATCAAATTATTTTCACACATTAAAAGTACTATATCTAAGTCACCCCTCTGATTTCTTATCTAATATCCTGTAAACCCCAGAACATCTAACTTGTGTAGTGATGTTCCAAAAATGTTTAACGACAGGATACATTTTTTAATCTGAAATCAAAATGTTTTTGTGGGCATTTTTGATATTGTTACCATATTCCCTGATCTCATTAGTGAGTTTTCTGATGGTTTTTCCAACATATTTGAGGTCACATGGGCATTCCAAGCAGTATACAAATGCCATAACAAAATTATTGATGTTAATATGTTTGCCAACCCTATCAACCACTTCTTTCTTGGTCACCATATTTTGGCAACCTATACAATGTCCACATGGAAAAGATCATTTGATAATATCACTTTTATTTACTATAAGATGATTATGAACCACTTTATCCTTATCCTAAAGCACACTGAAACATGATCATCCAATTCTGTCTGCAGACCTTTATCACTGAGCAGGAGATGCCTACTGAGAATGGTACCAAGGGTATCCCATTGGCAGTTGTATGTAGAGATTTTACCATGGTCCTTGTCATTATGCTTATTATAAAGAAGATAATGTCTTGAGGAGTAAAGAGCCCTCTTCTAGGCTTTATTTATGCAAATGTTGCTATATCCTCTTTGAATGAATCTATTCTTGAGTACTTCTGAGTCAATCTTATGAATGCTGACATTACTACAATTCCATCTAAAATGTAAAAATTCACCAACTAGAATGTTTTGCTTCATTTGTGAAGGGTGCTACTATGATGTAAAAGAGATCAGATTTAATGATGTCATTGGGGCCTCAATTGATATGGATGTTGGCATCCATTTCACATGTCAAAATCAGATTCATTTGATTATTTTTAAGAATTGCAATAGATTGTTGCAACAATTCTCCAGGACCATCCCAAAAAATAAACAGGTTATCTATATATTGTAGTCAAAAGGATGTTAAGTGCATATGTGTTATCATCTGAGAAATCAGTAGTCTCCTTTCACCAATAAAGATAAAGGTTGGTAAATGGCATGGCACATGAGCCCCATATTTGAAGATATAATTTATCCTTGAACAAAAGTAATTGTTCTGGAGAACAAATAACAGAAGATAGAGAATAAAAGCTTTTTTGTTATCACTTAGATTCATATATTGATATAAAGTTAGTGCACTCAGACCACAGCCATGGTCAATGGAACTGTAAATGTCTCAACATCATATGTTACTAACAAGGCTTCTGAGTTGATTGGCAAAAGCCTCAGTTTTAGACAGGATATCAGCAGTATCCCTAATTAATTAAATGAGACCCACCACATGTGGTATTCCAATACAGTCAATGATTAGGTTGGCATTCTATGTAAGGCTACCATTAGTAGTGGGCCTGCCAGGTGCAACATCCTTACTTTTGTGGATTTTAGGTACAGATATAGTCTAGAAACCCAGCCTATTTGCTTCCATCAGATACATCTCAATGGACCATAAAACAATTTTGCCTCCCTAATCGATTTGTTTAAACAAAATTGAATCCCATTTTTGCATTTCACATAGTGCCTGATACTCAATATCAGATGAATTTTTGTTTGTGATTATATCTAGTAATAGGAGGACATCTCTCTTCACTGCCTCACAAAATGTTTGTACTGTAGGGGATATAACAGAGGAAGTGTAAATGTAGATTTTTTCCCTATGTAATTTATGCAGAACAGTTTCATTCTCATGGAGAAATTCAAGAAACTCATTAAAAGCTTTTGTCCAACACCCTCAGTGTCCTAGAAGTAATGTATTAATTAGTGTTGAGCGAGCACCCCGATGCTCGGGTGCTCGGGTGCTCTGACCGAGCACCCCCTGAGGCTCGAGTGCTCGGCCGAGCACCCGAGCCCCATTGAAATGAATGGGGCGACACCAGGCACCCCCTGCTCTGATGAGGGGAGGGTGCCTGGTCAATGCCCCCTTCATCTCCGCTATGCCCCCTTCATCTCCGAATGCCCCCTTCAGCTCCGCAATGTCCCCCTTCAGCTCCGCTATGCCCCTCTTCCACAATGTGCCCCTTCATCTCCGCTATGCCCCTCTTCCACAATGTGCCCCTTCATCTCCGCTATGCCCCTCTTCCACAATGTCCCCCTTCATCTCCTCTATGCCATAGAGGAGATGAAGGGGGACATTGTGGAAGAGGGGCATAGCGGAGATGAAGGGGCACATTGTGGAAGAGGGGCATAGCGGAGATGAAGGGGCACATTGTGGAAGACGGGCATAGCGGAGATGAAGGGGGACATTGTGGAAGAGGGGCATAGAGTCTATGCCCCTCTTCCACAATGTCCCCCTTCATCTCCGCAATGCCCCCTTCATCTCCGCAATGCCCCCGTACCTCCAGTCCCTGGTGGTCCAGCGGAGCGTCTTCGGATCTGTGCCTCTTCCGGCACAGATCCCCGCCACCCGAACATGGCGGGAGAGCACATGGCGGTACTCGACGAGTACCGCCATGTGCCGAGCAGAGCGATGCTCGAGCCGATCCGAGCATCGGCCGAGCACGCTCGCTCATCACTAGTATTAATGCATTATCTTCGGGGACATTGCTCAGTGTGAAAAAGCTGTGAAATAGAGGCTTATGATCAAAACAGAATAAATCTGTTAGTACATCAAATTTATTTAACTTATTGGCAGGTGAAAAATTGAGACTTGAGTACATCTATGAAAAGGTTAACCTATATGATCAGTTTATGTACAACCGAACACTGAAAAGGTTATTAAGTTGTATTTACTATGACTAATATGAGTGAACATGCCTGAACATGTATGTTTAGTTTATGTACAACGTAGCCTCGAAAATAAAATTATTGAGTCCAATTTATTGTCATAGGGTTAATTTGTATGCCTGTATTCCCTTATGAAAGATCATTTTGTCAAGTATCAAAAGGGTTAATGAGGCAGTTAAAAAAAGACACAAGCATTCATAGTTTATGCACCCTGGAGGAAAGAGAGGAGGTTCTCTTAAATGCGTAGGGAGGAGTTCATTGTGTTGATTCTGGTGTGTGCAGCATAGACGGATGAAGAAGTTTAAAAGTTACCATTAACTGATAAGATGTTAGACACATGGTGATGAAAAAGGGAATATCGGAGTGATGAAAGGAACTGCAAAGTTTAACTAGGGGCAAGAATATGCACCTTTTGATTTCATTATAATTATTATTTTTATTCTTTATTTATATAGCGCCAACTAATTCCGCAGCGCTGTACAATTGGGAATAGACATACAGAGGTATTAAATAGTACAATCAAATGTGGAGAACAGAAGGATCAGAGGGCCCTGCTTGTGAGTGCTTACAGTCTATAACCCCTATATACAACAAGTCTCCTGTAGTCCACCCTAGTTACAATGTAGTAGTGGATGAAAAGTCCAGCGCTAATGCAGATCAGTTATTTTATTATTTATGGACGTTATTAAGAAGAGCAGCTTATGATTGCCATGATATAATACCTTATTATTCCACAGTTGGAGTATAAGGATTACTGAGTAATAACAGAAATATGCATTGGTTCATTTCATCAATGTCATCTTCAATCCACATTCCACACAAGATTGCTATGTACTTTGCAATCACTTTGAGTCACTTGTAAAGGATGTTATTTTAAGTTTTTGTATAATGTTGTATCATGCATTCATTAATTTATTAATTCTTTATTTTGGGCAAATTTGTTCTTATTTATTCAATCAAGAAATCTATATTATTCATTTTTTCATCTTCATTTGCTTAGTAGACTTTATACATGAACATATACTTATATGGTTAGGATTTGATATAAATTTCCATTTTTCTTATATTAGTACTATGTATTGTAGATTAGTTATTTAAATATATTAATGCCAGTTGATAGGTTGGTCGCTACCCAGTGCTCATCCCCAAGGTCAATATTTGTCCAGATGTGGGGAGGCTGGTTATTTGCCAACACATCTATATAGGCATATATGTTTGTTATTTGTTGGTTGTATACAACTGTGCAAGGTTGTACAGACACAATAGATAGATAGATAGATAGATAGATAGATAGATAGATAGATAGATAGATAGATAGATATACCAGAGACTGAGAAAATGTACCAGATATGTATTGACTTATGTTGGGGGCATCCAGATCTGCCACAAAGGTGTAACGGTTTGTAAGACACTCAGACCAGGAGGTTAGAATAAAACATAGTTTTATTGAAAAAAAACAAGGAACACTGCCCACTAGAGGCTAAATTGGCAATGACAGGTAAATGGATATAGATAATGGATGCCCTCTCAGGCACAATATAGTGTAGGAGCTTATACTGTCACAAGACAGGCAAAATAAGAACAGTAGTGGCACAAGGGTTAAAGTCTTAGGTAGGTAATCAGTCTCTGTTGTGTTGTGTTTAAACAACGCCCAGTAGATGGTAAGAGCAGCAAAATACTGTGTGCAAGGTGTGAAAGCACCTTAGCAGTGAGACAGAACTGACACACTCCAAGTACTGGCAATGAGCGGAATACCCAACACTCTGCAAGAGCTGAATTGAACTAGAGCCAAAAGCACCCTGTAGGTGCGGTAACGGAGTCACAAACACTGCAAGAGCTGAATGGAACCAGAGCCAATAGCACCCTTCTGGTGCGGCAACGGAGTCACAAACACTGCAAGAGCTGAATGGAATCAGAGCCAATAGCACCCTTCCGGTGCGGTAACGGAGTCACAAACACTGCAAGAGCTGAATGGAACCAGAGCCAATAGCACCCTTCCGGTGCGGTAACGGAGTCACAAACACTGCCAGAGCTGACTAGTACCAGAGCCAATAGCATCCTTCCGGTGCGGTAACAGAACCCTGTACACTGCGAGAGCAGAAGGAATCGCCCAACAGCACCACTCGGTGCGAAAATTGCTATACTGTGCAAGTAAGGTGTTAAGCGGAAGCACAGTTAACGGAGGCCACAGTGCTCGGCAAGTGTTAACGGACAGGCTCAGTATCGGAGGCAACAGTGCTCAGCAAGTGTTAACGGACAGGCTCAGTATCGGAGGCCACAGTGCTCAGCAAGTGTTAACGGACAGCCCAGTATATGGAAGCAACAAGCTCTGCAAGGGTTAACTGGATGCTCTGTTTGCACAGCACTGCACACAAAAGTTCAAAATGTCGCCAGGCGACATAGAATCAGGATCTACAGCAGGAACACTCTCAGGATGACAGGAAAACCGGAATCAAATCACGGAGCAGGAACGTCAGCCAAGCCGGGTCAATCACGGAGCAGGAACCAGTAAGAATAGTCAGACAGGCCAAATCGGTACACAGGAACGCAGGAACACAGCAACGGTAGCACTGGTACAGGAACACCACGAAAGGGCACCTGACAGGTGCCAGAGGCCCGGTATATGAAGGCCACACTGGGCGGGCTTAAACAAGCTCCGCCAATGGCAGCGCACCACAGCAGAGAGTGACAGAGAGATCACAGGAACCGTGATAAAAGGGTTTGGTAGTAGTATAGGAGTAGAGGGTCCCAATCTCTGATACAGAGGTGACTGCATATACTATTTACTGAGTATACAATTATACAGATTTCTGTGTGTAGCTACACACATGTTGGCAGGCCTGGGCATAGCGTGTGTGTTAGCACTTGGAGATTTTTTTGTAACATACTACTTTTGTAAGGTACTGCTTACACTGTATGGTGCAATATAAATAAAGACATATTTTCAAACATACATACATACATTTTACAGAAAATAAGTTAGGATTTACTGTTAGGAGGTTTAATTTTTGAGGTATGAATCTAAGATTTTTTATTTATTATACACATTTATTAAATTATTTTTAGATTAACCTTTGGTATTGGTGAATGTTTGATTTGTTCATACTCCAGTGTTTATTTTTATGAGGTTTTGGCACCTCAGATTTAGAGATTTATATAGATATTTGAAACATATTTTCACTAATGTGGGAAGGGAACATCTGAGAGCTGACTAAACCCCATTTTATATGTATATTATCCACTGTATGGTTTTGTTTTCCTTTATGCTTTAAACAGGACGCTACAAAGGGAAAAACAGTAGATTTTTTTCTTTTTGTTTTCACTACTTCTTGTACATAATGTTTCCTTAATACATTTTATTGTGAATAATAAAAGTTGTGTTTTACCCTATTACACATACTGATGATAGGTAACTCCATTGTGCTAATTCAGTTTCACAAGTGAGTGCTAGTCCTGCAGGGTTATCTTTTCTTGACCAATATAATCCCAGTCCTCCTGCAACAGACATTCTCCTCAATTGGCCATATTATTACCCCTTGAATGCTAGAGGTTTCAAGCACATTGGGGGAGATTCACTAAGCTGTGATAAAGAGGTAATAAAGTGCAGATGACGTCCTAGTTTATCACTTCTCCAATTCCTGTGTTATTCTATGGAGCCTATGCACTAAGATTTCTTCAGCTTTGGAGATCGTAGTGAATAGGCTCTATAGAATAACATAGGAACTGGAGAAGTAATAAAGTGGAGAAGTCACCACCTAATGAATCCCCCTCATTGCTTTGCATTGAGAAGCAGACGTCTCTAGCACCAAAATGGTTAATAACTTCTTTGTCTTTGGAACAGGATAAAGGTTTTTCTATGCCAGGAAACAGTGGCTACAACTGGGGGGTAGGATCACGTAAGAAATGAGGGAGCAACCAGAGATGGAACTTAGTGTCTTGGTTGACTTGCCAAAGGCAACCTAAGAGGTAAATACAGACCTGTATTTCTGCATTATTCTATCAAGCTAACTTAATAGGCAAATTATATGACACTTTAATAAAAAGTTTCAATTCAATAACAGGAAATGGACATTGTTTCCTTATTAGAGAGTCTTCTTACTGGTTAGTGCATCATAGCCTTTTGGTTCTAGACTGTGTATTACAATACATCACTTTTGGTATACAAACCCCCATTAGTGGTTTGAAACCCAAAAGTGAGAAAAAAGTAGGACTGAAAAGAAAAGCTAATAATATTCAGAGTTCACTTCTTCCAATTATAACTTTGATGGTTAGTAATACTAAGCTAAAAACTGACCTGTAAAACATCTCTTTAGATGTCCCTTAACACGAGCAGACACCTCTAGTGTGGAGTTGCAATAATGATGTTTTGCTAGTAGGTAATCACTTTGAGTTTGATGCTGACACATCTGATTACCTCTTACATGTTAAATAAGAAATGAAAAATGAGAAGAAGATCTTTAAATCCCCCGTAATTATCACATTCTTATGGCTATTACTGAACTGAAATTAGGCAATTACAATCATTGCTTTAAATGAAATTATAGGATGTCTGGGGGATTTTGTGATGATTAGAGGCCATGGTTCAAGCAAGCACATGAATGTATTCAAAAATCATGTGATATGATTGGTTGCTTAAGTTTGCTTCCTCTCTAATCACAGCTTTCAGAATGTGAACTCATCAAAAGAATAAAGAGGTAGCTTCAAGATTAGCAAACTTTCCAATGATTTGTAAAAGTCAGTGATCCCCAAGGAAAGAATAAGAAAATTAAGAAAACTGGATTATGATATTATTTTCTAAACTCTTTCACTCCTAAATTTTCCATGGCTGGATTTAGTTTAACATTTGAGGACCAGAAGGGTATGCGACGCATTGATGTACAATGTGTTGCACTCCACTTTGGTCCTCAAAAAGGCTCAAATCTCTCTTTGTTGGGCCTAATGTCTCCAGAAGTACACCACTTTACTTTTGAACATAGGGTCCAATGTCCAAGTAAAAATCAATGTACATTTAATCCTTTGGATGTTAGAGAAGTCTCAAATGCATTCCAGCTCAATGTGATAGACACTTTCTGTTATCCAGGTGATCAACTGTCACCAAAATTTTCTTTATGATGATATTTCTCTAATCAGGGGCTTGATTCTGTTGGGCCACATAAAACCTGCATTAGTGCAAAAAAGAGTTACAGTCAGTACACACATTGTTATACTGTTGTAATTCTATTCTGTGGCCAGCATCCTACTCAACAAGTGTTAGTTGCATGAACTCATGTTGTGGCCAATCTCTGTCACCAGGTGACTGTGAAATAACAACACTCTACAAGTACAGATACAATAAAATTAACTTTATTAATAGAGAATTAAAAGAAAGAATATATCTCTCCAACCTCCACTAGACGAGGTAGGAACAATGCAACAGCACTTCCCCAACCCTTCACTCGTCAGGCTTGAAGACAGAGAAATACTATACCCCAGAACTCTGGAGTATCTACCACAGCGCCTCTTCCACCTTCACGAGGCCCGGTATAGGACAGTGTAACGACACTTCTACAACACTTCACTAGACAGGTGGAAGAGAGGTGAACTGAATATACTCCAGAATGCTGGAGCAACCAAGGAGCGAGAGCACTTTCTTCCACCCTCACGAGGCCCGGTATAGGACAGTGTAACAACACTTCCTCAACACTTCACTGGACAAGTGAAAGAGAAGTGAACAGAATATACTCCAAAACGCTGGAGCAGCCAAGGAGTGAGAGCACCTTCTCCTACCTTCACGAGGCCTGGTCTGGGAACAGTGTAACGACACTTTCCCAACCGTTCCCTAGACAGGTAGGAGGATGACTACCCGACTATACTCCAGAATGCTGGAGCACCTCCAGGAGAGAGAGCACAGCATCGACCTTCACGAGGCCAGGTAAAGGGACAGTGTAATGACACGTCCCAAAACCTTTCACTATACAGGTGGAAGTAGGGCACACTGACTACACTCCAGAATGCTGGAGGACCACAAAGAGCTAGAAAACCTCTCTAACAGGAGATGACTAGGATACGGATAGGCCTTAGATGCTAGGGACCCTGACAGGCAATGGTGACCACCCCTAGATGGCCAGGGGTAACCGACAGACAGAGATGATAGACCCTAGAACACTAGGGGAAATAACCGGCTACCCAGGATACGCCGCATGTGGACAACAAACTAGGCAACAAGCACATGTACTGCCAGGAAGCAGTATCGTGGTAGCGGCAGGCTAGTAAACCAAGGGAGGAAGGCAGCCAGGCCTGGGTAGGCCATAGGTGGTAAGTCAACCTAAGTTGGGAGCGCAGTGGAGCAAGTGTAAACCAAAGCCGGAAGGTATGGTTGTAGGGAGCCAGGGGCCTCAGCTGGATCGGGTAGTCAGACGAAGCCAGAGGTCTCAGCCGGATCGAGTAGTCAGACGAAGCCAGAGGTCTCAGCCAGAACTGAAGTCAGACGAAGCCAGGAGTCATACATAGGAATCAATAAACGGAACACAGAAGCACAACGTTCAGGTACACAATGAAAGGGCAAAGGTGTATAGTAGGTCTGAGGCCTATAAGGCCTAGCATATGGGCGGAGACCCTCCAGTGGCCTATAAGAATAGCGCATAGAATTGAGTGACAGGTAAGGCAAGAACAATGTCGCTAGTATAATAGCACGCCACTGGAGGCAATCACAGATGCCGTGATAATCACTCATCATGGCTTTAAGTTCCCACAGCTCACACTAAACAGTGTGAGTAGTGGTAACATCAAAGGGAACTAGCCAATGCTCAATGTTTGACAAAATGTCAAACATTGACCATGAGCTAGTTTCACAGCTACCTCCCCCACCCTCACAAAAAGCTAACTCTAAAAGTACCCCATGCCCCCCACTACACCTAAGACTGCCAATACAATCCCCCCATTCCTAACACTAACCTATGCCTCTTCCCCACACCTGTAACACCTTTATGTTTGAGCTTCAGCAGTGTCTTCGTCACCCTATTCCTCCTGCATCGTCTCCCTAAATTAAATAAACACTAAAGAAAAGTCCTAATATCGCACCACCACCTTTGCCACCACCACCTCTGATAAAACAAAAACCCTCTTTGGTCTTGCTCAGGCCATTACCCGAGCCACTGTGAGTGAAATGTGAGCAAGGATGGGCTTTTATATGGCAAATCCCTGTTCAAATTAGTTCCCATGCTCCCACGGGCTAGAATGTGGAGTTACGAATGGAGCGGAGTAATCCCACCTCCCAGCCTATCAGCATCTAGCTGGAGAGGTCACAGATACACTGTGTTATCATCCCTCCTGCTATTCAATAATTATCTAGCTTGTTGAAGCTTTGTTGAAGAGGTGTAATTTTAAGAGAGACTTGAAGACCGGAAGAGTAGTGCAGTGGCGCTGGCTGGGTAGGTAGAGAATTCCACAGATAAGGAGCAATGAGGAAAAAGGGTTTGATAAAAGCGTGCTTTAAACACAAAAAGAGCTGAGAGAAGAATGCCGTTGGCTGATCATAACTGGCAAGATGGGTATACTGGGAGATCAGAGTGGAAATGTAGGAAGGGGTAGAGGAGACAATTGTCTTAACTGAGAGAAGAGATATTTTATAAGATATCTGGAGTTTGATAGGCAGCCACTGAAGTGGTTGGAGGAGAAGGGGCAGGGACAAACACAGGTGACAGCAAGGTAACTCATGCTGCATCATTCTGTATGGATTGAAGTGTATGGAGCTAGGAGGCAGGAAGACCAGAGAGAAGAAGGTTACAGCAGTCCATGTGGGATAGAGAAAGAGGTGGCATTAATAGAAAATGAGAAAGCATCATCAATTATCTCTCCTAGACAATGTGCTTCTGACACTGGATTTATGCCATGTACTGTTACCTGGAAGGGCACTACTGGGCCAGGTTTAGGTGTAATGGCTCATGCTTTTTCTTTTTTTAGATTTAGATGAATAGATATGGAGGATTTGGCCTCCATACCAGTTCACCTGTGGGTTACTAGCGAGGAATACCTAGCTGCGCATGTGTGTTTTTACTACTTTTCTATTGTACGTTTGTTGGTGTTTTTTACCATACATTAGGGACTCAATACCTATGTTTGATAGGCACTTTTTTAAGACAGAAAAAGCATTCCCTTAACGTTACTGTCAACAGCTAATGCATACAATAGAATTGGAAATGGATGTTCTGTTCCATTTGTTTTAGTGGAAGCTAATGAGGCATCTGTCATGCATTTTTATTTAGCAGTAGTTTTTCACAGCACAGGTAACAGAATACCAAAGAGTCACTTAAAACTATCACAGTTAGTTTCATCACTAATGGCCCTAACAGAATCGAGCCCCAGGATAGTTGATCAATTTGCATTCCCTTATGACTTTTATTTGCTTTAGTGTATCAACCAATCTTATTATAGATATAAAAGTATATACCGAAAGATCTGTTTTAATTCCACATTATGTTTATTGAGATGTTAGGGTTTTCATATGAACTTAAATATTTGATTCCAGTATACTTTACACTTCTTATATGATACTAATGTATATGGTATATGCACTTATCTAATAAAAAAAAATAAAAATCCAGAATATTATTGAAAACAAGAAAAATGTCAATGCAAAAACATTTTTTAAATAAATAAAATAAAGAAATAAACATATTCTGTGCTTAAACCAGCCAGGGTTTTCCAAAGTGGAGGGGCAATGCTCAATCCAACGTCAGGGAGGGAGGGAGTGAGAAGCAGGGAGAGAGGATATGACAGAGTGGAGTTAGAGAAAGTGAGATATTGAGAGAAAGAATGGCAGAGGGTCAGAAAGAGTATGAGAGTCAGAAACTGAGAAAGGAAAACAGTGACAATCCAAGAAAGAGCTCAAGAGGGAGACAGACAATAAGAGATGGTGTGTTCTCCTTGTCTAATGTCTCTGACTTTACCTTAGTATTCACCTGGTCATATGACCTGCTTTTCCTTTTTTCTTTTTTGTTCACTGTTTGTTCTAGTATATAACTTTATGACATGTAAGGCTATATGTCACCTTCCGCGGTTGCTGCCACTCTGTTCCTGGCCGCCACCAGGTCCCCATTTCGGTCTGCTGCCGGAACCCTGCCTCTGCGCATGTGCGTGTACTTCTGGTTTCTCCAGGAGACTCGCATGCGCCTGTGTCATTGCTCGCTGTGTGCGGACAATAGGGTCCTTCCTCCCTTTGCCTCTGCTTCCTCTCTCCCATTGGGCACAGTCCTGTAGCCCAGTGGGAGTGTGGATATGTGTTTTGCCCATTGGACATGTCATAAGTCCATTTGGGCATTCTGTTTCAGTTTCTGTTCTGATTGGTCTTGGTCCTGTAGCCCATTAGGACTTGGGTCTGCCTCCTCCTCCTATTGGAGGATTACTGTTTAAATCCCCAGCTATCCTTTCAGTCTTTGCCCGTTCCACAAGCTTGTGTTGGTAGTTCTGTGAGTTCCTGTGTATTTATGCTGCTCTCTGGTACCCTGACCTGGCTTGTCTGACCACCGTTGCTCTCTGGTTTCCTGACCCAGCTTGTCTGACCATCGCTGCTCTCTTATTTCCTGACCCGGCTTGCCTGACCACCGCTACTCTCTGGTATCATGACCCAGCTTGTCTGACCTACGCTGCTCTCTGGTATCCTGACCCGGCTTGTCTGACCTCCGCTGTTCGCTGGTATCCTGACCCAACTTAATTGTTTCCCCTCTGGTCCTGGTTCACACAGTTCCCGGTTACTCCTATCCTGGTTGCACCCCGGCTCAACTGGGGTGGAACAATCTGATTTCATGACCAGCACCTTTATCCAGCTTCAGCTGCAGAAAGGGAGTACTTTTCATGCCGTCTACGCACCCGATCATCGCCCCCTAGCTTTGAACCCAAGCATCAACCAGTACCTAGGCTGTGAGGGTCCCTTCTCCCCCCGTAGTGACAATGTTACTTACTTTATACTTAATTATGATGCAAAAAAGCTATCCAAAACTCAAAAAAATGAGAGACAATAACAAGCAAGTTAGAGATAGAACAAGAGATAGAAAGAGACTCAGAGAGAATAAAGACCAGAGAGAGAGACAGAGAGAGAGAGCAAAACAGACTGAGAGAGCAAAATAGTGAGACAGAAAGAATAAGATAGAAACAGAGTGAGAGAAATGGAGACAGGGCAGAGAGAAAGACAAATCAAGACATGCAAGATCATAACAAAGAATGAGAAAGGAAGGGAAAGGAGTAAGTCTGAAAGAAAGCATGAGGCAGAGAAAGTGAGAGTAAGAGGCAGAGAAACAACAAGAGTAAAAGGCAGAGAACAAGAAACAGGGAGAGAGAATGTGCATAGAAAGTGAGACAGAGAAAGAATGTAAGAGAGTGATACAGACTGGGGAATTTTTAAATCTTCCAATACAGCTCAATTGCTGAGCTAATATAAAGGCTTACAAAATCCAGCTAGCCCCATACTCCAGTCCCATTGCTTGTGGAAGAAATGGTGTACTCTTGCTCCATTTATTCAATTCTTTGTTTTTTGCACCCCTGTGAACAAGGTGTAGAGAAATGGAACATTGCGGGATACCCACAGACTGCTACAAATGCATTAGAGACCACTCTATCATTCAAGGGGTTAAAATCCATTTTAATTCAATGTGAATTTTTAGATGATCCCTATTATGCAGTAGATTTCCATCTGAATTGCACAATTTTTTCTTAATACATTACACTCAGTGGAAACAAAACACTGGTGACAATCCTGGGTGAAAAGTGTGCAGAAGAGTTTTGCACATTGCGTGAAACTATACAGGAAGCCATTCCTGAGTCTGCCTTTAGTTTGTATGTCCCTTAAGTCCTATCCTTTATTATACCAGTCTGTTAAGGTCAGTTCTGCATCTTTCTTGTTCAAAATTGTTAACCTTGGCTCTGATTCAAATGCCTGTTTAGCTATGTTTTTTGTGATCAATCTCCCCAGATCAACAATGGTCATTAACCACTGTAAGCGTTTTAGAATGTATCTAGCTGGTAATTGCTTAACATTAATTATTGCCATACGTACTTGGAATGTTTTGATTTTGATGTGTAGATTATTTTCTAGACCTCTTAAAGGGCTAGATTTTTTACCAGGACATAATTAAAGAGTGCTGCTTTTAAATTAATATATTCCCTTATAAAAATGTAGCCTCAATATTCATTTTTTATTTTATTTTGCAATTCATAGAAGAATTTAGAATTGAATGCATTTCACTCAAGGAAATATGGCCCATATATATAAAAGCTGGACTGGAGCTGTTCTGGAGTTAACCAACTGCACCACAGGGGACAAATAAAAAATCCTGTTAAATTTAACTGGGTTTTTAACCCTTTGAAAGCTAGAAAGGTCTCCAATAATCCATTGGAAACCTCTCTAGCATTTAAGGGGTTAAAAAGCTGTATTCAAGTGCATAGGAATTTAGGAATTTGTATTTGTCCCCTATGGTGCAGTTGGTTTGCTCCAGAATAACTCCAGTATATTATAAATATTGTCCTTTCACATTAATTACCATTTCGCTAAGGTATTTAAAGTGATATTCAGGGGGGAGGAGCTAACCGTGGACCAAGATGGACGTGCTTTCTCACTGCTCCTAGCATCACCAGCAAATGATCCTCTTTTACTAGCTACAACTACTCTCACCTGGCTGTTCAGCTCAATAATTGTTTTCTCTGCAAGACGGGGCATTATTTGATACCTCATGGTCCACTGTACTAGACTAGTCATGCGGGCTTTACCGAGTTGTTTTTCTTCGTGTCATTCCAATTGGAGATTGCTGCTGAACGCCATGATGGATAGTGATCTGGTTGTTCAAGGGAAACTGCTTCTACAAGATCACGGATGTATGCTGATGTCCCCGGTGATATGCCTACTGCCTTACCTCAACATTTACTGCTTATCAGCTCCACTTCTCCAACCCTTGCTACTTCAGTGCTACAATACCCATTGATGCAGGGGGAATTTCAAATCTTTCTGGACGAGATCTGAGACTCGGTACAGGAGATATTTGCCAGTCTCCGTTCGGATGTCAGACACCTGTGTCATAGTTCGCTGTTGGAGAACCATCCGGCGGCTGTCACAGCTGCGAGAAGTGAGTATGTGCCGGCACCTATTTTCAGCTACGCTGACCCGCTACCTCACTAGGCCATCAGCTACGACATGTACGAAGCTACATTACTTGCAGCTGATTTCAATGGCACAGTCTTGCCTGCCTCAACCCTCAGACGGATGCTGTCGGGAGCTTTAGACTCTGAACCTGTTCATATTGCCAGGCCAGCATTTCAGGCTATTTGCCTTCTTCTATCACGGGACATGGTCTATGATTGGGATTCCTCATCCTGGGATCCGGTCATCATATTATGTGGGCCGCATTGTGCTGGGGCTCAAGTATGTATACTGATCTTCCCATTTCTTTCTCCTATGGCTTAGTAAGATGGGAGGAGATTTTTTTCGTTCACTCATAGATGGCAGTGTCTGTAGATGTTGTGCCCCTAGTCATTGTCTTTTCGACATATTTTGGACAGCAGCAACATCAATCTAAAGTGTTTGTTTTCCTCTCCGCTATCCGGGCAAAATTGTGCATGCTGTAGCAAAATTACTGTTTATTTCCATGTTCATCTAGATCCTGTATATAAGTTTATAGAATATACCTAAGTAGGTCTTTGTTTGCCTGCAACCCCAGTATATACTGTTCAGCACTCTCCTCATTGGACTTCCTGCCATACGGAGCTAAGGTGGTCCTCCCCTGGGCCCGGGGGGGTCGGCCTTGGACATCTGCTACCTTATCTGTTATGTGGGGTATATGTGTATTTCAGTGCTTCATCTGGGGGAGCGGGAGGTTAGTCTATTGAGGGGATGTGTCCTCCTTTGAGTATTGTGTAAGTGATCTCTGTCCAACAACCTACCTCTCTGCAAATCATTTTTATTGTTTTATGACCTAGATTGTAGCTAGTACTTTACTAGTGGGATCTTTAACTTTGTCAAATCTCTGTTTTCCTCGGACTGCTCTGCGTGGTTATATTAACTTTTTTTGGTTTTAGAAGTGTCTGCTTCTTCCTCACTTATTTTCTCCAAGCTTACTGAGATTTAGGCCACACACTGTTGTCCTCAGGGTATCAGAGATTCTTTCTTTAAATATAAGGGATTAGTTTGTGGTATTAAGGATGATTTTTGTCAGTTCATACCTTCTATGGTTTTTCTGGGCTTACCGGTGCCACCCCGATCCAGATCGTGGGTTGGTGTCGATTCTGGTGACTCTCAGATATGTGAAGACGCCATGTTAGTGGTGGGTCTATATAATATCTTCGCTTCTTATGTTATTTCTATTTCCTTTCAACTGCTTTGTAATGCTTGTTCTGGAATCTTTCTCCCTACATAGCTAGCTAGCTTTACGCAGTTAGTTTGTCATGCCCTCTTTGGACTGCTTTTTTACAATGACCCTAACAGATATATGACAATTACCCTCTTATGCACATATTCATCCCACATCGGTACTTTACTTTACTGTACAGTACTTGTACCTCCTTCCCCTTCCTTCTCTTGGAGACTAGACTCTAAGGTTTTCCTTGTCCTCCAAAATAACACTCATTGGCCCGTCCATTCTGCTTTCCCTGCCAGCTGTCTAGTTACCAGTTTCCTTTTACTACCACCCCCCATGCCTCGTCGTTTCTCTGCGGTTAGTGAAGATGGGAAAATAAATAAATACAAATTATTGTCAAGATGACTTCTCACATTATGCACTTGCAGAATATTTGAAGTAAAAAAGGAGTTTGACTGGCACTTTAAAAAAAAAAAAAATCGAGAAGAAGAACACATGGGGGAGATGCACCAAGGGGTGATAAAGAGGTAATAAAGCAGAGGTCACTTCTCCAGTGATATCACTTGTCCAGTTCCTGTGTTATTCTATGGAGCCTATGCACTGATTTCTCAGGTGGGAGAGATCTTAGTGTACTGGCTCTATAAAATAACATAGGAAGTGGAGAAGTGATATCACTGCAGAAGTTTTCTCCCCTTTATAACCTCTTAATCACTCGTTAGTAGGGATGGGCGAAAATTTTCGCCTCAAACTGAAATCAGTGAATAATGGCACTTTCCGCTTGGCAAATAATTTCCCGCGAAAAGTGCAGTTTTTCTGCTATTTCCTGGCTTTTCCACCCATTGAAATCAAAATATTTCTCCACCACAGTAAAGTTTTCTACAGCCATATAAAAGGCTGTCAGGCTCTCACAGCAGCCATTCTGTGTTTGTGAGAGGAGAGAGCAGCATGTTTTTTAGCTAGAGGAGATAGGCAAATAAAGGGGAACTGAAGCTTAGTTTAGGAAGTCATTTAGGTAGGACATTTGTTCTCTGTATTAGGGGTGCCTGGGGGCAGTCTAGGTGATAAGAAGGGAGGAAGGAGGTTGACCCCCAAATACTCCAAAATTCCATGTGACTGACTGGCAGCTAGGGACCTATTTGCTTGCTGATCTTGCTGTTGTTATCTGTTATTATAGCTGAGCTGGGTGGGGAAGTCTGGGAAAAGACGTTGTTGATTTTGTTTTTCAGTTATAATTTTTTTGGAGAGACTGTGATAAGACGGGAGGGTAGACAACTTAAAAAAAAATAAAAGAAAAAAAAATAAAAAAGAAAACAAAACTAAATATCTTAGGTGACAGAAAGCTGACTGGGCTTAGGCAAGGCATCATACAGCTGCATCAGTTGTATTGTGCATCATACAGTAAAAAAAACAGTGTAGTTGCATAATGTCCAGCAAATCCACAAGGGGAAGGGGGAGGGGTGGAGCAGTGCAGGGATGTGAGAGTAAAGTAGTAGTTCAAAAGCTGACCGTGTGCAATCAAGGATGATGATCCCTCTACTCCAAGGGAGGGTGCAGTTTGTGAAGGTCCCAGCAAAACTAGTTCCAGCACCACCAGTGCCAACAGAAATAAAGAACTATATAAGAAGAACACTGAAGATGACAACCAGTATCCTTCTCTTGTTTAGATACAGATGAAGTTGAGAGTGAGGATGGTGACAGGGCTATAAGATTAGCAGAAAGTCAAAGGTTGAATCTTCCACCACTTTTAAGGAGGACTGTGTCTGTCTATAAAGTGTTTGAGAAAACCATTGGAAAGTCTGACCCTGGACAAGTACAGATGTCAAAAACCACACAGTCACCCTATCAGTAATCATTGGCATCATTGTCTCTTCAAAGTCCAAGTCCCACTCAGCCACACACACACCTGTTTTGAGTACCCAGTAACAGCAACATAGGTTAACATCCACAATGTTAGATATGAAGAGTACCTCTGGTGCTGCTGCTGTAAGTGCTGCACCTCTGACACCTAGTAGTTGTGGCAGTAGAATTATATCAACATCTAGCTCCAGCAGTAGTAGCAGAAATCACACATGACAGACAGAGCCAGGACAAATATATTAACAGCAGCACAGATGAGGAGGTGGAGGACAGATGGGACCACTGCTATGACCGATAAGTAATGTGTGTCAATAATCTGAGGAGGATAGAGTATGACAATGGTAAAAATACATGCACAAATCGCACCATGCCAGTCCCCACCACCACCACTACAATACATATCTGCCACATTGTAGGTTATACTATATATACATAATATCATCATGAATATGTGCCAGGGTCACTTAAGCAAGAAAGTGTTGTGGGCAAAGGACAAATGCATTCTGCATGCTAACACATTTTTCAAGCTATATGTTGCTGTAGGACTCACAACTTTCACTTTCAACCACTTATTTCTAAACTTCAGCCCTCAGAAGAAGTAATAGTACAGTGGGAAATGTAGTACCTATAGGAAATATAGGCATAAAATGTGTTAAAATAGGCAAAAAATGTGTTAACATAAGCCGAAATTTTTTTTTAAAATAGGCGAAAAGGAGGACATTTTTGCATAGGAGGAAAGGCAAGATTTTTTATGAAAAGCGAAAAATAAGCACGTTTTCACGAAAAGTCACACAGGAAATTTTTCACACTCTTCACCCACCCCTACTCCTTAGTCCATAACCCCCAGAAACTAGTTACACAAGCTATAAGGCATGAAGCAAATGAATCCTTATAGCAGTGGTTGGCAACCGGAGTCAAGGGGATTACATGTGCCCTCAAATGCTTCTCCTGAATTTCCCAAGTCTGTTCTTTGGTACAGTGTGAACAAAAGACAACTTCCCTCTCCTTTATCATGCACATGCTATTCTCACACCCAAAAATACACATACACTTTATTATGACCTTTCCCTTCATACTGATAATGCTCCCCTTTAAACCACTGGATGCATTGCCTTGTCTAGCACCCAAAAGCTTAAATGGTTTCTTGAACCCCAGAATCAGCTTCCAAAGGGTGGGCAAGGGGGTGCTTTTGTCCCCCCTATACTTGCCCACTCCATATAAACAGAGGGGCTAGGTGGGCTCGTCTGGGGGTCCTATTATGGCTCCCCCCCCCCAGGAAAATTTCTGCGGATGCCCCTGAACCCCAACTCAATTTCAACTCAAATGCCTGGCCCTTTGAAGTACTTGAGGGCTTATATACAGTCCTGCCCTTGTAGTAAATGTGGTTGCTGTCCAGTAGGTTTTAGAATTAAGAATATATATATATATATATATATATATATATATATATATACATACATATATTCATGTTTTATCTAGCCCATCTAGGATACTAGTGAGTCAAAAAGAGCTAGCATCTGTTAAAACAAGATGGTTACATTTTTATTTATGCACAATGGAGCAACAAATATTATAATCTGTTGTGCAGTATATTGGTTCATTAAAACAACCAACATTGCAAAGAGACGTGCTGGTGTCATATATCATGGTAATGTCATATATCATGTTCAACTATTTGTACATGATATATGATACTAAGGTCTGTAGCAGGGTTGACATTCCTGGAGGAATAAGTCAAATGAAAGTGATTTAAAGAGTTAGAGGAATGGACAAATGTAAGGGATTTAACATTTAACCCTTTGAATGCATTGCATACCCCTCTGGCACTCAATTTGTTAATACCACAAAATAATGCATATAGGACACACAACTCCAAAGGCAGAATATAGACCAGTAGTGTGAAAGAATGGTATAACTAGCCTTTGGAGGGCCCAATTCCAAAAAAATGTTGGTCCCCCTTACACAAAAATATTTTCAAGAAAAAGGCAAAACTAGACTTATTGAACCTTGAGACAGCTGAAGCCTCTTTGGATGAGGGGCACCGATAGACTGGTATCTTCTGCATCATTTGTAGTTACATCCCAGGTGCCAAACCATATTCCTAATGGCCCAAGACAGTCCAAATCTTTGGAGAAATTCCTCATACTGCACAGCTTTTGCAGTCAAAAGGACTTAGTTAATGACTGCAGCAACCGATAGGGAGGGTGAAGAGGGCTGAAGCCACAAGTATCTTGGTTGGCAGCCCCAAATGGAGACTCTGGGTCCCAGTCTCTTGAACTGCAGCAGCTTGTCATGGCTGGGCTGGCTTATCATCTCCATGTCCAGAGCACTGCTTATTTACCAGACCCAAGCTTATGGGGGAGGAGGTGCAACCAGGCACTGCATGAGGAAGCCTGCATCACCTCTGCTGATGTGTGATACATTGTCTGGCCACTGCTCACTGAGACACAAGTTCCAGGATGAGAGCACTCTGACTGTCTGGTGGGACCTGTGCTCTGGGGCTTAACATTGTGCAAGCAAGTGATCACCTGCTATGCACATAAACCACCACTTGCATCTAATGGTGGTCAAATCTGTGGCTTTCCTTCTGTTCTTCTACTGCAACTCCGATGGGAGTTGAATTCCAACATAAGTTGGAGAGCCAATTGCTTGCACAATTTGCTGTATACAGTAACATGTAATGCTTGCCTTACATTATGCACTTGGAACATGGGTAATCCTTTGTATACTATGGTGAGCACTGCAACAGCTAATCCTATATGCACGCAGGGAACTCATCCTATACCATCTGTGAAGGACATCAACTCATTGTTTACCGTGCTGGATATGTCGTGGGAGGAAATAAAAAGTAAAGACATATAAAATAGATTTTCTTTAGTTAAAGACTAAACTGTTTCACCGTAGAGGAAAAATTTAAATTTCCAGTAATTTAACCCTCTGAGTGCCAAAGGCTTAGGAAATATTTTGTACTCTGGAGGCCAGGCACATTTTCAGCATTTTTGTTATTTATCTGTTTAAACATAATTCCGGTTACATATACAGCAAACTATATATTGTTTTTTAGAACAAGATTCTGCTTTGTCATGGTGCCTCATGTGAAGTTAACTTTGCAGTGTGCAACAAGCTATGATTTCATAAACACAGAAGACTGTTAAAAAAACGATTTAATTTGCTAATATCATACACTGGCCAAATATTTATGCTGGCTGTGAAAGCTTCAATTATTTTAAAAATCTCTGAATCCCCTGAGTACACTAATACCAAATATGTATAACTCTACCTGCATGCATGGCCTGCACAGATCCCTAATTAACAGACATACAAAAGGTTATCCAACTCTGGAGAGCTCAAGCGGGATCAGGTCATGTGACGTCATGTGCCACCCAAGCGAGATGCACAGCAGGTCCCACACTGCTCACATGCCTGTAGCACCAGACAGCAGGTAAGGGAAAAAAACAAACTTTAGAAAACAGAAAAAGATGTATTTGGTAGTGTAATGTACTTATCTCCCTATGTTAGCTTTACATAGAGAAATGAGTACATTTCATTGCAAATGCAGTTCAGGGTGTAGTAGTAATATTTATTTTGCCAGTAAAAAGAACATTTTAATACAATGGGGGAGATGCACTAAGGTGTAATAAAGAGGTGATAAAGCGAAGATGACTTCTCCAGTGATTCTATGGAGCCAATGCACAAGATTTCTCCAGCTTTGGCGATATTGGTGCATGGGCTCTATAGAATAACATAGGAACTAGATAAGTGGTATCACTGAAGAAGTCATCACTGCCTTATCATCTCTTTATCACACCTTAGTGCATAACCCCAATGTGTTTTGGCTGCTCAGTAATTATATTTTTGCAGTATAATTTATTGCCACTACTGCGGGTGGTGGGCATGCTGTTGAATTTTGCCATGGGCTCTACCCTTTTTTGGAACCTAGCAAACGACTCTGGCAGCAACTGTGGATAATCCAAGATATCCAAATACCTGCTCTGTCTCTGCCCTTTAGGAATGCTGCTTAAACCCCCAATATAGAATTAATGGACAGCAACAGCAAAGGAAAGAGACATGAGAGCTGTTATACCTGATGATTTAAAGGTAGGCAAGCAATGCAGGTAGCAATGTAGGAAGAGGTAGTTGAAGCAGAAAAAGAGAGGTCCTATTGCCAATTTAAGGATCACTAGTTTGACATTGCCTACATTTTGGTGCAGAGTTCTGGACACCAATAAATTATAGACTGTTCAAAAAAGGTTTACCAAAATAGTGCATCAGTTGTGGAATCTGATCAAGGCGAGGCACAGTCTTCATGCAGTAAGTATAAGGCTGGATTTTCCTTATGAGTACTGAAGTTTGTCCCTCGCTGCACTCCATCTGGACCGGTTTGGAGAGACAGAGTGACACAGGTGAAAGGGGCGGGAGGTTGATCCTTTCTCATTCGATTGCTGCTGAACTACAAGACTGATAGTATTGAAATACAGTGATACATGGGACAACTAGCATGCATTTTGTTTGAGGCATTACCATCCCTTTAAGGGATTAAATTTAGTTCAAGAGGGATCCATTTTTAAAGGAACACTAGAAAAGAGGACATGCTATAAAATTGTAGCATGAAAAATTAAGAGGAAATCTAATAGAGGGTGAAATATAAGAGGAAATCTAATAAAAAAAAAGGTTGATAGATAAAAGGAATAGCCTTGCAGCAGAAGAGGTCGTTTCTGAAACAGTAAATGAATTGAAGAAATTGTTGGATAGACATATGGTTATTCTAGATAAGGCTAACTAGATAGGGACATAGGTAGACTAGATGGGAATTGGTTGTCAATTCTGCTCTGATATAAATTGCAATTGTACATATTTAAAAGTTAATTAATGAACTAACATAAATAAAACTAAAATGTTATCATTCAGTTGGCCTCTTAACCCTTAAATGCATGCAAGGACTTAAAGGAATAGTAATGTTTCACAATAAAAGCAGCTCCAAATAATCTTCATAGTATTTGGACCATGGAGAGTGTTATTTCAATACTGTCAGAGTTGTAGTTCAAGAGTAATTGAATGATAAAGTATCCCCCCCCCCTCCTACCCCTTTTACTAATGTAACACTACTCACCTCAGAGCAGCAAGACTGTCCGGATGGATTGCAGAGAGGGACAATCTTTAGTGAGCATAAGGGAAAACCTGAAAAACCTGTCAAGGTGGGCTGGGTTTTCATTATTCTCACAATAAGATTTGCTGTGATCTGTATGGACCACATCTGAGGGGATGTGGCTTACACTAGGTAAATGGGTGGGAGGGTGATACTTTATCATTCAATTACTCTTGAACTACAACTCTGACTGCATTGAAATAACAATCTCCATTGCTCAAATATTATGAAGATTAATTGGAGCTGCTTTTTTGTGAAACATTACTATCCCTTTAAAAGCAACATTTACATCAAAGGAAATTTGGGAGTTTTTTGCAAAGGGAAAGTTTATTCTCCAGCTATGGTGCAGCTGGTTTGTCCATAATTGCTTATCCTTTGCTTTCTGCATAAAGCCATAAGTTGTCTTTTGTTTTTTGTTTATTTATTTATTTTTTAAATTTGATTACATTTTCTTTTTGCTAACTGGACACAAACATCTTCTTCCTATGTTCCAGAGAGAACCCGAGGGTGGACAGGCTGAATTCTCTCTTTATTCTTCATTCAGGTGCAGCTGATACATTATTCATATCTTGTGTTTTGTTTATCGTCCATTCAGGGACCTTTGTTCTAAAGGAAACTGGAGTAATTCTGGGGCAAACCAACTATACTATAGGAGCAAATTGAAAGTCTCCAAATTACTGCTGCTTTAAATGGGCTTTTAATTAATAAAGGCTAGAGGGGTCTCCATCACAAAGCATAGCAATTTGTTAGAGACCTCTCTAGCATTAAAATGGTTAAATGCCTAATATAGTTCAATGGAAGTCTTTACTTATAACAGACGATGCAGTTGGTTTCACTCATATTTACTTTTCTCTTGAACATGAGGCCCATAGCCTACATGAGAAAGTGGACCTGTCACCTTAACACAAGTTTAATTTTACAGACAATTAAAATATGTGTATATGTTGTACTAGCCATTACTCTGTGAAATAAATCATGTTTGAGAATGTGCACAGTGTGGCACGTTATACTAATTCACTGCACTGTTTGTTAAATCAGTTGTGTTTGAGGACAAACATATCCTTTGCTGTGCTATTAGAAATTACTCCAGTGTGTGGACACCACCTAGATTAATTCATAGATAGTATGTGGCAACATTGACCCAGCACAAGAACTCATTAACATAAACTGCCACATTTTGCCTCCATCAAATAATAGTTAATTTCTCAAAAACTATTTGTATTTCAAACAAATGACTAATACAACAACATTCTTAATTTATTGTGAGGCATTACTATCTATTTAAACAGCAAGTTCAGTTCAATAGAATAAGTAGGGAAGGATTACGTAATTCTCATTCTCTAGGTTACTCTGTGGAAAGGGTTAAACTTGATGGACTTTTGTCTTTTTTCAACCTATATTACTATGTAACTATGTAACTATTAAATAAGATCAACAAATATTTAAGCAAAAGGATGTCCTGGGTTTGAGAGAAGAATACAGGGTATTGTGTTTGATTGCTCACTACTGTATTTGATGACTGACATATATATATATATATATATATATATATATATATATATATATATATATACAAAACAAACTGTAAACCTGTGCTCCTCCAGCTAAAGTGAAAAATAAAAAATAGTGTGCCCTGTAAAGGGCATATATAATAATGTGAATACATTTTGAGGCTCTAGTAACCCACATTTTTGGCCAAAGAAGGGGGGTAAGCTTGCCAAGCGCGCCAAGGTACCTCAAGTGTGGCAATCAATATTTGCAGATGATACTAAATTATACAAATTCAGAACAGGATATTTTATCTCTACAGAGGGACTTACATACAATGTCAGATTGGGCAAACATGTGGAATATGAAGTTTAATGTGGGGAAGTGTAAAGTCATGCATTTGGGAGGAAACAATCCCAAGGCTACTTATAAACTTAATGGAATAATTTTAGGTGACTCATTGCTAGAAAAAGACCTGGGTATCCTTGTCAACTGCAAACTTGGAAACAGTGACCAGTGTCAAACAGCAGTAGCAAAGGCAAACAAAATCCCATCTTGCATAAAAAGAGGTATCGAAGCAAGAGTGGATAACATTATTTTGCCATTATACAAATCATTGGTAAGACCTCACCTTGAGTATGCAGGGCAATTTTGGGCGCCGGTTCTGAAAAAGGATATACTAGAACTAGAGAGGGTACAGCGGAGAGCAACAAAATTAATTAAGGGAATGGAGGACTTGACATATGAGGAACGACTAAACAGACTTGGTTTATTTACTCTAGAGAAAAGATGACTAAGAGGAGACCTCATCAAATTGTACAGGTATATGAGAGGTCAATACAAGGATCTCTGCAGTGAGCTATTTATTCCAAGGCCTGATCAGGTGACCAGGGACACCCCTTGAGATTAGAGGAAAGGAGGTTTAAACTTCAGCAGAGGATGGAGTTTTTTTACGGTAAGGTCTGTTAAATTGTGGAATTCATTGCCCAGGGAGGTTTAAACTTCAGCAGAGGATGGAGTTTTTTTACGGTAAGGTCTGTTAAATTGTGGAATTCATTGCCCAGGGAGGTGGTTAGGGCAGATACAATGGATACATTTAAGAGAAGATTCGATAAATTTCTTTCAAAAGGGAACATACAGAGTTATACTGTTTATCAGTAGGCTGATCAGGAAGGTCTGATAAAGACTAATTTAATTAGTAGCAGGAAAGCTATAAAATTCTCAGTTACTGGGGTATGAGGCGAAGGTTGAACTTGATGGACTTGTGTCTTTTTTCAACCTAATTTACTATGTTACTATGTTACTATGTAAGGACCTATACTAAACACTTGAGACCCTATCTAAAAAAATAACAAAAATGAAAGAAATTAAAAAAATATAATAAATGAAATAAAATTGTCCCAGAAGGAATATTGCAGTAATGCATTGGAAATGGACCCTTAAATGTATAGGTTCTCTACAATGTATGAATACCAATGTATGCAATTAAAAACAATTAATACTCAAATATTAAAAAAAGGGTCAGTGGGGCTCCTACCACACAAGTCTGCTGTTGTGGATGTCCATGCAAAGGACTGAGACTATTTCAACATTTATATAACCACCAGCAGACTTAGACTTGTGCACGGGCAAAATGTTCGGTAAAATTTGAATTCGGACTAATTTTTTTTTTCCTAATTCGGATGATCTTAATTTCGGACCGGGCCTATTCGATTCGGACGAAATTCTGATCCATTCCGAATTATTCGGCCGAATTTAACATGGGTTAAATTATAGCAGTGCGCCTCCGTGCACGCTGCTATCATTATTTGCAGACAGGGTGTGCATTTAGAAAAAGATCCATCCCAAAAATGGACATTGTCGTACATTGAAAGTCTGTGCATGTCACCTCTACTCTAGCATGGGATGCCAGTCACAAAGCAAACGTCGAACATCGAAAACCCATGCCTGTCATTCAATTCAGCATGTTCGAACATCGAAACCCCATGCCTGTCTTTCAATCTAGCATATGTTCGAACATCGAAACCTCATGCCTGTCATTCAATTTAGCATATGCTCGACATCGAAAACCCATGCCTGTCACATCCTACTCAACATAAGTGGTCGACTCGAACATGGACAAACTACATGTCACATTCTATGTTAGTACATGGGTAAAGATTAAGGTTTCATTTTCTGGTACCAGCCTCCTACCCTACTGTCCCTCTTTAGTACCCAAATTCCTCTCTCTCATTTTCCTATCCTGATTTCCCCTCATATCAGATAACTCTATGTGTATATACATTGTAGAGTTTCATACTACATCAAGAATAAACATCAATGATTGTAATGTGATAGATGTAATGTGTTAACCCTTTGAGTGCCAGAGTGGTACGCAATGCATTGCAAAGCAATGCGTTGCGTACCACTCTGGCATTCAAAGGGTTAAAAAGAAAAATTGAGACATTCTGTTGTGAACAAACTGCAACACAGGAGAGAAATAAAAAAAATGCTTGACATCTATACTGAAGAGGGGTCCACAGCATTGTCTTAGTATAGCAATATCACCGTTTTCCGTGAGTGTGCAATACAGGGCTCTACGATAATTGCTGGGCATTTCCCAATGTCATAATCAGGGGATGATGGGAGTTGTATTCTAACTACTGTTAGGAAACACATAAGTGATGCACATTCATCTCCCACCTAGAAATTATTTACACACGAGGCAACTCCCCCAAGTAATACCTAGCCCCTTTCCAAGTGAAAGGACTTCCAGAAAGGCTTCAGATCTCTTAGTGACTCACCTGTTATTGCCAGTCAGCGGGACCCGGAGAGTAGGAGGGGGTGATGCTATGGCTGCACGGCACGGTGCTCTTAGTTGGTCACTTGTCGCAATGTTGAAGCTCAGCCCGGCCAGCACCTTCTGGGTGGAGACACCTCACAGCAATCCTGTTCAGGACACATCATGCACTGTTGTGCACTCATACTAGGGATCCCAAATGTTTAGACTCATTTCGTACAGGGGGCACCCTCCTGTATTTGTAAAACCTCTCTAGCAAATCTGGGACGGTAGACCTATTTACTCAAGTCTTGACTTTAGGTGGGCGATAAACAATATAAAATAGGCATAATGTTTCACTATCACATAATTCACGTCACTGAAGCAGCCAGCAGGCATCGCCACTGAGTGAGCATAGGGCTGCCCGGCTGCTGACAGTCACACTGATGGGATGGGACACCCTGCAACACAGAAATGGCGGAAGAGCACAAAATAAACATGCTATGGGACGGCAAATTGCCGCCCCTGTCAAAGTGCCGCCTGGGTCCATGGACCCACTGGGACCCATGTAAGGGCCGGCCCTGTATTCGAACAAATACCTAATTTTTTTTATATTTTGCACAGGAACAAATATTACTTGCTCTTGCAGTGGCAATAACTGGAACTAATGCTGGCTGCCTACCTATGCCTAGCCTAATGCTACCTGCCTGCCTACACAACAACTGTACACTCTCTAATCTCTTCTCTCTCTGAGTTCCAACAACCCAATGAGGAAATGCAGGCTGTCTGTCTGTGTGACTGTGTCATTAGTCCAACCCCCATCATGAAACGAAGAAGGCTATTCGAATACAGACAAAAGAGGGTAGTAGTGCATGAAACGGAGAATGGAATTGGACTAGAGACATGGAGGGAAAATTATGGAGGGAAAGTAATTGAGCGCGCACAGGAAGTACAAAAAAGTCCTGGTCAAAAGTAGTCAAAACTTTTGGAAATGTGTCGATTGCCGAAACTTCCGAAAGTTTCGACGAATTTCGGACCTGGGCTGTTCGGAGTTGGATAATTTTTTCCGAATGACCCTTGAGTTTCGGATTGGCCGAATGTCTCCGAATGACCCCATTTTCGACGAAATCCGAATGTCTCCGAATGAATTTGCACATGTCTAAGCAGACTACAAGAGGAGCAACTGGTTGGAGTAGGCAAGGAATATAAAAGCCTAAATTAACCCCCTAAAATTAAAACCCCAAAATGTGGGAAAGAGTAAAGTGTAGTGTAGCATACATATGTGATATTAATAAAAGTGAAACGCTGCTATAAGTAAGCATAGGAGATATGTGAAAACCAACAAAAGAAAACAGCTTACAGCGCTGTATCACTTAGTATTTAAAAATATGTGTGTATGTATTAATAATTCATGTTCAATTTTAATTATATTTAGTGATCATGTTTGATATATGTAAAGTGCTCTTGGAAAAATGAGTGTACCTTAAGTGTGCAGCAAGGAATAAGAGGGTTCTCCAGGCCCCCATAAGGTGCAAACACAAAACAAACTGTTTTTAATTGCATACATTGGTATTCATACATTGTAGAGAACCTATACATTTAAGGGTCCATTTCCGACGCTTTACTACAATATTTCTTCTGGGACAATTTTATTTCATTTATTATATGTTGTTTAATTTCTTTAAATTTTGTTATTTTTTTAGATAGGGTCTCAAGTGTTTAGTGTAGGTCCTTGCCACACTTGAGGTACCTTGGCTCGGTTGGCAAGCTTATCCCCTTCTTTGGCCAAAAATGTGGGTTACTAGAGCCTAAAAATGTATTCACACTATTATATATGCCCTTTACAGGGCACACTATTTTTTATTTTTCACTTTAGCTGGAGGAGCGCAGGTTTACAGTTTGTTTTGTGTTTGCACCTTTTGGGGGACTGGAGAACCCTCTTATTCCTTGCTGCACACTTCAGGTACGCTCATTTTTCCAAGAGCACTTTACATATATCAAACATGATCACTAAATATAATTAAAATTGAACATGTACATACACACATATTTTCAAATACTAAGTGATACAGCGCTGTAAGCTGTTTTCTTTTGTTGATATATATATATATATATATATATATATATATGTATATATATATATATATATATATATATATATGTATATATATATATATATATATATATATATATATATATATATGTATATATATATATATATATATATATATATATATATATATATTTGTGTGTGTTCAGCTAAAGATGAGTATGCTGTGAATGTGTGATGTCACCGGCAGGAAGAGGAAGCCAAGGAGGAAGGCTGTCTGCAGGACCAAGACTGGCCATCGGCTAACATGCATCCCAGGGATAGCTATAGGACAGACAGAACTAGTTATGGCAGCGATGTCACACCAGGGGCACTGCAAAATTGTCTCACAGTGGGGTCATTGCAAGAGGGAAAACACAGTAATCCGTGCAGGATAGAAGTAGAGAAAGAAAGGAAGAGAAGAGAAGAGAGGAAGGAAGTATTATGTATGTCCCAGATCTAATTTGTAGCAGTTAGGAAGTCTGCTAATTTCACCACTCATCTGACACTGTCACTGGGGCCCCCTGTGAACTGGGTCACACTTGGAGAGGACACAGGATGACAGAAGGTGAGTTAGTGGGGAAGGTGCAATATATGTGGAAGATGTGAGAGAGCGGTTAAACCGAAGAAGTGGAGGGAGTGATGTTGGACTGTGTGGAAGTTGTTGAAGAGATTTTCACAGGAGTGGCTTCTCCCCTCCCCCACCCCTGACCACTCCTGTGAAAATCATTCTCCCATGCAACTCACTGAGGACATTTTCACAGAATTAGGCAAAATATAGCACAAGGACTTTCTGGAGTCCTGTAATAATGTAATGGCAACTTTGATTAATCTCAAGGGGACCTCATGTTTCTTCAGCCAAGCTTCTCTGTGTTACATGTGTATCTGTGTCTCTATGGACAAGTTTTTACCTCTTTGGTCAGACAACCCTTCAGTGCTTATATAGTACTGCCACCGCATAAAAACAAAATCAGATTGCAATGTCTTATTATAAATACTAATGTGGGCATGTGAAATTTTTGCTTAGGTCCCAAAAAAACCTTGAGCCACCCCTAAGCATACTCATACAGAGAAGGACTGGAACAGTACTGGTTCAGCGGCCACAGGCAAAACTGCAACAAGAAATATAAGGCAACAAAACCAAAAATGGTCAAATAAAAATAAGAGGGGTAATGGATAGCAAAGCCCAGGAATGATTGTCAGTAATAAAAAATGTCACATGATCATGACCACACTGTTATGGCTGGCAAGCAAAACCAGGAGTCAGACGGTATAGTTAATAGAACCTTTATTATGAGAATAATAACAGTCATGCAATATAAATATATACACAGTGGGTGATCAAAAAGGCGAGTACTGTATCGGGAATAGCAGTCTCCCAATATCAGCACCTCACTGTCCAAGACTAAGCCTCAGCCTGCTGGAGTCTCGCGGTAAGGTAACGCCCAAGAGTGATACTGACTCAGCCTGCAGTCAGTGGCTGGGAGTCTGCTAGCTTCAGGTCAATACTAGGAAGGATGTCTGAATAACAGAACCAACCCTAGAAGCGAACAGACAGGGCCTTCTAGTAAGCACCAGATAGGATAGTCAGACAAGCCAAAATCATATACGGAGCGGGTAGTCAGCCAGAGCCACAGGTTTGCACCAGATAGGATATCCACTGAAGCGATGAAATGCTGGATGCGCAGTGGATAGAGCCCCAGGTCAACACCAGAGTGGGTAGTCAGACAAGCCTAGGTCATACACAGAGCGGGTAGTCAGCCAGAGCCACAGTTTGCACCAGATAGGATATCTGAGCCAAATCGGAACGCACAAGGAGAACAGTCAGACAGCGCCACGGGTCAACACCAGAATGGATGGACAGACAAGCCGGATCATGCACAGGAATCAGGAATACTAGATAATGAACTGCTCAGAACACCAGCGTAAGGGTGACTGAGTCAGGACTCAGTCTGCCCTTTAAACCTCTCCACAGGAAATAGATAGGCAGAGCAGCTAGAGGGAGGAAGTAGGTAGGAGGAGACTACAGGAAACAAACACACATAAAACAGAGGCCTGCAGCATGCTTGAAGCCTCTGCCTGCAGATGACGCGTGGAAAGACGCCGAGTGTCGATAAAGAGGCAGCACTGGAAACAAGGTACTGTGACACACACCTGTAGAGGCTTGATCAAGGCCTTTGGGGTATGACCAGTCTAGGGCATCAAATATCTATATGTGGTTCATTTACATCATGGTATTAAAACAAATACCAAGAATTTGGCCCACCCATTCTTCACTTTCCCTACTTTCCAAACTTTTGGCTGTATCTAATTATTCCATGTCATTAATATGCAATATTACCTTATATTATCCATAGTAAATTAATGTAAACCATGTAAAAAAACAGGAGAAAATGAAGGTTACGTTATTCAATTTACCTAATTGTCTCACTAAGTTGAGAACAGTTTAATAGGAGCTTCTTTGGTTAATAAAGCTGGAAAATTGGGCATTGTCATATGAGGTTCCAAATATATCATAATGTTTAATTTAGTATGCAATTTAGATAAATTAGGTTAAAATGAGCATAAGAAGAGTTCACAAACATTATCTTAAAGGGGAACTACCACCCCACACAATGTTTACCTTTACAAAGTCCCCATATGGCGACTAGCTGCTTAGTAGCGCTAGTTGCCAGAATAACTACCTTACTTAATAGATTTCTCCCATCTTCCATGGGCGACAGGCAGGACAGAGCGCGGATATCTTCCCATAGTGACGTCCGCGTGTCTGGAGTTCAATGTGCAATAAAACCAGTGAAAACACTTACCAGCTACTATGTGCTTTGGGCTTAGATTTGAAGCACAATGCAAATGTAACAGCTGTCAGTTATGGTGAGTCTTTCACCATTAAACATGCCACTGAGGTTTGTGTGTCTGCTCAGTGCTATTTATTAAAACATGCATGGAATGAAAGATTCCTTTTCATTTGTTGACGAGTTTTTGGACGGAATAAAAGTCAACAGCTCCAGCTGTAGAAATAGTTGTCTTTTGCCAGCAAATATTTCCATTTTGCTCCATGCCTTTTTTGTATTTGTTCCATTTGTATTAATTCCTCCATGTTTTTTCTATTAAGTTAAATAATGCAGTGTCTGTTCTCAAGCATATGACATTCTTTCTGGGGACAAAGCGTACCAATAACAGTTAACTGTTTGGGGGATGGGGTAATATTTATATATATATATATATATATATATATATATATATATATATATATATATATCATTTATATGTTCTTATGTGCCTTCACTAGCTTCTAAAATACATATTTTCCTCCTAAACTTCTGTTTGTTTCCAAAATGTTTTCATATTTTTGTTCATCACTAACCTATGTGTTACTAAACGCCTAGAATTGAATTTTAGATACACTGTAGAGGTTTCCATTCAAGTTTTGTGTGTGTGAATTCAGACGTATGTTGGCATAGCGATTTTCATAGGTCTTTATACAATCTGTCATTGATAACAGAAAAGTGTATCTGAACACAAGAGCAGCAAATGCTAATCTCAATAAAGTATTTTAGATCTTTTCACTTACTAAACTGCAATAAATAAATGATATAATGGAAAGTCTACATACACAATGGCTATGCAAATTCAGGATTTTTTGATGTAGTGACGTTAATAAAGATGTTTTTGTTTTTAAAGAGATAGTAATGTTTTAAATTAAGTATAGCGCTGAGTCTTCTTTATTATAAACTAGGTTAAAACCCCGTGTACACGGGCCACAGTGCCACCCAGCAGCCTCGGCTGGTGCCCAGAGCCTCTCTGCTCACTGCCCATTCTGCAGTCATGTGCAGTACAGAGTGCCCAAATGCACAGCGGCTGATACGAAGTGGGGTGATCTGAATTTGGATCACAGTCCTCTCTGCGCGCCTTCCTAGGACCAAGCAGTCACAGGAAGGTGCGCAGAGAGGACTCCAGTCCGAACTCGGAGCACCCCGCTCCGTGTCAGCCGTGGCACTTTTGGGCACTCTGTACTGCACATGACTGCCTTGCGGGCAGTCTCTATTGCGCATGACTGCAGTGCGTGCAGTCTCTCCTGCGCATGATGGCTTCTGACAAACATCCTAGCGAATTATTATATAGGATGCCACAGTTTGTGCTATATTTAGTACCTTACTTTTACTTAGTTCTCAAGTTATTCAATATAGAGGGATTCCCCCCCCCCTTTCTGACCTCCTCCCACTGAATCGTCATTCTGGTCCCAGGACTGGACAGACACAGAGAGGGACAAACTTCAGTAAGTATAATGAAAACCCTGCACCCTTGACAAAGAAGGACAGGATTTTCTTTTGCATACTGAAGGTTGTCCCTCACTGCATCCGTCCGGACCAGACATAGCTGCAGCAGTGACGTGGCCAGAAGGGGAGGGAGGGAGATCCTTCTATATTAAATAACTTGAGAACTACGTAAAAGTAAGGTACTAAATATAGCACAAACTGTTACATTTATAATAAAGAAGACTCTGCGATATACTTGATTTAAAACATTACTATCCCTTTACAGTTGCTCACAGATTTTTAAAACTGAAGCAGGCAGAGTGCATTAGCCTATGTAACCCTATATGCAATGTGCTACAGAACCCCCTGCTTGTCCCTCTGGCAATTTTCATGTCTGCCTCTATGGACATGTAGTATGGGAATTTAGTCCAGCGATGGTTAGAAATGTAGTCTTTTGAACAAAGGAGCAAGGGAAAAATTCCTACAACCTACTATAAATTTCTGTCCACAATAAGATAAATTAGGTTAATATTAAAAATGTAAAAAACAATAGGTGTGATCAATTAATTCCTGGACTAGTGTCCCCTCAACTGCTGCTGTATCACATTTTGCTCCCTTCTGCCATAACATTTTCAGACAGTCTAGTCCCAAAATATCAGGCAGCTCCTCTATGCATGAGAGAAACAACAAAAACTCACACTTGCATTTTAAGCCTTTAGTGGGTCTCATCAGTGAGGTGCAGATGATGCCCTCTAGGCCAGTGGTTCTCAACTCCTGTCCTCAGGACCCACTAACAGGCCAGGATTTGATGATTTCCTTGTTAGAGCACAGGTGAGTTAATCAGTGTAAATGAGCCTCTGATCACCACACCTGTGCTCTAGCAGAGAAATCCCTAAGTCCTGGCCTGTTAGTGGGTCTAGAGGGCAGGAGTTGAGAACCACTGCTCTAGGCATAATCATGTTACTAAGAAACACCTGAAGAGCTCAATAATAAACTAATACTTGTTATTCATTCTCTGTGTGTGCTCCTCATAATTTTTATTATTTATTAGTGGGTATTAGTTCTTTAACAGCATATTTTGTAGATAATGTGAAATACAGCAATATGTGAGATCAATAATAAGTATTTGTTAATTCATTGTTTATAGATTATAACAAATCTGTAAGGAAAAAGATCTAATATTTTTGACTTGCATTTGGCAAGGTTTGGGAACATTTGACAGTAATCAACAACCACAAGTCACTATATTTATAAACTTTTACAAGTGGTTTGTCATCTCCAGAATTTAATAGATGTGTTTATAATTCTTTTTCTATTTATTAAGCATAAAAAATGTTATTTACATCACCAAAGCATACAAATGACAGTAAAACTATTTTCTTCATTGAATAAAAAGGTCAGGAGGTTGTGGCTACATCTGGTTTGGTCAGCATTCAAATGGTGAGCATGTCATTTTCATTCCAAGACTAATAGGGTCTACAGACTAGAGTAAAAGTTATCATATTGGGGACCTGGAAAACATCTTTAGGAAACAGGGAAAGATAAGGCTCTTAATCATCAGTCTTTCTAATGCCAAAAAACATATTTTATTGTATATATTTGTAAATAACAATCTCTTTGATATTTCTGCCAGCATTGTGTATAGCCTAAAGTCCTAGCAGTGTAAAGTACACAGCATAAAGCCACGCTATCAAAATGTCAAAAACCCCATAAAAGTGATAGAGAAAACTATAAGAAATTATGTACTTATTTCAGCAAAGCATTATTTTTCCAGTGGGAAGAAAGATAGCATTTATCAGGAATTATTATTCTAACAGTTGGTGCTCAGACAACACTCTCTTTATGCAGAAAAACTGCCGGACACATTCTTAATGTGTAGGGGATCTGATGCAATAAAGTCTTATCTCTTTTCCCTTGTGCACATTATGTAATCTAGAGTTAGAAACTAGATGAGGATGAAGGTCTGATAATGAAAGACAGTGTCTAATTCAAGTGAGAATTATACAATAAGTGGAATAAGAAAGGAGAAAATATACACTGAGTAAAAAAATGTTGATGTAAAATATGTGGATTATTTAACTCTTTAAAGGGAACTACCACCCCGCAATAACTTTACATTAATTAATTCTTCATCTGGCGACAAGCTGCTTAGTAGCGCTAGTCACCAGAAATATTACCTGGTTTCAAAGATTTTCCAGTTTTTCGGAGGCTCATAGTAGCAGGAAGCACGGACATCTCGTCATAGTGACGTCCGTGCTCCTGCGCTGACAGTCCCTTTTGGAGCCGGCCGGTTCCAAAAGGGACTGACAGTGCAGGCGCACAGACGTCACTATGACGAGATGTCCGTGTTTCCTGCTACTATGAGCCTCCGAAAAACTGAAAATCTTTGAAACCAGGTAATATTTCTGGCGACTAGCGCTACTAAGCAGCTAGTCGCCAGATGAAGAATTAATTAATGTAAAGTGATTGCGAGGTGGTAGTTCCCCTTTAATGAACTCAGTATATTGTACTAAAAATGAGCCCTTTCAGGCTTAACCCTTTGAGTGCCAGAGGGCACTCAAGGGGTTAAGACACTCTTGCATACCTCCCAACATTTCAAATGGCCAAAGAGGATCATATTGGTTTTAGGGAGTGTTGCTGGGGGTGCGGCTGGTGGACAGAGCATTAGCGAGAATTTTTAGGTTATTTCATAACCTACTACTGATACCTCTTTGTGTAACATAATAATTGAGTTGAAGGAAGAAAAAACGATTTTATTTGCAGAGACTAATTTATAAACACATTTTCTGAGGTTTATACAGATATTAATGTGAGTGTTATTGCTGTGAAGCAATGGGATACATTTATATACACACCACACAATCTGATCTCCTAAACACAGGGATACCAGGGTGGGAAAGAGGGACAGAGGTATTTGGGTCTTAAAGAGGGACAGTTCCTCCTAAAGAGGAACACTTGGAAGGTATGCTCTTGGTATCATAATAAATGTGTACATTTCTTACATTTCCTGATTTCATTCTTCTAAATGTATAAAACAAAAAGTGGAGCAATTCTGGACCAAACCAATTGCATCACAGGGAACAAATAAAATGTATTAAGATTCCATTAACTGAAATTGAGTTTTTAACTACTTGAATGCTAGAAAGGTCTCCAACACATATGGTCCATTCTATTAATATTTCTACAATGGTGCACAGAACTTGTAATCTACAGAGAAAACGATCCATGAGGCTTGAAATTAACAAGGAGAATGACCCATAAAAACAGAAAAATAAACAACCAACAGAGCTTTCGGAACATTATCAGCAGAGCTTGCAATCCACAGAGAAACTAAACAGTAGACTCCCATATACAGAGCCAGGTTTCCCAATAGGCAGAGTAGGCAATTGCCTAGAGGTCCAAATTTTGAGGGGCATCTTATCTGTGTTGGCCACACCCACATTCTGAATTGTGGGTGTGGCCAGATCAATCTCAATATCCCTGCATCAATTTTATACCGCTTTACAAGCTATTATTTAACTCCTTGGCGGCTAAAGAGAGCTCTCCAATGCAATGCACTGGAAATATTTCTAGCAACCAAGGAGTTAAATAATAGCTTGTAAAGAGGTATAAAATTGATGCAGGGATATTGAGATTGATCTGGCCACACCCACAATTCAGAATGTTATAGGTCAAAGGTATTTTCTGTAGTGAATTGGTCTGTGGTTGGGGCTATGTGAGCAGAAGGGTGTGGCCATGGGTGGAGCTAAGGGCACACAGAGTGCCTTGCCTAGGGGTACCTGGGAAGTAAATCTAGCCCTGCCCATATACAAGGAAACATAACAACATAGGCAGCAATCTGTAGTGGAAATGGTACTCATCTTGCAATTAACAAGGAGACTGAAGCAGAGGGTTTGCAAATGATCATTTGTAACGAGATCCTAAGTCCTCGGATGGACGTTGCTTGTTCTGCCGACTACCTTTCTCTAGATGACTGCTTCCTGTAGCTGGTTTCCCCGGTCAGTCCCTCCAAACAGCTTCCCAGGATGGGGATCAACAGAAGACCCTTGATACCACCCAGAAATGCAGACACAGCAAGCAGTTCAGGCTCAACAGAACTCTGTCTTTATTGTGGCTGAATTCAGCTCTTTTATGAAGGTTTAGAACAAAGAACAAAAATGCATAACAAGGTTAACTGACCCAGTACAATATTTTGGGGTGACATACAATGGGACCCCTAGGGTTAAGGTAAACTCGGGTACAATGGGACACCAGACTCCCTGGAGCTGTAGTAATTCAATATGGCTGCTTTAACCCTTAGACCAATAACAGAGGAATAGCTGGATTCGAGCAGTCAATCCGATGGCCGCCTACTTTTCCCATGTAAAGTCTATGGAGTCCCTTTAACTGTAGGCGACCAATCGGTACCTTGGGGCGGGTCTTAGATTAGCCAATCCCTGAGTGGCCTACTTTCCCCCATGTTAACTCTATGGGGGACCTTTAAACTCGTCACCCAGAGCTTTGGCCAATCAGAGAGCTGGCTACTGCCCAAGCACCATAATGTTCGACATGGTATCAAGTCTTTGCATTCGTGCAGATATAATGACACCTACTGGTTGCCGAAGGTAATGCCTTGCAGATCCTTTGAGGGAAAAGGTGTGTGTAGGGAGTTTTAACATTTTTCCCTGGAGTAATGGCCGGGATCCGTTACATCATTATTTTATTATAATAATGCACAGCAGACATATTCTATAATATAAAATGCCAGATGTATATTTGTCCGATGCAGTCATGCATAGTAGACACTGTCCGAATGCACAGAATGCTGGTAGATGTAGTTCTACGGTAGTACACCTGCCATTACACACTTTGGCCCGTGTACACAGGCTTTTACAATAGTACTGATATAAACATGCAGGATATGAGAAAAGGAAGAAAGAAGCAAAGTGGGGAAGAAGCAGATGAGAGGAAGAGGCTGAGGTGGAGAAAGAAGTAAGGGGAAGGAAACAGAGGTGGGAGAGGAAGAACGATGTAGGGGGAAAGGAGAAAATGGTGGGGAATGGAGAAAGAAGCAAAAAGAGGGGAAAGAGATTGGAGGTAGAAAATGGACATCAAAACAGGTATGGGTATCAACTCGTTCTTATCTTATTTAGACTTACAAGAGAGGGTGGAAAGATATGAGTAGGTTAATTGCAGTCCAGCCAGAGTGCTATTGTTTTCCTGTCTCAGGGCCAACCTGCCCCAGATGGCTTCCTTGTGCTGCACGTTTGCTTAACAAACACAAAGTTGTCTCTTAATATCTAAAATGCTCATAGGAGTTTCAGTGCATTGAGCCCTTTGAGTGCCAGTAACACAATCCATTGGATAACTCTCTGGCACTCAAAGGCTTTATAAAGCCCTAATAGTGGTGCAGGATTCAAAAATGTCCCTGTGTGTTGTTGCAGAGGCTTGCCAAAAAAAGCATCATAAAGAAGAAAAAAGAAAAGTTTCTACTCCTCTTCCAGTATCTGTAAAAAAATAATAATTTCGTCCAAGAGCACTAAATTCTGTCATGGATGTACTCCTCCCATGAATGTGAAAGACATCATGAGTGGCCGTTTAGCTAGATTTAATTATCTAGTTTGCTAGAAACTGATTATACCTAATCACTTTGAGTTTAGAACCATCCTGCTTTCCTTTTAACATCTACTTTTATCTCTAATTAGTCTGTATCTCAGTTATGACATACACCATTGTAACTGATTAGAAGTCTATAAATCCATAGAAAGCAACAGTGTATAAAACATTGAATGGCTCGTACCCTAAAGAAAACAGGTTTAATAAATTCTGTCTAGGAATACTTTATTAAAAGGATAGGAACCCTTTTCATTTTTAAAATATATGTATGCTGATGTACAATAAAGAACTGAAGTAATTCTGGGGCAAACCAACAAATAAACATTGATTTATATGGTTCTTTTAATGCATTGCTTTACAATGTGTTGTATTGTCTAGCATTCTAGGGGATCAACCTATTGAGTGCCAGGTTGGTATGTAATGCATTGTGAAGCAATTTGTTGCACGCCCCTCTGTCACTCAGAGGGTTAAAAGAATTTGGACTTTTTTATTTTTCCCCTATAGTGCATACGGTTTACTTAAGAATTATATCAGTTCTTAGTATGTCAGCCTCACTGTCCTTACAATTAAGCTTTTAGGATTGGCACCAACTTTTAGAAATCCATGCACAACATACTTTTCAGCTAGAGGAGGACCATATCTTCACTGAACTAAATGTAGATTTTTTCAATGGATTAGGCACTGCCTATACAAAATGTACTAAATGCACTTCTCTTAAATGAGCATCAATCAACGTGGCAGGGGATGCAACAATGTGTCTTGGAAATGTGGAACAGCCAGTCACCTCAAACATTCCCATGCCTGCCAATAAATTCCTTATCAACTGTAAGTGGTTCCTGCATCTTAGACACTTAAGACCTTATTCATGAAGTTAAAGTGCATTCTGGAGCAAATCAATTCCACCATGGGGGATTAACATGAACATTTAGCAGATTTTTTTTATTTTATTTTATTTTAAAACCTGTCTAGCATTCAGTGTGTTAAAAGCCCCATTTAGCCTAATTCTTTAGTTCAGTGAATAGGACCCTTACATATCTTTCCCCATCTCACCTTATTGCTCTTGATCTTCCCATGTTCTTGAGGATTCATGTCACAGTGTGGCCATCACTGGGCCCAATATCATATCTTGCTTGGGAATCCAAAAAGTTCAGGTATGCTTCTTGTCTATTACTTAGAGTTTGTGCGAAGCATACTTGCATGTACAAGCATGTATAAATATAAATTTAAAGGCTCTTGTTTGGTTTACTAGAATTTTTAGTAAAATACGTGCACTGGAATGCATACATCTCAGTAATGGTGAGATGGATTTCTTGTATCATGTTTTAAAGTAGTCAACAGGATATTTGAACCAAAAGAATATCTCTTACTGTAAAAGCGTCGTTTTTGGCATTAATCAAGTTCTGACATACAATAAAGTTCTCTGCAGTCTATTCACCAAATAAGGTGTAACTTCTTGAGTTAACCATTTGAGTTTCAGAGGGAGGATCCAAACAGTTTCAAATGCTAATTTGACATCTCCATTGTGTTACTATAAAGAAAATAATATATCAGCGAGCAGAGAAAATAGTGAGACTGATGTACTAATACTAAATTGAGCAATTCAGTAGAAAACCAACTGAACTATAGAGAACAAATTTAAATTCCCATAGATTTAAATGAGACTTAGCTCTTACATTTTATAGTGGTCTCCTACACATTGCTTCACTGTGACATTTCTAGAAAGCAATGCTCAAAAGACCTATTTAAACCAATGGGAATTTGGAAAAATGTATGTATCCCCTATGATGCAACTGATTTACCCAATATTTTTCCATGTTTGTCTTAGTACATCAGTCTAAGGGTTTCAGATTTGTTGGACTCCATTCCTCTTCGCTATGATTATTGATAACATTGTTTTACAGTTATCAGTTCATACACATGCATGGTTTATGCTTTTATCCCTGGGTTTTCTGGTCCTCAGGCGCTATAAAAGGTGCATGTCTTCAGGATATCCATGAATGATCCCAATGACTGAGTCGCTAATTAGTCAATTGGTGTTACAAGTGGGATATCCTGAAAATATATACTGTTGGTAGCATTTGATGACCTGGGTTGACTGCCTTGCTATATCCACTCCATTAACTAACAGAGGACTTGCCAGTCAAAGGGTGCCAAATAAAGTGTCCCCACCAAAAATTATATATAAGCATTTGTAGAATAGACAACCTACCCAAAACAATTGATTTGGAGTGATGTCCAATCAAGGGGGAATTTTGACTTTTTTATTTTTCTCTTAGAGTGCACTTGGTTTACTCAAGTTTTACATTAGTTCTTAGTATGTCAGCCTCACTGTCCCTACAACGAAGCTACAAGTATTGGCATCAACTTGTAGAAATCCATGTACAACATATGTTTCTGCTAGAAACAGATGAAGTTAAGGAGGACCATATCTTCACTAAACTAAATATAGACTTTTTCAATCCATTAGGCACTGTCTATACAAAACGTACTGAATGCACTTCTTTCAAATTAGCATCAATTGACGTGGCAGGGGAAGCAACAATGTGTCTTGGAAACGTGGAAGGGCCAGTCACCTCAACCATTCCCATGCCTGCCGACAAATTCCGTATTAATTGTAAGTGGTTCCTGCATTTTGAACATATAAGACCTTATTCATCAATCTAAAGTGCAGTTCTGGAGCACATCCATTCCATCATTGGGTAACATGAACATTTTGCAAAATTTCATTGCTTTAAATTGGGTTTTTAACCCTGCTAGAGCAGTCTCCAATGCATTGTAAAGCAATGCTTTGTAAGCCTCTCTTATAAACCTCTCTAGCATTCAGTGCATTAAAAGCACCATTGTCTGAGATTTTAACCCCTCTCACTGGAGGAACCAGATGTGAAGGGGCAAAGAGAACATAGCAAAGCTTCTTACAAATGCTGTGGTAGCAATACAAATTATGATCATCTGTACAAGTGATCAAACACCACAAGCAATCATTTTTACAAAGTAAGTGCATCCTCTACCATCCCCTACCAATCTCCTTTCATCCCCTCTGTATCTTTTCCTTTCTCCAACTGCTTATCTCCCATCACCCCTTCCTATCTTCCATCATCACCTCTCTATTGCTTATCACCACTGCCTTATTTCCATCCTACCCTTTCTGTCATCTATCTGCTTCCCACTACCCACTATTCCTCCAGTCATCCCCTTCTGTCTCTCTTTCTCTCTCTCGTTATCCCCATTCTATTATCAGTCATAATATCCTATCTCTGTGACACGCTCTCATTTATAATTGGAGGCTTGTGTTTCTAACAGTAAGATTGTCAGATATGTGTAAGCCATTTAAACCCTTTGCTTGCCAGAGGAGTGCACAACACATTGCAAAACTGTGATCTACAATGTGACATACACAGATCAGTGCTCCTGTGCTATCTATGTTTACACAAAGGGTTAAACCACTGATGGTCCATGGGCAAAGTATAAGGTCGCAAGATCTCTAGAAAGGTCTCAAATTAATTGCTCTGAAATACACTGGAACCTCTTGCTTTCAAAGAGTTGAATAATCACTACAACAGTTTGGCCACATTCTAAAACTGAGAACTAACATTTATAGGTGCTTCATATAAATCTGACCTAACATATAGATTCGTGGAATATCATCTGCACACACCTAGAATTACACGATCATCAGTGCTTACGCCTACATAAGCTTGCCAAAATACTGAGTTTTCACGTGTCATCATACAACACTGATTTTCACAAGTGACTTTATAATGTAACCCAAATCATCAAGGAGATCCCAGAAGGTTCCCAGTTGTGTTTTAGAACAGTCAGTCATTTTTTCTTGACTGTTGGGTGCCCTTCCACCATTGTGACTTGGGAAGCTATCCACTTTGCCCTAACCTTAAAATGGCGATGTCTGCAGCAGCAGCTAGAGGAAATATGAGATGGCAGTGAGAAGTGATTGCTATGAAATGATACTAAAATGAAGGCATAATGAGGCATATTTAGTAAAACTTTCATAACATTGCAAGGGTCACTTTGACCCTTGCATCCTCCGGCTACTCATTTATATAGTGTCAGTCTGTACTTCAGAAGGAAATTGAGGACCCTGCTGTCTTGCTGCCTGCAAAAAAGATTCAGTTTATGACCATAAAGTGAAATCACAGACCAATTTATCAGTACTATGAAGGAGGGGTGGTTACAAACACTTATGAGGTGTCGTAATCACCCCTGCAGGCAGTCAGGGGAATATTTATCAAGCAGCCACAGCTGCTCTGATACAAATCCCTTATGTAAACACATTATTATCAAGTTTCTGCTTCTCCAAAATCATGTTTATTGTGACAAATGAGCTCCCATTGTTTTGTTTTATTATATTATGCTTACTTTAGATATAGCCAGAACATTTAAGCTTTTGTTATAATGACACAGATTAATTACAGAAAACTAAATAAAAAAGGTATAAAGTGATCATTTACCTTTAACCTTTTAGATTCTAGAGAGTAGAGAGAGCACCACTGCTTTACAATGCATTGGAAATGTCTCTAGCATCCAGGGGGTTAAGAATGTATTTAACCCTTTCGGTGCCAGAGGGGTATGCAAAGCAAGGCAATGTGTTGCGTACCCCTCTGGCACTGAAAGGGTTAAAGTGGAACTATACCTACAGGAAAAAATGGATCTCACGGTGTTTAAAGTTATAGTAATATTTCACAAAAACAGCAGCTCCGATTAATCTTCATAGTATTTGAGCCATGGAGATTGTTATTTTAATACTGTCAGCGTTGTCGTTCAAGAGTAATTGAATGATAAAGTATCCCCCTCCCACCACTTTTACCTAGTGTAAGCCGCATCCCCTCAGATGTGGAATCTGGTCTCTTGACCAGACAGATCGCCGCAAGGGACAATCTTCTTACTATGAGCATAAGGAAAACCTTGCCCCCCTTGACAGGTTTTTCCTTATGCTTACTGAAGATTGTCCCTCTCTGAGAACCATCCGGACAGCCTTGCTGCTCTGAGGTGAGCAGTGTTACATCAGTAAAAGGGGAGGGAGAAGGATACTTTATCATTCACTTACTCTTGTACTACAACTCTGACATTAATGATATATGCTCTCCATGACTGAAATACTATTAAGATTAATCGAAGCTGCTTTTTTTGTGACACATTACTATCTCTTTAATGGAAACCCATAAGTAGGAGTCCTTCGAATAGCAGCCATAAATGTCTATTACATTTTTGTATAGTATCTGTAATTGCTTGCACACCATTTTAGGTCTGTATTTAGTTTTCACTTCCTCACTGCAAACAATAGACTTCATCAACCTGAATAAGTTTAGCCTCACTGATAGCTCCTCTAAGGGACACAAGAGTTTTCTCAAGATAGTAATATGCCACTGTTTAGTTATAGACTACAAGATACTTCAAATGCAAACAAAAAATAATAATTATAGACTGCTGCATGTAGAATAAATTCCTAAGCAAGTCTTTCTGTTGAACAAACTAAAGTGATAATAATCTTTTATTTTGACACTAGTTGAACAGCCTGTTACACGGGCAGAGTGCCACTGCCACCCAGTCGCGGGGACTTTACTGCTCTCATTGGGTGATTCAATGGGGGTGTGTTTATCATACAGGGAGTTGGCCCGCCCCCTCCAGCCCGCCCACCAGTATCCAACTGACAAAAAAAAAAATATATAACTGCCACTCGCTCCTGAGGTAAGGATATCAGTAACTTCTCCTGGTCCACTCACACTCTCACTCAGGATCATGACCCCACAAACACACTATTTCACCTCCCACAGATAACTGTAACCCTCCATACACTCTGTTTCAGTACGAGGGTGTAATGTTCCCATAAAATACAAACTCAGGGATAAACTTAATAGCAACTCTTATTTAACTCATCATCTCTTCAGTCACCTCACTGTCTCAACTGTCACTCCTCCACTTCCTGCTTCCTGCTTCCCACCCTTTCTCCTCAAACACCACTTTCTATTTGATCCCTCAGCATATTGCTACGTTGCCTCAACAGAAGAGCCACCGTGTGTTATATTGCTATGTTAGCTCAACTTAACCCTTTGAGTGCCAGAGGGGTAAGCAACGCATTGCAAAGCACACATTCTGTCTCACACTCTCAGTCTCTCTCACAGTCTCGCAGTCTCAGTCGCAGTCTCACACTCTCAGTCACACAGTCTCTCACAGTCTCACACACTCTCAGTCTCAGTCTCTCACACACTCTCACACAGTCTCACACTCTCAGTCTCTCTCACAGTCTCACACACTCACAGTCTCTCACACTTTCACACAATCTCACACTCTGTCTCGCACTCTCACAGTCTCACAGTCTCTCTCGCAGTCTCACACAGTCCCTCACACTCACAGTCCCTCATACTCTCACAGTCTCTCACACAGTCTCATACTTTCACACAGTCTCACACTCTGTCTCACACTCTCACAGTCTCTCTCGCAGTCTCACACAGTCTCTCTCGCAGTCTCACACAGTCCATCACACTCTCACAGTCTCTTACACTCTCAGTCTCTTACACTCTCACAGTCTTACACTCTCAGTCTCTTACACTCTGTCTCAGTCTCACAGTCTCTCACAGGGCTGGATTTACATCTCAGGAGCCTGCAGGCACAGAAATTTGAAGCGCCCCCCCCCCAGGGGGCCATCTGCACTGGATACCTCCACAATGCCACAATGCTCCTAATCTCCACGTTGCCCCCCCCATCATCTCCATATTGCCCTCACATTGCCCCCATCATCGCCACATTGCCCCCATTAGCTCCAGCTTGCCACCATCATCTCATACATCGCCTTCACATTGCCCCCATTAGCTTCATACTGCCCCCATCAGCTCCATATACCATACTGCCTTCACACTGCCCCCATCAGCTCCACACTGCCCTCACATTACCACCCATCAGCTCCATATTGCCCTCACAATGCCCCCCATCAGCTCCATATTGCCCCCATCAGCTCCACATTGCCCTCACAATGCCCCCCATCAGCTCCACATTGCCCTCACATTACCCCCATCAGCTCCATATTGCCCTCACAATGCCTCCATCAGCTCCATATTGCCCCCATCAGCTCCACATCGCCCTCACAATGCCTCCCATCAGCTCCACATTGCCCTCTACCCCATCAGCTCCAACTTGCCCCCACCATCTCCACATTGCCCTCCATCGGCTCCAAACTGCCCCCCATTAGCTCCACATTGCCCACACATTGCCTCCCCCCGTTGTCCGTTTCCTACCTCCCTGGTAGGAGATCTGTATGTGCCTCCTTTGGCACAGTCTTGCACCTGATGGAGCTCCAGCGTGGTCTCCTATTCAGGAATGCAGAGCGCTGGGAGATGATGTCATCTCCCAGCGCTCTGCATTCCTAAAGAGGCGACGAGGGAGCTCCATCAGGTACAAGACTGGGGGGCGGGCAACGTGAGTGGGTGCCGCCGGCGCAGCCAGCGAGGTCGCTAGTTTTTTTTTTTTTTTAAAAAAGATGAAAAAAAAAATACAAATGGCAGGCGCCCCTCGTTGGCGTGCGCCTGTAGGCAGGTGCCTACTTTGCCTAATGGCAAATCCGGCCCTGGTCTCTCACACTCTCAGTCTCTCACAGTCTCTCACACTGTCACACAGACTCTCACTCTCAGTCTCACACTCTCACAGTCTTTCACAGTCTCTCTCACAGTCTCTCTCGCAGTCTCACACAGTCTCTCTCGCAGTCTCACACAGTCTCTCTCGCAGTCTTTCACAGTCCCTCACACTCTCACAGTCCCTCACACTCTCACAGTCTCTTACACTCTCACAGTCTCTTACACTCTCAGTCTCTTACACTCTCACACTTTCACAGTCTCACACTTTCACACAGTCTCACACTTTCACACAGTCTCTCGCACTCTGTCTCGCACTCTGTCTCGCACTCTGTCTCGCACTCTGTCGCGCACTCTGTCTCGCGCGCACTCTCACAGTCTCACACCCAATCACAATCAATCACACTCTCACTATCATACACACTCTCACTATCATACACACTCACTAACACACTCCCTCAATCACACACACTGACTAACGCACTCCCTCAATCACACACACTGACTAACGCACTCCCTCAATCACACACACTGACTAACGCACTCCCTCAATCACACACACTCACTAACGCACTCCCTCAATCACACACACTCACTAACGCACTCCCTCAATCACACACTCCCTCAATCACTCAAACGCAATCACTCACACGTAATCACACCCCGGGAGCCAGCACGATCCACCTTCCACCATAGTCTCACTGTCACTCACACCCCGGGAGCCAGCACGATCCACCTTCCACCATAGTCTCACTGTCACTCACACCCCGGGAGCCAGCACGATCCACCTTCCACCATAGTCTCACTGTCACTCACACCCCGGGAGCCAGCACGATCCACCTTCCACCATAGTCTCGCTGTCACTCACACCCTGGGAGCCAGCACGATCCACCTTCCACCATAGTATGTGCAATTACCACACGCATTTCAATTACATGAATGAATGCCAGTCACTCACATCCTGGGAGCCAGCATGATCCACCTTCCACCATAGTATGTGCAATTACCACATGCGTTTCAACTATATGAATGAATGCCACAGTGGAGGCATAATTACAAACACAAACTCATTACAATGACACATAAGTCAACCCTTTATGACTCACTTCTGTGTGTGTGTGTGTCTCTGTGTGTGCCTGTGTGTTTCATGTCTGTATCACACTCTGTGTCTGCATGTATGTGTGTATGACTGTCGCTCTTTAAGCATCTCAGTGCATGCGTGTGCATTTGCATGTGTATCTCTGTGTTTGTCTCGCATCCGTGTGTGTGCATTAATTCCCTACATATCCTGACGGGCAACGCCGTCCCACATTGCTAGTACAGTATAAAAAGTATAGGAAATATGACTTTATGCATTATACATATACAGAATATGTAATGTCAAAATAAAAGGTTATTATCCCTTATTTCAAGACTAAAATTTCACTTAAAAAATGTTTACAGCTGCTGGCTGACATTTCTAGATATTTAGATATTCGTTTTCATTTTAAAGTACAACAAATAAAAATCTGATGAAATGGCTGTGCTGAGACATTTATAGTCATGTGTGTGCAGAGTGGTGAGCAGTGCATGCTTCCAGCTGGATGTACTCAAAATTAGCAATAATCTTTTGCTTTATTTTTTTTTCTTTCATATTAGTGCCATATACAATATACTGAGGCTGATTTATTTAGAAAGTGGGGCAAACCAGCTGGACCATAGGAAACAAATACATATTACCCAAATTCAACTGCACCATAAGGAAAATTTGGGTTTTAACCCCCCAAATGCTAGTTGTCTCCACACTTTGATTAACAATGTTTTACAGACCTCTATAAAACCCCATATAAAACAATATACATTTGTTCTTGCTTCCTGTAGTGCAGTTGCCTTGCTCCAGAACTGCAGAACTTGTCACAGACTTAGTACAACAGCCTCACCGTGTGCATCATATAGGCTTCTCTATAATTTTGAAAGATAAAAAGGCTAATACACTTTAATTGTCCTTAAATGGCATTAGTTTCGCTAGGAATGCACAAACAGGCTGCATTGAAGACCCTGGCAGGTCTGAAACACTATTCATTCTCATACTTTAATCATTCCGCTAATACTGCTTTTTCATATGGGTAATCTGGGCAAGACATAGGCACATTGTTTTTGAAATACTAGGTTGCCAAAGTGCACATCCAAAGAAGACTCTTTGGGTCTATTCCAAGCACACTGGAGAGCTAACAAGGAAGGCTCTTTCAAATGAGACTGTGTCCTTATTAATGAAACTTGCGATGCTTGATAAATTTGGCAGAACTTCAAAAGTACCCTAAAGTATATTGCTGATTGGACTTGACATTTAATTAATCCTTTCGCTGCTGGAGGGTCTGTAATGCTGTGATGGTCAGTGAACTGCTGGCCATACGGGTAAATAAATGGTTAATATACATTCAACAAAATTGTATCAGACAACATAAATAACATTATCATTTCTTATCTGGTGTTCATATGGGCTATGTCTGCAAACAGCGGCAATCAAAACATCACTGATATCTGAACACCATACTAAACTAAAGTTCAGTTCTGGGGCAAGCCAGCCACACCATACAGCACAAATTAAAACCTCCCAAAGTCCCATTAATTTAACCTTCTGAGTGCCATGACGTATCCAAAGCATTCCGTTGCAATCCATTGGATACCTCTCTGGTACACAAAGGGTGAAACAGCATCTATCATTTGCTATTAGCCAAGGAGACCAGCTTTGCCTGTTCCTATCGGTAACAACTCATTTTTTTCAGTTACCACCTCCAATTCTCTTCTGTGCTCCTCCTCGCCTTCAAATGTCCTTTCTCAGTACCAGTGTGGCTGCTGTATGAAGTGAAGTGGAGGAATTATATTGTAAATCAGCTATGCCATACTGAATAAATACATATCTTATTTGATTCAAAGGGATAGTAACACTTTATTATTACTAAACCCCTTATTGTACATATTTTTAAAATAATTTAATAGCCCCCAGGTTCATCTCTCAAACCTTTATGGTTTGAGAGATAACTGAAGGCAAAGTTCCCCCCTCCCTCCCCCTTCCCTGAAGTCAGCGTTGTGCTGACTGCAGGGGAAGTCTGTCGTACGACAGGCCTGCAGCTCTGCAGCTGAGCCGAGATCCCGTTAGTGAAAAATAATTATTTCACTGAAACGGTCTTCTACATGTGATTGGTTTGCAAGTACATGTATAAGACCGTTTCAGTGAAATAATTCTTTTTCACTAACGCAATCACGGTTCTGCTGCAGAGCCGCACGATGAAAGTCAGACCGGATATCCCTGCATTCAGCACAATGCTGACTTCAGGGAAGGAGGAGGGAGGGGGGAACTTTGCATTCGGTTATCTCTCAAACCATAAAGGTCTGAGAGATGAACCTGTGGCCTATTAAATTATTTTGCAAATATGTACAATATGGGGGATAGTAATAATATTATCACTATTATTATTATTATTATTACTATCCCTTTAAATTTGACTCCATGAATGCTAGAGAGGTTTCCAACACATTGAAGGCTATTGCCAGAGTGGACAGGGACACATTGCAATGTTGGGTTAGAATTGTATAAAGTAACCCCTCAGCTACCTCTTTTGCCTACACTGTTAATCATTAACCCCTCAAGTGCAAAAGAGGCCCTTAACATATTGCAATGACAAATCTGTGAATTGAATGTGAACCAGAAAATTGCCATTTTTACAGTTTGCCCTTTTAGTAAACTGACCCCTTATGTAAGAGGTAGTCAGTTATTGGACTCCAGCTGTTGGGAACTGCAGCTCCCACCCAATGTAGACCGTTCCAATGAAGTCATTATTTTACAATATCACTATTGCGGCTCTGCTGAAGAGCCTCCTCATGTCGGCCGACACGGATCTTCTTCTGTCAGCTTTACAGCTGACATCAGGAGAAGGGGAACTTTAGTGGCGGATATCTCTCAAACCATAAAGGTTTGAGAGAAAGGACTCTCTCCAAATGCTTTATTTTTGTAAAATCTACCATGTTGAATAAACTTTATTTTGGGCATTACTAACCTTTTAAGTGCAGAATCAGAAATGTGACATTTTGTAGCATTAAAAGGGGCAGTAAGCCCTTATTGTGAAACTACTTACAGTATAGGGATTTTTCTGATGAGTAAAACAAGGGTACTACTTCTGCTGGGGGATGCTTCATTCAAATGTTATTACACATTTTTTGAGAGTTTGAGAGCAAGTTTTTGTAGCCAAGTAGTGCTGTTTCTATTACATCCTATGAAAAGCTGACACAAGCTTTCTATACATGGATGTAGTAACAGCGCCACCTGGCAGCAAAACATCATGAACTGAGATAAGATAAAATCAAAAAGCCTTATAACATACATATTTTCCAAATTAGGGTTTACTGCCTTTTTAGGTGAAATTCTTACTGTAATGCGTCAGACTTGTTTTCATAGTTATTCTAGTGCAGAAATAGTTCATGTACCTTTAGGGCCATTTGCATGAAGACGTGTATCTATTCTGGAGCAAACCAACCAGATCCTAAGGGGGAAATGAAAATCCCCACTGATATAAACAGTGTTTTTAACCTACTGAATTCTTGAGACGTTTCCAATGGAGACATATGTAGCATTCAAGGGGTTAAAAGCCCCATTTGAATCAATGGCAATCTTTATTTGTCCCCATGGTACAATTGTCTTGACCCACTATTGCTCGTTTCTCTGTGCATATGGCACTAAGTATGTCATATATTCCATTTAAAATCTAGTACATAACCCAGAGTGCAGAAGCCTATGTTGGAGGCTAACGCCAAAGGATCTGCACTGGTGGATTCATACACTCCAATTCCTGCCAACTGTCCCAGATTTGCAAGGACAGTGCCTAGTTTGGTGACTGTTCCTGCATGCTACTGTCCTTCTTTTGACCCTGATTTTATCAATGAATTTCAACTCCATATTCCATGTATTTCGTAATTAAAGTTTACTAAGTTATGAGCTTCCCCAGAAGCATAACTACAGGAGATGCAGAGGATGTAGTTGTAATGAGGCTTGGCCTCCAAGTGGGCCCATCTGCTCTGCATTGTACTGTGACCTGTAAAATCAGACCAGTTTCCTGTCTTGACTGGTGGCAGCAACAACAACACACTGCTTCGGCCAGCTAGTAAGATAAGAACAGCACTGTGTGCCCCATCCCTTCTTTTCATTAACCCTCTGAACACTAAAGAGGTATCCAAATCACTAAAAAGCATTGCATTGGGGCTCCCTCTGGCACTAAAAGGGTTAACTGTTAGTAGGTGAATCATGACTCATGATGCAACTATTACCTGATTTTTCTCTCTATTTTCCTCTATCATATAAAGATCTTCAGAGATCCTCCAGTGGCGAACTGCACATTGGGTCTGTATCAGCGCAGAATTCAAAATGACTCCAGACCAAGGCCCAGTAGGATCTAGTCATGCTTCTATACATGCTAGGATGTAAGTGTGGGTATTATATTTTATGCTGTATAATTACATTTTCAGTAATGAGTCTGAAAAGGTTCTTACACTATGGTCTGTCAATTCTCAGCTGTATTCCTGACACTTTTTAATTCAATTCTCCATCTCTGTCAAAGGGAAAAAGCAGTATTAAAAGTGGGCATGGTTCAATCTACCATCCCATTGTAAGGTATTTTCAGAAAAAAACTCTTTATTTTTTTTTTTCATCCATTTTTTCTGACAAAATAAAAGTGGTCTAAACTTACAGAAGATAGTTTAAAGTAATATTAGAAGATATGAGTGGGATCTAGTAATATGGTGTTAACTGGTAAAAAAATTCTTTATCTCTTTTAAAAGTTGTTGTTTTAAAGACAAGTTAAAAATTCTGAAGTTAAAAATGTATTTTATGGACAGTAAACATTGTATCGCCACTTTTAATTCTGGATGACATGTTTTTAAAAGTGAAAGAGTACATCTGAAATACCTTCCTCTTTTTACTACCAACTTTTGATTCAAAATTAAAAAAAAAATTTTTAAGTCCGGTATTATTGAGGAATACAGCTTGTTTGGCAGGCATCAGCGGCAGACATCTTGCTGTAGACACATTGTGCTCCTGCGTTGTCAGTCCCTTCCTGTACCTTAAGGTACAATAGAACTCCCCTCACCAATCCTGGAGGAGACTGGGACAGACAGCGCAGTCTCACAGATGCCTTTTCGCCAAGATATCTGCGCTGTTGCCTTCGGATGCCTGCCAAACAAGTTGTATTTCTCAATAATGTCGGATGTATTCAGCATAATAAAAGTATTTATATGCGTATCGCTATGTTATTAATGATTTGGAGGGCACTTTAATTTTGATGACGTTTGTTGTACATGATTTTCTGTTGAAATAATACTACACTGTACTATGAGCCTCTAGTGATGCTCTGTCATATGACTGCCCAATGGGAAAGTGTGTCTGGAAATGTTTTTATCGGTGGCAAGTATTCATTTTCTTGAGTCCAGCCTGCTAGTCTGCATCTAGCTCATCAACTGTTTTAATTTAGCTTTTAAATATAATGTTTTTACCCAGTATAAAAAGACTTTAGGCTTGAAACTTAGCTGTGAATTTCTGAACCTGGTGTTTAGTTTACTTATCAAAATAGCTTTTTGATCTTATGACTGCCAGATGGCTGAGCAAAGTGTCAGTAGGTCTGACTAGTAATTATTGTCCTGCTACAGGAAATGTGGGTTTAATAATAACAAAATCTTCTTCATCAGTCCAATTATCACTGACCATTGTAACCCTTTGAATGCCAGAGAGCTATCCAGTGTATTGCATTGGCACTCACAGGGTCTAGAAACAAACCATGCATGCTCAAGAATAAATTTTGCATATGTAGGAGCATATATTATTATTATTATTATTATTATTATTATTATTACTATTAACCCTTACTTATTCTGCAGCACTGTACAATAGTTAATAGACATACAGAGAAAGGAAATCAGAGTTCCTTGCTCCTGAAAGCCAAACAGGGATGCCGATGACAGTAATTCAGGGGCAAGGCAGTTGTGCCATAGAGGAGATATAAATAAAATCACATTGCTTTAAATGGTGATTTTAACCCCACTAAATGCTAGGAGAGGCCTCCAGTGTAACACACTGGATGCAATAAATGTTGCCAACACTTGCTTTACAGTGGAAACAACTCTAACATTCAAGTGCTTAAGGCAGTGGTTCGTAATGCATTATTTATCCCTCTGGCACTCAAAGGGTTAATAGTCATATCGGGGAACTTCTTCCCTTTGAGCCCTCGAAGAGGGTTCATGTGTTGCTGAAAAGGGGATGTCAATGGCACGATTCGTGTCATAAAGTGTGTGTGGCTTAATCGGGTGGGTGTGGCTTAGGCTGCTATGTGTCATAAAGGGGCATGAAGTGGATGGGACGTAGGCAGAACAGGGTGGGAAGGAGGAGACATGGGAGGGGAGTTCCTACATATATTAATGGTTCATTTGTTATGTATATTTACACAAAAGAAGCGATATCTGTAACTAGCAAATTAATTTTGTGATGTAAAATACTTTATATAGTGTCTTATTTATGGAGCTAAAGAGATGAAAAATTATTTTGAGATGGGACTTTTAATCCCCTGAATGCTAGAGATGTCTCCATTGCATTGTGAAGGATTCAAGGGGTTAAAATCTGTATCTTAAATCAGTGAGAATTTTGAAAATGCTTATTTCTCCAAAATGGTGCAGTTGCTTTTCTCCAGAACTGATGAATATGGCACATAGAATGAGGAACAGTTTTGAAGCACTACATTAAAGGGGTTAAAAGTCCCATTTAACTCACTGGGGATTTGAGGAATTATTATGTGACCCCCTTGTGCACTATATATGATATAAAGCAAGAGGATGCCACAAGACTTTTATGTGTAGAAATCTGCTGCACAGCTGCATAACAGATGGGAATAACAATACATTGTTCTTTAATTGTGTTATGAAAGTATTACCTCCTAGAGGAACAATAAATAACTGCCAATAACAAATTGAATCCCTCTGTTGATAAGGACCAGCCTGAGCAAACGCTCTCTGGCAAAGAATAGGTCAATGTGTTAAACATATCTGATTTTTTTTTTCTCTTCACAAAAATATGACTGTTAATCTCTTGGATGTTAGATATACCAGATCATCTTATATAATAATTCACTAAGGATGTTTGTCAGAAGTGGACATGAGCAGTAGAGACAGCTGCGCGCGCTGCAGTCATGCACAGTAGAGACTGCCCGTGCCACGGCTCATACGGAGCGGGGTGCTCCGAATTCAGACCGGAGTCCTCTCTGCTCACCCGCTTGGTCCCAGGAAGGTGCGCAGAGAGGCCTACGGTCTGAATTCGGAGCGCCCCACTCAGTATCAGCCACAGCGCGGGCAGTCTCTACTGTGCATGACTGCACAGCGGCCGTTGCTGGGTGGCATTGTGGCCCGCGTACACGGGCTCTTCAGCTATTACTTTATTAAATAAATAAAAAGTCATTAAAGCTTCATAATGCAACGGAGACCTTGCTAGCATTCAAGTGCCCTGTGAATGCCAGAGAGTTATTCAAAGCAATTACTTGCTATGTGTTAGATACCTCTCTGGCGCTCAGAGGGTTAAAGCAAAGGAAATGTTTATTTTTCTCCAGTGGTACAGTTGGCGTGACCCAGGTTTACTTATTTCTTGCTTTCTCGTGAAGGCTCAATGTTACCCACAAGGTAGCATATACACTGGCATTTAACAGAAGGGTAGAGTGGGCGGTTGACCAGGAACTAGTGATGGAAGGGGCCCCCCAGGGCGAAGGAGACACTTCCATACTATCATGTAACACAGTCTGGAACCTCCAGGGCTCCCTCTCACTGATACTCTGAGGCACACAGTGCAGTCTGTGCAATGGGGTCTATTTAATAGATTAGCCCTATGCCAGTATACATTCTTTATTTAATACTTCATTTGCACTGGCATATATAACACACCCAGAACATCTCTTGGTGCTAATGGCTGCTTCTGACTCCTACAGCTAAATATTGCATTATGTTGCTTAACCCCTTAAGGACCAGCCAATCGCGCATGCGGCTGGCACTTAAGGACCACAGACCATTTTTTTTTTTCTGCGCATTGGTTTCACAGCCCTGTATTCAATGACAGTCCTGGCACATCATGGGTCTCTATGGCTCCCCAACCCATGACGTGCCAGGACCGTCAAGGGTCCTTAAGGGGTTAAGATGAGGTGAAACAGGGGGAGATGCACTGAGGTGTGATAAAGAGGTGATAAAGCAAAGATGACTTTTCCAGTGATATCACTTCTCCAGTTCCTATATTTTTACATGGAACCAATGCACTAAGATCTCTCAGACTTTGGAGATGTTAGTGCATAGGCTCTATAGAATAATATTGGAACTGGATAAGTGACCTCACTGGAGAAGTCGTCTCTGCTTTATCACCTCTTTATCACCTATTTATCACACCCCCAATGTCTGGCTGCAAGAGAAGGAAGCAGTCACTGTACAGGTCTGATGACAAGAGAGGCAGAGGAACGTCTCCCAACAAAGAGTCCATTTGAGAGGCACTGTCGCTAATGAAGTTTTAAATAAAAGGCAACCACAGTTTGCCCTGCTCTGGCATAGAGCTAATCTATGAAATAGACCCAAATGCACGCAGTCAGGTGAGATAACGCAGCAGGAAAGTTAGTGCAATTCTGGGGCAAACCAACTACACCACAGGGAACAAATACAAATTCCCATAGATTTAAATAGGAGTTTTAGCCACTTGAATACTATCAATGTCCCCAATGCAATGCAAAGCCTCCCTAACATCCAAGGGATTAAAAAGACCTCTTTAAATCAAGGGGTCTTTGTATTTGTCCCCTATGTTGCAGTTGGTGTGCCCCAAAATGACACCACTTTCTTAGTAAATCATACCCAGCTGTAACGTATGGGACAAATACAAAGTCCCATTGATTAAAATGGGGGTTTTAACCCTTTCAGTGCCAATGCTTTGCATACTCCTCTGGCATTCAAAGGGTTAATACCTGGAACACTTGTATCCAACGCATTGCAAAGCAATTCACTGGACACCTATCTAGCATCAAAGGGGTTAAATCAGTGAGAATTATGGAAATTAGTGTTTCTCCCGTATGGGTTAAAATAACTATTAGGTTTGTTCTGGAGCAAACCAAGGGGGAGATTCACTAAGCGGTGATAAAGAGGTGATAAAGTGGTAATAAAGAGGTGATAAAGTGGTGATAAAGGGGATATGACTATGATATCACCTCTCCAGTTCCTATGTTATTCTATGGAGTGAATGCACTAAGATTTCTTCATCTTTGGAAATTTTAGTGAATAGGCTACATAGAATAACATAGGAATTGGAGACCTGATAAACTGGAGAAGTCATCTCCTCTTTATCACCTATTTATAACTGCTTAGTGCATAACCCCCAAATGTACCATAGGGCTGGAATGAAAATTCTGAAAACTCCCACTGACTTTAAAGTGTTTTAACCTTTTGAATGCTAGAGAGGTCTCCAATGTACTGCTTCATATTACACTGGAGAACGCTCTAGTATTCAAGAGGTTAAAAGCATCATTTAAATCAACAGATATTTTTACTCTCCCCCCCCCCCCCCCATGGTGCATTTGGTTTCCTCCAGAATTGCACCTATTCAGCTTGATGAAAAGGCCTGTAGCAAGAGAACAAACAACATGTTAATCTCATTTGGCAGTTGGTTGTAGCTCTGCCTCGGGGATATGGTTTGTAAGATCCCACTTGGTCTTGCTATGTTTCACATTTCATTGGGGCTCCTCACAAGGGATTGGGCAGCTCTCCAGCTCCTTGTACTGGATTAGGCCCTCTCTGACTCAGCTCACACAAAAGCACTCCAACCAAAGCTAGCACTGACAGAACCGTTCTCTGGCTACAACAGGCCATATACTCAATGACAAAAAGGAGAAATAATGGGTCAAACCAACTGCAGCAAAGGGGACAAGCAGACATTCTCCCAAAGCTGGAGACATCTCTCATATGCAAGGGGTTAAGTGGAGAGGAGCTGTTCTGGAACAATCGGAATTCATCACAGGGGACAGATAAAGATTCTGGTTGATTTAAGTGGAATATTTAACCCCTTGAATGATAGAGAGATCTCTAATGCATTGAGAAGCAATTAGTTGGATATTTCTCTAGCATTCAAGGGTTTAAAATGCCCATTTAAATCAATGACAATTTGGGAACTTTTTACAGCATCCCTGTGGTGCTGTTGGTGTACCCCTGAATTGAACCACTCCACTTTTATACATAAGACCCTTAGTTACTTATTCTGAAAATTCCCCCCTTAAAGGGATAGTAATGTTTCACAAAAACAGCAACTCCAATTAATCTTCATAGTATTTGGGCCATGGAGAGTGTTATTTCAATACTGTCCGAGTTGTAGTTCAAGAGTAATTGAATGATAAAGTATCCTCCTCCCTCCCCCTTTTACTGATGTAACACTGCTCAGCTCAGAGCAGCAAGATGGATTACAGAGAGGGACAGTCCTCAGTGAGCATAAGGAAAAACTTGAAAATCCTGTGAAGGGGGATATGATTTTCCTTACGCTCACAGTAAGAAGATTGTCCCTTGCTGTGACCTGTCCTGTATAGAGACCAGATTCCAAATCTGGGGGGAGGTAGCTTACACTAGGTAAAAGGGGCAGGAGGGGGATACTTTATCATTCAATTACTCTTGAACTACAACTCTGACAATATTGAAATCCATGGCTCAAATACTATAAAGATTAATTGGAGCTGCTGTTTTTGTGAAATATTACTATCCCTTTAACTCTGCTGCACCAAGCATACCTCCCAACATTTCAAATTTCCAAAGAGGGACACTTGTGTTTTAGGGGGCTTTGCTGGGGGCGTGACTGGTGGGTGGGGCATTCCTGATAATTTTTAGGCTATTTCATGACCTACTGACACCTCCTTCTGTAACCTAATAAATGACTTATAACAACACCAAAATATTTTAGTTACACAGACTAATTTCTAAACACAAATACTGATGTTTAAAAACACAATTTGAGTTTTATTGCTGTAGCGCAATGTGATACACTTATATACACAACACACAATCTGATCCCCTAAAAAGAGGGACATCAGGGTGGGAAAGAGGGACAGAGGGATTTGGGACTAAAAGAGGGACTGTCCCTCCTGAAGAGGGACACTTGGGAGGTATGACCAAGGGAAGGGCAGTGGGTAGTCTACATATATTTATGGGCATTAATTTCCTCTGTACCTTGTTTAATACAACCAGTTACATTTTCATATTCATGCTACTGGGCAGTAGTAAGGGGCTTACTGGCATTAAAGTGCACTAGTATGCACTATAGTGATCACATGCTCTGGTGCATACCTTGGTCTACAGACACTGGCAGATGTGTACATTCACTCAGCTGAAACTCTACACAGCACAGAACCCAGTAATGATACATTCAAGTAGAGGTGAAAGTGATTGCATAGGAATGGTGTGTAAATATTAACCCCCTTGAATGCCAGAGAGGTCTCCAACACTTTGAGAAGCAGCCAATGTTTTAAAGGGCAAATATACCTTCTGAAAGAGTTATTTACCTGCCTGTATTATGGAGCATCTGAAAATAAATGCTTTTTTTCTTCTTCAGGAATCTGCAGTTTTAGGGAAATCTGTTTTGACGAATCAAGTAGTGCTTTATAAATAAAGTGAGGCTATAATGTGTATATCACAAAATAACAGAAGTAAAATCGGCTTGTGATTGTGACATCAGTTCCAGACTCTTCAATGAAGAAAAAGCGGATCAAATCTGAAGCAAACCAAAGGGAAGAAATAAACATTCCCCAAATTCCCATCCTTTTAAATGGGGTGTTTAATTGCTTGGATGCAAGTAAGGTCTCCATTGTTTTGCTTAGCAAGGTGTTGGAGATTTCTCTAGCATTCAGGGGATTAAACGCCTCACTTAAATCAATAGGAATTTCATTGTTCCCTCTAATACCACTATTTGCTCCAGAATTGCACCACTATTAACCCTTTCAGTGCCAGAGGGGTACACAACTCAATGAAGAGCAATGCATTGCATACCCCTCTAACACTCAAAGGGTTGAGGCTAGTGATGTGCACAAGAGATTAGAGGAGAAATATGGCCTCCATCCTACCATAGGACCTCTCGGTAGAAGGCCCTTCACACTAATATCTCAATGAACAGAGGTAAGTGTGTGCATGTAATGGATGGTGAAATGCATGAGCAATTACATTTGCACTGGAACAATGGAACTCATTGTTGGAATGGCAGAATAAGACGAGGGAAGGTTTCTTACATTGAAATCAATGGGCTAAATCTTCTGAAGGTACATTTCACCTGGTTTTCCTGTCCATGGGAATTTCGGAGGATAGCAAAAACATTGCTCCCTCTCCATGGAAACTCGCACTGAGAGTAAAAGGAATCTTCCACACCTACCTGACAGCATAGCAGGTCATACAGAGTCATATGCACAAAGCCAAAAATGGATCAGTTCTGGAACAAACCAACTGCATCATAGGGAACAAATAAAAACTCTCTCAAATTCCTCATGTGTTGCATTGGAGACCTTTCTATTCTTTAACACTTTGAGTGCTGGAGGGATACGCAGTTCATGCGTTGCGTACCACTCTGGCAATCAAAAAGTTAATGGGTTAAAGCCCTGTTTAAAGCTATGTGAATTTTGATTTGTTCCCTACAGGGCAGTTGGTGTGTTCCAGAATTTCTCCACATTTATTCAGTACATATGGCCCCCAATTACCTCATTTGAGGTAGCTTCAAGGACAAAGTAGAGCCCTACAGCTTTCACCAGTTCACAAATAAGGAAACAGAACTTCTGGGACAAAGTAGCTGCCTACCCCATAGGGGACAAATAACATGACAATTTGCTTTAAATAGGACATTTAACCCCTTGAATGCTAGATTGGTCTTCATTGCTTTGCTTAGGAATGCATTTGAAACCCCTCTAGTATTACATGGGTTAAAAGCCCAAATTCACTCAATGGGAATTTGTGGAATATTTATTTGTCCCCTATAGTGCAGGTGGTTTGATCCAAAACTGCTCCAGTTCTCCAGTACCACAGCCTCACTACCTGGAGACAAAATAACTTACCTGTTTTCTAGGTCTGTGTAATATTAGCAAACAATCCTTTCATGGTCAAAGTGTATATTCTCCCTTAACCCTCAAAGAGACAGAGGGGTGTATAGTGCATTGAAAAGCAATCTGTTGCATACCCCTCTGACACCAAAAGGGTTATTGGGGATCTATATATGTGAATGCCCTGTTTACAACATGATTTTATTCTTTAGGTTGTTTATAAAATGTAAAGCAACTGGAAATACTAACTAGTAACCTTTAAATCTTTGAACTGTGGTATAATCTGGCACTCAAAGGGATAAGTGGTTTTACACCATACCATGGCAAATATTCAGATTACAAAAGAAGCATGACAATGCAGAGATAAGTTTAGCACAGATAAACACTGCCATCTGGTGTTCATTTTGAGAAAAACAGCACTAGAAAAATAAAGTGTGTCAAAAATATCAATATTTGATCGTTAATGCAAAGGGGATTAATGCCAGTGATAAATCATTACAATAATCCATTTAAACAGGCGTGTCAAACTCAGATATAGTCGAGGGATGAATGCACAATTATTCCCTTTATGGAAGGAAACATACTCAGGAGTTCCCTCTAAGGCGTTCCGCAACAATGGCTGCTGTTGTCTTCTCTATTACTTTGTTATTTTTGCAAATAGTTTATTGTTCTGTTGTGGCTGATCTGATTAAGAGTCCAGTGTCTAGTATCTTTAGAACAAGGCTATGCAACCTGTGACTTGTTGTAGACTACAACACCCATCATTCACAACCAAACAACATAGCTTTAGAGCCAATGTTGTCTACCCTGTTCTCGAAGGTGACAACAAACTAAGCTGATCTAAAATGGAATTTAGGCCAGCAGGGCTCCATTGTAGTGAAAATGGGAAATTATTTTAGGGGACACGGTTATTTTTAGCTAGGTGGTTGAATGTTTGACAATGCCTATTTAACCCTTTGAGTGCCAGCGAGATATCCAGTGCATTGCATTTTAATGTGTTGGATACCACTCTGACACTCAAGGGGTTAAGTGCTACTAGTACGTTTTTCCATCTTTTGATGTCTCTACTTTTTACCCCATTTACTGCCTAATCATTGATGTCTTTTCGGTGTAGGCTGACCAGACCTCACCTTTAACCAGGGACGCATAGGAAAAATGCGTACTGCAGGACTGCTTTGATTTCAGTGAAGTACTGCAAAATGGCTATTTCCTATGTGTCCCCGGTTAAAGGTGAGATCTGGTCAGCCTATTTCAGTGAGGCTCATGTACTAGTAAAGTAGAACAAACCATCTCCCCCACAGGTAACCAATGAAAATTCCCAAAATTCAAATAGATCTAAATGGGACTTTAAACCATTGTTTCACAATGTTTTGAAGAGGCTAAAACTCCCATTTAAATCAATATTTATTTGTCCCCCTGCAGGGTAGTTATGTCACAGGGGCCCGAATAGCTGCTAGGATGAGAAGCTGGTAAGTGTAGCTGGACAGTGGTACCATCTTCCAGATGTACCCGTACTGTGACCTTAGTCGAAATAAAGGTGCTTACGCAAGATCAGATAGTTCTGCCCCAATGAGACACAGAAAACATGGATGGTAACTCACAAGCCGATAGAGGATGGGTCAGGCTGGGAAAGTAAGCAACAGACCTCAGAGGAGGATAAATCAATATAGAGAGAGGAAAAAAAGGAGAGAAAGAGGAGAGGGTTGAGAGAGAGAGAGTAAGAGAGAGGGGGAGAGAAAGAGAAGAGGGAGGTGAGAGAGAAAATAAGTAGAGAGAAATTGTATAGTATGATGGAATGGTTGTCACCCAGAGAATGAAATGTGTCTGTTTTCAGTGATCGTCATTGTCTTAACATTTGTTCCCATTCTTGAAACATTAATATCCCCTGTGTGTGCATGCATTAGAGAGTGTTGGCCATTTACCAGCATTGAATGGGTTGGTTAGTGTGTATGATGTACAGAGGGATGTGCCATCCAGTCTAGCTGACCACAGAGACTGTGTTATGAGATAACCAGTGTTGGTCAGATAGAGGAGGGGTAGGGCAAATCTGTGTGTGGAATGTGTGTATCTTCCCCCTCACATCAGGCTAAGCAGAAAGAGACCTGGTAGATGGTACCTGTGACATTAGATCCTGTAGGGGGTGGGTAGAAAAAAGCCTAAAAGGAGAGAGAGAAGAGTGAAAGAGGACAGAGTTGAAAAATGTAGGACCAGGAGAAAAGGCCTCTCCAGAATGGTGGGAGGCCTAGGGTCCATGTGCTTACTAAAGGAGTACTGGGGAAACTGGGACTGGTGAGTCTCCTCACCAGAAGAGTTAGAGTGAGCGGGCACTGTAGTGGCCAGGTGCCCTTTTCAGTTGTGGGCTGTAAGTCAAGGCGGCTTCAGCCACAGAGAGTACCCTGATGTACCCACCACAAGGATCTTAGGATGTCTTCCCCAACTCCTCTGTCAGGACTAAAAGATACAGGGAAATGCCATGCAATCCAGCACCAGGCGCAGTAGGCGGGGCACCCACTCTTGCCTCTAGTGGGACTATGAGTATGCTCCAGCTTAAAGGTAAAATGGACAGTGAGTATTAATTTTAACCCCTGGCAACCTGTTCAACTTTGCTGACACACCAAGAAGAGAACAGCAGAAGTGTTTAGTTTTTATTCTTTACCCCTGTTTTGTTTGCCTGTAATTGTTGTCCTATGTTTGTGTGCCGTGACCTAATTAATTCAATTTATTATCTTTAAGTCTGGCAGGATATATTGCTTAACCCTCAGTCTACCAAGCAGTAACCCCTGTACCCCGTCACATATAGGTTAAGTGGAATAACATTTAAAGAGAACGGCAAAGGTTCCCCTATAGTAAACAGAAAAGAGGAACACTGGTGCTGCTGCTATGTTATCCTATGGAGATTTATGGTCAACTGACCATAACAGGCCATAGGATGGTGTAGCAAACAGTTCCACTGTAACATTTCAGGCCATTGAGATACTGCATCTGAAAAGTCTGAGCTACAATAACGTTTGAATAAAACACCTTTCAGCAGTGGGAATACTGTTTTTTTTACACAGGAGGATAAAACATGCAATATGTATTTTTTTATATTATAAGTGTGACAATCCCTTTAAGAGGTGGGATGAGAAAGGCAAAGGTAAGTGGACCTGAACGGAGACTGAGAGCAAGAGGAGGAGAAAAGAGAAAGAGGCAACACAGATGGAATGAAGACAAGGTCTAAGGAGAGAGCAAAATATCATAAATGGCCCAGCAGTTAGGATAAACCATAGCAAAGGTCTGAGCCAAGAGGACAATAGTAGAGGAACTGAATGGGAGCAAGTCTCTAACAAGCTTGGTCAAGCTTGGTGATCAGAACATGTTTTACAGAATTGGAGGAAGCAAGTGAGGTCAGTATCAGGAAGCCGAGTTCAGGGCCACATAAGCAGTAATCACACAGTGCCAGAAGAAAGGGTGCGAGGTTAAAAAACACAGATAAAGGTCAGAATACTAGGAGATAAGAGACGGGAATACTACAGTAACAAAACTAGTTCATAGAATGAGCAAGAAACTATGAAAGGAGAGAAGAATAAAAAGGGCAGGGAACCAATAGAAGCTGAGGAGAGGTGAAGGGAGCTTGGAGACAGGAACCAATAGCACGCAGTGACAAGTTGGTATGCTCCAGAATTTTCTTTTTTTTCCCACACACAACCCAATGCATTCAAACTTATACTATACTTAATGCAAACTGCCCAAAATTTGTTTAACCCCTTTGATGATATGATGTTGTATATTATTCAGATCACTGCATCTAAATGATCAGATAGTCCACCAATAAATACATACAAATCTGGCAAAGCATTCAAGTGGTTAATGGCCCCATTTAACTCATTTTATCCCCCCATCCCCACCCCCACATGGTGTAGTTGGTTTCCGCTAGAATATCTCATATTTTGCTTTCGGAATGTAACCCAAACAGATGCGGAAATCTAACTGAACCATAAATGCAAAATAAAAATTCAAATTTTTTTATATGACACTTTCAACCCATAGACTGTGTATGAGGCCTCCAAAGCACCGCAACTCATATGGCATAGTTGGTTTACTAAAGAAATGTTCATCTTTTTTTCTGCAGAATAGTTCGTCAGTGTGAGAATGTGCATTACATAAGAAGCAATAAAGCAGCTGGTATTGTGGACATTTTAGTTATACCTCATATAGTGTAGTTGGTTTGCTTTAGAACTGCCCATGTTTGCTTTGTGCATAAGGCCCTCTATGGTTTGTTTCTGATCACTATATTTCTGCTAAACCTGACAGCAACTGGCATGAGATATTTCAGTGATAAAGTGTCAAGCCAGATATGCCCCAGAAATACACAATTAGGGTCAACATTATACAATGGGCCAGTTCTAGGGTTTGTATAACCAGCTGGGGATGTTTTTTGTTTGTTTTTTGGGTGGGGGGTAGCAAAAAAAGAAGAAAGAAATGCAAATGCAATTACAATTATAACTCAAATGGATTGACACTAGTTGGCCACAGAGTTTACAACTAAAATGGATCTATACTAGTTATACCACAGAGATTATAACTGAAAAGGAGCTACACTAGTGATATCACAGAGCTTACAATTGAAATGGTACTACTCTAGTGATACCACAGTAGCCATTGAACCACACATGCTGACCCCCAGCCTTATCCCACTGCATTGGAAGTCGTACATCCTGACGTTCAACCATTTCCCAAATGCAATTTTAGCCAGTGGACCACACATACTGATACCTGTTGCCATAGAAGCACACATACTGACCCCCAGCCTTGTCCCACTGCACTGGAAGCCATAGAATCACGCATATTGATCCCCAGCCTTGTCCTAACTGCACTGGTAGCTAGAGAAACACACATACTGACCCCTCCTAACCTTGTCCTATTACACTTGTAGCCACAGAACTACACATACTGACCCCCATCCTTGACCTACTGACCCTTCACTGACCCAAAGACTATAACCACACAAATTGGCCCTAAGCCTTGTCCAAACTCTAGCGTTAACCATAGACTCACACATTGACTCCCAGTACTGTCCCACTGACCCCTAGCTTCATCCCACTGCACTGGAAGACCTAGAACCACACATACTAACCCAAAACTTAACTCAAGGTCCTCCATTCTTGTCCCACTGCATTGGAAACCATAGAACCATGCATAATGATTCCCAGCCTTGTCCCATTTCACTGGACTGGAAACCATAGAACCACACATACTGATCCCTAGCTTTGTCATACTGCATTGGACTGGAAGCCATAGAACCACAGATACTGACATTATCCTTGACTCACTGACCCCCCAGCCTTGTACCATTGCATTGGAAACCATAGAACCACACAAACTGTCCCCAATCCTTTTGCCATTGTACTGGACTTGGAACCATACAACCACATATATTGACCTCCAGATTTGTCCCAACTGCAGTGGTAGCCTGAGAGCCACACATACCAACCCCCATTATTGCACAGTAGCCATAACGCCCACCTGTTGTACCAGCCACAGCTGCAATGGCATAGTCCAGCGCTCACTGATTAAGCCAAGGTGCACTGATTCCACCACAGGAGAAGACTGGGGAAGGTTTAACATTATACTGCCTCTGGATTTGCTGGCAGGACAAATTTACTTCCACTCCCATCAGTTAATCTAGACACAGCTGAGATTATGCCATCCCCAGATTCTATAGTGCAGCTCTTTTCAGTAGTCCATCAATCTTACAATAAGCTCTGGACAGCACCTCTGCAGCTGTGACAGCCAGGCCCGGTCTAGATCAGAATATTTGGGAGGCTTACAGTTTATTTTACAGAGAATTAAAAAACTGCCTATATGTAGTACTAGCCATTTGTATGTAAAATAAAATGTTTTGGGGAAAGATAACCCTGAAGTTTGAGAGTATTCTCTCTGCACCCCCATTTTCCCACTGGGGAGCAGAAAGGATCTGTTCTGACTTCAGCACCACAAACAACATAACTCCCTTAACCCTTCAGTACCATAGAGATGTGCCTTGCATACCCCTGTGACACTGAAAGTGGCTAAAATATGGTAAAAGAGTTGTGCATCTCCCACCATGTCCACCCATCCAGAGAGAACACCAAAGGTTGCTTACCTTTGCTTTAAGCCTTCGGATACTAGATAGATTTCCAACACATTGTCATTGGACACATCTCTAGCATCCATACAGTTCATATTGATGATGCAGTCTTCATTTCTAGTATCCCAAAAGGCATTATTAATTAAAACGTTGTAATAGGCATGGCAGTTTTACTTAGTATATCGTTGCAGTTTCAAGGCAACTATAATTGGATATTGTGGAGGTCACAGCGCACAAGCTCTCCCAGTCAGTTGCACCCCTCTATGGATTCTTGTCAAAGATACTCTGGATCAGACAGGTAGCAGGAACAGATGGTGCCACTTGCCAGTAGACCAGCAAGGCATGTGAATTTACCTCTTGCAGTGGCTGTGATGAAGATCACCAGCCAACTCCCCTACATGAGTCCCCTCCAGAAATACAGCAGAAACAGGCACTCTTATCAAGATTAGAATGCAAACTATATATTGGAACTGTGTTGCTATGCTTAACCAATCAGGGCATGGCCTACATTTCCAGACACACCTATGAAGATAAGAATCCAAATTAGGACTTGGAACAGTGGTGTCAGTCAACATTTCAACGATTCGTTTGTTGTTTCAGCAAAGCTGTTAGATGAGCATACAGGGAAACATAGAAAATACACCAAGCATTACACAATTTACGCAGGCATGGTGTATAATGTAAGGAGGAGATGGCAGCAAGCCACAGGGTTTTGAGCCTAACCTTTATTTTCTCTGCACTCCATACTGCCAAGTCCCTTTACATGACTTACAATATAATACCACACACACATACACTATTACAAAATACTACACAATATACAACACAATGAGCAATATTTCAAATGTTATAATCCTGCCCAGTGCCCTAAATCACTCCATCTGGTCACTTATATGTACACAGAATGCACAGCAAAATATAGTACAGAGGTAAATGATACAGGGAACAAAACACAAAACATTCACCAAATTATAACATAGGGGACACAACACAGTGGACAATAATGGTTGCAGTAGGGGATACAAGGGGCTCACATCCTGTCTCTTCACATATATTGTAACAGATCTCAGTGGAAATGTAACCCCTTCATAAATGGGATTAAGAAGAGAAACAAGTGCAAGTACAAGTACCAAAAGAAAAAAGCGCTTGAACTACAAAATCAAAATGATCAAAATACTCACAAGATCTGTCACACCTGTGATCCGACCATGCACCGGTGTGGTAGAAGGCGCTTATTTCGAGGGCATTCTGAATAGGTTGGAGAGGGACTTTGTGTATTTAGAGCACCACAAGAGTGCCATTTATTATCATCTCCCTAAAATACACAAGTCCCTCTCCGATCCCCACGGTAGACCCATCATATCCAGGATAGACTGCCTTATCTCTAATCTGTCTCAGTATGTCGATTTCTGGTTACAGAGGTTTGTAGTTTGTCTAAGCTCTTATATAAAGGACCCGGGACATCTACAAAACATCCTGGAGGATTTCGTTTGGGAGGATAGCTACAATTGGGCCACCTTAGATGTTACGGCCCTCTACTCAAGTATCCCACATGAGGCTGGTGTGGAGGCAGTTAAGTTCTTTCTCAATATGGATATTCTTATGCCGTGAAACAGAGAGAATTCATTATTAATTTGATCTGGTTTATGTTGCAGCATAATTATTTTATGTTTTTAGACATCTTCTACAAGCAGATACAGGGAGTGGAGATGGGAACGAGATTCGCACCGTTATGCCAAGTTATTTATGGGCTTTTTGGAAAACACCCTTTCGGGATCTAATTGCCCTTTCGGTGAGAATCTTGTTTTCTATCACCACTTCATAGAAGATCTGCTTGTGGTATGGAAGGGGGATGCTGATACATTTAAGTTATTTGTCAAATATCTATCTAAATCAAAATCTGTGAGAACATGTAATAAGCCTATCCCTAATAAACATGAATATACAATTGGAGATAATGTGGAAATGGATACAGATAGGGTGCGAACACAAGTAGCCCCTAATGTATATGGAGATATCCAAAATGCTGAGCAAGAAGTACATCCTAGTACATCATACCATCCACCTGGTCATACAAGAAGGGGAGGAGGATATGGAGTCACTTGAGGAAGGGGTAGAGGGAGATACACTCATGCCACTAGATACCTACCTCATAGTCAGTATGGTGTTAGTGATACCCCACGAGAGTCATCTGCGAATAGGAATACCACCCAAGGCCATTTTTTATCCCAAGTCCCAAGGACACAAAGAACAGGGGGTGAAAGGTTGGGAATACATGCCCCTAGTACATCCAACCGATATACACCCCTAGAGGGATTGGGGGACTTAGAATGGACTAACCATCGGGGAGTATTCAAGAGAAATATAGACAGGAGGGAGGAAGAGGAAAAAGAAAGAGGGGCTGTAGGGGGGAATAAACAACAAGAGAAGCAAAATCATAAAGAGCACGGAGCTATAAAGATCTTCAATTTTCCTCCCATGATTTAAATGGATATGAGATTTCAGTCTTGGAGAAGGGTTTAGCATTTTGTCAAGTAGCACAACCGAAATTATATGATTTATATGTCGACATGGATCGATACATAAGGAAGCTCACCCTTAAAAGATTTTTAATAAAGAGACTCATAAGTATAAAAGAGAAAGTGATGTTATAAAGAATTTAAATAAAGTTAATCACAATTTAAGCATTCATGAATTTAAAGCTATAAAAAGTCTGCAAAACAATAGTGAATTAATTATCAAGAATGCAGACAACTGAGGGGGAGTGGTTGTTTTGAACAGATTTGATTACATCAAGGAGGCATTACGAATTTTAGGTGATAGAATCCAATATGAGATCTTGATGAGAGATCTGTTGGTGCAATATACCAAATATGTCTGTACTTTGATAGAAGACTCTTATTTATAGGGTATTCTGAGTAGATCGGAGAGGGACTTTCCGATCCCCACAATGGACCCATCATATCCGGGATAGACTGCCTTACGTCTAATCTGTCTCAGTACGTCGTTTTCTGGTTACAGAGATTTGTAGTTGGTCTAAGCTCTTATATAAAGGACCCGGGTCATCTACAAAACATCCTGGAGGATTTCGTTTTGGAGGATAGCTACAATTGGGCGACCTTAGATGTTACGGCCCTCTACTCAAGTATCCCACATGAGGCTGGTGTGGAGGCAGTTAAATTCTTTCTCAATATGGATATTCTTATGCCAGTGAAACAGAGAGAATTCATTATTAATTTGATCTGGTTTATGTTGCAGCATAATTATTTTATGTTTTTAGACATCTTCTACAAGCAGATACAGGGAGTGGAGATGGGAACGAGATTCGCACCGTTATGCCAAGTTATTTATGGGCTTTTTGGAAAACACCCTTTCGGGATCTAATTGCCCTTTCGGTGAGAATCTTGTTTTCTATCACCACTTCATAGAAGATCTGCTTGTGGTATGGAAGGGGGATGCTGATACATTTAAGTTATTTGTCAAATATCTATCTAAATCAAAATCTGTGGAAAATCCAATTTACATCCACTTTCATCTCCAAACATATTGTATTTTTGGATTTGGAGTTGAATATAAATAATTAAAATTGGATCATTACCAATACTCACATTAAAAGTGTGGATACGAATAGTTTTTTAAATTACAGCCAATTTTTAAGAATTAGGCATAATTGTAACAACATGGAGGATTATATCAACCAAAGCCAGGTTCTAAAAACACACTTCAAAGAAAAAGGATATCCAAATAAATTAATAGAAAATTTCTTTAATAGGGCTTAGACATTATTAAGACAAAATATACTAAAAAATCAGAGTATGAGGGCGGATGGACAAAGTAAAAAAAACCTGCAAAACAACAACAAAAAATTGAAATAATTCAGTGAATTTCATCACACAGTACAATGTGGCCCATAAAGAAATATAATCCATTTTTGAAACATATTGGCTTATTCTATTGAGTGAGTATGTTAACTCCAAATTGATTAACATCAATTGGGGTTAAGAGCTATAAATATATATATATATATATATATATATATACATATATCAATGGTAAGGCATACAGCACACACTAATTTAACAATATAATAATAAAAAGTTATGGTGCACGTCCCATAAGAGATAATATAGATGTACTCAGCCTGGGA